>JBBDGP010000246.1:0-600000 GCA_037952835.1 Lithobates septentrionalis
ACTGGTGAGGTTGTCTATCCCGATCTCAGCGCAGTGTGATCTCTGTACATTGTATAGAGGGAGAACATCAATGTATCCAATGAGATCACAGCCGGAGGATACTTTGTATCATTTCTATTATTACCCGACATTCTGTCCTCTGCCACAGCATTAAGGACCCCTTTATATAATAATAATAACACAATGCAATCTATTATATACCATGGATCCCCCTGCACAGACCATTGTGTGGCCCAGTGATGGTGTCACCACATTAGAAGGTGACATGTGGTGTGTTTATAGAGGTTTTTGGTTCACACAAAGCCAGTTTATATCCTCTGCGGCTGGTGAGATCTTTATTTAATGTGTAACTATAGGCAAAACTTTATTTGGGGAGGGATAGAGTAAGGGAGGGTTATAACCCCTGTCAGGTTTTTTTTTGTCATCTGTGTCCCATTGGGGAGATTTCCCTTCATATCCTGTCTTATAGCCAAACAGGAAGTGAGAAGACCTCCCCCCCCTCCAAAGTGAGGGAATCCCTGGAACTAGTGTCCCCCATTGGAGGATTTCCCCTCTATTCCTGTTCTGGTGACAACCCAAAATCTGAGATTTTCTTTTACTTTCACTTGTAGTGATAATGGTAATCGGAACAAAAATAGAGAAAATCTCCCTAAGGGGGGCACAGGCAGCAATAGAAACCCCAGGGGTTCTAATCCCTCCCCACTCTATACAGAGATGTAAAGGTTTGCCTTTAGTTACACTTTAAACAGTGACAGTTGGTGTATATAATATAATAATAATGATAATATTTGGGGGGGGGGTGGAACAAACATCAAACCCCCACCCCAATGCGGGAGGCGGACGGGAATTCGGCGATCCCCCTTCCCGCAGGAGATGGACAGGAATGAGGCGATGGATGGGAAGTGGGTCCTGACTGAGACCTGATTGGCCGGGAGTCCTAAGACTTCCTGGTCAATCAGGTCTCAGGAACTGCTTCCTGATTGGCCGGGAGGTGAATCAGGGAGACGATAGCGAATATTAATTCGCTATTGTCACACAAGTGGGTGGGCTCGGGGCGCAGTGCTCTGCGCCCCAAGCCCACCCTTTTTTTAAGCCAATCAGGCCTCAGGCTCTAATCATGTGCTTCCAGAAAAAAAAACAAAGCATTGAAATCCATGCATCCGGCGCCCCGCATGTAGATTAGCGGGCTGGACGCATGGATAGGGGGGCGGCGCCCGTGCGCCCTGTATGGACAGGCTGCCACTGACAATAAATGAAAGCTTCTGTGTCTGGGTCCCGACTATAAATCATAATGAAAGTTGCCCAATATATTATCTCACCGCTACACGAAAAATGTAAAGGTGAACTAACACTGGACACCCTTTTTTGTGTCGGCAGCAGGTTGCATTTTTGGTTCCATAGACTTTAATGGAAACACAGCACAAACGCATCAAAATTGCACTGCTTGCGCTTCTGCTGCGTTTGTGCTGCATTTTTTTGCTGGTTTCTCCTGCATGACTACAGATACCTCCCAAAAACACATTAAAAACGTCTGCCAAAAAAAAATGCAGAACGCACTGGGAAAAATGCATCATCTGCAACTTACAAAAGTGTGAACCTAGCCTATGGCCCCATTCAGATATCACATAACGCTCCCACTTACGATTCTGAAAGCGTGACTTACATGCGTTTCCCTGTATGTCGAATAGGGAAGCATCTTTACTTCAATGTGCTGCCCTATGTGTGTCTTTCATACAAAAGAAGCTCCTGCAACAAGCTTATGTGATTTTTAAATACGCGTTTTGCCACGATCGCCGCACAATTCTGTTTGCACAACAGTTGAGGAAGAATTGCACCACATTTTGGGTGCCATTAGCAGTGGCGGGCCGTCCATTAGGGGCGCACAGGCGCCGCCCCCTAGCCATGCGTCCGGCCCCCTTATCTACATGCAGGGTGCCGGACGCATGGATTCCAATGGGGGGGGGGGGGTTTAAGCACATGATTAGAGCCAGAGGCTCTAATAGGCTTTAAAAAAGGGTGGGCTCGGGGCGCAGAGCACTGCACTCACCCAGTTGTGTGACAATAGCAAATTAATATTCACTATTCCCACACTCATCCTCCACCCAGCCAATCAGGAAGGGGGTCCTGAGACCCATCACCCAATTGGCTGAAAGGACAGGTGATCCTATTGGACACCTAGAAGGAGGAGATGCTTGCCCTTCCTGCCGCTTGTTGCCCACCTGGAACCTAGATGGGGTAAGTCGACTGACCGACCACGAGACCCCTTGGGTGACCCGACCGAGGGGGAGCAGAGAGGGGGGTGCCACTTGCCGACCCAGGGGGGTTAGTGGTTGTTTTCCACCCCCCCTGAAAAAAAAACCCGTCAGCCGCCACTTGTCATTAGGAATAATGGTATCCTGACGCGCATTGCACATTTTGCTGACATTTGATGTCCTGGAACAGAATCACAGCGATTCTGCCCGTGGTTCCAAGTTGCCCAATGTGAATAGGGCTTTAGATTTTTTTCTGTAAAAGTGAATTCATACCTTAAACCTGACCACCTCCAAGGAGCCAGCATCTTCTACTGGGCTTCATCAGGGTGCCAGGCTGCAGCAGTCTTTATAGGTCGGAGCGAGATGACGTCACTCCTGGCGCATGCACCAGAGTTCAGTCACAGTGCCAGAATGTAAACTGAGCATGCGCAGCTCAGTGTGCATTCCAAAGAAGACTGTGAGCAGGCAGGTAGGTTCATTTTACTGAACCACAGAGCAAAAGATCAGGACTACAAACTCCTCACCTGAATTACTTTAGAGTCCGCACAGCCCCCTTTACATAAGAGTCTGCACAGCCCCCCCCTTACAGAAGAGTCCTCACAGCCCCCCTTACACAGTGGCAGCTGGTGCTCAATAATTTGGGGGGGCGGAAAACCAAAGCCACCCCCCCGGCGGGAGACACAGGGGGAGGGTGGGCTGTTACCCCTCCCCCCACGGGAGACGAACATGAAGGCGGGGAATAACAGCAACACCTCCACCCCGCAGGAGACGAACGAATGGGAAGGCTGAAGGCCTCCTTATCTTAGGAGGCAGATGAAGAGTCCTGCCCAGGATGACACTCCGATCTCCCCTCCTCCTCCCTCCCCTCTCCGAGCCGGGGAGTGCTGGATGTGGCTGAGTCGCTGCGGGATAGCCATCCCTAGAGACTTCACTTTGTGGCCTTTGCTTCTCCTCGAACTTCCGAACGGAAAGTGGGTCCTGAGACTCCCTGACCAGTCAGATCTCAGGAACCGCTTCCTGATTGGCCGAAAGGAGAATCAGAAAGACAATAGCGAATATTAATTCACTATTGTCACAACTGGGTGGGCCCAGGGCGCAGTGCTCTGCGCCCCGAGACCACCCTTTTTTGAAGCCAATTAGAGCCTCAGATTCTAATCATGTGCTTAAAAAAAAACAAAACCCATTGAAATCTATGCGTCCGGCGACCTGCATGTAGATTAGGGGGCTGGATGCATGGATGGGGGGATGCCGCCATTGTCCTTACATCAGAGTCTGCACAGCCCCCCCGCTTTACATAAGAGTCCACAGAGCCCCCCTCTTACATCATCAGAGTCTGCACAGCCCCCCCTTAGGCCTTGTACACACAATCGGATTTTCCGCAGACAAAACCTTGAACTTTTGTCCGAAGGCGTGTGCCTGGATTTTTTCTTGCATACAAACGGTACACAATTGTCGGCCAACAAACGAGCCGAAAAAGAGGAAGTTTAATTGTCAGGCACTACTCTTTGTGCTCCTTCTGCTAATTTCGTGTTAGTAGAAGTTTGGTGAGTGAGTTATTGCTTTGACCCAAGTCCAGTCCAGGAACAGGAGGAGGAGGATTTCTTGGACCAAAAATTGGTTGCTTTATTAATCGTGACCAATTATGTCACATGCCTTTGCTGCGGGAGCTCCAGGAGAATAATCCGGATGATTTTCGGAATTATCTCCGGATGATGGACCCCTGCTTTCACCAACTCTTGGAATTGCTGACCCCCTATATCAAGAAGCAGGACACATGCATGAGGCTTTTATTTTATTTTTTGGTTGAATAATAAAGATTTGATTTGGTATATTTTCTATATTTTTGGATGCATAGAATGTACTTTTTGGTTAAGTTCTATTGGCAGATAGCATGTCTAATTGTATTTGTTTTCTTTTTTTAATGCACAATAAAAAAATTGTGTAGAATAATACTTGGCTATGTGTTTTACTTTAAATGACTTGGGAGTCGGCAGTTACATTTTATAAAATACAATGTAAAATTGACAAGGGACACCAACATAGTTGTATCTTTGATATAAAAACTCCGGAATAAGAGATAATGATGTTGTGGTAACTTGTCCAAATAAAAAATAACAAGCATAATAATATTATTCTTGATATCACTACAAAAAAAAAGCCTTTTAAAATTTGTTTGCAAAAACTCCATCATCAGTATCACCAGCAAAGCAGCTTCATTATTATCCCATTAAAGAAGAAGAGAATTGTGCGCTGCATTTCCAGATTTCATAATTTGCCGCGTCACGAATGTTAATTCTCCATTACGATCGCTAGTTTACAAGACCGACCGCTTCCAGCTCGTCCTTGCTTCCGAGCATGCGTGTTTGTACTTTGGACTTTTGTCCGACTGACTTGTGTACATACGGAAAATCCGACAACAGACAATTTTAAAGCCTGCCATCCAACATGTGTCCACGGAAAATCCGACAACAATTGTCCGATGGAGCGTACAAATGGTCGGATTTTCCGCCAACAGCCTGTCATCACACAATTCCTGTCGGAAAATCCGATCGTGTGTACGGGGCTTTAGAGACACCAACCACCCCCACAAACGCCTAACCCCGCCCCCGTCTTGGTCCCTCGAAAAATTGGCTGCTCCGTCCAAAATGCCCTGGCCTATTTTCTGTCCCAGTCCATTCATGTCTATAATTGGATCTGATTAGATAAAAGTGTCATTGGAGGATGGGATAAACAGTTCAATCTCTGTATTTGCAGACGATACTAAGCTAAGCAGGGCAATAACTTCTCCGCAGGATGTGGAAACCTTGCAAGAAGATCTGAACAAATTAATGGGGTGGGCAACTACATGGCAAATGAGGTTCAATGTAGAAAAATGTAAAATAATGCATTTGGGTGGCAAAAATGTGAATGCAATCTATACACTGGGGGGAGAACCTCTGGGGGAATCTAGGATGGAAAAGGATCTGGGGGTCCTAGTAGATGATAGGCTCAGCAATGGCCTGCAATGCCAAGCTGCTGCTAACAAAGCAAACAGAATCTTGGCATTAAAAAGGGGATCAACTCCAGAGATAAAACGATAATTCTCCCGCTCTACAAGACTCTGGTCTGGCCGCACCTGGAGTATGCTGTCCAGTTCTGGGCACCAGTCCTCAGGAAGGATGTACTGGAAATGGAGCGAGTACAAAGAAGGGCAACAAAGCTAATAAAGGGTCTGGAGGATCTTAGTTATGAGGAAAGGTTGCGAGCACTGAACTTATTCCCTCTGGAGAAGAGACGCTTGAGAGGGGATATGATTTCAATATACAAATACTGTACTGGTGACCCCACAATAGGGATAAAACTTTTTTGCGGAAGAGAGTTTAACAAGACTCGTGGCCACTCATTAAAATTAGAAGAAAAAAGAGGTTTAACCTTAAACTGTGTAGAGGGATCTTTACTGTAAGAGCGGCAAGGATGTGGAATTCCCTTCCACAGGCGGTGGTCTCAGCGGGGGGCATCGATAGCTTCAAGAAACTATTAGATAAGCAGCTGAATGACCGCAACATACAGGGATATACAATGTAATACTGACATATAATCACACACATAGGTTGGACTTGATGGACTTGTGTCTTTTTTCAACCTCACCTACTATGTAACTATATAACTATAAAACTATATGTAACTATGTATAGTGTATGTGTGCCCTCGGCCTTCTCTTCCTATGACTCTGTAGATTTCGTTGCTTTCACTTTCCCTCTAGCTGGGTGTGACCGGCCGCCGTGCTGAAAAACAATACATGGAAAGTCCCTCATATCTTCTAGAACTTGCTTCCTTAACTGCAGAAGCAATAAAAACTGTTCACATTGCCTTTAGCTAGTTTATTGTTAAGCTGGCCGCACACCTAGATTTTTTTCTTTTTTCTTTTTCTTTCAGCCAGCTGGCTACTGAAAAAAAAAAGAAACCGACAGATTCCTCCAAGGTGGGTGAAGGGATCCCACTGCTAGCCAATTGGATTCTGATAGCGGGATCTTGCGCTGTCAGAATACAGCGATCAGCAGCTGCAGGCACCGATCGAGAAAACATTTCCAAGTCCCTCCAAGAGAAGTTAATCAGTGAGAATTTTCGATCGGTGTGGCCAACTTAAGGCCGGGTTCACACCTATGCGGGTTTCCCCACATCTAATTCGCACAGCAGGAGAACGTGACTGGCTCCGGTTCACATATCTCCGTTGCGGCTGCACAGAAACGTTGGGCGTCTTTGGCTCCGTTTCAGGGCCGAATTCAGGCGAAAATTCTGCCCTGATTCATCCCTGAAATGGAGAACAGCGACGGACGGTTTAGGTGTGAACCGAGCCTTAGGCCTCATGCCCAGTGCCGGCCGGGCCAAGGTCATCCAGCGCCCAGGGCAAAGATGCCAAACCGCACCCCCCCCCCCCCCCCCCCGAGCTTAGTGGATTCTACGATTCTAAAGGCCCATACACATAATCAGACTTTTTGACAACAAACATGCAAATTAGCTGTTTTAAGGCAACATCCTACCGTGTGTACGCTCCATAGGACAAACTTTTTCGGTTTTCATCGGACAAATGTTGGCTGTACAAACAGACAAACTTTCCGGCAACAAAAGTCCTATGGTACAAAATCCTATCGTGTGTACACAAGTCCATCGGACTTTAGTCCAAAGTACAAACACGAATGCTCAGAACCAATGCAAAAGATCAGACAACAATACAGAAGTTGACCAAAGGGTGGCGGTAAAGAGCTGAAAAACAACGTGATTTGGTGAAAGTTGGCTGAAAAAGTCCTGCCGTGTGTATGCTTAATTCGTTTACGGCCAACGCCCTTTGTACAAAAATCCACCGGAAAGTTTGTACGAAGTCCGATCGTGTGAATGAGGCTTAACAGTTACCAGATTTTCAAAATCACTGCGTGAGAGTGAGGCTTGGAACACACGCGGCGTAGGAGATACACAGGGGAACGCACAGACTGGCATTACGGACCCCGCATACACAGCTGGAATAGCTTGGTGTCGGCTTATGGGCACAGAAATATGTGAGTGCAATAGTCTTTTTATATCTTTTAATAAATAAGTTTATGACCACGCCCCATGCCTATATAAGTCGTTGAGCACCTCGCACACGGCATTACAGCGGGAGAGGGCGTGGTGTCAACATCGGAAGAAGAGAAGAGGAAAGAAGACGCCGAAGAAGACCAGGCCACCGCTAGCAAAAGAGTGGCAAAAGAGTAGAAGATAGCAGAGGAACCTGGCAGAAGAACTGGAGAGTGGGAGAAGAATCGGAGAGCAGGAGAAGAACCGGACACCTGGAGAAAAGGCCGGAGAGAGCGGAGAAGTCGGAAGAGACCCCCGAAGTCGGAAGAAGACCCCCGGAGCTGCCTAATAAATTACTTTAAAAACCTGTCTAGTGTTTTTTTATTGACACTTTTTCCCCAGGTGAATGAGTAGGGGTACGATGTACCCCCATACTCATTCACATAGGGTGGGGGGCCGGGATCTGGGGGCCCCCTTATTAAAGGGGGCTCCCGGATTCCGATAAGCCCGCAGACCGCAACAACCAACGGCCATGGTTGTCGGGAAGAGGCCCTTGTCCTCATCAACATGGGGACAAGGTGCTTTGGGGTGGGGGGGCCGCAGTGCGCTCGCTCGTCCCCACCCCTTTTCCTGACCGGCCGGATAGGGGTCTGGTATGGACTTTGGGGAGGACCTGCACGCTGTTTTTTCGGTGTAGGAGGTTTCCCTTAAAATCCATACCACACCTAAGAGCCTGGTATGCTCTTGGAGGGGAACCTATGCCGGTTTTTTATTTAAAATTTGGTGTGGAGTTCCCCCTCATGATTCATACCAAACACCTGTCGGCAATGCTTGTCGCTCATCGGGAAAGGAAGAAACGCATTTTTCCTTTTCCCGATGAGCGAGCCAGGTCAGCCAGCTTGAATGGTTATTTATGTCACAATAGTTATTTATATATATATTTGTATATTTTTTGTTTCGTATACATGTTCACATTTATGGGGGTCTGAACCTTATGGTTTAGGAGACACATTTTTCATATGTTTGTCATTTGGACACATGAGCGTTTATGAAGGGCACAATCCTTCGTGTCTGACATAGAAATCTAGTTATTCACATAGTGCACTGTTAGGATAAATATATATATATATATATATATATATATATATATATATATATATATATATATATATATATTATGGTAATTAACACATAGTGGTGGTACACAAATTTATTCAAACTAGTTGGCGCAGTCCACAAACACGTTTCTCTTTTATACCTCACCCGCTAGCGGGGAGGGGCCTTTTTTTGACTGCAGCAGATACAAATGATTGGCATAATAGATATATATTTGTGATTCTTTGCGCCAGTACCCTGTATGTTCACATACTCTTTCACATTAAACTGGTAATTGCACAGTCATGCGACATTCTACACAAATCACATTTATATCATTTTTTTCACACACAATTTTTTTTTTTTTTGGTAATATTTGATCACATCAACGGTTATAGGGAAAAAGGGAAAAAGACGGGGTAAGGACACGTAGTTGAATGGAGGACCAAACCATGATAATCATGTGCCATATGAAATTTATTACAGCAAAAAATGTCTAATAATGAAAAAAATATTTAATCACCACTGGGTTTTTTTATTTTTTACTATATAAAAATGCAAGAAAATTTTGAAAGAAATTTGAAAAATTCTTCTTCTTCTTCTTCTTCTTCTTCTTCTTCTTCTTCTTCTTCTTCTTCTTCTTCTTATTATTATTATTATTATTATTATTATTATTATTATTATTATTATAAAATATATCTAATAAAATCTAATTTTTGGAACAAATTTGAAAAAACATTATTATTATTATTATTATTATTATTATAAAATATATCTAATAAAATCAAATATTTTAAACAAATTTGAAAAAAATATTATTATTATTATTATTATTATTATAAAATATATCTAATAAAATCTAATTTTTGAAACAAATGTCAAAAAATATTATTATTATTATAATTATTATAAAATATTTTTAATAATTTGTTTCAAAATGATTGGCTGTAACCTACTGACATACTCCAATCCAATGTCCAATCACCGCACAGATCAGCAGAGGGCGCACATGCACCTTTGAACCAGGACTGGATGGACAGAAATATGGAGGATAAAACAGGCAGAGCTGTGTAAATCTCAGGACTGGATGGACAGAAATAATGCAGATAAAACAGGCAGAGCTGTGTAAATCTCAGGACTGGATGGACAGAACTATGGAGGATAAAACAGGCAGAGCTGTGTAAATCCCAGGACTGGATGGACAGAACTATGGAGGATAAAACAGGCAGAGCTGTGTAAATCCCAGGACTGGATGGACAGAACTATGACAGATAACACACAATACTGAGTACAATGTATCCAATGTCACTTTCTTTCTGCTCTCTGTCGCCATCTCTGGCCATATGTGTAGTAGCAGTGTGAATGTCACGTTCTTTCTGCTCTCTGTCGCCATCTCTGGCCAGTTGTGTAGTAGCAGTGTGACTCAGTGTCCGGGAAGTCACATGATTTTCTAGAATCCGATACGGACGCCTCCCGCGCTTCAAGTTTCTTCCAGCGTCTAACAAGTCTCAGCAACCATTGTGAGAGAGCCAATCCCGTCCCGGCATTCGCAGTCACATGACCCCTTTGATAATAGCAGACTTTCAGATGGCAGGCCTCCTCTCCTGGACTGAAATGGCTTCCTCTGATTTCACTGCACACTGTGAGCTTTGTAAATGCAGCTGTTGTCTGTTCCTGCATTTGTCTCGGGCCATTCTCCTTTAGATGGACCAAAATCCATATACTATGAGGTCACAGATAATAAACACCTATGAGAATTGGATGTGTGTTTCCCCATAGTAGTAGAATGTGATTGGCTCCCTATGGACCCGGTGCACACATCTCCGGGGCAGTTGCGGGGCGCACTGTACAGAAATGTTGGGTGTCTTTGGCTCAGTTTTAGGGCTGAATTCAGGCAAAGAAACGGCTCTGATTCATCCCTGACACAGAGAACAAGGACAGATCGCGCTCCTGTGTGATCCGCAGCCCGGTACGGTGTGATCCCGGGCTCAATGTGTAATCAGGGGGGGCAGGAGGGACGGCTGTGGTGTCATTGGAGGTGCAGGGGCACTACAAGGAGAGTGGGGGGAGGGGATTTGTGATGGGAAGGGGAAATTGGGGGGGGGGGGCAGGAGGAGGTAAGAATTGTTCTAGGAAGGGAAATTTGGGGAGTTGTGCTAGAAGTGGTGAATTGGGAAGGGGGGGGGAATGATTCGTGCTAGGAGGGGGGGTGTTAAAAGTGGTGATTGGGGGGAATTTCTGTAGAGTGGGGGGATGGGGGAAAATGATTTATGCTAAGAGGGGGGATTGGGGGGGGGGGGGGGGTGCTAGAAGTGGTGATTTGGGGGGGTGCTAGAAGTGGTGATTTGGGGAGTTGGGGGATGGGGAAAAATGATTTGTGCTAGGAGGGGGGATTTGAGGGGGTGCTAGAAGTGGTGATTCGGGGGGGATTTTTGTGGAGTGGGGGATGGGGGAAAATGATTTGTGCTAGAAGGGGGGATTTGGGGGGGTTGTAGAGTGGGGGATGGGGAACATGATTTGTGCTAGGAGGGGAGATTTGGGGGGGAGGGTGCTAGAAGTGGTGATTTGGGGGGGATTTTTGTGGACTGGGGGGATGGGGAAAATGATTTGTGCTAGGAGGGGAGATTTGGGGGAGAGGGTGCTAGAAGTGGTGATTTGGGGGGGGGGGGGGGATTTTTGTGGAGTGGGGGATGGGGGAAAATGATTTGTGCTAGGAGGGGGGATTTGGGAAGGTGTGCTAGAAGTGGTGATTGGGGGGATTTTTGTAGAGTGGGGGAAAGTGATTAGTGCTAGGAGCGGGGATTTGGGGAGGTGCTAGAAGTTGTGGTTTGGGGGGGGGGTTTGTGGAGTGGGGGATTGGGGGGGGGGATGATTTGTGCTAGGAGGGGGGATTTGGGGAGGTGTGCTAGAAGTGGTGATTTGGGCGGGGGGGTTGTAGAGTGGGGGGATGGGGAAAAATGATTTGTGTTAGGAGGGGGGATTTGGGGGTGTGCTATAAGTGGTGATTTGGGGGGGGGGCGATTTTTGTGGAGTGGGGGATGTGGGAGATGATTTGTGCTAGGAGGGGAGATTGGGGGGGGTTTGTAGAGTGAGGGGATGGGGGAAATGATTTGTGCTTGGGGGAGGGGGGATTTAGGGGCAGTACCACCTGCTGAACATGCCCCCTGTACCTGCATGGCGGTGGCGGCACAGTGGGGTGGTTTTGTAGGGTTAAAGCAGGTGGTGAGGAGGTGTTGTGTTGCCTGTCACACTGTGGATCGCTCTTCAGAGGGCCTAGTGTAAATTAGCCCTCAGCCCACAATCAGAGGAATGAAGTGGAGTATTTTGGGGTCGGATGAGGTCTCTGGAGGGATTATATTTGTAGAGAGCTCCATGGAATGTCCTACCAGCCGGTGACTCCTTGTTATCTCCTAGTGACATCACCCAGCTGTATGAGGCTCCGCCCCTCACCGCAGTCTCCGCCGGACATGGAGTAATTATGGAGACTTCCTGAAAAACAGACTCTGTAAAGGGCGGTTCTCGTGCAGAAAAACCTCGGAGAGCTGTGAGAATCGCAGGAAAGGAAACAGCTGCCTACTGTATTGTACAGAGAGGGGTGAGGGGATCCAGGAGACATCACAGTGATAGGTGAAGGGGTTGTCAGGCCTGGAATCTGCTTATATTTTACCTCCTTGGTTCCTCCATTCTAATGAAATGTCATCACTGGGTCTCTGTTCTTCTCTATGCAATGCGGGCAGATCATGGCAGATGGAAGGGGCCAGCAGGGTGATGTACATAGACCCCTGAAAACATCCCAGCCCCCGGTCTCAGTACTCCTCTCAGGAGTCCTCAGTCCTGATGCAAGCAGTAGGCGGGCTCATGGGAGGAGTGAACTATGTTTACTATGCTTCAGTCTGTGAATGAATAGGAGCCTCTGTACAGAGACTTCTATTCATTCATATGTAGAAATGGAATGGGGACGATGTCTGTCCTCAGATGTTTCACCAAAGCCCCACCCCCAAAAAATAAAACAGTAACAAGTATTAAAAATAACATTATTTTTTCTTTTAAATGTTTTTTTTGTTTTTTGTTTGTACACAGTGAGGCCTCATTTCCATGGGGGTATAGTACAGCGTACACCCATGCCAGGCTGTGTTTACCCGCACAGGGAGGCACAGGTGTTCCATACACCCCCCATACGGGCCGTCCCATTCATGTCAATCAGGAGGCAGCGGCACACACACAATCTGCCCTCCATGTGGGGTGAGTGTGGGGCGGGGGTCTGGGTGCGCACTGTCTGTGTTCGGGGCTTCTGCACCCCCAACCACACTGATTGGGAGCAGCAGCTGTGTCTGTGCCGCCCCTGTGTCCTGAATGAGGGGACAGACTTACCTGGGGGGGATTATACTGGGGGACAGACTGACCTGGGGGGATTATACTGGGGGACAGACTGACCTGGGGGGATTATACTGGGGGACAGACTTACCTGGGGGGATTATACTGGGGGACAGACTGACCTGGGGGGATTATACTGGGGGACAGACTGACCTGGGGGGATTATACTGGGGGACAGACTGACCTGGGTGGATTATATTGGGGGACAGACTGACCTGGGGGGGATTATACTGGGGGACAGACTGACCTTGGGGGGATTATACTGGGGGACAGACTGACCTGGGTGGATTATATTGGGGGACAGACTGACCTGGGGGGGATTATACTGGGGGACAGACTGACCTGGGGGGGATTATACTGGGGGACAGACTGACCTGGGGGGATTATACTGGGCGACAGACTGACTTGGGGGGGTTATACTAGGGGACAGACTTACCTGGGGGGGTTATACTAGGGGACAGACTGACCTGGGGGGATTATACCAGGGGACAGACTGACCTGGGGGGGATTATACTAGGGGACAGACTTACCTGGGGGAAGGATTATACTGGGGGACAGACTGACCTGGGGGGGATTATACTGGGGGACAGACTGACCTGGGGGGGATTATACTAGGGGACAGACTTACCTGGGGGAAGGATTATACTGGGGGACAGACTGACCTGGGGGATTATACTGGGGGACAGACTGACCTGGGGGGATTATACAGGGGGACAGACTGACCTGGGGGGGATTATACTAGGTGACAGACTTACCTGGGGGAAGGATTATACTGGGGGACAGACTGACCTGGGGGATTATACTGGGGGACAGACTGACCTGGGGGGATTATACAGGGGGACAGACTGACCTGGGGGGGATTATACTGGGGGACAGACTGACCTGGGGGGATTATACTGGGGGACAGACTGACCTGGGGAGATTATACTGGGGAACAGATTGACCTGGGGGGATTATACTGGGGGACAGACTGACCTGGGGGGATTATACTGGGGGTCAGACTGACCTGGGGGGATTATACTGGGGGACAGACTGACCTGGGGGGATTATACTGGGGGACAGACTGACCTGGGGGGATTATACTGGGGGACAGACTGACCTGGGGGGATTATACTGGGGGACAGACTGACCTGGGGGGATTATACTAGGGGACAGATTGACCTGGGGGGATTATACTGGGGGACAGACTGACCTGGGGGGATTATACAGGGGGACAGACTGACCTGGGGAGATTATACTGGGGGACAGACTGACCTGGGGGGGGGGATTATACTGGGGGACAGACTGACCTGGGGAGATTATACTGGGGAACAGATTGACCTGGGGGGATTATACTGAGGGACAGACTGACCTGGGGGGATTATACTGGGAGACAGATTAACCTAGGTAGGAAGTATTATACTAGGAGACACTGACCTGGGGGGATTATATGGGGGGGGGGGCAGATTGACCTGAGGGGAAGCATTATAATTGGTGACAGACTGACCTGGGGGGGATTATACTGGAGGACAGATTGACCTGGGGGGGGATTATACTGGGGGACAGACTTACCTGGGGGAAGGATTATACTGGGGGACAGACTGACCTGGGGGAAGGATTATACTGGGGGACAGACTGACCTTGGGGGGATTATACTAGGGGACAGACTGACCTGGGGGGGAATTATACTAGAGGACAGATTGACCTGGGGGGGATTATACTGGGGACAGACTTATCTGGGGGAAGGATTATACTGGGGGACAGACTGACCTGGGGGAAGTATTATACTGGGGGACAGACTGACCTGGGGGAAGGATTATACTGGGGGACAGACTGACCTGGGGGGGAAGGATTATACTGGGGGACAGACTGACCTGGGGGGGGATTATACTGGGGGACAGACTGACCTGGGGGGGATTATACTGGGGGACAGACTGACCTGGGGGATTATACTGGGGGACAGACTGACTTGGGGGGGTTATACTAGGGGACAGACTTACCTGGGGGGGTTATACTGGGGGACAGACTGACCTGGGGGGATTATACCGGGGGACAGACTGACCTGGGGGGGATTATACTGGGGGACAGACTGACCTGGGGGGATTATACCGGGGGACAGACTGACCTGGGGGGGATTATACTGGGGGACAGACTGACCTGGGGGAAGGATTATACTGGGGGACAGACTGACTTGGGGGGGGGGGGTTATACTAGGGGACAGACTTACCTGGGGGGGTTATACTGGGGGACAGACTGACTTGAGGGCATTATACTGGGGGACAGACTGACCTGGGGGGGGGGAATTATACTAGAGGACAGATTGACCTGGGGGGGATTATACTGGGGACAGACTTATCTGGGGGAAGGATTATACTGGGGGACAGACTGACCTGGGGGAAGGATTATACTGGGGGACAGACTGACCTGGGGGAAGGATTATACTGGGGGACAGACTGACCTGGGGGAAGGATTATACTGGGGGACAGACTGACCTGGGGGAATGATTATACTGGGGGACAGACTGACCTGGGGGGGATTATACTGGGGGACAGACTGACCTGGGGGAATGATTATACTGGGGGACAGACTGACCTGGGGGGGATTATACTGGGGGACAGACTTACCTGGGGGGGGTTATACTGGGGGACAGACTGACCTGGGGGGATTATACCGGGGGACAGACTGACCTGGGGGGATTATACCGGGGGACAGACTGACCTGGGGGGGATTATACTGGGGGACAGACTGACCTGGGGGAAGGATTATACTGGGGGACAGACTGACTTGGGGGGGTTATACTAGGGGACAGACTTACCTGGGGGGTTATACTGGGGGACAGACTGACCTGAGGGCATTATACTGGGGGACAGACTGACCTGGGGGGGATTATACTAGGGGACAGACTTACCTGGGGGATTATACAGGGGGACAGACTGACCTGGGGGGGATTATACAGGGGGACAGACTGACCTGGGGGGGATTATACTGGGGGACAGACTGACCTGGGGGGATTATACTGGGGGACAGACTGACCTGGGGAGATTATACTGGGGAACAGATTGACCTGGGGGGATTATACTGGGGGACAGACTGACCTGGGGGGATTATACTGGGGGACAGACTGACCTGGAGGGATTATACTGGGGGACAGACTGACCTGGGGGGGATTATACTAGGGGACAGACTTACCTGGGGGAAGGATTATACCGGGGGACAGACTGACCTGGGGTGATTATACTAGGGGACAGACTTACCTGGGGAAAGGATTATACTGGGGGACAGACTGACCTGGGGGGATTATACTGGGGGACAGACTGACCTGGGGGGGATTATACTGGGGGACAGACTGACCTGGGGAGATTATACTGGGAGACAGATTAACCTAGGTAGGAAGTATTATACTAGGAGACACTGACCTGGGGGATTATATGGGGGGGGGGGCAGATTGACCTGAGGGGAAGCATTATACTTGGTGACAGACTGACCTGGGGGGTATTATACTGGAGGACAGATTGACCTGGGGGGGGATTATACTGGGGGACAGACTGCCCTGGGGGGGGGAATTATACTGGAGGACAGATTGACCTGGGGGGATTATACTGGGGGACAGACTTATCTGGAGGAAGGATTATACTGGGGGACAGACTGACCTGGGGGAAGGATTATACTGGGGGACAGACTGACCTGGGGGAAGGATTATACTGGGGGACAGGCTGACCTGGGGGGGATTATACTGGGGGACAGATTGACCTGGGTGGGGGTGGGGGATTATAATGGGGACAGACTTACCTGGGGGAAAAAGGATTATACTGGGGGACAGACTGTCCGGGGGGGATTATACTGGGGCAGTGGGGGACAGATTGACCTGAGAGAGGGGGATTATACTGGGAGACAGGCTGACCTGGGAGACGAACTGACCCGAGGGGGGATTATACTGGGAGACAGATTAACCTAGGTAGGAACTAGGAAGTATTATACTAGGAGACACTGACCTGGGGGTATTATATGGGGGGGGACAGATTGACCTGAGGGGAAGCATTATACTTGGGGACAGACTGACCTGGGGGGGGGGGAATTATACTGGAGGACAGATTGACCTGGGGGGATTTAACTGAGGGACAGACTGACCTGGGGGTGTTATACTGGGGGACAGACTGACCTGGGGGGGTTATACTGGGGGACAGACTGACCTGGGGGGATTATACTGAGGGACAGACTGACCTGGGTGGGGGATTTTACTGGGGTACAGACTGTCCGGGGGGGATTATACTGGGGGCAGTGGGGGACAGATTGACCTGAGAGAGGGGGATTATACTGGGGACAGACTTACCTGGGGGGGGATTTTACTGGGGGACAGACTGTCCGGGGGGGGGGACAGATTGACCGGAGAGAGGGGAATTATAATGGGAGACAGGCTGACCTGGGAGAGGGGGATTATACTGGGAGTCAAAATAACCGGTGGAGGGGGGGGGGGATTATACTGGAGGACATATTGACCTGGGTAGGAATGATTATACTGGGGGACAGATTGACCTGGTGGGGGGAGGGGAATGGATTATAGTAGGTAACAGACTGACCTGGGGGGATTATACTGGGGAACAGACTGACCTGTGGGGATTATAAAGGGGGACAGATTGACCTGGGGGAAGGATTAGGCCAAACTTGGGGAGGGGGGGTTTTACTGGGGGACAGACTGACCTTGGCGGGGATTTTACTGGGGGCCAGACTGATCTGGGTGTCGATTATACAGACTGACCTGGAGATGGGGGGGGATTATACTGGGGGACAGTCTGACATGAGGGGGATTACACTGGAGGGGGGGTTATTTAACCATGCCCCTTATGCCCACCCACTGTAAAGCAATTTGGCCACACCCATGCTACACGTGCCACACTACTCTTCTACTTGGTGTGCCCAAAGGGGCCCCCATGTCTTTTACAGTCCTAGCAATGTCCCTGGCACAATGAAAACCATGCCCACTCTTCACTGTGACATACTGAGCACACCACTTTTTTTTTTTTAATGGAACAATGGGGCCCAACATATGATCTTGCACACAGGCCATGATTTTATAAAACTGCCCCAAAGCATAGCAATGTGCTTGCATCCTCAGAGCACGTGCATCAACCGAGCAAAGCACCAGTAAAACCACAACTCCGCCACCTGTTGAACCACCCCATCCCCCTGCTACCCACATGTTTAAGCTCTTTGGCAGGTTTCCCTATGACTTACACTAGACAGGAAGTCAGTTTTATGCATTAAAACGTCTCTCTGTGAGACAAATGAGTGATCTGAGATCTCTTTATTTCTTAGAAGTGAAGGCCACTCGAAGATCTTTTATATAAACCAATTTATTCAGAAGCCCCTCACAATACATAGGTTGAAATGATATGTCCTTCAAGCTCAACCATCAGTGTTGTAACATGGTGTGGTGCTTCAAGCTGGGCCCTCTTCATCTTCTGTTTGTTGGGTGTATTTCCATTAATTGTGTTTTTAAACAATTCAGTAAAAATTTTTGGGTTCTACTAATACTGAGTAAAAAGAAATTATCTTCACATTGTGGATATTGCGTAGATATTGGTTTTCGTCTGTGGATCTGGTGCTGGGTTGGAGGAACCCCTGGAACCAGCTAGTCGTTGTGCCAAATTGACAGTTGAGCCCTACATTTTTAGAGCCATTGATGGCATTGGGCTAAGATTTGTTAGTTTGGAGGTAGACTGACTGGTTCCTGAATTCTACATGCATTAACCTACTGCTCCTCGGTTGGGTTCATGAAACATGCAGTTGTGTTGATGGCCAACCTCAGGACTGAATTTATAGCTGGGTACCAGGTGATGCGTAGATCTTCAAGGGCTGGGCGTTCTTTCCCTTGTCATGCCAGCAGACATCGAAGAATGGGTGGAGGCGGCCCGAGAATCGCTCATGGAACGTGTACAGGAGTTTGACGTTGTCCTCGTCGTCCGAGTCGAAGAAGGAGATGACCCCATCAGAAAAGCTGAGGTAGATCCCGATCTTTTCCGGGCGACCATCCACGCGGAGGGTTCGAGGTTCCTTCTGCTCTACATGGGCCTCGTAGACCTTCCCGTCCTTGCATCCCAGGAGCCAGAAGCCATTGGCAGGGGTGGCGTGCAGCTTGCCCTTGCGGTTGGCAGATTCAGAGATGACACCCAGGGCCCACCTTGGCTTGTCCTCCACGATAACCTCCCAGTAATGCTCTCCTTCCGTGAAGCTCTCATTGGTGACTAAGCAGTTGCTCTTGTCGAAACGCGCTGGGTCATCAGACACTGACTGTTTGTGGTCAGAACATTCGACCGATTTGCCGTCGGAGGAGATGACCAGGTTCTGCTGGGCCGAGTTGGGGTCAAAGGTTAGGTTTTCCAGAGCTGTGAAGAAATGTGAAAGAAAACGGTGGCGGTCACATCAATTGTGGAAAACTCAAATCAGACAGGGCCACACCTCCTCATAATATTTCTCTTATTGGGGGAGATACGGGGGGTGGGGATAGACAGCTTACCTCCCACTGACTCGCAATTATTTCCAAGCAGGGAGAGCATAGATATTCTGGGTGCAATTTTGAAGATAAGCTCATTTGCATGCTAGCACTTGCCACCATTTCAGAAACGAAATAGTAACTTACAAATAATAAGATGTGTTTAAGGGTGTACTTATAAAAAACAAAAAAACAAACAAAAAAAATATTCCTGTGAAAGTGCATGTACATTCATTCTGTATGAAATGTGCAAACAAATTGGGCTATTTCCTGTTCTGGAGGAATGTTTATAATTGATTTAAAACAGAAAATACCCTGTTTGGTCACTAGATGGTGCTAAGTATCACGGGCAATTCCTATAATACATAGCACCATCTAGTGGCCAAATGCAATATTTTATTCAGTTTATATCAATCAAAAACATTCATCCAGCATAGAAAATAACCTGAAAATCTTTTTTTTTGTCACATTTGTACAGAACAAAGGGGCACACAATTTCACATTGTAAATTACTATGTATTTTTTTTCTTTATTTTTTTTTCATAAATATACCCCTTAGTGTTTTTTTTATCTTCTGTTCTAACAATTTCAAATAACATTTACATAATTGTACATTAAAGTAACCAATACTCCTTTTTTGGGGTAAATGATGACATTTTTCTATCTACGGATAAACTTCTATATTTGGCCACTTCTTTTAAATCAATTTACAATATAATATGACTCAGTAGTGCCCTCCTATGTCTTGTCCTAATGCAGGACTTCAGCCATAAATAAACTAAACATGAATAACCCGTTATTAGATAAAATAGCTAAACCATATTCTGCTGCAATATTCACCTTCAATCAAGAGATTTCCCTGCAGTATTTTTGTTCTGCAACTAGATGTCCTCAGTCTAATGGCCAGCATCATTCAACCCACTTCCAGGTCATCCCAGACCCACCCCCAGCTTGTGACTGGACAGTGAAAGGAGAAGCAGCATGCTGATGAGCTCATCTCTCTGCTCTCTCCTCCTATCAGTATCCTCTTGTCAGCTCATGAACTAAAGTGAACTTCCTCTCCCTCTCCAGCCTTGCTGCAAGAGGCTGATCTCTGCCCAGAGTTCAACTTTAAAGCTTAGAAAAACCCCAACAGTGAACTTCTCTTATTTATTCCCTTTTCATCTGCTAAATATACCACTTAACCACTTCCGGTCGTTCTACGTCGGCACTTTGAAGAGGAATACCGTTGTTTTGGCAGCAGCTAGCTACCATAACCCCGGTATCCTCTTCTTCAGCGGGCGGTCCGCTTTCAGATAAAAGTGGCCTCAGTGGTGGATTCGCCGCAAAACCACTTTTATCGGCGACGGGAGAGGGTGCCCTCCGGAGCTGCCGGTAGCGGCGGAGGCTATCGGGTCTTCTCCCTGGCTTGGTATGAGGTGGGGGGGGGGGGTGGCGGGGGGGAGGAGATGGCGGGGGGGGGGGGAGATGGCCCCCACCCGTCTCCATACCATTGCAGGGCGGAAGCGACGTCAAAACCTCACTTCCGCCCATAGCTCTTAAAGAGACTTTTTTTTATTTTAATTTTTTTAAATGACATTACTTTTTTTTTTTATTGCATTTTAGTGTAAATATGAGATGTGACGTCTTTTTGACCCCAGATCTCATATTTAAGAGGTCCTGTCATGCTTTTTTTTCTATTACAAGGGATGTTTACATTTCTTGTAATAGGAATAAAAGTGACACAATTTTGTTTTTAAAAAGAACAGTGTAAAAATTAAAAAATAAAAGGTAAAATAAATAAGGACAAAAAAATGTAAATGCGCCCCGTCCCGACACGCTCGCGTGCAGAAGCGAACGCATACGTGAGCAGCGCCTGCATATGAAAACGGTGTTTAAATCACACATGTGAGGTAGCACCGCGATTAGTAGAGCGAGAGCAATAATTCTAGCCCTAGACCTCCTCTGTTACTCAAAACTGGCAACCTGTAGAATTTTGTAAACGTCGCCTATGGAGATTTTGTAAGGGTAAAATTTTGTGGCCATTCCACGAGCGGGCGCAATTTTGAAGCATGACATGTTGGGTATCAATCTACTCGGCGTAACATTATCTTTCACAATATATATAAAATAAATGGGGCTAACTTTCCTGCTGTCATATTTTTTTAATTCAAAGAAGTGTATTTTTTTCCAAACAAAATGCGCTTGTAAGGCCACTGCGCAAATACGGTGTGACAGTAAGTACTGCAACGACCGCCATTTTATTCTCTAGGGTGTTAGAAAAAAATATGTATAATGTTTGGGGGTTCTAAGTAAATTTTCTAGCAAAAAAAAAAAAGTTTTTTAACTTGTAAACACCAAATCTCAGAAAGAGGCCCGGTCCTTAAGTGGTTAAAATGTTTTGTTATATCTGTACAAAAAATACCCATAGATCCTTGTAAGTCGATAACTTCCTATTCTCTCTGCAATGTTATGAGTTACACTGTTCTTGGCTGTCACCCCCCCCCCCCCCCCCATATTATGGAGATAAGGGAGGTGTCCTGTAGTGCTAACATTATTTTGCTGTTCCATAGATATGGTATAATGAGTGAGGGTAGTAGTCACTCTAGAACAAGAAGCATGTTCCTGGCGGGTTCAACAGGTAAAAATAAAGTATTACAATTCTGAAAAAAAAAAAAAATTCACCAACCTCATCTAACAAGTGGCAAGCAATATATTACATTTATGTTACACTTTAACTTTTTGCCACCATGGACATACAGAGGGCGTGCGTTTAACACTGTGATGTAACACTGTAATGTGAATGCTGTGCTACTGCTGTCACCTGCTGGGCATATGTGGTATTGCAGGCTAACAGCTTGTTGGAATCAATTACCACCAGGGACATTACCTGCATGGATTTTGTATGTTTTTCCTGTACTCGTATGGGTTTCTTCTGGATGTCGCAATTTCCTTCCAAAATCATATCAACAAAGTCATAGGTGTGCGCTGCCTATTGCATTAAGGTGTGCACCCCAAAGCTCAAACACACATGCGTCTGTGTGTGCATGTGTGTGTATATGTATGTATATATATATATATATATATATATATATATATATATATATATATATATATATATATATACTGACGATGTCAGTAGGGCAGAGGTCGGTGTCAGTATTTTTTCATTTTTATTATTTTGTTTTTTTCATTTTTTTCTTTTTACTATTTTTTTTAGGAGCCCCATTAGGGGGCGTTGGTGAAATATTAGAGGTCTAAACAGGGGGAGTATGTTCCACAGGGGGTGATTAGGGTGGCACACCCTGTGCACACGCCTATGAATAGATTAATTGCCTCACAAGCAACCTATGGGCATTAGAGTGTAAGCTCCTTTGCAGGACAGTGATTGCTGTAAATGGCTAAAAACATGCCAGCATTAGATACAAATTAAAAAAAAAAAAATAGGGGTGTGGCCTGCCTCGGAAGTCAGAAAAGTCAAGGCTACAGCAGCACTCCCTGGGTGCCCCCTGGGCAGAGGAGCTGGAGTTCAGCAATGGTACTGGAAGATGCCCTGGGGTACCAGCAGACAGGCAGCAGTTCATATTGATACTTTGTAAACCTTAACGGGCGATTTTCTGTAGACATGTGCACTGCCGAAAAATTTGTTCGTTTTTTGTTTCATTTGTTTTTTTTGTTTTTTTCCGGTCATTCGTTATGATTGCAATTCGTAAATTTGTAAATTTGTAAATTCGAAAATTCGAATTTTCGAATTTTCGAATTTATGAATTTTCGAATTTATGAAAATCAGAAAATAAGAAAGAAAATCTGAAAATTCAAAAGAATAACTAATAATATCTAATTATAAAATTATAGGTATTGGAATTTCCTTTCAAATTTGGCTGTTAGTGAACGTAACGAATACGAATTTATCCAAAGTTACGAATTATCCGAAATAACGAATACTGTATCTAAAAAAAATGGAACGGAATGAATTAATAAATAATAATAATAAAAAGTTTTAATTATTACTGTTGTTATTTGGTATTATTAGTTTGTTACGTTCCATTCGTTTAGATATGGCATTTGTTATTTCGGATAATTCGTAACTTCGTATTCGTTATGTTCACTAACAGCCAGATTTGAAAGGAAATTCCAATACCTATAATTTAATAGTTAGTAATAGTTAAGTTATTATTCGTTATTATTTCAGATTTTCTCATTTTAGGATTTTCGAATTTAGAATTTGCGAATTTTCAAATTTTTGTATATTCGGAAAAATTCGTTACACAGGTTTTTTCGTTAATTCGGATTTTCTGAATTAACGAATTTGTCGAAAATCGTTAAAAAAAAAAAAACGAATTTGAAACAAATTGCACATTTCAAAATTCTCTGTACAGTCTACATTTGGTGAATAAAGTTGCCCCCCATTGATTGTGTGTCACGGGATCTGCTATTGGACTCATCAATGAGCAGACAATGATGGAAATCCTGAGCCAGTACTGGATTATTATGATTAGTTCTGTGTAATGTGGGCCAATCAGGTGTGTCCCACCCTGAAGCCCCTCCCTGAATCTTACCTGGCATCAGCGCCCGGAACATCTTCCGCCACACCTGGAACTTGAACTCATCGGAGATGATGGGCAGCTGAATATCCAGACGGCCGGGAAGAGGAGGCTCAGATAGGATCTTACCCAACCTGATAACAGAACTCTGCATTATACTGCTGGTATTTATTAACTGTCAGTGAGGTGATCCTCCAACTGTGCTGGAACTACAAGTCTCAGCACAACCTACCATGCTAATAATATGTATTACGTCATGGTAACAATGTAACAAATTAACTTTTTAATCCAAGTCCTGTATAAAGACAATTAGGGACATCACTGATAAAATTAAAAGGAGATTTTTTTTTTTTTTTTTCTGTTTTCTTTTTTTGTTTTGTTTTTTATAGGATAGGGTTCTTTACAGTTAAAGAGTTGTACAAAAAGACAAGGGAACATCAATGATAAGGTGATAATATTTTTTACTTTGCTATAGGAAGGGGCTCTTTACAGTTAAAGGGTTGTACAAAAGGCAAATGAACAATGATAGAGTAAAAAGGAGATTTCATTTTGCTATAGGAAGGGATTCTCACACCTCCCAACTTTTTTGAGATGAGGGACACCTATTAGCAAAGGTATGTAGACATAGGACACACCCCCTTAACCAATTCCCGACCAGCGCACGCCGATTTACATCGGCAGAATGGCACTGGTAGACAAAAGAGCATACAGGTACATCCCCTTTAAGAAGCGGTATTGCGGGCGCACTCGCCTGCCGCGGTCACCGTGACTGCAGGTCCCGCGGACTCAATGTCCGCTGGGTGCCCACGATCGTGTCACGGAGAGGTAGAACGGGGAGATGATTTTGTAAACAAAGCATTTCCCCATTCTGCCTAGTGACAGGACAGAGAGCAGTGATCACTGTCCTGTGTTGAAGCCGCTCCTCCCCACAGTTAGAATCACTCCCTAGGACACACTTAACCCCTTCACTGCCCCCTAGTGTTTAACCTCTTCACTGACAGTGTCATTTACACAGTAATCAGTGCATTTAATAGCACTGATCGCTGTATAAATGGCAATGGTCCCAAAATAGTGTAAAAAATGTCTGATGTGTCCGCCATAATGTCTCAGTCCTGATAAAAATGGCAGATCACCACCATTACTACTAAAAAAAAAAAATTAAAATTAAAAATCCCATAAATCTATCCCCTATTTTGCTATAAATTTTGCGCAAACCAATCAATATAGGCTTATTGCGATTTTTTTGTTACCAAAAATATGTAGAAGAATACGTATCGGCCTAAATTGAGGAAAAAAAATGTTTTTTGATATATTTTTGGGGGATATTTATTATAGCAAAAAGTAAAAAATAATGTGTTTTTTTCAAAATTGACGCTTTTTTTTTGTTTATAGCGCAAAAAATAAAAACCGCAGAGGTGATCAAATACCACCAAAAGAAAGCTCTATTTGTGGGAAAAAAAAGGACGTTAGTTTTGTTTGGGTACAGCATCGCATGACCGCGCAATTGTCAGTTAAAGCGAAGCAGTGCCGAATCGCAAAAAGTGCTCTAGTCAGGAAGGGGGTAAAATCTTCCGGGGCTGAATACTATGCATACTAGCTCATTATGCCTTTGTCTTGCAGGTTGTATTTTTTTTTTATTTCAGAGGGTTTACTTCCTCTTTAAAGGGATGTGCAAAAGACAAGTAAACATCAATGATAAAATGAAAAGAAGATTTACTTTTGCTCTAGGGTAGGGTTTTTCTACAGCTTAAGAGGAAGTAAACCTTGATGGGTTTTACGCACTCTTTTGTTTCCTGCAAACTAAAAGCATAATGGGCTAGTATGCATCCCATACTAGCCCAATATGTGGCACTGACCTGCAAACAAAGCCTGCGCTGACCCCGCTGCAGGAAGCATCCATCTTCGCCCCTTTTCCTTCCGGGGGACGCGTGACGTCACTCCCACGCATGCGCGCCAGAGCTGCCAGTCACGGCACACGCTCAGTTAGCAATGGCACGAAGGTCCGTTTCTTCACAGAGCATGCACCGATAACATCATCAGCGCACTACAGTGTAAATATCTCACAAATGGCGCACGTTTAGGAGATATTTCCACCACCTATAGGTAAGCCTTATTTTAAACTTACCTATAGGTAAAAGTTAAAATTGGGGGTATACAACCACTCTAAGGGGGTGTATAAAAGACAAGAGAACATCGATAATGAGGTGAAAAGGAGGGTTCATTTTGCTATAGGATAGGGTACTTTACAGTTAAAGGGCTGTACAAAAGACAAGGGAACATCAATGATAAGGGGAAATGGAAACATCACTAAAGGAAAGTGTTCTCTACAGTAAGAGTGGTTAAAGGGGAAATATACCATCTACATCTGCTATGTTGAGACTTGTAGCCCTACAACAGCGGAAGAGTTGTTGGTTTCACATATAAAATGCAAATTCTTTTTTTTTGTATCTTACCTAGATGTCACCACACAGAATTTCTGCAAACAAAATAAATACAGAAGATCAGAATGATGAGTATAAATGTCCGATTGTAAATCATCATCATATTGCGAAATCAGAGACTGAGATATAAATAACCGTCTCCATTAATTCAGGCAGCTGGCGTTATTTTTAACCGCTTGCCGACGGGCTCACACCGATATACGTCAGCAGAAGGGCATGTACAGGCATATTAACGTACCTGTACGTTACCCTTTAAGACGCGGCATTGTGGGCGCGCCCGCCGCGAACTCCGTGAGTGTGATCGCGGGTGCCACAGACTCAATGTCCGCGGGGATACCCGCGATCGTCTCACAAGAGGAAGAACGGGGAAATGCTGATGTAAACAAGCATCTCCCCGTTCTGCCTAGTGATGGGACACCGATCACCGCTCCCTGTGATCGGAAGCGGTGATCAGTGTCATGTCACACACAGCCCCTCCCCCCCACAGTTAGAATCACTCCCTAGGACACACTTAACCCCTTCAGCGCCCCCTAGTGGTTAACCCCTTCACTGCCAGTCACATTTACACAGTAATCAATGCATTTTTAATCGCACTGATCAATATAAATGTGAATGGTCCCAAAATAGCGCCAAAAGTGTACGATCTGTCCGCCATAATGTCGCAGTCACGATAAAAATTGCTGATCGCCACCATTACTAGTAAAAAAAAAAAATTATTAATAAAAATGCCATAAATCTATTCCCTGTTTTGTAGACGCTATAACTTTTGCGCAAACCAATCAATAAACGCTTATTGCGATTTTTTTTTTTACCAAAAATATGTAGAAGAATACGTATCGGCTTAAACTGAGGGAAAATTTTTTTTGGGGGGATATTTATTATAGCAAAAAGTAAAAAATATTGCGTTTTTTTCAAAATTGACGCTATTTTTTTGGTTATTGCGCAAAAAATAAAAACAGCAGAGGTGATCAAATACCACCAAAAGAAAGCTCAATTTGTGGGGAAAAAAGGACGTCAATTTTGTTTGGGAGCCACGTCGCACGACCGCGCAATTGTCAGTTAAAGAGACGCAGTGCCAAATTGCAAAAAGTGCTCTGGTCTTTGGCAAGCCAAATGGTCCGGGGCTTAAGTGGTTAATGTATACAGCCAAAGAGAATCAAAACCGCTGAAGAAAAAAAGCCGTTGTGTAAGAGAGAATTTTACACGCGTTCTGTGAACTAATAAGCTGGTGTGAGAATGGGACAAAATTGAATGTTCTTGGGGTATTTTCTCTTCTGGTCAAACACTCTTTAAATATTATAGACAATAGCAAAGGAAGGTTCAATTGTAAGGAACAGAGAGAATAGGCAAACACCACATTATGGCCACTAGACTTGGCTGAAGATCGTAGGCAATAAATACATTTTACGAAGAAACACAATGTAACAATTCTAGAGAATGCTGGAGAGAATTAGCAAATAAATGTAACCATTGACACTAAGGGATCCCGGATTATTTGCCAATTCCCTCCAGCGTTTTCTAGAATTTTTACATTGTATCTTTATGCTTAAATACACTATATTACCAAAAGTATTGGGATGCCTACCTTTACACACACATGAACTTAAATTAAATCTCAGTCTTAGTCCATAGGGTTCAATATTGAGTTGGCCCTCCGCTCCAACTCATCTAAAAAGGTGTTCTATCGGGTTGAGGTCAGGACTCTGTGCAGGTCAGTCTAGTTCCTCCACCCCAAACTCGCCCATCCATGTCTTTATGGACCTTGCTTTGTGCACTGGTGTGCAGTCATGTTGGAACAGGAAGGGGCCATCCCCAGACTGCTCCCACAAAATTGGGAGCATGAAATTGTTCAAAATGTCTTGGTATGCTGACACCTTAAGAGTTCCCTTCACTGGAACTAAGGGGCCAACCCCTGAAAAACAACCCCACACTATAATCTCCCCTCCACCAAATGACTTGGACCAGTGCACAAGCAAGGTCCATAAAAACATGGATGAGCGTGTTTGGGGTGGAGGAACTTCATTGGCCTGCCTAACTGGAACTAAGGGGCCAAGCCCAACCCCTGAAAAACAACCCCACCCCATAATCCCCCCTCCACTAAAAGTTTAGGACCAGTGCACAAAGCAAGGTCCATAAAGACATGGATGAGCGAGTTTGGGGTGGAGGAACTTGACTGGCCTGCACAGAGTCCTGACCTCAACCCGATAGAACACCTTTGGGATGAATTAGAGTGGAGACTGCGTGCCAGGCCTTCTCGTCCAACATCAGTGCCTGACCTCACAAATGCGCTTCTGGAAGAATGGTCAAACATTCCCATAGACACACTCCTAAACCTTGTGAACAGCCTTCCCAGAAGAGTTGGAGCTGTTATAGCTGCAAAGGGTGGGCCAACTCAATATTGAACCCTACGGGCTAAGACTGGGATGCCATTAAAGTTCATGCCCGTGTAAAGGCAAGCATCCCAATACTTTTGGTAATATAGTGCAAGTTTAGTTTCTATGTTTCCTCAGCTCCATCTAGTGGCCATAATGTGGTATATTCAAATTAAAGTCTACTGCAATAGAAGAGATTTAACACTTACCTCTCCGTTGGTTGGTGTCTCCCACTTCCCCTTCATTCCAGCGCTGCGACCTCCATCAACCTCCATGAAGTTCAACTCTTCTGGGAGTGTCAGATGCCCGTTTCCCCCAACTCACACCGTGGTTTCATCCGCTGACCCCGACATCACCACAGGACTCAGCATGGATGTAGGGGTCGGTGGAAGGAACCATGGCTCTCAGTGGGGGGGGGGGGGGGGCTAGAGTTGCCACCTCATCCCTTTAAACCTGAACACCTTTGAATTACACAGGTTCTGAAGGCTAATTAAATGCAGATAAGGCACCAAGTGAGTTTAATTACCACCTTAATCAGCCACAGAACCTGTGTCATTAATATGTGTTCGGGTTTAAAGGGATGAGGTGGCAACCATAGGGGGGCATAGTGCTAGACTACTAATATAGAAGGGAGGTAGGAGACACGGGCCAATGGAGTATAATACCCGTTCCAATGAATATAAGGCTGACATGCTGACCACACACATAGAGGAAGTCAGGAGGAATGTCACCAATGGGGACACAATAAGTGATAAACCCATCCCCACTACATCTGAAACTTAAAAAAAAAGACTTTTCACTGCAGTCGAACTGTCCCAGTTTTAAATCAGCTCCAGACAAATAACCCTCCACGACATTGTTTGTTGAATTGTTTACCCGCAGGAATTCGGTTTGCTCCTGGCCTTCCACGTCTTTCAGGACTCCCTCCATCTGCTTCAGCTGCTCCACATAATGGGCCATGCTCTTCCTTTCCCCCACCAGGGCGGCGGTAGCGTTCTGCTCTGCCTTGTCCGCCTCCTGGCCCAGAGATGTCTCCATGATGTTCAGGTAAGAGCGCATGATGCTCAGCTGCTGCTTCACATTCTTCTTAAAGCGGGTCACCGTGTCCTGCGATATAGAGAACGGTCAGATACAGAGAACACAGACCCTGAGATCTCCGGGAGGAGGAAAATTCCTTGGAGTTTGATTGGGTTTAAAAATGCACTCAAGGCAGATATAAAAGGTGCAAAAAAAAAATAAAAAATGCAGCTCTGTACTCATCAATACATCATTACACGGATTTTGTGTTTAAAATGCAAGCAGTATAAGTACTGATTTTGACCTGGTATTATTCTCATGCGGTCTACTATACTGTGGAAGCAGCATGCTGATAGGAGGAGAGAACAGACTGAGAGACAAGCTCATTGGTCTTCTGCTTTTTTTGTGTCCAGCCATAGTCAGGGGGGAGGGACAAGACCTGTAACTTAACCACTTTAAGACCAGGCCTTTTTCTGACATTTTGTTGTTTACAAGTAAAAAAAAAAATCTGTATTTTTTGCTAGAAAATTACTTAGAACCCCCAAACATTCTATATTATTTTTAGCAGAGACCCTAGAGATTAAAATGGCGGTCGTTGCAATATTTTATGTCACACTGTATTTGCGCAGCGGTCTTTCAAAAGCAATTTAAAAAATAAAATAAAATACATGATAATGAATTAAAAAAATAACAAAACAATAAAGTTAGCCCAATTTTTTTTATATAATGTGAAAGATGATATTACGCCGAGTAAATAGATACCCAACATGTCACACTTTAAAATTGCGCACGCTTGTGGAATGGCGACAAACTACGGTACTTAAAAATCTCCATGGGCGACACTTTTAACATTTTTACAGGTTTCCAGTTTAGAGTTACAGAGGAGGTCTAGCACTGGAATTATTTCTCTGGCTCTGATGATCGCGGCGATACCTCACATGTGTGGTTTGAACACCGTTTTCGTATTATTATTTATGCATGTGCGACTTTCATATGCGTTCGCTTCTGCACGCGCGCTCGGAGGGATGGGGGCGCTTTACATCTTTCTTTTTCTTACTTATTTTATATTTTATTTTTATACTGTCCCTTTTAATTTTTTTTTTGATCACTTTTTTTCCTATTACAAAGAATGTAATAGAAATAAGCATGACAGGTCCTCTTTATGGAGACATCTGGGGTCAAAAAGACACCGGATCTCACATTTACCTTTAAAAGCAAAATAAATGTAATGTTGGTGTGAAAAAAAAAAAAAAAAAAAAAGAGGTGATGGCCGAGAACCGGAAGTGACGTCGGAGGTCGCTTGCCCTCACTTGACTTCCTGTCCAGCTATCTGCTGGACCGGATTGCTTTACCGGACCTGTCAGTAAACCCGGAAACAACCGGTAAGTGGCGGGAGGGGGTACATCTCCCGCTGCCTATAAAAGTGATCCCGCGGCGAATCCGCCACTGGGATCGCTTTTATCTGAAGGCCAGCGGCTTAACAAAAAAAAAGATACCGGGATTATGGCAGATAGCTAACGTAAAAAACATGATGTATATTTACAGTTAGGTGGCCGGCAAGTGGTGATTTTTTTAACTTGTACCTACAGGCAGTGCCCTCCGCCCCCCTATTCATGCGTCCAGCCCCCTGATCTACATGCAGGGCGCCGGACGCATGGATTCCAATGGGGAGGGGTTTTTTTTTGAAGCATGTGATTAGAACCAAAGGCTCTAATAGGCTTCAAAAAAGGGTGGGCTCGTGGCGCAGGGTACTGCGCCCAAAGCCCACCCAGTTGTGTGACAATAGCGATTTTTTTTTTTAAATTCATTCTTTATTAAACATTTTTCTCTTATTACAATAAACATTTACATGGCCCAAGACAGAGAACAATATTCAATATCCTGGTTTATATATACACACCAACAACAGGGATGGCTCCCTCTACACCCCCTCTCCCATACCCTAAAAAGAGAGAAAAAAAAAAACAAACCCCGGTTTTATTAGAGTGCTATAAAAATAATTTAAGATCTTCCAATATTGTACTCTGTATACATTGTTGACTTAATACGTGTAAAAAGGAGTGGGAAAGGAGAAAAAAAAAAAAGTGCTGTGCTTCTATATGTGTCATTAACTTATTACACGTGAAAAAAGAAAAGCCAAAAACTCCAATGTTATAAAAGTGTTATAAAACGTATTTAAATTATTCAAATATTAGTGCTCTATATATATTATTGGCCCGTTATGTGTGAGAAAAAAAAAAAAAGGAGGGGGTTAAACCGAATTAATATTTAATATTCCCTATTGTAACACTGAATCTCCTCCGGCCGGCCAATCAGGAAGGGGGTCATGGGACCCATCATCCGATTGGCCAAAAGTAAATACCGATTGGATTGGCAGGCAGGAGGAGGAGAGGCGGGAGAAGACGCACACAGGGGAAGAACCGAGCAAACAAGCAGCCTGCAGAGAGCCGCTGTCGCCCGCCGCACTGCCCGCGAGATGGGGTAAGTGTGGGGCCCCGACTGATTGACCGACCTAGGGGGGGGCACCCATGACTAGGCCAAATGGCCGCGGGGGAATGGGGGGGGGGGTACCGTCCCCCTGACCCAGCCGACTGGGGGGGGGTTCAGTGGGACGGATTGTTTGCTGCCCCCCCGCAACATAAAACACCAGCCGCCACTGCGTAAAGGTAAGCCTATGATGTTGCTATTGAGCAGGTGACCACTCCGGACAGACTGGGTCTATGGAGGTACAGTATATGACAGTATATGACAGTATATGACAGTATATGACAGTATGTGACAGTATATGACAGTATATGACAGTATATTATCAAGCCATGGCTGTCCACTTTCCTAGAAGACCCTTTTAGTGATGATTTGATGAGTTTTAGGTTTTCCTATGATAGCTGGTCATGTTGAAGAGACGTACCTGGACCTCAGCCACCTGTCTGTCCAAAACTGCCACTGTCTTCTCCTTCCGAAGAAGAGCTTCCTGCAGGAGGACCTGCTGCTGGGGGAGTTCTCTCTGCAAGAAACATATATACTGGTATTAAAAGATGTATCACATCAGACAATCCTTTTATTGTGGTCACACTGGAAACTACAATGTAGCTGAGCAGGGGTAGAAAATGAAATCTTTCTTCCAATGATGTCACCTGCCCAACACTCTTACAAACAAGGAGCTCCCATTGTATACATACACAATATTACCAAAAGTATTGGGACGCCTGCCTTTACACACACATTAACTTTGATGGCATCCCAGTCTTATGCCGCGTGCACATGTTCGGATTTTCCGACGGGAAATGTTGGATGTGAGCTTGATGGCGGAAAGCCTGACCGTGTGCATGCTCCATCGAACATTTGCTGTCGGAGTTTCCGCCAACAAATGTTTGCTAGCAGGTTCTCAAATTTTCCGCTAACAGAACTTTGTTGTCGGAAAGTCCGATCGTGTGTACACAAGTCCGTCGCACAAAAGTTCACACATGCTCGCAATCAAGCAGAAGGAGCCGCACTGGCTATTGAACTTCCTTTGTCTCGGCTCATCGTACGTTTTGTACGTCACCGCGTTCCCACGTTCGTAATTGTTGCCCAACATTTGTGTGACCGTGTGTATGCAAGACAAGTTTGAGCCAACAACCTTCGAACAAAAATCCACGGTTTTGTTGGCGGAAAGTCCAATCGTGTGTATTAGTCCGTAGGGTTCAATATTGAGTTGGCCCACCCTTTGCAGCTATAACAGCTTCCACTCTTCTGGGAAGGCCGTCCACAAGGTTTAGGAGTGTGTCTATGGGAATGTTTGACCATTCTTCCAGAAGCGCATTTGTGAGGTCAGGCACTGATATTGGATGAGAAGGCCTGGCTCACATCCTCCGCTCTAATTCATCCCAAAGGTGTTCTATCGGGTTGAGGTCAGGACTCTGTGCAGGCCACTCAAGTTCTTCCACCCCAAACTCGCTCAGCCATATCTTTATGAACCTTGCTTGCCTTCTCATCCAACATCAGTGCCTGACCTCACAAATGCTCTTCTGGAAGAATGGTCAAACATTCCCATAGACACACTCCTAAACCTTGTGGACAGCCTTCCCAGAAGAGTTGAAGCTGTTATAGCTGTGAAGGGTGGGCCAACTCAATATTAAAACCTACGGACTAAGACGTGTAAAGGAAGGCATCCCAATACTTTTGACAATATAGTGTATAGCACAGGGTATAGAGTGTAGCAGTTCAATGTATGTAATATATAGCACAGAGTATAGGAGTGTAGCAGTTTAGTGTATGTACTATACAGGCAGTCCCCGGTTTATGAACAAGATAGGGACTGTAGGTTTGTTCTTACATCAAATGTGTTTGTAAGTCGGAACAGTACATTTCTAATGCCCCGTACACACGGTCGGATTTTCCGATGGAAAATGTCCGATCGGAGCGTGTTGTCAGAAATTCCGACCGTGTGTGGGCTCCATCGGACATTTTCCATCGGATTTTCCGACACACAAAGTTGGAGAGCAGGAGATAAAATTTTCCGACAACAAAATCCGTTGTCGGAAATTCCGATCGTGTGTACACAAATCCGACGCACAAAGTGCCACGCATGCTCAGAATAAATAAAGAGATGAAAGCTATTGGCCACTGCCCCGTTTATAGTCCCGACGTACGTGTTTTACGTCACCGCGTTTAGAACGATCGGATTTTCCGACAACTTTGTGTGACCGTGTGTATGCAAGACAAGTTTGAGCCAACATCCGTCGGAAAAAATCCTAGGATTTTGTTGTCGGAATGTCCGAACAAAGTCCGACCGTGTGTACGGCCTATTAGTGTAACTCCAGCCTGTGCAGTGATGTGGGATGTTCCGGGTGCTTCGTGGCATGCAGTAAGATGGTTACCGGGACCAGTGTAGAGCGCAAGCCGCTGGCAGTGACGTCACACCACCTCCGTTCGTAAGTAGGAGTCGTTCGTAACTTGTATGTTTGTAACTCGGGGACTGTCTGTATATATTGTAAAGTTGGGGGTTGTTTAGCTCAAGTGTAGCACCCGCTAGCGAGACCAATCCACACTCCTCGGGAGGGTAAAGCCCAGAACTATGGTCCTGACTCTACTATCAGGCCCCACACACACCTGAACAATCAGTGTGCCGGTGAGTCTCAAAACCCGGACCCAGGACTGGAGATTTCATCCCACCCGGAACTCTAAGAAATCCCCGGGCTCCAGGTCCCAAAGTGGACTTTGCTAAATAATCAGGAAACTGAAAAGCCAGTTTCCTCTCAAACAAGCAAATACCTTGGAGCCCTTCAACCTGCCTGGTTGGGAATCCTGGACCCATACACTGGTGGGTTACCACACTACCACAATATATATATTTTACCCTTTATGTTTTTCTCTTATTGTCTTTTTAATGTCACTTTGGAAAAAAACTATTAACAATATAATGTAATGTCAGATTGGTAGTGATTGGGGTAAGCAGTACAGGCTCGATTCACCCAGGGTTTGGTAAACCAGAATTTAGAGACAAATCCCACTGTGGTCTATGGGGGAGGGCGACTTGTGTATAGCTTCCAACTGTCCCTGATTTCGAGGGACTGTCCCTGATTTGTCCCTCTGTCCCTCTTTCCTCCTTATTTGTCCCTCATTTTGGTCTGATCTACCGTATTTATCGGTGTTTAACACGCACTTTTTTCCCCTTACAATCAGGGGAAAATCGTGGGTGCGTGTTATACGCTGATCCCCGCTGATTTTTTGCGATCGCGCCGACATACACAGCCAGATTTAAATATGGCGCCGGAGGACTCGGCGAAGGGCGGAGCCGAGATACGCAAAGCTGAGTGTACTCGGCTCTTTCCGGCTCCGCTCACAGTCCCGCCACTGGGCGTGACTGTGAGCGGCGCCGAAAAGAGCCGAGTACATTCGGCTATGTGTATCTCTGCTCCGCCGAGTCCCTCCGCGGCGCCATATTTAAATATCACTCGGATGTGTATGTCGGCGCGATCGCAAAAAATCAGCGGAGATCGGCGAGTATTGCAAGGCTGCACTGAGGCAAGGCTGCAATGGACACTGGGGAAGGCTGCACTAACAAGGCTGCACTGACATGGCTGCAAGGCTGCACTGACAAAGCTGCACTGAGAAGGCTTCAATGACACTGACAAGGCTGCATTGATGGGCATTTAAATGTAAGTTTTTTTCCCTTAAACTTCCCTCCTAAAAGTTTTTTTCCTTAAAATTCCCTGCTCAAACTTGGGGTGCGTGTTATACGCCGGCGCGTGTTATACGCCAATAAATACGGTATATAGTTCTGGGTAACATCTATCATGTGTTTGGTGAATAGAGGGTTATGTCACCCTTCATACATTAGTGATATGTGTACTCATCAAACAAGTGTATAGTGATATTAAAAAATCACAGTAAAACTCATAAAACATAATAAAGTCCACAAATGAAAATAAGGAATCTTTGACGAGGAGGAAATCCAATATATTTTGCTACATGGGGTGGGTGATCCTCATACATTCAGATTCCATATAGAAGTGGAGGGGTAAATGTGCTTACCAGAAGGGGTGGACACTCTCACCATACGGCGGGGTGTCGTACGAGCTGACCGATCCACTGATCCTAGGGGTGTTCAATGGAGACTTGCTGGAACATGCCAATGAAGGATACCAGTGAATGCATCCGGGACAGCCTCAGGAGCGGGATGGACCGTGAATCTTCAGGTGGATGGATGGATGAATTCCCCTCTTACAATACGCAGGTGGCCAAAAGATGTAGTTCCCACCACGTCACACAGCATCCACATAAGGAAAAAAAGGAGAATCTCCACATGGTGCATGAACCAATAAAAGCAGGTTTATTTGAAACCATCAACAGCAAAGCAGATGTTTCACAGACATCAGATGAAAAGTCTAAAACAAGTGATCACAAGTTGGATAAAAAGATAGAAAGCGTGGTAACAGGGTAACAGCATTCAGCAACCCAGTAGGGTTCAGCAAAGACAGTAGGGTGGAGTCAGTCCCCCTCCTGCCGTATCTTCTCACTCCCCTTTTTTGTCAACTGAGAGTGAGGCTTGGAGCGCAGCCGCGGCTGCGCGATGACGACATCTCCATCGAATGTGTCATGTGACCCAGCCCTTGAGGCCTTCATTAACCATAATCCTCACTGGGAGGATCACATGACCCAGCCCCGGAGGCCGCGATTGGTTCTAACTATCACATGTTCCGAGGCCGAATGACGGACACCTTTTGCTTGTCTCGGATTGGCCGGTTAGCGGTCCATGGACGGGAGGCACACAGCTGATTACTATTATGTTTATTATTGTTGTTATATGTATAGCGTGGTCTCGGGTATCAAGCTATATGCCCCTGTAGATGGGCACTAGTCCGAAACATGTCAAAAGGGTTGCTGAATGCTGTTACCCTGTTACCACGCTTTTTATCTTTTTATCCAACTTGTGATCACTTGTTTTAGACTTTTCATCTGATGTCTGTGAAACATCTGCTTTGCTGTTGATGGTTTCAAATAAACCTGCTTTTATTGGTTCATGCACCATGTGGAGATTCCTTTTTTTCCTTATGTGGATGCTGTGTGACGTGGTGAGAACTACATCTTTTGGCCACCTGTCCCGGATGCGTTCACTGGTATCCTTCATTGGCATGTTCCAGCAAGTCTCCAGTAAACACCCCTAGGATCAGTGGATCGGTCAGCTCGTACGACACCCCGCCGTATGGTGAAAGTGCCCACCCCTTCTGGTAAGCACATTTACCCCTCCACTTCTATATGGAATCTGAATGTATGAGGATCACCCACCCGATGTAGCAACATATATTGGATTTCCTCCTCGTCATATACAACACAGTGTTGCTGTCAAAGATTCCTTATTTTCATTTGTGGACTTTATTATGTTTTATGAGTTTTACTGTGATTTTTTTAATATCACTATACACTTGTTTGATGAGTACACATATCACTAATGTATGAAGGGTGACATAACCTCTATTCACCAAACACATGATAGATGTTACCCAGAGCTGCCTTTATTTTTTGTTTATACTCACTTTTACGCGGTTACTATACTGGTGATGCTGGCTGCTGATTTATTCTGAAAAAAGAAAATTTCTTAGTAGCGCAACAATACCTTTTTCTTTGTTTGGTTGATCTATTTAGTTGTATATAAAATACACTTCGTTCTTCTTTTTTGGTCTGCTCCAGGCCACCTGTTGATTGCAGTTGTACCCAATTGAGTGAGCGAACACTATAGCGCAGGGATCCTCAAACTACGGCCCTCCAGCTGTTGCAGAACTACACATCCCATGAGGCATTGTAAAACTCTGACATTCACAGACATGACTAGGCATGATGGGAATTGTAGTTCCTGAACACCTGGAGGGCCGCAGTTTGAAGACCCCTGCTATAGCGGGACAAAGAGAGCGATCCGCACCATCCGAATCACCGTCCCTATTGTGGTCATCTGCAAGCTTAGAGGCCTAGGCTGGGTTATAGCCATCTGCCTTTTAAGCTTGCCGTCTGGTAAGCGGAATCTACAGCTACGGTGGTCGGGCACTTTTCTTATTTGTGTGTGAACACTGCGGTGATATTAGGGATACCAACACTTTAAATGATTTTTCTTGTCTCCATATCATTTTGTGTGGACATATACAGCAAATATTTTAGCGCAGCTTTTCTAATTTTATTAGACTCTCTTTTTTACAAGTCTATTCATTTGATCAATTTTTTCTAGCGTGGTATCCTCTTTTGCATACTACAGAGGATACAGCAGTGTAAAATTGGCCAAAAGCAGGAGAATTCTTAATGAGAAAGACTAGGCCCAAATTTACTAGAGACAAAGAGCAAAGGCTGTGGCTTTACAAAGATTAAGTGCAGAGGATACAGCAGTGTAAAATTGGTCAGTAGCAGTACAGTGTTAATCTGAGAAAATAGGCCAAAATGTAATAGAGACTACAGGCAGGTGTTTAATTACAGAAAATAGGAGACTGCAGATGATATGGTAGTACAATATTGGCCAGCAGCATGACAATTTTAATGAGCAAGGCTTGGCCCAAATTAACTAGAGACTAAAAACATAGACTGTGGTTTTACTACAAGAAATAAGATACTGTGGAGAATACAGCAGTGTAACAATGGTAAGCAGCATGACAATTATAATCAGGAATAGTAGGCCTTACTGTGTATATACCTAACTTTTATTTTTTCTATGGGGATAGGGGGTGCGGGGAATGTGAATGATATAATATGAGGTGGTTTAGGTGTACACTGTTCTTGAACCTAGTTTTTTTTTTTTATAAATCAATGCAGAGGAGTTATATGAATTGGATGGACAGAAACACAGATCATTTTGCAGGTAACAAAGCTCTCATCTATATACACATCAGCCATAACATTATGACCACTGACAGGTTAAGGAAATATCTCATTACAATGGCATCTGAAAATTGGTGGGATATATTAGGCAGCAAGTGAACATGTTGTCCATGAAGCTGATGTGGTGAAAGCAACAAAAATTGGTCACCGCAGTTTGTTGTGTATGGTGCTCTGAAGCCCATGGTGACCCGTGTTCACAGCTAAATGCTTCTACAATGGTCACATGAACATCAGAACTGGACTACGGAGCAATGGAAGAAGGTGGCCTGGTCTGATGAATCACGCTTTCCTTTACATCATGTGGATGGCTGGTTGTGTGTGCATCACTTACCTGGGGAAGAGAGGGCACCAGGGTGCAGTATGGGAAGAAGGCAAATCGGCAGAAGCAGTGTGATGATTTGGGCAATGTTCTGTTGGGAAACCTTGGGTCCTGCCAACCATGTGAATGTTATATTGATGTCCATGCCTCAATGGGTCAGGGCTGTTTTAGCAAAAGGGGGCCATACTCAAGATTAGGTGGGTGGTCATAATGTTATGGCCGATCGGTGTATTTTATCTGTGTATTCAGTTATTTACCTGGAGTTCATCTTTATTTCACTGTGGTTCTAAATAACCTGTGGTAAGTTTTTGTGTGCCGAGTATTACCTTCATCTTGGTGTGGGCCTCAGCAGCTGTGATGATATTGTGGCCCCTGTGTTTGCCCAGTGAGGCGCACACCCCGCAGATCAGCTCCTTGTCCTGCTCGCAGAAGACACTGAGCGGGTCCAGGTGCTCCAGGCAGTGGCCCTGCGGGACTTGCTTGAAGCTTTGGACCAGATTCTCCAGCTGGCGGTTGATGCGAAGAGTCTTGGGATGGGTCGGGGCCTGGCAGGTGGGACATAGAATGGAACCATCTTGCTCCTGGCCCTTGGGGGCCTCAGTCAAGCAGGCCTGGCAGAAGGTATGCCCGCATTCCGGGGTGATGGGGGAGTGGAAGAGCTCCAGGCAGAGCTGGCAGGTGAGGTCATTCTGCATGCCTTGAACAAGCTGAGGGTTCGCCATTGCTGGAGAGAAGACATTGGAAGCACATCAAACATGTATTCAACATGCAGGTGACTGTTCTTGTGAAGGCAAATGTGTAGAAAACAGTTGAACGGTATCAAAAGCATTTTTTTGCATAGAGTAGGATCCTTAACCCCTTGTCGGTTGTTTTATTTGCTTGCTGATTGTGTCCCCCTGGGGAGATTTCCCTTCACTTCCCGACCCAGCGACACAACAGGAAGTGAGAAATTCTCTCCAAAGGGAGTAGTAATCAACCAGATATGGTGAAAAATACTCCTGCGCTTGTGAGATCGTTTGCTGTAAAACAAAGGTAGTATTGTAGTCAGAGATAGGACTGGGGGAGATGATGGAGCGTGTCCCGCTGCCTTAGCTGACCAGGGGTGGTCTGGAAAGGACTGTTTAGTAGGAAGTGGATGGAAGGCGCGTGATCAGACGCTTACATCAAGAAATGTATGGTTTATTTATGTAAAAGAATACAGACATATAGTCATATAGGTATAAAATCATACAAATACTACATAATATTATAAAAAAAAAGGAAAAACAGGTAACAAAATAAGTACTAGGAAGTTAAAATTGGGGTGTGCCCATATTGAGGCAGGTATTTAAGAAAGGTTGACGCGTTTCGAGGAAAACCTCTTCATCAGAGCCAGGAGAACTGGAGCACAGTCTGTATGGGCCGGTAGGCCGACATGTGTACATGGGGAGAGGTGGTGTTGCTAGTAGGAGGATGTGTCCTGTGATGGACAATTGATTATTCCAAGTTCCATACCCAGGTGTTTGGTGCTGAAGCTGTAGTCAGTCCGATCCTCTCCCCGGGACAGGATCCCCGCTCCGCCACCGGACAGCTAGAAAGTTTCCCGCAGGAGGCAGCGTGCTGTCACAGCACCGAACACCTGGGTATGGAACTTGGAATAATCAATTGTCCATCACAGGACACATCCTCCTACTAGCAACACCACCTCTCCCCATGTACACATGTCGGCCTACCGGCCCATACAGACTGTGCTCCAGTTCTCCTGGCTCTGATGAAGAGGTTTTCCTCAAAACGCGTCAACCTTTCCTAAATACCTGCCTCAATATGGGCACACCCCAATTTTAACTTCCTAGTACTTATTTTGTTACCTGTTTTCCCTTTTTTTTTTATAATATTATGTAGTATTTGTATGATTTTATACCTATATGACTATATGTCTGTATTCTTTTACATAAATAAACCATACATTTCTTGATGTAAGCGTCTGATCACGCGCCTTCCATCCACTTCCTACTAAACAGTAGAAATCAACCCATTGGTAGATTTTTTCTGTTTTTGTTGCATTGACAACTTTAAAATTTGGGGTTTCCTATCGCTTTTTGAATGATGATGGCCAACTGGACAAACATAGAGGGTGACTCTCTCCAGCAAGGACACAGACAGCATTGTTATTATAATTATCTTATCATACTATTATCTTATTATTATCATATTACTAAATATTGTCATTACATTAAATGTATTAATAATAATAATTATTATTATCATTACAGTATCTCACAAAAGTGAGTACACCCCTCACATTTTTGTAAATATTTAAATGTTATCTTTTCATGTGACAACACTGAAGAAATGACACTTTGCTACAATGTAAAGTAGTGAGTGTACAGCTTGTATAACAGGGTAAATTTGCTGTCCCCTCAAAATAACTCAACACACAGCCATTAAGGTCTAAACCGCTGGCAACAAAAGTCAGTACACCCCTATTTTATTTTTTTATTAGTTATTATAATATATAATAAAGATAATACATTTATAATAATAATTCTAATTAATTATTATATGACACACTAACTAATTACTGTTACATGGGTTGTAAAAACACCTTCATGTACTGTATAAATGACCTCAAACTGGAAGAAGAATTAATGCCGGTAAGGAAACCATGTCACCTTCTCAGTGACGGCTCTCATTTGTAAAGTAATTCTGAGAATCAGTGTTGGGTGTCCCCCAGTAGACCAGCACCAATTCCAAGATTACAATATCAGGGGATTATGGGAAAGAATGCCAAAGTAAATATATATGCTCTGGCAGATTTACATTCCTGCAAGGCTATATTTCTCAAAGAAGTTATGTTTCCCCTCTGACGGTTGTCACCATAACAGATGTCCCCATTGGAAAATGTCATCTCTATTGCTTTAATTGCATGTTTGCCAATTAAAAATGTCAGCTGAGCCACATAGATTAGTCCTAGTGGTGGGATTGAGGGATCTACTCCATGGGGAAGTAACTGGATTAAGCAATCCCTGTTTAAGGTGGGAGTTGCTAGTAATTTCCTAGTGTGGAGGGTTCTGAGGGGCTAAATGTGCCTCCTGACTTGAGTGGTGCTACCTGGTCAGGCTGAGGTCTAGGAAAGCAGAGGGCCCGCAGTGTCAAGTGCCCCATAACAGTGGTAACCCAGGGGGGGGGGGGGGGCACTGAAGTAGCACTATGGGTTTGGGACTCCAGAGTGTGAAATAACACTTGCCATGACAGCAAACACTTTTTTCCTGCCCCTCACCTCATGGGCTAGACCCTTTGGCCAAGACAAATATTGTTAGGAAGCCTCAAGGCCTAGCCACGTCTTCACATGTTTGTCATTACACTTTTTTTTGCTTCTTTTTTCACTTTCACAGAGTGTGAGTCTACAGGCCTACGCTTAAGTCTAGGGGGAGGATGCGTGGCCCTTAGGTTCTTTCCTCCCCTGCCTTGGTGAGGATCACCTTACTTTGAGAGAACTTCAACATAACTTGGTGGTTGGCTTCAATAACAAATGTCAGCTGAGCCACATTGATTAGTCTTATTAGTGGGGCTGAGGGATCTACCCTGTGGCAAAGATGGCACTCACTGGTTAAGGTGGGGGTCGCATGTAATTCCCTGGTGTGGAGAATTCCGAAGGGCAAAGTGCCTCCTGACTTGAGTGATACTATCTGCTCAGGGAAGCAGAGGGCCTGCAGTGTCAAAGGCCCCCTGAACCAACCCAGGGGGTGCCGGAGTAGCACTATGGGTTTGGGACCTCACAGTGTGAAATAGCACTTGCCATGACAGCAAATGCTTTTTTTCCGCCCCCCAACTCATGGGCTAGACCCTTTGGCCAAGACAAATTTTGTTAGGAGACCTCAAGGCCTAGCCATTGTATCATACACTTGACACACTATTTTTCTTCACATGTATGTCACTTATTTTTGTTTCTTTTTTCACTCCACAGGGTGGAAGGGTGTCAGGCCTACCCTAAAGTCTAAAGGGAGGATGAGTTACCCTTAGGTTCCTTCCTCCCCAGCCTTGGGGAGGATCAACTTTCTTCTAGAGAGCTTCAGCGGAACTTGGTGGTTGGCTTCAGCCAGCCATGAGGACAGGGGGTCCACCAGGCCTTTCAGCTAGGTGGACCATAGTGCTTAGCCCCTGTCAATAGATTTTCACCCTGGGTGGTCGGGAAAGGTCCTTCCTCTTTGGGAGGGGATCATATGACAAGCCCATGCACTTTTTTGGTTCATCACGGGAGTACAGGGAGACATCTACCCATTGTGGACCAGGCTTGCTCAGAAATTATCTGCTGTTCACATTCTGTAATTTGTTTTAATAAATGGCCCTGAATTCTGCAGACTGTTGCTCCTGGATCAGCCAGCTCTGCAGAGCATTCAGCCATAACTCTAGAGATATGAAGACGTCCCTGGCTATACACGAGAAGAATTTTGGGAGGGACCTGAACTCTATAAATAGCATATCAGTAAAAGCCAGCTACATGCCAGAGAGGGTAATGTCAGAGGAGAGGAGCAAGTTATGACTTTTTAAACTTGGAAACCAATCCATAAGCTCATCTGCTTTTATACTCATCATATACGTGTTTTTAATGTTAAGTATAGCATGCTAAGTAATGTGTCAGTGTAACACTTCTATGTAGATAGGTAGGTTTAGATCACAAGCACTCCTCTGACAATAGCTTCATCTGCTTTCCTCTCCAGAAAGACAAGGCCATATTTGTTCAGGCATCATCTGGGTTCATTGTCTACTTCCTGAACTGAGATGCCAGCTCTGTGCTTACAAATGTCTGGCACTGATCAGTCCCTGCTGCGGCCTCTCACCTTGTGAATTGCTATAAAGTTACAATGTTGCAGTCTGATTCCTGGGGGAGAGGAGACTGAGGAAATGCTTCCTCCTGCCTGCAGCAGACTGATGACATCACATCAGCCTAGGCAAAGTCAGTGACAATGATTTTGTTTGTTAGACAGTAGGCTGGTTGTCTACTTCCTAATGGTTCAGAGTGAGGACATCATGCAGTCATCCACATGTGATCGTGAAGAATAAAATTGAGCAACATACCTGCAAATTGTCTGATGGCGTCCACAGAGTCACAGAGCTAACAATCTGTGAAGAGAAGAAGATGAAGGATATCAGAGTTGACATAAAATAGACTGGGGGGTGAATAGGAAAATGATATCATTGTGAAAAGTCAAAATAGATAGTGAGTGCTGACAGCTTGTAGGGATGAGAAGCACACTGGATTGGGAGCAACATATTTGAAACAATAAACAGACAATGAGCAGGTGAGACAGACAAGCGACCTGGAGAAAGAGAGAGCCTGACCAGGAGAGAGAGAGTGAGAGGGTGAGAGAGAGAGAGCGACTGACCAGGAGAGAGAGAGTGAGAGGGTGAGAGAGAGAGAGCGACTGACCAGGAGAGTGAGAGAGAGAGAGAGAGAGAGCAAGAGAGAGAGAGAGAGAGAGAGAGAGAGAGAGAGAGAGAGACTGAGAGAGAGAGACTGAGAGAGAGAGGGACTGAGAGAGAGAGACTGACCAGGAGAGAGAGACTGACCAGGAGAGAGAGAGAGAGAGAGATGACCAGGAGAGACACAGAGAGAGAGACTGAACAGGAGAGAGAGAGAGACTGACCAGGAGAGAGAGAGAGAGAGAGAGAGAGAGAGAGAGAGAGAGAGAGAGAGAGAGAGACCAGGAGAGAGAGAGAGAGACCAGGAGAGAGAGGGAGAGAGAGAGAGAGACTGAGAGAGAGAGACTGACCAGGAGAGAGAGAGAGAGCTGACCAGGAGAGAGAGAGACTGAGAGAGAGAGAGACTGACCAGGAGAGAGAGAGAGAGAGAGAGAGAGCTGACCAGGAGAGACACAGAGAGAGACTGAACAGGAGAGAGAGAGAGACTGAATAGGAGAGAGAGAGAGACTGACCAGGAGAGACACAGAGAGAGACTGAACAGGAGAGAGAGAGAGACTAAGAGAGAGATCAGAAAAGAGAAAGACTGACCAGGAGCGAGAGACAGACACTGATTGGAATAGACACAAGCCAAATGGACAGGCACTAACCAGGAGTGGGAAATAGAGATAAAATGACCAGGAGAAAGAGAGACTTACAGTGACCAGAAGGGACACCCTCCAAGTGGACAGGCACTCACCGGGGTAGTAGTGTTGAGGTCACTCAGTGGAGGTGTAGCTATGGCTCCCAGTGCCCAGTAATAAGAATGCCCAGCCCCCGCCACCCACACCCAGTTATTTCTGACTGTCCGGGAACAGCTGAGGGTTATGGAACGCAGGGACAGATAGAGGCAGCTGTCACATCACACACACTCACCATGTCCCTCCATCTCACCAGCTGACCCTCTGTCTGAATCAATGGCCAAAACTAACATGACAATTTTCATTTCATTCAACGATAAGTTTGTGTCCCGGGCCCCTCGAAGCCTGATGGTAACCTCCAGAGTTAGGGACAGCTGACATCCTTCCATGCAGTGTGTGTTGCAAGGCATGGTGGGTGTAATGCAAGATGAACAGGTGGGTGCCAGACACTTTTAGAATGCAAAAAGAGATTTATTGTCTCTTAAACAGAACGGTAGGAGAGAGGGTTAGAGCCAGGACACCCTTAAGTAGATGCAGGGTTAATTGTCAGACTCCGAGACTTCTATAGGTAGACAGCTATACAGGTGAAGGCCTCCAGCCGCACTCCACTTCTGTATAGTTAGGACTGCTGTCTCCTATGGGAACAAGCTTATTGTAGTTACTAACAGCAATTGAAGTCAACTATTTGCAACACGAACAGTTCTTAGTTTACTCCAACATCACTCACTGTGGGTCTTCACTCAACGAGCTCCCAGTCTCTCTCACTAGTAGGGATGAGCTTCGTGTTCGAGTCGAACCCATGTTCGACTCGAACATCGGCTGTTCGACCGTCCGTCGAATTGCGAACGATATGGGCCGTTCGCGCCAAATTCGTGTGGCGCGTCACGGCCCATAATTCACTGCGGCATCGCAGTGCATTGCTGGCTGATGATTGGCCAAGCATGCACTATGACCCGCATGCTTGGCCAATCACAGCGCCGTCAGTAGAGAGAGCTGTAATTGGCCAAAGCCAGGGTGGCTTTGGCCAATTATGGCTCAGGGGATTTAGTACACACCCCACACTATATAAGGCCGCCTGCACGGCGGCCCTGTGTAGTGTGTGTTCCGGTGTGCTGAGAGATAGAGAGAGAGAGAGACAGTGTCATTTGATTTGAGTTAGATAGATTAGGCAGAACAGTCAGTCAGTTAGCTGCACTTACAGTGTATTGTGTATATATATGCATCCCAGGTGTTGCATATATATATATACACTGTATTCAGTTTAGCTAGATCCGTTCCTGTTATCTTCTATCTAGACTATTTAGTGCAGTGTGTCCTGCTCACAGTGTTCAGCTAGATCCGTTCCTGCTATTTACATTCAGTGCAGTGCGTCCTGCTCACAGTGTTCAGCTAGATCCGTTCCTGCTATTTACATTCAGTGCAGTGCGTCCTGCTCACAGTGTTCAGCTAGATCCGTTCCTGCTATTTACATTCAGTGCAGTGCGTCCTGCTCACAGTGTTCAGCTAGATCCGTTCCTGGTATTTACATTTAGTGCAGTGCGTCCTGCTCACAGTGTTCAGCTAGATCCGTTCCTGCTATTTACATTCAGTGCAGTGCGTCCTGCTCACAGTGTTCAGCTAGATCCGTTCCTGCTATATACATTTAGTGCAGTACGTCCTGCTCACAGTGTTCAGCTAGATCCGTTCCTGCTATTTACATTCAGTGCAGTGCGTCCTGCTCACAGTGTTCAGCTAGATCCGTTCCTGCTATTTACATTCAGTGCAGTGCGTCCTGCTCACAGTGTTCAGCTAGATCCGTTCCTGCTATTTACATTCAGTGCAGTGCGTCCTGCTCACAGTGTTCAGCTAGATCCGTTCCTGCTATTTACATTCAGTGCAGTGCGTCCTGCTCACAGTGTTCAGCTAGATCCGTTCCTGGTATTTACATTTAGTGCAGTGCGTCCTGCTCACAGTGTTCAGCTAGATCCGTTCCTGCTATTTACATTCAGTGCAGTGCGTCCTGCTCACAGTGTTCAGCTAGATCCGTTCCTGCTATATACATTTAGTGCAGTACGTCCTGCTCACAGTGTTCAGCTAGATCCGTTCCTGCTATTTACATTCAGTGCAGTGCGTCCTGCTCACAGTGTTCAGCTAGATCCGTTCCTGCTATTTACATTCAGTGCAGTGCGTCCTGCTCACAGTGTTCAGCTAGATCCGTTCCTGCTATTTACATTCAGTGCAGTGCGTCCTGCTCACAGTGTTCAGCTAGATCCGTTCCTGCTATTTACATTCAGTGCAGTGCGTCCTGCTCACAGTGTTCAGCTAGATCCGTTCCTGGTATTTACATTTAGTGCAGTGCGTCCTGCTCACAGTGTTCAGCTAGATCCGTTCCTGTTATCTTCCTACTGACAGGCAGGCTTGTCTGGTTACAGTATATAAAGCTACCTGAAGAAAATTACAGGTGTTCTTTTTGATCCTATTAGTACCACGGTCAGGCAGCTAGACTATTTACATTTAGTACAGTGTGTCCTGCTCACAGTGTTCAGCTAGATCCGTTCCTGTTATCTTCCTACTGACAGGCAGGCTTGTCTGGTTACAGTATATAAAGCTACCTGAAGAAAATTACAGGTGTTCTTTTTGATCCTATTAGTACCACGGTCAGGCAGCTAGACTATTTACATTTAGTACAGTGTGTCCTGCTCACAGTGTTCAGCTAGATCCGTTCCTGTTATCTTCCTACTGACAGGCAGGCTTGTCTGGTTACAGTATATAAAGCTACCTGAAGAAAATTACAGGTGTTCTTTTTGATCCTATTAGTACCACGGTCAGGCAGCTAGACTATTTACATTTAGTACAGTGTGTCCTGCTCACAGTGTTCAGCTAGATCCGTTCCTGTTATCTTCCTACTGACAGGCAGGCTTGTCTGGTTACAGTATATAAAGCTACCTTAAGAAAATTACAGGTGTTCTTTTTGATCCTATTAGTACCACGGTCAGGCAGCTAGACTATTTACATTTAGTACAGTGCGTCCTGCTCACAGTGTTCAGCTAGATCCGTTCCTGCTATATACATTTAGTGCAGTACGTCCTGCTCACAGTGTTCAGCTAGATCCGTTCCTGTTATCTTCCTACTGACAGGCAGGCTTGTCTGGTTACAGTATATAAAGCTACCTGAAGAAAATTACAGGTGTTCTATCCCAGCTTAGTGCAGCTACAGGCCATTAGTATGTCTGGAAGGCCAAGAAGGAGAGGCAGACAGTCACAAGCCAATAAGAGAGGGCAAGCAGGCTCTGTGTCTAGTGCTGGTCGTGGAGACGGTGCATCCTCATCAGCACGTGGCCATGGGACACGCTTGGCCTTTTTTTCGGCAGCTGGCCGTGTTGAGCCGCAACATGCGGAAGACTTGGTCGAGTGGATGACCAAGCCGTCCTCATCCTCCTCATCCTCTCTCACCCATGCCCAGGGTGCTTTGTCTGGCAAAGCAGCGGCCTCTTCCCTCAGCTCAATGTCATCAGTGACTCCTTCCCTAGCTCCACCATGTCCTCATGAGGATTCCCTCGAACTGTTTGACCACAGTGTTGGGTACATGCTCCAGGAGGATGCCCAGCGTTTGGAAGGCTCTGATGATGATACTGAGCTCAATGAAGGCAGTAACATGAGCACGGACAGAGGGGGTGCCCAAGAAGGACAGCAATCTGGCAGTCATGCTCCCCCTGCTGCAGCATACTGCCAGGTTTGCTCCAGTGATGAGGAGGGAGGGGATGATGAGGTCACTGACTCAACGTGGGTGCCTGATAGGAGAGAGGAGGAGGAGGAGGAGGAGGAGGTGGCACATCACCAACTAGGCAGGATGCCCTCCAGGGGCCAGCCTAAGGGCAGCACATTGACTGCATCACACCCCAAAGCTCCACATGTGCAGGGCGCTGCAGTCTCTGCGCGTTATTCAAAAAGTTCTTTGGTGTGGGCCTTTTTTGAGACGAGTGCATCAGATCGCACCGCTGCTATTTGCAACATATGTCTCAAGCGTATCTCGCGTGGCCAAAACATCTCCCGCTTGGGTACCACATGCTTGACCAGACATATGTTGACCTGCCATGCAGTTCGTTGGCAAGCGTATCTGAAAGACCCACACCAAAGAACAAAGAGGATCTCTCCTTGCTCCTCATCAGCTGAGATTTCCAACCCCACTAGACCTTCAGTCCTCTCTGAGACCTGCAGTGAGAGGAATGAAGGTGTAGAATTAGGTGTGTCACAGCCAAGTACTTGTGGGCAATCTGCTTTTGGTACACCGACGTCAGATTGTACCAGGCAAATTTCCCTGCCCCAGCTGCTGCACCGCCGAAAGAAGTTTGCTCCCAGCCATCCACATGCCCAGCGTTTGAATGCTAGCTTGGCAAAATTGCTAGCACTTCAACTGCTGCCTTTTCAGTTGGTAGACTCTGCCCCCTTCCGTGAGTTTGTGGAATGTGCGGTTCCTCAGTGGCAGGTACCCAAACGCCACTTTTTCTCACGGAAGGCGATTCCGGCTCTCTACCGGCATGTGGAAGGCAATGTCCATGCCTCGCTGGACAGGGCGGTCAGCGGTAAGGTGCATATTACCGCTGACTCATGGTCCAGCAGGCATGGACAGGGACGTTACTTAAGTTTCACGGCGCATTGGGTGACTCTGCTGGCAGCTGGGAAGGATGCAGGACAAGGTGCAGTAGTGTTGGAGGTTGTTCCGCCACCACGCCTCCAAAATGCTGATTGTGACACACCTCTCTCCTCCACCCCCTCCTCTTCTTCTTCCTCCATGGCCTCTTCCTCGGAACCAGCGGTGCTCCGTAGGCGTTCAAGGGGCTACGCAAGTACGCAGGCCAAAAGATGCCATGCGGTGCTTGAGCTGGTGTGCTTGGGGGACAGGAGCCACACTGGGGCAGAGGTTTTGTCAGCTCTGCAGGGGCAGGTTCAGAGGTGGTTGACGCCACGCCAACTTAAGGCAGGAATGGTGGTTTGCGACAATGGCACCAACCTCCTCTCTGCCCTCCGACAGGGACAACTGACCCATGTGCCCTGTTTGGCTCACGTCCTTAACTTGGTGGTGCAGCGGTTCTTGGGCAGGTACCCGGGCTTACAGGATGTCCTGAGGCAGGCCAGGAAAGTCTCTGTGCATTTCCGCCGGTCATATAATGCCAGTGCTCGGCTGACGGACCTCCAAAAGGAGTTTAACCTGCCCAAGAACCGCCTAATCTGTGACATGCCCACCAGGTGGAACTCGACGTTGGCCATGCTGCAGCGGCTGCACACGCAGCAGAGGGCCATCAATGAGTACCTGTGCGACTATGGCACCAGGACAGGGTCAGGGGACCTTGGTTTTTTTTCCCCACGCCAGTGGGCCATGATCAGGGATGCATGCACTGTCCTGTCACCATTCGAGGAGGCCACGAGGATGGTGAGCACTGACAGTGCATGCATCAGTGACACTGTCCCCCTTGTCCACCTGTTGGAGCACACGCTGCGTGGAATAATGGACAGGGCACTTGAGGCAGAACAGAGGCAGGAAGAGGAGGACTTCCTTAGCTCTCAAGGCCCCCTTTATCCAGACAGTGTTCCTGCGTGCCCGCCGATCACACAGGAAGAGGACGAGGAGGAGGAGGAGGAGGAGGAGGAAGATTGTGTCAGTATGGAGGTGGAGCCTGGCACTCAGCATCAGCAGTCTTTAAGGGATCAGTCCCAAGGAACACATGGACTTGTACGTGGCTGGGAGGAGGTGGCTGCGGACGTTGTTGTCCTTAGTGACCCAGAGGACTCCGGACCGAATGCCTCAGCAAACCTACGCTGCATGGCCTCCCTGATCCTGCAAAGCCTGCGTAAGGATCCTCGTATTCGTGGTATCAAGGAGAAGGACCAATACTGGCTGGCAACCCTCCTTGATCCACGTTACAAGGGTAAGGTTGCGGACCTTATCTTGCCATCGCAGAGGGAGCAGAGGATGAAACATCTTCGGGAGGCCTTGCAGAAAGGTCTGTGCAACGCGTTCCCAGAGACTGGGAGGTTACAAACTCCTGTTTCTGGACAACGTGTTGCTGAGGCTTCGGTCAGTCAAAGAAGGAGCGGTGGAGAAGGTGGCCGTCTGACCGATGCGTTCAGACAATTTTTTGGTCCGCAGCCCCAAGGTATGATCGGTTCCAGCAACCATCGCCAGCGTCTGTTTTACATGGTGCAGGAATACCTAGGGGCAAGATCAGACTTGGACACCTTTCCCACCGAAAATCCTCTGGGTTACTGGGTCTTGAGGATGGATCACTGGCCAGAGCTTGCACAGTATGCAATTGAGCTACTGGCCTGTCCTGCATCCAGCGTTCTTTCGGAACGTACATTCAGTGCTGCTGGAGGCGTGGTAACCGATCACAGGGTGCGTCTGTCCACTGACTCGGTCGATCGGCTGACCTTCATAAAAATGAATCAGTCTTGGATCACCACCAGCTACCAAGCACCTGATGCTGATGTAACTGAATAATTTTTTTCAGATCCCTTCAAAGACTGCCTATGCTGATGCTGAGTGATTATCCCTGAGTAATTATCCTCTTCCTCCTCAATCATCACGCTGATAGCTTGTAAGAACATTTTTGGTTCTGGGCGCCACCACCAGTGCCTAAGGCACAATTTTTCAGCCCCTGTATAACAGGGGCGTGTAATTACAATTTTTGATGTAATACTTTGCAGCACGGCTCGTTCCTGCATTCCAACTAGAGTGTCTGTGAGGGGTTGCAGTGTTGTGGCACCAGCACCAGTGCCTAAGGCCCAATTTTTCTGCCCCTGTCTAACAGGGGCGTGAAATTACAATTTTTGATGCAATACTTTGCAGCAGGGCTCGTTCCTGCGTTCCAACTAGAGTGTCTGTGAGGGGTTGCAGTGTTGTGGCACCAGCACCAGTGCCTAAGGCCCAATTTTTCTGCCCCTGTCTAACAGGGGCGTGAAATTACAATTTTTGATGCAATACTTTGCAGCAGGGCTCGTTCCTGCGTTCCAACTAGAGTGTCTGTGAGGGGTTGCAGTGTTGTGGCACCAGCACCAGTGCCTAAGGCCCAATTTTTCTGCCCCTGTCTAACAGGGGCGTGAAATTACAATTTTTGATGCAATACTTTGCAGCAGGGCTCGTTCCTGCATTCCAACTAGAGTGTCTGTGAGGGGTTGCAGTGTTGTGGCACCAGCACCAGTGCCTAAGGCCCAATTTTTCTGCCCCTGTCTAACAGGGGCGTGTAATTACAATTTTTGATGCAATACTTTGCAGCAGTGCTCGTTCCTGCGTTCCAACTAGAGTGTCTGTGAGGGGTTGCAGTGTTGTGGCACCAGCACCAGTGCCTAAGGCCCAATTTTTCTGCCCCTGTCTAACAGGGGCGTGTAATTACAATTTTTGATGCAATACTTTGCAGCAGGGCTCGTTCCTGCGTTCCAACTAGAGTGTCTGTGAGGGGTTGCAGTGTTGTGGCACCAGCACCAGTGCCTAAGGCCTAATTTTTCAGCTCCTGTTCAACAGGGGCATGTAATTACAATTCTTGATCTAATATTTCACAGCAGGGCCCTGTGAGGGCTTACAGTGTTTTGGCCACAGCAACACCTAAGGCCCAAATTTCTGCTGAGTATATAGGGCAGGACCCTACTTTCAAACATCTAACTTACAAACGACTCCTACTTGCAAACGGAAGGAGACAACAGGAAGTGAGATGAAATCTACCCATAGGAAGGGAAATTCTCTCATGTAAGAGTTAATATGGGAAAACAATTTCTCCTTTCCACTGATGCTTTCCAATCCTTGTTCCACAAAAAAACCCAAATTTTCAAAAAACATTTTTCATTGGGACAAAAAAGTGAGGTGAAATCTTCTGAAGAGGAGGAAAGACGCAAAACAAATGTCACAGGGGTGATAACCCTTCCCTATGTTTTCCAAAAAGCTTAGAAAAGATTTTTTGGCTGGAGCTAAACACATTAAAAATGTTCAAAATTACAAACAGATTCTACTTAACAACAAACCTACAGTCCCTGTCTTGTTTGCACCGCCTGTATACTGCTGTTCAGAGTATATAGGGACCTTTCCTTATTTTAATTTGGGTGCGGGGTTCCCCTTAATATCCATACAAGACCCAAAGGGCCTGGTAATGGACTGGGGGGTACCCATGCCGTTTGTCTCACTGATTTTCATCCATATTGCCAGGACCCGACATGACATTAAACCCGCAAGCAGTTTTAAATGAGATTTTTTCCTTTAAAAATGACATTTGGTGCAGGGACTGTTCTAAACATGGGAAACACGCGTCACTTTACAGGCATACTATAGACACCCCCCAGGTACGATATTTAAAGGAATATTTCACTTTTTTTTTTTTACTTTAAGCATCATTAAAATCACTGCTCCCGAAAAAACGGCCGTTTTTAAAAGTTTTTTTTGCATTGATACATGTCCCCTGGGGTAGGACCCGGGTCCCCAAACCCTTTTTAGGACAATACCATGCAAATTAGCCTTTAAAATGAGCACTTTTGATTTCGAACGTTCGAGTCCCATAGACGTCAATGGGGTTCTAACGTTCGTGCGAACTTGCGGTCCGTTCGCGGGTTCTGGTGCGAACCGAACCGGGGGGTGTTCGGCTCATCCCTACTCACTAGACTTCAGATCCACCAACCAGTGGATCTCCTGAGCTCTTCTACTGTTAGCACTCAGTATCTTCCTCAAGCGTCACCTCCGCTTCCCCCCTGGGTCCCCTGACTTGGGACTTTCTGAAGTTGCCCCACTTTTTCACTGTCCCCGGCTGGCGAGAAGACTGCTCTGGTACTGGCCTCAGCTTACTCACAGTGGTCCCCGGTAACAAGGTGGATGGTCCCTTAGTGGCAACAGCTTCCCCTCGACCTCCGACCACAACGATTCCCCGGCCGGCAGAACTGTTACTTCTGGTTGGACTACAAGCCCGCATTCCCAACCCTACATTGCTTTTCCTGCTTCTTGATAGGCCCTCAGACAGCCTAGCAGCCAGATGTCCCCGGGAATAAGCCTTAGGTTTCGGGCCTAGCAGCCCGGAGCAATATGACACACGTCCACCCAGACAGCCGTCCGGGTGGCACAGAACCCCCAATCACCTGTCTCCACCCAAATAAATAGGCTTACCCAGCAGGCCAAGGCACCCAAGGAAAAATCCCTGCCCATTGGCTGAGACACCCCATTCATTCATAATCTGTCCTTGCTATGCCCATGTCTTATCCAATGTCACCAGCCACAATGCCACCTGGTGAAAAGCGCAGCAATGCCAGAATTAGGGAGAAATCAATTGATCCCCTAACAATTGGCCAAGGCAACTAAATTTAATAGCAACCCTGCCTAAACATCAGGGTGCTACATTTATTTGGCAGCCCACACACATTTTAATTGTTTGTTTAATATTCAATAGTCTTGTGCCAATGAAATAAAAGGGAAAGAATGTTAAGATGCACTGTAAAAAAAAAAAAAAAAAACTAGAAAAACATGTCAATATCAAAAGTGCAACATAAAATGTGAAAGTGCACAGTGCTATGCATATACATCAAAAGATTCTATCAGATGTTCCTTTGTGATAAGCAAAAATCATACATAATAAATGCCAAATAAAACGTGTAAAACAGTGTCCATATATAAAATCATCCAGCATGCTCATCCAATCTATAGTGCTGCAAAACCACGCTCCGGTGCACTCCGGTGACCCCCCCCCCCCCCCAAAGGCTGTTGCGCTCACCTCAGAACGTGTGACACAGTGGTTAACTGCGTCCAAACACGCTCTGGAGCCACCCCCGGGCTCTATACTGAAATGCAGATGTCGATCTCCAGCTGGACCTGCAAGGAGTGGCAGCTTCTTCCCTGATGCAAGACATCCTGATCTCCCCTGCAACAAGCAGATCCTCTCCAGGGACGAGACGTAAGGATAAGAAGGAAAAGTCACACTTTTCTGAAACGGTGCAAGATGAGCACACTGTATTGATTGAACCAGCTGGAGATCGACATCTGCATTTCAGTATAGAGCCCGGGGGTGGCTCCACAGCGTGTTTGGACGCAGTTGACCACTGTGTCACACGTTCTGAGGTGAGCACAACAGCCTTGGGGGGGTCACTGGAGTGCACCGGAGCATTGTTTTGCAGCACTATAGATTGGATGAGCATGCTGGATGATATTACATATGGACACTGTTTTACACGTTTTATTTGCCATTTATTATGTATGGCTAAAAATGATAACAAATGGTAAAAGGCACATCAGACATGGTGACCATTACCAATATATACATAGCTTAAACACATGAAGCATAATACCAAAAAATTTAATATTATACGGGATATATTATAGTCCCAATGTATGGCTATAAATCTAATACAAGAGAGTCCCAAACATAGGCTAAATATGAATGTTGGACTGATGTAGAAATCTTCTCTTGTATATCATGAGTTGTATGATCATGGGAAGTTAATAGATGGAATACACTTACCAGCAGGAGTGGATTCGGATGCCGGTGACACCGAATCAAACGAGCTCTGAGATCCTTAATGGACGATGGTTGGACGTTGGTTGGTCCTGGAAACCCCTGATCTCGAGGGGGATCTATCCTCTATGGTCCAGGTCATGACTGTCCGTTCAGAAGCCCGAGGGGGAATTCTCCGCCACAAACAAGGCTCCAGAGCATGGATGGTTCCCAAAAAGATAGATAGGACGCCAATAGTGCAGATCAAATGATGTATTTTATTGGATATAACCAATAATCAACAAACGATATAAAAACGTGATCACGTGTAAAACAATAAAATCAAGTGTAGGAAAGAGTAAGGCTCACCCGATGCGTTTCGTCCTCATGGACTTCAACAGGGACCCCTGTTGAAGTCCATGTGGACGAAACGCATCGGGTGAGCCTTACTCTTTCCTACACTTGATTTTATTGTTTGGAGACTTGTTTGTGGCAGAGAATTCCCCCTTGGGCTTCTGAACGGACAGTCGTGACGTGGACCATAAAGGATAGATCCCCCTCGAGATCCGGGGTTTCCAGGGCCAACCAACGTCCAACCATCGTCCATTAAGGATCTCACAGCCTGTTTGATTCGGTGTCACCGGCATCCGAATCCACTCCTTCTGGTAAGTGTATTCCATCTATTCACTTCCCATGATCGTACAACTCATGATATACAAGAGAAGATTTCTACATCAGTCCAACATTCATATTTAGCCTATGTTTGGGACTCTCTTGTATTAGATTTATAGCCATACATTGGGACTATACTATATCACGTCTAATATAAAATTTTTTGGTATTATGCTTCATGTGTTTAAGCTATGTATATATTGGTAATGGTCACCATGTCTGATGTGCCTTTTACCATTTGTTATCATTTTTTAGCGCTGCATTTCACTTTTACTTCTGTTTACAATATTGGTCATATTTTATGTAGCTGCTTTTCACATTGGCTTAGCGCAGTGTTATTTATATTTTCTTTGAGATATTTATTATGTATGATTTTTGCTTATCACAAAGGAACATCTGATAGAATCTTTTGGTGTATATGCATAGCACTGTGCACTTTCACATTTTATGTTGCACTTTTGATATTGCGTATGCACATTGCACTTTAAAACTTTTTCTGGTATGAACTGTCACTTATGAATTTACTACTTGGTTTACTTGATTGACATTTGATGTCTTATGAATATATCACATACGTTCTGTATTTGATTGATACACACTTGATGCAAATTTACACATAGGCATATATTTATTATGATTTTTTTCTAGCGCAACGCACTTATTTCTTTATATCATTTTAGCACGATTATGAAACGTGATCTGCGTCTGCAGCTGGATATTATTATTATTTTCACTTTATAGGCGCTGGATTGTTGCGGCTCGCAAGATCTCTACTTTATTAATATAAAGTGCATGTCTCTTATTACCAAATATAAATGTCAAAAACATCTAGGCATTTTGCATCTGGAGTGACAATAATAAAACCAATAGGTTATGACTATGAAGATACATAATACTTACACACAAAGTGTATCCAAAGCCCGAACTTTTTTTTTTTCATTTTGGACGGCATATGGACAGGATAAAAGCTGTTTTGCCATCTGTGTCCCAGTGGGGAGATCATCTTTTTCTTCCAGTCCTGTAGACACAACAGGTGGTCACTGGAACAGGTGTCCCCATAGGAAGATTTCCCGACCACCACCCGTTTACTAGCCTCTTGGTCTTGCAGCCTGTAGGCCCGCTGTGGTCAATGTCCTAAAGCTACCAGAATATTTTTGGAAGAAACCATTTTTGGGTGTCTGAAAACACGACCACCTTCACACACCTAGAACAATTGATGTGGGGGCAGAGCAGGATATATTGTTATTGCACTTTGAACATTCTCAGCTGTAGTTGACAAAATTCAACTAGATGTAGCTAACCAGGAACAACAGAAGCCACCATTTGGGCAGTGATTTTAGCAAACCTGGCATACCGACCCAGAGTTGCGAGGCAACTGTACCCTGCCTGTCAGTAGGTTCTGTAGGCCTAGGATACATAAGGAGTTAGTCAGACAGGGGGCCTTTGGTCTGCAAAAGGCATTCTCTTTGTGTGTGCCAACAAGAATTGGGATGTAATCAGGGCTTTTTTTTAGCGGGAACACGGGGGGAACGCAGTTCCAGCACCTCCAGCACTGAATTTATGTAATAGCATGGGGTGTGGGGTATGCTGGAGGGTCTATTGGTGTTGGTTGCTGGGGAATCTATTGTCACTGGTGGGGATCTGATTTTGTGTGAGGGTCTATTGTTGCTGATGGGGAATCTATTGTTGCGGGGGGGGGGGGGGTTATGTTGCTGGGAGGGATCTACTGTTGAGGGAAAGGCCTATTTTTACTGGCTGCTGGAGGATCTGTTGTTGCTGCTGGGGGGGTCTAATGTTGCTTGGGTGGATATTTTGTTACTGGGTGTGATAGTTTGTTGTGGGTGGTTCACTGTTGCTGGGGAAGTCTATTGTTGTGTGGGGATCATTTGCTGGGATTCTATTGTTGCTGGCTGCAGGGGATCTATTTTACTGCTTTTCTTTTTATCATTAACGTATTCCATACAGATGATTTAGCATCACAAAATGATACTTGGTGCAGTATTCTCTAAAAGGGGCAGCACTGGTAGGTGTGTAGGGGGTGGAATCAAGGGATGGTGGTCAGAGGTGGGTAGGGGGCAGAGACAAGTAGTGACTCAGACGGGGGGAGTTCCTGCACTTATTCTCCGAGAAAAAAAGCCCTGGATGTAATCAAGAATAGGAAGGGGCTTGGGTTCTGCTCCTGGTTTGGGTTGAACCCATGTTTGGCTAAACCCAGAAGGCAGCTGTCGGTGTTGGGCCATTGAGCTGTGGGAGGGAGATTCTCCAGCCCCCAATTTCACATAAAGAGGCCTGTTATACTGTGTTTGTTCTATCACATCTTCTCCAAGACTGCCCCAAGTTCAGGAATAGTCCTTTTTTTCCCCTCCCTACAGAGCTCTCTAGCAATGCTGGGATATGTAGTCCCAGAGCCAACCGGTAACACAGACTCAATTTACCTATGGACTACATTTCCCACAAGTCATTGTTGCTTCCAGCAGACTCTGTTCTCCCTACAATCCACAGCAGCTCAGTTTCCTCCTCTTCTGTTTTCCCCAGGTGGTGGGCGGGGCTTTCCTCCAGCTTTCTCTTTAGCTGCCTACAGCCCTCCAAATGTCCGTCTCTCTCTGTCCTCTCTTCACTGGCAGCCCAGGAGAGGGAGAACGGATGCAGCACCGGCTATGTGTGAACTGCTGCAGTATGTGTGACACTGCTGTGACAACCCGGTTCATGCAGCTGTAGTCCAGGGAGTGCCCACCTCCTACCTACCTCTGTTTTTTTTGCCCACTCTTACCCAGCAGCAGACAGAATGACCCACAAGTACCTCCAATCAGCTTTTGGAAGGAACCCAGGAGCATGGATTCTGCTCTGCACGGCACAAATTTTGGTGGTAAAACCATCACCATGAATACTGCAGGTTGGTTCTTTCAGTGCAGCACATACAGTACATGCATCACCAGGACAGGTGAGCCTTAAAGTATAACTTAAAAGCAAAACTTATTTTTTTTATTGCTGTCTGTGTCCCCGTTAGGCAGATTTACCCTCTCCATTTGTCCTGTTTACCATTATCACCGACAGTGAAAGTTAAAGAAAATTCCATATTTTAGGTTGACATTAAAACAGTAATAGAGGAGAAATCTTCCAACGGGGTGATTTTCTCACTTTATAGGGATTTCATCTTACTTCCTGTTTTGGCTATGGGACAGGAAGTAAAGGGAAATTTCTCTAATGGTACACAGAAAGCAAAAAAGAAAACCGACAGGGGTTATAACCCTCCCTTACTCTATCCCAAAAAAAAAATTTGCCTTAAGTTACACTTTAACCGCTCACCGACTGTAAACATACAGCGGCAAGGCGGCTCCCCTGGGCAGGATCGTGATCCCGAACACACGCACCGCCGGCGACCCAATCAGTGGGTCTGGTGACCACGATGTCCACCGGGACTCGCCGATCGTTCGTGACACAGGCAGAACGGTGGTCTGCCTATGTAAACAAGGCAGATCGCCGTTCTGTGAAAAGGGAAGGTTGTGATCCTGTGTTCCTGCAAAGCAGGAACATGGATCTCTGCCTTCCCATAGTAGAAGCTCCTCCCCCACAGTAAGCAAGCACTCCCTAGGCACACATTTAACCCTCTGATCGCCCCTGATGTCATTAGTACAGTAACAGTGAATATTTTTAACACTGGTCCCCAAAAAGTGTCACTTAGCGTCCGATTTGTCCGCTGCAATGTGGCAGTCTCGCTATAAGTCGCTGATCGCCGCCATTACTAGTAAAACAAAATAAAAGTTCCATAAATCTATCCCATAGTTTGTAGACGCTATAAATTTTGCGCAAACCAATCAACATACTCTTCTTGGGATTTTTTTTTTTACCAAAAATATGTAGCAGAATACAAACTGGCCTAAACTGATGAAGAAATTAGGTTTTTTACATTTTTTTTAATTGGATATGTTTTATAGAAGAAAGTAAAAAGTATTGCTTTTTTTTTTTTTAAATTGTCGTCATTTTTTTGTTTATAGAGCAAAAAATAAAAACCGCAGAGGTGATCAAATACCACCAAAAGAAAGTTCTATTTGTGGGAAAAAAAGCACATACATTTTGTTTGGGTACAGCGTCGCACGACCGCGCAATTGTCTGTTGACCGCTTCAGCCCCGGAAGATTTTACCCTCTTCCTGACCAGAGCACTTTTTGCGATTCGGCACTGTGTCGCTTTAACTGTTAATTGCGCGGTCGTGCGTCGTTGCACCCAAACAAAATTGACGTCCTTTTTTCCCCACAAATAGAGCTTTCTTTTGATGGTATTTGATCACCTCTGCGGTTTTTATTTTTTGCGCTATAAACAAAAAAAGACCGAAAATTTAAAAAAAAAAAACTTTTTTGAAAAAAAAGCAATATTTTTTACTTTTTGCTACAATAAATATCCCCCAAAAGTATATAAAAAAACATTTTTTCTTCTCAGTTTAGACCGATATGTATTCTTCTACATATTTTTGGTAAAAAAAAAAACGCAATAAGCGTATATTGATTGGTTTGCTCAAAAGTTAAAGCGTCTACAAAACAGGGGATAAATTTATAGCATTTTTATTATTCATTTTTTTAATTAGTAATGGAGGCGATCTGCGATTTTTATCGTGACTGCGACATTATGGCGGACACATTGGACACTTTTGACGCTATTTTGGGACCACTGGCATTTATACAGCTATCGCTGCTATAAAAATGCACTGATTACCGTGTAAATGACACTGGCAGGGAATGGGTTTAAACACTAGAGGGCGATGAAGGGGTTAAGTAAGTCCTAGGGAGTGATTCTAACTGTGGGGGGATGGGCTACAACTCACATGACAGTGATCACTGCTCCCGATGACAGGGAGTGGTGATCTCTGTCATGTCACAAGGCAGAACGGGGAAATGTAGAAAAAATGATCCGCACTCTGGTCGTTGCTCTTAAAATTTCTTCGTTTTATTGAATAGCCACAGTGAACAAACGCAGATTAAGCCAGTTGACGCGTTTCATCCTATAGGGCCTTGGTCATAACCAGAACGGGGAAATGCCTTGTTTACATAGGCACTTCCCCGTTCTGCGACTCCGTGACACGATCGCCGGGAGACCGGTGGACATCGAGTCTGCGGGTCCCGCCGGCACGGTCATGCTGTATGTGGCGCGTGCGCACCCACGAACCCCACCAATTAAAGGGGACGTACAGGTACGCCCATTTGCCCACCACTGCCATTGTGCCGACAGATATAGGCGTGCAGCGGTCGGCAAGTGGTTAAAGTAAGGCAGTGCCGTATCGCAAAAAATGGCCTGGTCATAAAGGGGGGTAAAACCTTCCGGAGGGCAAGTGGTTAAAACCCAGTCACCACCACACACATGTGTCCGTGGGGCTCTGAAGTTGTGTGCTGAGATTGCACTCAAGTCGCATTCCCAGCACATTGATTGAGTTGTCACCATCATCTCCCGGTCGCTGTTTGCAATCAGGAGCCATTGATGATCTCTGCTACCGCTCATCATATGACTGGAGTTGGGCGTTAACATATGTATAAAACAAAGGAAACAACTGTCAACTCCACTCTATATTTTTTTAATGACATAAGGGGGTGAGGATGGTCCTGTATATCTTTGGTCTAGGAAATACACTGTCAATAAGTTCTATGGGATGCCTGGATTGAATGCAAAAATGTCTATAAATGAATTTGTTGCCTATCATCAAATTGTGTCAGCTAAGTGCTGTTATCTTCCTTACTATAAACTATTGTCAAACTTACTTCTATGAAAATAGCGCAAAGAAATATCATCATAGCATTGTTGTCTACAGCAACCAATCTTATTATTCCCATTTTTAGTCTATGGGACCCAGCTCTCCTTCTTATAGCTGTGTATCTGGTGCCATCTCCTGGTCAGAACTGAGAACTGCCGCCTAAGAATGGTTTAGGAGTAAGCAGTAGCAGCAGCTCACCTATAAAGTACACCTGAGCAGGTATTAAAGATCAATAAAAGGATTTACAACCATTCTGGATGACTGTTGGCAGAGCATGCAAAGATCAGATTGCACATGAAAATTGGACAACCCGTTGGACCGGCCGTAAGGGCAACTATTTTGTTAAAGACTAGGTTTAGCCAAAGGAAAAAAAAAAAACAGCATAAGGGACGTGGCTTACTAATAATCGGATTTGTCCCTTGTACGGCTTGCTTCTGGCTCCTGACTTTGAGGCCTTGTTCACACTAGTGCGACTTCAGATGCAACTTGGGTTGCCCAGAAGCAGATGACAATGGAAATAACATTGATTTCAATGGTGCCCCTCGGAAATCAATGCAATGCAACTGCGATCCGACTTTGGAGAAGGTGCAGGTGCCACTTTGATGTGATGCAGCGGTATTTTGTGCCCCGCAGACTTCAGTGGAAACACACCAAAAATGCATGTAAAATGCAGAGTTCAGAGGTCAGAAGTAAGTGATGCAGAATTCAGAGGTCAGAAGTAAGTGATGCAGAATTCAGAGGTCAGAAGTAAGTGATGCAGAATTCAGAGGTCAGAAGTAAGTGATGCAGAATTCAGAGGTCAGTAGTGATGCAAAGGTGAGTAGTAAGATGCAGAGTGCAGAAGTAAGTGAATTCAGAGGTCAATAGTGGCGCAGAGGTCAGTAGTAAGTGATGCAGAATTCAGAGGTCAATAGTGGTGCAGAGGTAAGTAGTCAGTGACACTGAGTGCAGAGGTCTGTAGTAAGACGCAGAGTGCAGTAGTAAGTGACGCAGAGTTCAAAGATCATAGCAGTGGCGTCCCTAGGGGGTGGCTTTTGGGGCTATAGCTCCGATCCTGGGGCCCATAGCCCCGAGTCTCTGCAGGGGTCCCCAAGGGGAGGGGAGGCTCTCTGGGGACCCTGAACTAAGTGGGGGGCTCTCTAGGGACCCTGATGCAAGAGGGAGGCTCTCTGGGGACCCTGATTTTAAGGGGGAGGCTCTCTGGGAACCCTGATTTTAAGGGGGAGGCTCTCTGGGAACCCTGATTTTAAGGGGGAGGCTCTCTGGGGACCCTAATGTAAGGGGGGTTCTCTGGAAACCCTGATGTAAGAGGGGGGGTTCTCTGGGGACCCTGAAGCAAGGGGGAGGCTCTCTGGAGACTCTGATATAAGGAGGAGGCTCTCTGGGAACCCTGATTTTAAGGGGGAGGCTCTCTGGGGACCCTGATGCAAGGGGGAGGCTCTCTGGGGACCCTGATTTTAAGGGGGAGGCTCTCTGGGAACCCTGATTTTAAGGGGGAGGCTCTCTGGGAACCCTGATTTTAAGGGGGAGGCTCTCTGGGGACCCTAATGTAAGGGGGGTTCTCTGGAAACCCTGATGTAAGAGGGGGGTTCTCTGGGGACCCTGAAGCAAGGGGGAGGCTCTCTGGAGACTCTGATGTAAGGAGGAGGCTCTCTGGGAACCCTGACGTAAGGGGGTGCTCTGTGGGAACCCTGACATAAGGGGGTGCTCTCTGGGAACCCTGACGTAAGGGGGTGCTCTGTGGGGACCCTGATGTAAGGGGGGCTCTCTAGGGACCCTGATGTAAGTGGGGAGCTCTCTGGGGATATATACACACACACACGTATATTACTGTATATACATGTGTATGCCCACCCAAGCGTATGACTTTCTTTACCACGCTGCTATGGGCTCTAGCCTCAGATCTTTTGTAGACCTAGCAACGCCCCTGGATCATAGTAAGTGGAACTGAATTCAGAAGTCTGTAGTGGCACAGAGGTCAGTAGTAAGTGACACTGAGTGCATCCAAATAAATCCAATCGAGAATCTGTGGCAACTCAAGACTTGAAAATTGCTGTCCACAGACGCTCTCCATCCAATCTGACAGAGCTTGAGATATTTTGCAAAGAAGAATGGGCAAATATGTCCCTCTCTAGATGTGCAAAGCTGGTAGAGACATCCCCAAAAAGACTTGCAGCTGTAATTGCAGAGAAAGGTGGTTCTACAAAGTATTGACTCCGGGGGGCGCCATACAAATGTACCCCACACTTTTCACATATTTGTAAAAAAATTGGAAAACCATTTATCATTTTCCTTCCACTTCACAATTATGTGCGACTTTGGGGTTGATTTACTAAAGGCCAATAGACTGTGCACCTTGGAAAGTGCAATTGCCCTCTGCAAGTGCAGTTGCTCCAGAGCTTAGTAAATGAGGTAAAGCTTCACTTTGCAAAGAATACCCAATCACATGCAAGGAAAATTAAAAAAAAAACATAATTTTTGCTTGCACGTGATTGGTTGCTGAATGTCAGCAGAGCTTCTGCTCATTTACTAAGCTCTGAAGCAACTGCTCTTGCCGTATGCAACTGCACTTTCCAAAGTGCACAGTCTTTTTGCTTTTAGTAAATCAACCCCATTGTGTTGGTCTATCACATAAAATCCCAATAAAATATATTTACGTTTTTGGGTGTAACATGACAAAATGTGGAAAATTTCATGGGGTATGAATACTTTTTCAAGGCACTGTATATAATGCATCTAGTGCAGAACGATGCCATGCTACATCAAAGAATGATGTATAAATGATATATCATTTTTGATTTTGCCCAGAGTTCCCCTGTAATCTGATTTGTGCACGTACAACTCACACTTCGGTCTGGTGTATTAGAGTTCAGTGGAGATAATACGCTTTCCGTAAATGGAAACAAGTATTCCAGGAAATGCATTGCTAGTATTTTGAAGGTGGTGGAGGGCGGGAGGAGGGGCCCTTGTACTCTCCGTCTATCTAGTTGCATTACAGGTTCTATATAACTGCAAGACAAAAGAGACGTACGGTATAACAAACTCTTCATTGCTGCACCGAAGAAAAAAAAAGAAGGGCGACCTCATCTACTGCTTTAAAATAGTTAAAGTTATTATTTTTTTTTTTTTTTAAAGGCGGGAAAAAAGAGAAGAGGAAGTTCAAGAGCAAAATCAATCGTACATGAAAATTGCTTTCACTTTCAATTAGGAACTTGCAGACATATTTTCCTTGAAAAGGGAAAGAGCAGACGAGCTGCTGGAGACGGAGCTAAGGTTGGCATCTTCTGAGGCACCACGTAAGTGAAGATGGTCTGGACCGTGCGAGATGCCCTGATCAAGGCCTTGGAGGAGTTGGGTGAGAAGAGCTTCAAGAAGTTCCGTAACAAACTGAATGATTGGAAAACTGAGGCGGGCTTCAACAAGATCACCAGAAGCAAGCTAGAGGATGCAGATCGAGAAGACGTAGTGGATCTGATCTTGAGGTCCTACATGGCTTCTTATGGACCGGAGCTGACGCTGGATGTTCTAGACGAAATCGATGAGAAGCAAGTGGCCTCGGACCTTAGGGTGGACCTGGAGAAAGGTAAATATGATCATAGGCTTTAGTTGTTTTTTCTTTTTCGGAATGGGACAATGAGCCGGGCCAATCAACAGATACTTGGGGTGGACTGATAACTTATGGGGCCCCCGGGCAATAGGAGATTATGGGGCCCCCAGGCAATCAGAGATTATGGTGCCACACAGTATATACACACACACAGTATACAATCACACAGTATACACAGACAGATGTAAAAAAAACACAGATTTATACTTACTGTCCCTGGTTTTACTGGGGTTTGCAACCTTGATGGGGCCCCCTAGTGGCCCAGGGCCCTCGGGCAGTGCCCGAGTGGCTCAATGGTCAGTCCGCCCCTGCTTGGGTCCCATTTATAAACATGGGTTATCAAGTTGGTTGGGCAACACAGATGCTCTGGGGCCGGTGCCGATAGGCTTTGATGGGCAAATGCAGAGTGCTTCGAGATGCTTCTGTGATCCAATACAATACGATACAGGTGCAGTTGACCTGCGTGTAGGGTTGCCACCTGTCTGGGATTCACCTGTCCGGGATTCACCCAGACAGTTCGGGTTTGGAATCATGCGTCCGGGTTTCAGAATGACTGGATGGTCACCAGCCATCCCTGTCTGTGACTGAAGTCTCCCCCCTTCTCTCTCCTGCCTCTGAGTGAGTACACTAAGGCAAATCAGGGTTCTCAGAGCACCCCTTACTTTACAGTTCCCCTTTACACCAGATGCCACAGTGTTCCCCCCTTACATCAGAGTCCTTTCCATACCTCAGAGTTCTCAGTGTTCCCCCTTACATCAGAGTCCTCTCCATACCAAAGAGTTCTCCCTTAAATCAGGGTTCCCAGAGCATCCTTTATGTCAGAGTCCCCAGAGTCTGCACACTGTCCCCCTTACAGTATAAGGGAACTTTGCGAGTTCAGATGTGAAAGAGGAACTCTGTGGACTCTGACGTAAAGGGGGACTCTTGTTATTCACTTCATATGATTAGAAATGTTATTTCATTGCAAAATATATGTACAGTGGAACCTCGGTTTGCGCATGTGTGCAGTACCGCTTTTGGCCTGAAGTGGGGGCGTCGGAGCCGAGCAGAGCCGAAAGTCGACGATCGTCGGCGCTCGGAAATGCACGGAAAGGCCCGAGGACAGTTCTGCTGACCTCTGCAAACCTCGAAAAGGCTCGTGAAAGGAGTCTTTCCGAGGTTTTCCGAGGTTCCGCCGAAGTGTGCTCGGGTCTTTTCGGCCATTTCTGAGGCTCTCCGGCGCCCTCCCCCTGCCTCTGGCCGCATGCGGTATTGCATGCCATTGAAGTCAACGCGGAACAAATTATTTTCGTTTCCATTGACTTCTATGGGGAAACTCGCTTTGATATGCGAGTACTTTGGATTGTGAGCATTCTCCTGGAACAGATTATGCTCGTAATCCGAGGTTCCACTGTATAGTTTATACTGTTAAAAAAATTGCTGTGCTCCGCTAAAGTGTCCGGGTTTGACTTGAAGAAAAGGTGGCGACCCTACCTGCGTGTGATTTGCATTTGATCTGCTTGAGCTGCTTTTCCAAAGACTTGTATGCGGAAAAATCGAAAAAACAAAAGTCCATCAACACCGGCCCCTTAAATTGTTCCAGTTGCCCTTATCTGAAGGGAGAGCTCATTGCCCACATCTACCGATCAAGGTCCACCATTTTTCTTTCCCAGGTTGCGCTGGGAGAAGGAAAAGAATGAGCTGATTGGAGAAAAAAAATCATTGGGGGGGGAGAATTGAACTGGAGCACTCAGAATGTGATGCAACTGTGCATGGTAGCCAATCAGCTTCTAACTTCAGCTTGTTCAATTTAAGTAGAACTACAGTATAGGCAAAACTTTTTTTTTTAATTTTTTTTTTTTACATATTTTGGATAGAGCATATTTTTTTCCATCTCTGTTCCATTGCAGAGATTTCCCTTCACTTCCTGTCCCAGAGCCAAACAGGAAGTGAGAGGAAATCCCTGCAAATTAAGGGAATTCTTTGGGGGACCCCCAGCTCACCAGAACTAGTTTCCCCATTGGAAGATTTCACCTTTATTACTTTTTTGGGGACAACCCAAATATTGGGATTTTATTTTACTTCCACTTTCAATGGTAATAGAAAAACGGGACCAATAGAGGGTGAATCTCCCTAACGGGGACACAGACAGCCAGGGGTGTTGCTAGGTCTACAAAAGATCTGGGGCTAGAGCCCATAGCAGCATAGTAAAGAAAGTCATACGCTTGGCATACACATGTATATACAGTAGTATACGTGTGTATATATCCCCACTTACATCAAGGTCCCCAGAGAGCCTCCCCCTTGCATAAGGGTCCCCCACGAGCCTCCCCTCCCCTTGGGGACCCCTGCAGAGACTCTGGGCTATGAGCCCCAGATTCAGGGCTAAAGCCCAAATAGCCACCACCTAGCAACGCCACTGCAGACAGCACTAAAATCTGACAGCTGTTCTAAACCCTCTCCACTCTATCCAAAACTAAAAAAAACTAAATACTTTTACAATAAAACCTGGAAGATGATTGGTTTCTATAAGACATGTGCACTGTCGAAAAATTTGTTTGTTGTCGTATTTTTCTATTTTCCCGTTTTTCGGGTCATTCGTTATGAGCGCAATTCCTAAATTCTAAAATCCGAAAATAAGAAAGAAAATTCGAAAGAATAATTAACTAAAAATCACTAACTATTAAATTACAGGTATTGGAATTTCCTTTCAAATTTGGCTGTTAGTGAACCTAACAAATAAGAATTTATCCGAAGTTCCGAATTATCCGAAATAACGAATGGCATATCTAAACAAATGGAACGGAACTAATTAATAATAAATAATAAAAAGTTTTTATTTTTATTATTGTTATTTATTAATATTAATTCGTTGCGTTCCATTCGTTTAGATGCGGCATTCGTTATTTCGGATATTTCGTAAATTCGGATAAATTTGTATTCGTTACGTTCACTAACAGCCAAACTTGAACGGAAATTCCAATACCTGTAATTTAATAGTTAGAAATAGTTAAGTTATTATTAGTTAGTTATTATTTCAGATTTTCAAATTTTCAGGTTTTCCAATTCCGAATTTCCGAATTTTCAAATATTCTAATTTACGAATATTCTGAAAAATTTGTTAAACGGGTTTTCGTTCATTAACAAATTCGTCAAAATTTGTTAAAAAAACTAATTCGGAACTAAACAAATTGCACATATCTAGTTTCTATGCACAACTGCACCAGATTTTGCACACACCAGTTTTAGTAAATTTCCCCCAATGAGATACTTAGGGGTCTATTTCTAAAAAAAATAACAAATTGCTGTGTGAATGTCTGTAGCAATAACTAATCTCCAGATTTTCTCAAATATGTGTAATTCCTATGATCGTCAGCGCCATCTAGTGGCCATAATGCAGTATTTTTCCTGAAATACCCCAGTCAGGAAAATACAGCTTTTTGGCCACTAGATGACGCTGATGATGATAGGAAGTAAACATATTACACAAATTACAAGGATTATTCATTAATGCTTAAGACGTTTGCACAGCAATTTTTTTTTTTTTTTTAATGAATACAAGGATCCCTTTCACACTGAGACGCATTTCAAGGGCTTTCACGTTAAAAAAAAGCGCCTGAAAAGCTCACAAATTTTCATTCAAATCAATGAACGCTTTCACACTGGGGCAGTGCGCTGGCAGGGTGGTGAAAAAACGCCCCCTCTCCATTGAAATGAATGGAAAGCTCTTCAAAAGCGCCTGAAAAGCTCTTCAAAATGCCTGAAAAGCTCTTCAAAAGTGCTCAGTCTTTTACTGGCAGTTTATAAGCCCCTCAGTGTGAAAGGGGCCAAAGAAAGACCCTTGCTCTCTGTCTGGAAACAGTGGTCTCTCTGCAGAGGTCTGACACACCAACCTGCTGAGTCTGACCTATAGTACCGCAGTCAGCCCATCTCATGCTCCCTGCTGATTTGAGAGCTTGAGATCTGACTCAACATGGGGTTTGTGGGACCTGTGCAGAGAGGACACTGCTTCTGCAGCAAGAGCAAGGGTCCTTCTTTATAGGGTGTTGGCAGGGGACAGGCTTTTCTACTCAGGTTGTGGCTGCTTTTTAAGGAAAATGAACTGTGAGGCTTTGCATAATGTTTGCTTAGAAGCACCTGAAATAATCAGGGAAATGAAAGGGACAAGACGCCACATCCTGGTACTTTCCCTGGTCTCCAGTTTCTAGGCTGAGCTGATACCTGGGAATGGAGAGTCAAACAAGGAGGTGATTTCCCGGAAAGGTTCATGGTTAACAAGAACTCTGCATTCCAGCTAAGGGGATGGGCAGGACTGTGCATGCAGAGGAACGTGGGAAAGAATCACTATGGATAGGTTGTGTCACTTTAAACAGTATTACATGAAAAGTCATATACTGCATCTTACAAATCCGTAAATGGGACGGCTGCGTTCATTTTTTAAGGCTTTTTTCTCTTTATTTTCACCTGGTGATCCGGCCAGTTAACACACTTCCTGTCTTAGGGTGCCTCCACTCCGAAAGAGGAGCAATGGAGACACCTTCAGCCCTTTAGTTCACACTGAAATGCGGCTTTAAAATCCTGCAAATTCACTTGAAATCGCACAGCTTCAAAGCTGCAGGTCAGTGCGACTTCATGCACAGATGTCTATGCAAGTCGCACCCCAAAATGGCCAAAAGTAGCGCAGGGACTTCATTTTCAAACCGGTGCGGCACAGCAAAATCGGCGTTGCGCCGATTTGAACAGTTCCATGGCCGACAATAGGGTGCGGATTATCACATGACAAGTCACACCGGTGTGAACGGGGGCTTAGACAGCAGGGGAATACTAAGGAATGACACCTGAGTGACAGATTCGAGTTTGCCGGGGATGCCGATATCACATCCAAGATGGTGGCATCCAGTAACAGTCTCTGGGCTTTTGGAGGTTTACATAAGGGGGGTGTTTACAGCTAGATAACATGCATAAAATAACCTAAATGCAAATATAATCTTATGGGAAGATTGTTGTGGCAATGACTGATCTGCTGACAGGGTCTCTTTAGGTATATTAATGTAACTGACCCAGTGTAGAGGACAATAATGAGTTGGGAGTAGACATGTGCAATTTGTTTCGTTCCAAATTCGTTTTTAATCGAATTTCGACAAATTCGTTAATTCGGATATTAAACGAAAACCTGTTTAATGAATTTTTCCAAATATTAGTAAATTCGAATATTCGAAAATTTGTAAATTCAAAAATTTGTAAATTCGTGGATTCGTAAATTCGTACATTCGCAAAGTCGTACATTTGTAAATTCGGAAATTGGGCAATCTGAAATAATAATTAACTAATAATAACTTAACTATTAAATTATAGGTATTGTAATTTCCTTTCAAATTTGGCTGTTAGTGAACGTAACAAATACAAATTAATCCGAAGTTACGAATTATCTGAAATAACGAATGCCGTATCCAAACGAATGGAACGTAATGAATTAATAATAATAAACTTTTTATTATTATTATTTATTATTAATTACGTTCCATTCGTTTGGATACGGCATTCGTTATTCCAGATAATTCGTAACTTCGGATTAATTTGTATTTGTTACGTTCACTAACAGCCAAATTTGAAAGGAAATTACAATACCTATAATTTAATAGTTATGTTATTATTTCAGATTTTCTAAGTTTCGGGTTTTTCGGATTTTCGAATTTCAAATTTCAAATTTCCAAATATCTGAATTTTATAATTTACAAATGTACGAATTTACGAATATACAAATTTTCTAATTTACGAATGTACAAATTTACGAATGTACAAATTTACGAATTTACAAATTTATGAATTTACAAAGTTACAAATTTACGAATTTACAAATGTACAAATTTATGAATGTACGAATTTACTAATTGCGATCATAACGAATGACCCAAAAAACGAAAAAAAAAAACAAAAAAACGAATGAAACGAAAACTAACACATTTTTTGGCAGTGCACATATCTAGTTGGGAGTTTACTGTAGTCAGATGCCCTAAATAAAATTCTATGGAACATCAGAATTCTTTTGCATTTCTATACTCAAGCAATGATGACATACATTTGAGTATTGAAAAGAGGACAATTCTGTGGTCAGATAAAATAAGATAACATGTTAGGATAGAGAGACTAATGTCTGTTCTTCTCTCTTATTTTCTTTTTCAGTGGAAGGTTTTAAATGGAGAACTAAGCCCCAGGTGGAACCACAATCTCCCTCAGGGGGTAAGTAATATAAGAGCAGATCCTGCCACCAATTATTCTATAAAGAAGGCTTCTTTCCATAAGAATAGGCTACCAGACAGGTCCCTCAGGCATGTCCATTTATAATGATTTCATGGGCTCAGTGTATGTTCAGGGACCAGCTCTCTCTGGTCTTCAGTTGACATTTTCCCCTGGCCATGTCCCTGATATAACAGCCGGTCCCTGTTTGATTGGAGCCTCTAACTCTTTCAATACTGATAGCGCTGGTTGGACTATTATAACGTGAGGTAGATGGTGTTTCACCAGACAATATTTCGCACTGGCACCAAGACATATGGGGTTGATTTACTAAAACTGGAGAGTACAAAATCTGGCGCAGCTCTGCATGGAAACCAATCAGCTTCCAGGTATTATTGTCAAAGCTCAATTGAACAAGTTAGAAGCTGATTGGCTTACTATGCAGAGCTCCACCAGATTTTGCACCCTCCAGTTTTGCGTAAATCAACCATATAACTAGTAAAGAGGTTTGTTGGACCTTTCACTAGATCAGTTTGCTGCCACTTCTTAAAGAAAGTTCAGGCTGGCTCACCATCCCTCAACACTCACCATTGGTCCATGGGTCAAAGCAAACTAGTCCGATTGGCTGTGAATTTGGATTGGAACAAACGGGGGAGTCACCCCTATATACCATTTCGATGTATAAGCAATCTTTTCTTTGTTAGCCTTTAGAGAGCTTCAGTGCAGAGATGTTCTCATCAACTTCTAAATACTTCTTCCAAGTTAGCGATTCTGAAAGTACGTGGCAGCTTAGATTTTTTGAAGAAAGAGTCCAGCACCAAGCTACCTGTGTATTCATAGTTACAAAGATCGTCTGGTTGAAAAAAAAAAAAACACCATCCAGTTCAACCACTATTCATATTAAAAGAATTCGATTGGTGTATTCTGGGTGTAGAGATGCACGAATATTCTGAAAAATTTGTTAAACGGGTTTTCGTTCATTAACAAATTCGTCAAAATTTGTTAAAAAAACTAATTCGGAACTAAACAAATTGCACATATCTAGTTTCTATGCACAACTGCACCAGATTTTGCACACACCAGTTTTAGTAAATTTCCCCCAATGAGATACTTAGGGGTCTATTTCTAAAAAAAATAACAAATTGCTGTGTGAATGTCTGTAGCAATAACTAATCTCCAGATTTTCTCAAATATGTGTAATTCCTATGATCGTCAGCGCCATCTAGTGGCCATAATGCAGTATTTTTCCTGAAATACCCCAGTCAGGAAAATACAGCTTTTTGGCCACTAGATGACGCTGATGATGATAGGAAGTAAACATATTACACAAATTACAAGGATTATTCATTAATGCTTAAGACGTTTGCACAGCAATTTTTTTTTTTTTTTTAATGAATACAAGGATCCCTTTCACACTGAGACGCATTTCAAGGGCTTTCACGTTAAAAAAAAGCGCCTGAAAAGCTCACAAATTTTCATTCAAATCAATGAACGCTTTCACACTGGGGCAGTGCGCTGGCAGGGTGGTGAAAAAACGCCCCCTCTCCATTGAAATGAATGGAAAGCTCTTCAAAAGCGCCTGAAAAGCTCTTCAAAATGCCTGAAAAGCTCTTCAAAAGTGCTCAGTCTTTTACTGGCAGTTTATAAGCCCCTCAGTGTGAAAGGGGCCAAAGAAAGACCCTTGCTCTCTGTCTGGAAACAGTGGTCTCTCTGCAGAGGTCTGACACACCAACCTGCTGAGTCTGACCTATAGTACCGCAGTCAGCCCATCTCATGCTCCCTGCTGATTTGAGAGCTTGAGATCTGACTCAACATGGGGTTTGTGGGACCTGTGCAGAGAGGACACTGCTTCTGCAGCAAGAGCAAGGGTCCTTCTTTATAGGGTGTTGGCAGGGGACAGGCTTTTCTACTCAGGTTGTGGCTGCTTTTTAAGGAAAATGAACTGTGAGGCTTTGCATAATGTTTGCTTAGAAGCACCTGAAATAATCAGGGAAATGAAAGGGACAAGACGCCACATCCTGGTACTTTCCCTGGTCTCCAGTTTCTAGGCTGAGCTGATACCTGGGAATGGAGAGTCAAACAAGGAGGTGATTTCCCGGAAAGGTTCATGGTTAACAAGAACTCTGCATTCCAGCTAAGGGGATGGGCAGGACTGTGCATGCAGAGGAACGTGGGAAAGAATCACTATGGATAGGTTGTGTCACTTTAAACAGTATTACATGAAAAGTCATATACTGCATCTTACAAATCCGTAAATGGGACGGCTGCGTTCATTTTTTAAGGCTTTTTTCTCTTTATTTTCACCTGGTGATCCGGCCAGTTAACACACTTCCTGTCTTAGGGTGCCTCCACTCCGAAAGAGGAGCAATGGAGACACCTTCAGCCCTTTAGTTCACACTGAAATGCGGCTTTAAAATCCTGCAAATTCACTTGAAATCGCACAGCTTCAAAGCTGCAGGTCAGTGCGACTTCATGCACAGATGTCTATGCAAGTCGCACCCCAAAATGGCCAAAAGTAGCGCAGGGACTTCATTTTCAAACCGGTGCGGCACAGCAAAATCGGCGTTGCGCCGATTTGAACAGTTCCATGGCCGACAATAGGGTGCGGATTATCACATGACAAGTCACACCGGTGTGAACGGGGGCTTAGACAGCAGGGGAATACTAAGGAATGACACCTGAGTGACAGATTCGAGTTTGCCGGGGATGCCGATATCACATCCAAGATGGTGGCATCCAGTAACAGTCTCTGGGCTTTTGGAGGTTTACATAAGGGGGGTGTTTACAGCTAGATAACATGCATAAAATAACCTAAATGCAAATATAATCTTATGGGAAGATTGTCGTTTGGATACGGCATTCGTTATTCCAGATAATTCGTAACTTCGGATTAATTTGTATTTGTTACGTTCACTAACAGCCAAATTTGAAAGGAAATTACAATACCTATAATTTAATAGTTATGTTATTATTTCAGATTTTCTAAGTTTCGGGTTTTTCGGATTTTCGAATTTCAAATTTCAAATTTCCAAATATCTGAATTTTATAATTTACAAATGTACGAATTTACGAATATACAAATTTTCTAATTTACGAATGTACAAATTTACGAATGTACAAATTTACGAATTTACAAATTTATGAATTTACAAAGTTACAAATTTACGAATTTACAAATGTACAAATTTATGAATGTACGAATTTACTAATTGCGATCATAACGAATGACCCAAAAAACGAAAAAAAAAACAAAAAAACGAATGAAACGAAAACTAACACATTTTTTGGCAGTGCACATATCTAGTTGGGAGTTTACTGTAGTCAGATGCCCTAAATAAAATTCTATGGAACATCAGAATTCTTTTGCATTTCTATACTCAAGCAATGATGACATACATTTGAGTATTGAAAAGAGGACAATTCTGTGGTCAGATAAAATAAGATAACATGTTAGGATAGAGAGACTAATGTCTGTTCTTCTCTCTTATTTTCTTTTTCAGTGGAAGGTTTTAAATGGAGAACTAAGCCCCAGGTGGAACCACAATCTCCCTCAGGGGGTAAGTAATATAAGAGCAGATCCTGCCACCAATTATTCTATAAAGAAGGCTTCTTTCCATAAGAATAGGCTACCAGACAGGTCCCTCAGGCATGTCCATTTATAATGATTTCATGGGCTCAGTGTATGTTCAGGGACCAGCTCTCTCTGGTCTTCAGTTGACATTTTCCCCTGGCCATGTCCCTGATATAACAGCCGGTCCCTGTTTGATTGGAGCCTCTAACTCTTTCAATACTGATAGCGCTGGTTGGACTATTATAACGTGAGGTAGATGGTGTTTCACCAGACAATATTTCGCACTGGCACCAAGACATATGGGGTTGATTTACTAAAACTGGAGAGTACAAAATCTGGCGCAGCTCTGCATGGAAACCAATCAGCTTCCAGGTATTATTGTCAAAGCTCAATTGAACAAGTTAGAAGCTGATTGGCTTACTATGCAGAGCTCCACCAGATTTTGCACCCTCCAGTTTTGCGTAAATCAACCATATAACTAGTAAAGAGGTTTGTTGGACCTTTCACTAGATCAGTTTGCTGCCACTTCTTAAAGAAAGTTCAGGCTGGCTCACCATCCCTCAACACTCACCATTGGTCCATGGGTCAAAGCAAACTAGTCCGATTGGCTGTGAATTTGGATTGGAACAAACGGGGGAGTCACCCCTATATACCATTTCGATGTATAAGCAATCTTTTCTTTGTTAGCCTTTAGAGAGCTTCAGTGCAGAGATGTTCTCATCAACTTCTAAATACTTCTTCCAAGTTAGCGATTCTGAAAGTACGTGGCAGCTTAGATTTTTTGAAGAAAGAGTCCAGCACCAAGCTACCTGTGTATTCATAGTTACAAAGATCGTCTGGTTGAAAAAAAAAAAAACACCATCCAGTTCAACCACTATTCATATTAAAAGAATTCGATTGGTGTATTCTGGGTGTAGAGATGCACTGAGGAGAACCCCCATTGAGGCTTTAATGCTGTAGGCAACTTTGTTGTGGAGATCTCTCCTTGCCAATAAACCAGTTTTTTCTACAGAGAATCCTTTGAAGGGGAACATGGAACATTAATTATGGATCTTCCATCCTTGTGGATTCTCCTCAAGACATTAGGGAGAGTTTTTTTTTGGCCAGTGACACAGGTATCTCCACTGAAAAGCCAACCAGTGCATTGCTGATAGCAGTCTGAGCAGAACATTGAGCTCCTACAAGAAGAAGACACCAGTTCTGGATGAGCGCATAAATGGTTTTCTCCTTTACTTGCCCTAAAAATTAAGTAGATCTTAGGCATATAAATGCTTGATGGGCAGTGGCATTCCGGACAGAACCCCTACAAATAAGTAGAACCCTCTTGGAGGAGACAATGGGCTTTGGTGGGAATAATATAGCAATTTCCTTCCAGTGTAATATTCAAAAGCCTGAAGAGACCAAAAACAGATCATTTTCACTAAGAGAAGCCCCTTTGTTTCGTAAAGTTGTGTGAATATATATATTTTTTTCCAATTACAGCTTCCTCTTCTTCTGCTTCCAAATCCCCGGTGGTGCCGTTTGTGGATAAACATCGGGAGGCACTGATCAGCCGCTGTGTTCTCGTGTCTCCCATCCTGGATGGTCTCTTGTCTAAAGGTCTGATAGTGGATGAAGATTATGACGTCATAAATGCTGAAAAAACTTCCCAGGACAAGATGAGAAAACTCTACATGTTCATCAGGAGCTGGTCGGCATCCCACAAGCAGACACTCTATGAAATTTTAAAGGAAAAAAATCCTACTTTGGTTAAAGATCTGGAGCAGTCCTAAACTGTCTCCGAAGATTACATGACAAATCACAAATGTAACACCATCTACAAGGATAGTTAAGACCTTTTTCACACTGTAGCGTGGCCGCGTGATCGATAAAGCGCCGCTAGTTTTAGAGGCGCTTTACCGTCGCTTTAGCGGCACTTCTCGGCCGCTAGCGGGGCGCTTTCAACCCCCCGCTAGCGGCCGAGGAAAAGGTTAAAAGCACCCGTGTTGCAGCGCTGCCCATTCATTTCAACGGGCAGGGCGTTTTGGGAGCGGTGTATACGCCGCTCCCCAAACCGCCCCAAAGACGCTGCTTGCAGTACTTTTTCTAACGTCCTGCAAACGCACCGCCCCAGTGTGAAAGCACTCGGGCTTTCACACTGGGGAGGCATGGAAGGCGTTTTTCAGGCGCTTTACAGGCGCTATTTTTAGCGATAAAACGCCTGCAGTGTGAAAGGGGTCTGAGGGATATCTAAACCCTAGAACAAAATGTCAGATGTTTCAGCTTCTCAGTCCTTAGATGTGGTGGCTGCATTCGTTTTCTTTTTTTTCGGGTTAAGGACATTTTTTTCCAAGTACAGAAAAATACCGGTTGATCCTGCCAGAATAACCAGTGACCATGGAACTTCCTCCTAAACAATGTTATCAACCTTCTCAGCTATCTAATGTGATTTACAACATACTTCTTCTAATGGAGATGGGGAATGGGGGATCTAGGGGGGGGGGGGAGGCTGTAGTCTAAATCAGGAGATAATGAGCCTAGGGTGACACCCAGTGGCGGCTGGTGTTTTTTTTATTTTTTATTTTTTTTGGGGGGGGGGGCCAAAAAAAAAATATAAAACATCAGCCGCCACTGGATGACACCCTAGGCCCCGCGGTCGGCCGATCATCCAGCACTTACCCCATCTAGGTTTGCTATTGTCACACAACTGGGTGGGCTCGAAGTGCAGTGCTCTGCGCCCCGAGCCCACCCTTTTTTGAGGTCTATTAGAGCCTCAGGCTCTAATCACGTGCTCCAAAGAAAACACCCCGTCCCGCATTGGAATCCTTGCATCTGGCGCCCCAAACATAGAATAGGGGGCCGGACGGGGTGGTGGCGCCTGTGCGCCCCTAATGGACTGGCCGCCACTGGTGACCACACTACTCCTAGATAGATGCAGTACAGTAGTGAGCGATGTCACCCAGGACAGGAAGTGTGTTACGCAATCACGAGGCAGAAATAAAGAAAAAGAGCCTGAAAATAAACACAAATACAGTCACCACAGTCACCACATCTAAGGACCGATAATCTGCAATATATTATACTTCTTGGGGGGTTTAGATACCTTTCAAAGAGGAATTCCAGACAAAAACATTTAAAGTATATTCATAATCTAAACTTTTTGGGGTTGATTTACTAAAGGCAACTAGATTCTGCAAGTGCAGTTTCTCCAGAGCTTCGTAAATGAGGTAAGGCTTCACTTTGCAAAGAATACCCAATCACGTGCAAGGAAAAACAAAAACAAAAAAAAAAACAGCATTCTTGCCTGCACATGATTGGATGATGAAAGTCAGCAGAGCCTCTGCTCATTTACTAAGCTGTGGAGCAACTGCAGAGTACAACTGCACTTTGCAAAGTGCACAGCCTATTTACCTTTTAGTAAATCAACCCCTTCCTGTAGTTTTGGCTAGAGTAGAAGATGGTTGAAATCTCAGTTTTCCTTTGTGTCCTTCTGGGGAGATTTACATTCATTTCTTGTCCCAGAAACACAACACGAAATACATTGGAACCTCGGATTGCGGTTAACGAGCGCTTTGCAATACGAGCACTGTTTTTCTAAAATTCCTAATTCGGTTTGCGAGTGTTGTCTCGCAAAACGAGCAGGATTCAGGCCAAAGCGGTGTGCAGTACCTGAGGTGGGGGGCGCCAGAGCCAATCGTCGCCGTTCGGAAATGCACGGAAAGGCCCGAGGACAGTTCGGCTGACCTCGGCAAACCTCGGAAAGGCTCGTGAACGGAGTCTTTCCGAGGTTTGCCGAGGTCAGCCGAGGTGTCCTCGGGCCTTTTCGTCCGTTTCCGAGGCTCTCCGGCGCCCCCCGCCTCTGGCCGCATGCGGTATTGCTTCCCATTGAAGTCAATGCGGCACTAATTATTTTAGTTTCCATTGACTTTAATGGAAAAACTCGCTTTGATATGCGAGTACTTTGGATTATGAGCATACTCCTGGAATGGATTATGTTCGTAATCCGAGGTTCCACTGTAAAAGTAAATTTCTCCAAAGTGATTGTGTGGAAATCCTTTCCTTGAACAGTTGTCACTGGAACAGATATCTGGGCCCAAATTGAAGCTTTCTCTTCACTTTCTGTATTATTGACAATTGTAGAATTCTGGATTTGCCATCATTTTCCTGCTGGCAACAAACAGAGAGGGTGAATCTCCCCAGAGGCCAATAAAAACCCAACAGAGGTTCTATCCATCCCTCGCTCTATCTAAAAAGTTTTCACCTTAGATATACTTTAAAGCCCAACTCCGGGTTTTAACTTTAAACCCCCACAGCATGGGGTAACTGCCTATACTCACCTGATTCTCTGGGAAAATGGGGATCCCCCCCACGTCAAGTGGTGGACTATTCCAGAGGTCTTCACATCAATAACTGGTCTATGGGCGTGATGATGTTAGGAACAGTCCACGGCACAAGTCAGCTGGACTCGGGGTGGGGGTGTTGGGGCAGTAGATGAAGGCACTGGTCTTGGGCTGGGAGGATTGTATTTTTAGGTGAATATATCTCTGCTTTAAGAACCCCTAGACAAAAAAAACAGCAGTTAACCCATGCAGTGTGGGCACAGCCCCCACATAGAAACAAAAAAAAAAATGTATTCACCAGAGTTCTGATTTAATAATTACAGAAGTCATGGAAGTTATATATTATATGTCTATAAGTCAGGCTGCTTGGCAAGGATCCCCAAAAGACCACTCGGAATGATATTGCCCACATGACTGCAAACAGTATTACAAACTGGTCTGAATGTAAATGCATCTAATATATTGTTCTATGGATCGACCTGCTCATTCCAGGGTTGCCAGTTCAGCCATTCTGCCATCAAGTTGGGCTCCTTTTAACTCTATTGGCAATTTGCCATTTCCATCAATCAGCCACATAGTTTTCCTTGTTGCTGGATAAAGCTTGGTATAATCTAGACAAGAGGTTTTTCTCTTCTGACTTTAACAATTGTATACAAGGTAGAAGAGGTTTAATGATGAAATATTGTTCTAGAAATGCAATTACAGGCATACCCCACTTTTAAGTACACAATGGGGTTTATTTACTAAAGCTGGAAAGTGCAAAATCAGGCTCCCTTCTGCATAGAAACCAATGAGTTTCCAGGTTTTATTACCAAAGCTTAATTGAACAAGTTGGAGTTGTATTCATATATCAGTTGTACTTTATGCATTTTTAAATTTGTCTTTCCCTTGGAGCTCTTTTTTGGTCTTTAAACTATTTGACTCATCTTATCATTTACGACTGGCAACGCTGGCAAACTACAAGCTACCCTGTCATTGGTTATCAAAGTGCTGCAGGTCAACAAATTGCCATGGACTTTAATGGAGCAGTACACGTGACAGCTCGGATGTCGTGCCTGACCTGTTTTGCAATGCACTGCATTTCTTGGATGCAGCAAGACCTATTGAGGTTCTTCTCAGCTGCAGGCAAAGTTTGCCAATCTTGCCTTTTCTTGTCAAACACTGGGTTTTTCCCATGCATATTGAATGCCCATTGACTTGAAACCTGTCTACTGTACGTGGGTACTTAAGTATCTCAACTGACCCTCAAGAGAAATGGGGTGTCGGGTAGAAAGCTTCTTGACCACAGACTTGACTTTTATGGCATCCAAAGTATTGAAAAGGCAAAGTAGCCCCTGGGACTAAAGTATAGGGAACTCTGTTGGGGGCCAAGGGATATGCTGTATTCATGTACAATGATTCCTTGGACCTCTATGCTTACTTATATTACTGGTATTCCTCTGTAACGACTATGATGCAGTAAGCCAAAAGTCACCATTTTGTCACCCATTGGATGAACGAGTGGTTTTCATAAGCCATTGCCCATCATTAAAATGCCATACTAATCGAACCCGTTATAGAATACAAAATGTATACAAAATTACAAAAGCAAGCAACCAAAACTGTTTTTTTAAAAACTGAAAGGTAAAGGCTGGGCAGCGATTTACAGGTTTGCAGCTCATTAACGTGCATGGGAGAGCCGAGGCTTCTGTGATGTAGCAGATTGATCGTGAGGGAAGGTGTTGCCATAGATTCTTATAGAATTACATCGACAGGGTATCTACAGCAGCCCCTACATATCTAATGCCTCGTTTCCACTGAGCGGATCGGTTCGGTTCGGTTCGGTTCGGTACGGTACGCTATTTTGGGTGTTTCCATTATGAAAGTGGCCCATACAACTGAACCGAACCGTTCCATTCAGGGTCCTGCTTCAGATGTGGGGCCATAGAAAATGGAACGGTTCGGTTAGGGCGGAGCTACGATACATTACACTGATTGGTGGACGTGTGACGCCCTGACGGCATTTTTTCTAAACCCACGTATGGCCCCTGTCGGTCCGACTTGCAGTCGAAACGCTCACCTGAATAGGCCGGACCATTCTAGGCCTTCCAAACCGATCTGACCCGAACCGATCCGCTCGGTGGAAACGAGGCATAACAGTCTGTGCCAGTACAGCTGATCTCAGAAAAGGTCTCAAAATTCAGAAGGCCCTATGGAAGTTAATGAGCTAAGAGAGTTGGATGTCACTGAATGGACCCCAATAGCTAGAGAATTTAGGAAGCCACGAGGCAAAGTGCAATCAAAGAGTTCCTTGATGACTTTTTTTTTTTTGTGAGTCCTGTTTACTGAGCCCAGTGCCTTGTATCTGCAGAGATGTGCAGCGCTTCATTGCTCTGTCCATAGGTGCCCTCTGCTGTGCACACAGAGATTTACTAAAACTGGAGAGTCTGGCGCAGCTCTGCATAGAAACCAATCAGCTTCCAGATTTTTTTTTTTGCCAACGCCTAAACAAGTTGAAGTTAGAAGCTGATTGGCTACCACGCACAGCTGCGCCAGCTTTTGCACTCTCCAGTTTTAGTAAATCAATCCCAAAATGTCTTACGGGTAGATCAAAGGATCTGATTTTTTGCAATATCTTACAAACACAATGTCTAAAATGACTCTTTCCGTTTTTATATACTTTTTAAAAAAAAAAAATTTTAGTCTAGATGTTTAAGTTAATTTCTTTATACACAAAACAATCCCCATGTTTGTCATTCCAACGAGCTACCACTCGTTATGGCTGATAAGACCAATACATTTCTTACATACATGATTCCACCTTCAGAAATTCCCACTTTGCGGGTGTTGGTGATGGGGGAAGAAGGGACACAATTACATTATTTGTCTTATGGTTACTAAGGGAAGATGTCTGATTATCCAAACCACACATATCCTATTATATGTCTATCTTGTTGTAAGGACCTCTGAACAACCAGCCAGACGTTTAATTGACAAAATTTATATCTTTTCTGTGTTTGGAATATTTTTAAAATAAAATTGGGTGAAATCACGTCTCTCAGACTCTGTCATTAATACGTGTAAATATACATCTGTGTTAAGAACGTGGAAGGGAGTCAAACACTTTGGTAATAATATCCATTCTTTAGCTCAGTGTTTCTCAATCTTTTTTTTACTCAAGGCCCCCTTTAAAATTATGGACAGTCTCGAAGCACCCCTTTCTAAAATGTAAAAAAACTGTTCTAATGCCGTGTACACACGGGCGGACTTTTCGGCATCAAAGGTCCGACGGTCTTTCCAACTGACTTTTCGACGGACTTTTGAAACGACTGGACTTGCCTACACACGATCACACCAAAGTCCGATAGATTCGTACGTGTTGACGTACGACCGGACTAAAATAAGTTCATAGCCAGTAGCCAATAGCTGCCCTAGCGTCAGTTTCTGTCTGTCGTATTAGCATACAGAGGAGCGGACTTTTCGACCGGACTCGAGTCCGTCGGAAAGATTTGAAACATCTTCCAAATCTAAAGTCCGTCTGATTTTCGACAGAAAAAGTCCGCTGCAGGTCCGATGAAGCCCACACACGGTCGGACCAGTCCGGTCAAAAAGTCCGTCCATGTGTACACGGCATTAGAGTTTCACATAATGCAGAACAAACATTGGAGGAGGGATTGGGCTGTGTGTGAATAGGATTTGGTCTATCTGACCCAAAATCAGAACGAATAGCAAAACACCTGGTACCAAAAGGCACGGTGGACAAACCCCTTAGTGCGGTTCACACCTAGTCGCCTGACAAGTCACCTCCCGTTCTGTACAATGGAACCGCTCTAATAGACACAAGTCGCTCCGACTTAGAAAAAGGTTCCTGTACTTCTTTTGGGACGACTTGAGGCGACTTGCATAGACTTATATACAGAAATCGTTTTGTAAGTCGCCGTGGATGTCGTGTGCAGGTCGCCTCGTTGGGGCGACCTGCAAGTCGTGCCGCCCCTGTGTGAACCGGGGCTAAGGGTCTTTAAAGGGGTTGTAAAGCTTTGTGTTTTTTCACCTTAATGCATCTTATGCATTAAGGTGAAAAAACACCTTGCACTCTCCGCCCCCCCCCCCCCCCGAGCCCCGTTTTACTTACCTGAGCCCCGAATCTCCGTGGGCACAATCCCACGTTGCTTTCCCCCAGCTCTTCATTGGATGATTGATAGCAGCGCAGCCATTGGCTCCCACTGCTGTCAATCAAACAATGTCACGGCATGCTGGGGGGGCTATGGCCGCCGAGTGTATCACACGGGAGCGCGCCCGCAAGCTAACTCCCTTGGGAGAGCGCTTCCCAGAGGGGGGGGTTAGCTCTTGCAGGGAGGAGCCAAGACAGCCGCTGAGGGACCCCAGAAGAGGAGGATCGGGGCCACTCTGTGCAAAACAAACTTCACAGTGGAGGAAAGTATGACATGTTTGTTATTTAAAAAAAAAAAACCTTTACAACCCCTTTAATAGACAGACCAAAGCACAAGGTATACAAAAGGTATACATTTATTAAGAAATCACAATAGTAAACATATGGAAAAAGTGCATGATGCATAAAAACAATATCTGATACCCAATATGATACAGTTGTATGAGCTGGTCACTGTCCTGGTGCAGGACGGACTAGTGGCGGTCAGTACATTGTATAACACCTTACATGTTACGGACTACAAGTCCTTCTTCAGATGTTTAGTTATTGGTTCAGATGGGTACAGATTTTCTACAATAAAGAGAGTATACAATAGTACAATATTAATATAAAGTAATAGAGATCAATACTGTTTCAGCTGAAAGCACTATACATTGATTTAACATAACATGTGTTATCAGAAAAATGGATAAATTACTTACATAGTAAGACACTTCATACACAACTGATCTGAAAGGGATAGGATGGTCCAACCAATCATGGGCACTAGGGATGAGCTTCGTGTTCGAGTCGAACCCATGTTCGACTCGAACATCGGCTGTTCGACCGTCCGTCGAATTGCGAACGTTATGGGCCGTTCGCGCCAAATTCGTGTGGCGCGTCACGGCCCATAATTCACTGCGGCATCGCAGTGCATTGCTGGCTGATGATTGGCCAAGCATGCACTATGACCCGCATGCTTGGCCAATCACAGCGCCGTCAGTAGAGAGAGCTGTAATTGGCCAAAGCCAGGGTGGCTTTGGCCAATTATGGCTCAGGGGATTTAGTACACGCCCCACACTATATAAGGCCGCCTGCACGGCGGCCCTGTGTAGTGTGTTCCGGTGTGCTGATAGAGAGAGAGACAGACAGTGTCATTTGATTTGAGTTAGATAGATTAGACTAGATCTGTTCCTGCTATTTACATTTAGTGCAGTGCGTCCTGCTCACAGTGTTCAGCTAGATCCATTCCTGCTATTTACATTTAGTGCAGTCAGTGCGTCCTGCTCACAGTGTTCAGCTAGATCCGTTCCTGCTATTTACATTTAGTGCAGTGCGTCCTGCTCACAGTGTTCAGCTAGATCTGTTCCTGCTATTTACATTTAGTGCAGTGCGTCCTGCTCACAGTGTTCAGCTAGATCCGTTCCTGCTATTTACATTTAGTGCAGTGCGTCCTGCTCACAGTGTTCAGCTAGATCTGTTCCTGCTATTTACATTTAGTGCAGTGCGTCCTGCTCACAGTGTTCAGCTAGATCTGTTCCTGCTATTTACATTTAGTGCAGTGCGTCCTGCTCACAGTGTTCAGCTAGATCCGTTCCTGCTATTTACATTTAGTGCAGTAAGTGCGTCCTGCTCACAGTGTTCAGCTAGATCCGTTCCTGCTATTTGCATTTAGTGCAGTGCGTCCTGCTCACAGTGTTCAGCTAGATCTGTTCCTGCTATTTACATTTAGTGCAGTGCGTCCTGCTCACAGTGTTCAGCTAGATCTGTTCCTGCTATTTACATTTAGTGCAGTGCGTCCTGCTCACAGTGTTCAGCTAGATCTGTTCCTGCTATTTACATTTAGTGCAGTGCGTCCTGCTCACAGTGTTCAGCTAGATCTGTTCCTGCTATTTACATTTAGTGCAGTGCGTCCTGCTCACAGTGTTCAGCTAGATCCGTTCCTGCTATTTACATTTAGTGCAGTGCGTCCTGCTCACAGTGTTCAGCTAGATCTGTTCCTGCTATTTACATTTAGTGCAGTGCGTCCTGCTCACAGTGTTCAGCTAGATCCGTTCCTGCTATTTACATTTAGTGCAGTCAGTGCGTCCTGCTCACAGTGTTCAGCTAGATCCGTTCCTGCTATTTACATTTAGTGCAGTGCGCCCTGCTCACAGTGTTCAGCTAGATCTGTTCCTGCTATTTACATTTAGTGCAGTGCGTCCTGCTCACAGTGTTCAGCTAGATCCGTTCCTGTTATCTTCCTACTGACAGGCAGGCTTGTCTGGTTACAGTATATAAAGCTACCTGAAGAAAATTACAGGTGTTCTATCCCAGCTTAGTGCAGCTACAGGCCATTAGTATGTCTGGAAGGCCAAGAAGGAGAGGCAGACAGTCACAAGCCAATAAGAGAGGGCAAGCAGGCTCTGTGTCTAGTGCTGGTCGTGGAGACGGTGCATCCTCATCAGCACGTGGCCATGGGACACGCTTGGCCTTTTTTTCGGCAGCTGGCCGTGTTGAGCCGCAACATGCGGAAGACTTGGTCGAGTGGATGACCAAGCCGTCCTCATCCTCCTCATCCTCTCTCACCCATGCCCAGGGTGCTTTGTCTGGCAAAGCAGCGGCCTCTTCCCTCAGCTCAATGTCATCAGTGACTCCTTCCCTAGCTCCACCATGTCCTCCTGAGGATTCCCTCGAACTGTTTGACCACAGTGTTGGGTACATGCTCCAGGAGGATGCCCAGCGTTTGGAAGGCTCTGATGATGATACTGAGCTCGATGAAGGCAGTAACATGAGCACGGACAGAGGGGGTGCCCAAGAAGGACAGCAATCTGGCAGTCATGCTCCCCCTGCTGCAGCATACTGCCAGGTTTGCTCCAGTGATGAGGAGGGAGGGGATGATGAGGTCACTGACTCAACGTGGGTGCCTGATAGGAGAGAGGAGGAGGAGGAGGAGGAGGAGGCGGCACATCACCAACGAGGCAGGATGCCCTCCAGGGGCCAGCCTAAGGGCAGCACATTGACTGCATCACACCCCAAAGCTCCACATGTGCAGGGCGCTGCAGTCTCTGCGCGTTATTCAAAAAGTTCTTTGGTGTGGGCCTTTTTTGAGACGAGTGCATCAGATCGCACCGCTGCTATTTGCAACATATGTCTCAAGCGTATCTCGCGTGGCCAAAACATCTCCCGCTTGGGTACCACATGCTTGACCAGACATATGTTGACCTGCCATGCAGTTCGTTGGCAAGCATATCTAAAAGACCCACACCAAAGAACAAAGAGGATCTCTCCTTGCTCCTCATCAGCTGAGATTTCCAACCCCACTAGACCTTCAGTCCTCTCTGAGACCTGCAGTGAGAGGAATGAAGGTGTAGAATTAGGTGTGTCACAGCCAAGTACTTGTGGGCAATCTGCTTTTGGTACACCGACGTCAGATTGTACCAGGCAAATTTCCCTGCCCCAGCTGCTGCACCGCCGAAAGAAGTTTGCTCCCAGCCATCCACATGCCCAGCGGTTGAATGCTAGCTTGGCAAAATTGCTAGCACTTCAACTGCTGCCTTTTCAGTAGACTCTGCCCCCTTCCGTGAGTTTGTGGAATGTGCGGTTCCTCAGTGGCAGGTACCCAAACGCCACTTTTTCTCACGGAAGGCGATTCCGGCTCTCTACCGGCATGTGGAAGGCAATGTCCATGCCTCGCTGGACAGGGCGGTCAGCGGTAAGGTGCATATTACCGCTGACTCATGGTCCAGCAGGCATGGACAGGGACGTTACTTAAGTTTCACGGCGCATTGGGTGACTCTGCTGGCAGCTGGGAAGGATGCAGGACAAGGTGCAGTAGTGTTGGAGGTTGTTCCGCCACCACGCCTCCAAAATGCTGATTGTGACACACCTCTCTCCTCCACCCCCTCCTCTTCTTCTTCCTCCATGGCCTCTTCCTCGGAACCAGCGGTGCTCCGTAGGCGTTCAAGGGGCCACGCAAGTACGCAGGCCAAAAGATGCCATGCGGTGCTTGAGCTGGTGTGCTTGGGGGACAGGAGCCACACTGGGGCAGAGGTTCTGTCAGCTCTGCAGGGGCAGGTTCAGAGGTGGTTGACGCCACGCCAACTTAAGGCAGGAATGGTGGTTTGCGACAATGGCACCAACCTCCTCTCTGCCCTCCGACAGGGACAACTGACCCATGTGCCCTGTTTGGCTCACGTCCTTAACTTGGTGGTGCAGCGGTTCTTGGGCAGGTACCCGGGCTTACAGGATGTCCTGAGGCAGGCCAGGAAAGTCTGTGTGCATTTCCGCCGGTCATATAATGCCAGTGCTCGGCTGACGGACCTCCAAAAGGAGTTTAACCTGCCCAAGAACCGCCTAATCTGTGACATGCCCACCAGGTGGAACTCAACGTTGGCCATGCTGCAGCGGCTGCACACGCAGCAGAGGGCCATCAATGAGTACCTGTGCGACTATGGCACCAGGACAGGGTCAGGGGACCTTGGTTTTTTTTCCCCACGCCAGTGGGCCATGATCAGGGATGCATGCACTGTCCTGTCACCATTCGAGGAGGCCACGAGGATGGTGAGCACTGACAGTGCATGCATCAGTGACACTGTCCCCCTTGTCCACCTGTTGGAGCACACGCTGCGTGGAATAATGGACAGGGCACTTGAGGCAGAACAGAGGCAGGAAGAGGAGGACTTCCTTAGCTCTCAAGGCCCCCTTTATCCAGACAGTGTTCCTGCGTGCCCGCCGATCACACAGGAAGAGGACGAGGAGGAGGAGGAGGAGGAGGAAGATTGTGTCAGTATGGAGGTGGAGCCTGGCACTCAGCATCAGCAGTCTTTAAGGGATCAGTCCCAAGGAACACATGGACTTGTACGTGGCTGGGAGGAGGTGGCTGCGGACGTTGTTGTCCTTAGTGACCCAGAGGACTCCGGACCGAATGCCTCAGCAAACCTACGCTGCATGGCCTCCCTGATCCTGCAAAGCCTGCGTAAGGATCCTCGTATTCGTGGTATCAAGGAGAAGGACCAATACTGGCTGGCAACCCTCCTTGATCCACGTTACAAGGGTAAGGTTGCGGACCTTATCTTGCCATCGCAGAGGGAGCAGAGGATGAAACATCTTCGGGAGGCCTTGCAGAAAGGTCTGTGCAACGCGTTCCCAGAGACTGGGAGGTTACAAACTCCTGTTTCTGGACAACGTGTTGCTGAGGCTTCGGTCAGTCAAAGAAGGAGCGGTGGAGAAGGTGGCCGTCTGACCGATGCGTTCAGACAATTTTTTGGTCCGCAGCCCCAAGGTATGATCGGTTCCAGCAACCATCGCCAGCGTCTGTTTTACATGGTGCAGGAATACCTAGGGGCAAGATCAGACTTGGACACCTTTCCCACCGAAAATCCTCTGGGTTACTGGGTCTTGAGGATGGATCACTGGCCAGAGCTTGCACAGTATGCAATTGAGCTACTGGCCTGTCCTGCATCCAGCGTTCTTTCGGAACGCACATTCAGTGCTGCTGGAGGCGTGGTAACCGATCACAGGGTGCGTCTGTCCACTGACTCGGTCGATCGGCTGACCTTCATAAAAATGAATCAGTCTTGGATCACCACCAGCTACCAAGCACCTGATGCTGATGTAACTGAATAATTTTTTTCAGATCCCTTCAAAGACTGCCTATGCTGATGCTGAGTGACTATCCCTGAGTAATTATCCTCTTCCTCCTCAATCATCACGCTGATAGCTTGTAAGAACATTTTTGGTTCTGGGCGCCACCACCAGTGCCTAAGGCACAATTTTTCAGCCCCTGTTTAACAGGGGCGTGTAATTACAATTTTTGATGTAATACTTTGCAGCAGGGCTCGTTCCTGCATTCCAACTAGAGTGTCTGTGAGGGGTTGCAGTGTTGTGGCACCAGCACCAGTGCCTAAGGCCCAATTTTTCTGCCCCTGTCTAACAGGGGCGTGTAATTACAATTTTTGATGCAATACTTTGCAGCAGGGCTCGTTCCTGCATTCCAACTAGAGTGTCTGTGAGGGGTTGCAGTGTTGTGGCACCAGCACCAGTGCCTAAGGCCCAATTTTTCTGCCCCTGTCTAACAGGGGCGTGTAATTACAATTTTTGATGCAATACTTTGCAGCAGGGCTCGTTCCTGCGTTCCAACTAGAGTGTCTGTGAGGGGTTGCAGTGTTGTGGCACCAGCACCAGTGCCTAAGGACCAATTTTTCTGCCCCTGTCTAACAGGGGCGTGTAATTACAATTTTTGATGCAATACTTTGCAGCAGGGCTCGTTCCTGCATTCCAACTAGAGTGTCTGTGAGGGGTTGCAGTGTTGTGGCACCAGCACCAGTGCCTAAGGCCTAATTTTTCAGCTCCTGTTCAACAGGGGCATGTAATTACAATTCTTGATCTAATATTTCACAGCAGGGCCCTGTGAGGGCTTACAGTGTTGTGGCCACAGCAACACCTAAGGCCCAAATTTCTGCTGAGTATATAGGGCAGGACCCTACTTTCAAACATCTAACTTACAAACGACTCCTACTTGCAAACGGAAGGAGACAACAGGAAGTGAGATGAAATCTACCCCTAGGAAGGGAAATTCTCTCCTGTAAGAGTTAATATGGGAAAACAATTTCTCCTTTCCACTGATGCTTTCCAATCCTTGTTCCACAAAAAAACCCAAATTTTCAAAAAACATTTTTCATTGGGACAAAAAAGTGAGGTGAAATCTTCTGAAGAGGAGGAAAGACAGCAAAACAAATGTCACAGGGGTGATAACCCTTCCCTATGTTTTCCAAAAAGCTTAAAAAAGATTTTTTGGCTGGAGCTAAACACGTTAAAAATGTACCCGTTCAAAATTACAAAGAGATTCTACTTAACAACAAACCTACAGTCCCTGTCTTGTTTGCACCGCCTGTATACTGCTGTTCAGAGTATATAGGGCCTTTCCTTATTTTAATTTGGGTGCGGGGTTCCCCTTAATATCCATACAGGACCCAAAGGGCCTGGTAATGGACTGGGGGGGTACCCATGCCGTTTGTCTCACTGATTTTCATCCATATTGCCATGACCCGACATGACATTAAACCCGCAAGCAGTTTTAAATGAGATTTTTTCCTTTAAAAATGACATTTGGTGCAGGGACTGTTCTAAACATGGGAAACACGCGTCACTTTACAGGCATACTATAGACACCCCCCAGGTACGATATTTAAAGGAATATTTCACTTTTTTTTTTTTACTTTAAGCATCATTAAAATCACTGCTCCCGAAAAAACGGCCGTTTTTAAAAGTTTTTTTTGCATTGATACATGTCCCCTGGGGTAGGACCCGGGTCCCCAAACCCTTTTTAGGACAATACCATGCAAATTAGCCTTTAAAATGAGCACTTTTGATTTCGAACGTTCGAGTCCCATAGACGTCAATGGGGTTCTAACGTTCGTGCGAACTTTCGGTCCGTTCGCGGGTTCTGGTGCGAACCGAACCGGGGGGTGTTCGGCTCATCCCTAATGGGCACTAGGAAGATCTATCTCCAGGGCACAACAGTCCCTGGGCCAAAAAAAGGGCAAAACTTGCTTCGCTACGAGGACTCAAGCCAGGGGAGCCAGAGAGCTTCTACTTATACTGGGCCAGTCTAGCTGAATTCGAGGTATAGAACAGTATTATTGTAATAGTCCGTTCAAAGTGCACAAACGATAAATAAAGCACTAAGTGACCATCCTACCAGCTGAGTAGCAGCTATGAAGTTAGGGTATACTACTGATAAGGTGACAGTGGTACAACATACCTGAGAGATATCGGAGTATACATCCGTGTTAAGAACGTGGAAGGGAGTCAAATGTTTTGGTAGAGTATCCATTCTTTAGCTCAGTGTTTCTCAATCTTTTTTTTAGTCAAGGCCCCCTTTAACCACTTCAGCCCCGGACCATTTGGCTGCCCAAAGACCGGAGCGTTTTTTGCGGTTCGGCACTGCGTCGCTTCAACTGACAATTGCGCGGTCGTACGACGTGGCTCCCAAACAAAATCAACGTCCTTTTTTCCCCACAAATAGAGCTTTCTTTTGGTGTTATTTGATCACCTCTGCGGTTTTTATTTTTTGCACTATCAACAAAAAAAGAGCGACAATTTTGAAAAAAAGCAATATTTTTTACTTTTTGCTATAATAAATATCCCTAAAAAAATATATAAAAAAACATGTTTTTTTCCTCAGTTTAGGCCAATACGTGTTCTTCTACATATTTTTGGTAAAAAAAAAAAAAAAAATCGTAATAAGCGTTTATTGATTGGTTTGCGCTAAAGTTATAGCGTCTACAAAATAGGGGATAGTTTTATGGCATTTTTGTTAATAATTTTTTTTTTTTTACTATTAATGGCGGCGATCTGCAATTTTTCTCATGACTGCGACATTATGACGGACAGATCGGACACTTTTGGCGCTATTTTGGGACCATTCACATTTATACAGCGATCAGTGCGATTAAAAATGCACTGATTACTGTGATTACTGATTACTGTGTAAATGTGACTGGCAGTGAAGGGGTTAACCACTAGGGGGCGCTGCAGGGGTTAAGTGTGTCCTAGAGAGTGATTCTAACTGTGGGGGGGCGTGGCTACATGTGACACGACACTGATCACTGCTCCCGATTACAGGGAGCGGTGATCAGTGTCACTAGGCAGAATGGGGAAATGTAAAGAAAAAATAAGGGGTTGCGCTAATAACCAAATTCATCAATATAGTATCTACAGTGAAGATAATTGAGTCTTAACTGTGAATAAATCAAAAATATTGTGCAAACATAACATGTGAAATACATTCATCAAATAAGGCCATCAAAAATGATATCTTAGTGAGTCCCAAAAACGTCAAAAAAACCCAACAAAAGTCCAAGTGATATTTGCAATTAATCCGTGACAGCAGGGAAGGGTCCACCACCAGAAAATAGAAGGGGTAGCTCCTTACCAGATGGCCGTGACCCCCCACTACAGAGGATCACAGCAAGCAGAAATCTTTACAGGTCAGAGTCAGGAACTGCCCACGATATCCACTAGAGGTCCTCTCACCATCAGTCACCGCAATGAGCCCATGGCAGCGATCCCATAAAACACAGAGGAAGCTCACATAGTGTAAAACTGATAGGTTTATTAAATAAAAACGAATAACAGAATGCACACTTACAAAAGCTTGATGGATTAAGCAGCCTTAAGTCCGGCTCCGTGGCCACCGGAGCTCGGACAAACCCGTCCTGCTGGAGTACAATTCGCTCGGGGGTGACGTCAGCGCGTCATCTGGCTCCGCCCTACGCATTTTGTGACATCATCACGTCTTCCAGGGGCACAGGCGGCGCGCCGCGTCACCTCCCTTAAATAATCCCAAACCTAAACCAAGCCTCATTGTGAATCACTACACACTGTGGGCGGCTCAAACCACCGCAGACACTTCCGGTATCTGGATGCGTTCCACAGCACGAGCGCACAACAGAGGCTTCATGATCAGGGCAATCTATGTGGGCCAATGTATAATCGTACCATGCCTGTACATTCAAATACCGGATCTAGACATAGACATACTGCAAGTGCATAATATACCTGATAAAATAAAGAACACATAATAAAATGTACGGTGGACTGAATGGGGCAAATCATTCTGGCCCATCTTGACAATATTAAATAGTTGGCTAGTAACAAGGACTAGAACTGAATGGTTTACCCAATACAACTTTAGGGACCCACAGTATCTGTTTAATGGATAAAAAAACATAACATCTAAACACAGATTCAGAAATCTGTCTATCCCAAGCGGGTAAAACGGCGCCACCTCGTGGTGGAATCCTACATACCCGCCAGGTGGCAAGCATCATCATCTCTTTGGTTTAATTTAAAAACAATCAAAAAAATTATATTAAGACTGGGTTGACTCGTAGTCGGTAAATTGGAGCTGTGGAGAGAGGAATCCCCAAAGGAACCTCTATCAAATAGCCCAAAAAATTTATAAATTCATCAACAACTCACACTTCTAAGTTATAAGAACCGGAAGTGTGGTCATATATTAATTGTAGTCACCAGCCAGCAATCTCATTAATGTGAAACAGCGCCATCTAGTGGATGTATAAGAATCACCTACAAATGCCTGTGTTAGAAACTGCATTGCCGGTGTGTCCCCATTCAATTTAAAAACCGTCAAACAGATATTGTTTGAATCATAAATTAAAACTAAATAAAGATAAAAAAAGCTATATGAATCAGTAAATGTATAAGCGTAACCTAACCTGATAAAAATTAAAAACTAATATGAAAGCTCAAAAGAGCTGCCTATACTCCACAAAAAATGCAACAAATGGCTATGTGCATAAGGCATGCACCCTGAAATCATAGATACAGATATATAAATGCATTACGAATTGTTAATAAACGCATTAACATCTGTATCTACGTTTAATCCAAAAGGGGCATACGTCTTTAATCTGTAGACCCAGGACATTTCACATTTGGAGATCTCCCTTACAAGCGAACTCCCTCTCCAATGTGGTCTATATTTATCAATCCCAACATATAAAGTGTTGGAGGGGTCCCTGGCATGTACTTCATCGAAATGCCTCGATACGGGGTGTTTATCAAAGCCCCTGCGGATATTACCAATATGCTCGGCCAATCTGACCTTAAGGGCCCTCTTGGTCCTGCCCACATACTGTAATCCGCAGGGGCACTGTATAAGATAAATGACCCCCTCAGTGGTACAGGTTATAAAAGGTTTAACCTGATAGGTCCGTGAGGTACTAGTAGACATGAACTGGCAGATTTTTCTACCCCCACAGCTGTTGAGGGAGCAAACCTGACAATTCCTGCATTTATAGTACCCTGTAAGGTCATGAAAAAAGGATCTCCTAATAGCAGGTGGATCTTGCACCGTTGGGGCAATTCTATTCCCCACTGTGGATGCACCCTTAAAGACAATACGGGGATTTTCGGGTAAGATTGAGCCTAAAACAGAGTCCGTCTTCAAGATGTGCCAGTGCTTCTTTATGAGGTTCTTAATCTGGCGATGTTGAGTGGAAAATGTGGTGATAAAGGGTAAACTGAAATCACCCTTAGCTTCCTGACGTTGACCTGTACCTAATAACAGTGACCTATCTCTATCCCTTACCCTTTCCAGTGCCTTAGATAGTTCGTTTTGATCATATCCCTTTTCAATAAACCTCTCTGTTAAGATGGTTGCTTGGTTGTCAAAGGTCTCAATTTCCGTGCAGTTCCGCCGTAGGCGTGTATACTGCCCTAAAGGGACTGCTTTCAACCAGGGTTCGTAGTGACAACTATCTAAGGGAATGAAAGAGTTCTTATCCGTTGCCTTAAAGTGGGTAGATGTCACCAGTTTATCCCCCTGGACCCTGATCTTAAGGTCAAGGAAGCTAATCTCTGATGTACTCGTCTCAAAAGTCAATTTAATACCCCTGTCGTTCTCATTCAGAAACGTCATGAAGTTCTGAAGCTCCACTTCACTGCCGTCCCATAGGAGGAGGACGTCATCAATGTATCTGGCCCACAGGGCTACCTGTGGTCTATTCCAGGCCTTGACGACGTCCTCCTCCCACTTGGCCATAAAAAGCAAGTCCCCAAGAATGGGGAAATGCTTGTTTACATCAGCATTTCCCTGTTCTTCCTCTCTGTGAGACGATCGCGGGTATCCCCCGAGTCCGCCGGACCTGCGATCACACTCACGGAGCTCACGGTGGGCGTGCGCGCGTGCCCACAATGCCGCGCTTTAAAGGGCAACGTACAGGTACGTCAATATGCCTGTAAGTGCCCTTCTGCTGACAAATATCGGCGTAAGCCGGTCGGCAAGGGGTTAAAATTATGGACAGTCTCAAAGCCCCCCTTTCTAAAATGTAAAAAAACGTTCTAATAGTTTCACATAATGCAGCAACATCCACACATGTAGGACACCCAACGTTAGAGGTGATTTTTTTCTGTCAAAGCAAAAACTTTTGCACACTGGTACTGACTAGTATTCCAATGTTTCTCTTCTCCCTCAATTTCTCTCCATCAGTCAGCTAATGTGACCCCAGTGCTGAGGGAGAGAGGCAGAGGAGGGCCAAACAAGGATGTGGTGGAGGCAACAGACATCTGCCTTATCAACTGATGCCAACATTGGTTGTTAGGATGCCAGTGTCTAGAAAGTCGTAATGGTGCACGAGGAAAGCCTGTGGCTTTGTGTAACTATAGGTGGGCTTCATCTATAGGCCGGCTTGTATTCAATTTTTGATACATTTTTAGGCATTTCGCCAAGGCATCCCTGAAGAAGCCTCAAGGCACCCCAGGGTACCTGGGCACCCTGGCAGAAAAAATTTGCTTTAGCTAACAGTGGACCAGGAACAAATTTGCTACGTAAAGTGAATGTTGACATACAGTGTGATCAACCTCAAGGTCGGCACCTCCAAAATAAATAATACAAAAAGTGCACATTTAGAGGTTGATTTACTAAACTTGGAGAGTGCAAAATCTGGTGCAGCTGTGCATGGTAGCCAATCAGCTTCTATCTTCAGCTTATTCAATTAAGCTTTGACCAAAAAAGCCTGGAAGCCGATTGGTTTCTATGCAGAGCTACACCAGATTTTGCACTCTCCAGTTTTAGGAAACCAACCTCATAGTGTACCTATTCTTGGAGTTTCCCCCCCTCCTCATGCTGAGCATTTTTAAAATCTTCCCAACCAGACACTGCGCCCCATGTGCACTCCATAGAGTTTAATTGAGATGCTGTCAACAAGTTATTGGGCTGTGCACAGGTTTTTCATTGAACTCTATGAAGGCCATGTTGTGATTTTTCGGGTGGGAGAGGTCCGTGGCTAGAGTTGCCACCTCATCCCTTTAAACCTGAACACCTTTGAATTACACAGGTTCCGAGGCTAATTAAATGCAGATAAGGCACCAAGTGAGTTTAATTACCACCTTAATCAGCCACAGAAGTAATTAGTATGTGTTCGGGTTTAAAGGGTTGAGGTGGCAACCATATCCGTGGCTGAAGACTTGGTGTGACCCGTTTGGTGTGGAGAAACTCTAGTGGCCTACACAAAGCTCTGACCTTAACCCTACTGAACACCTTTGGTATGAGAAGTAATTCTGAATGTGGGCCAGATCTTCTCATCCAACATCAGTACCTGACCCCACAAATGCTATGTTGCCGGAATGGGCACAAATTCCCACAGACACGCTTCAAAATTTTGTGGAAAGTCTTCCTGAAGAGTGGAGACTGTTATAGCCACAAAGAGGAAGGATAGAGGGGGAGGGTGGGCTTTAGATGGACTTTAGGTAATTAAATTAAAATCCAGTTCCATCTAACACTTTATAGCAGCTACAACAACAGATTTTATGAGTAAAGCCCTGTACACACGGGCCAAATATCAGCCGGTACCAACCGGTTCAACAGAAAACAGCTGACATTCAACCCGTGTGTACGACAGCCTGTCTGGCTCATGTAGCTCTTCTTCAGGCCGCAGCCCCCTAAAGATAGTACAGGGCTGGTGGCAGGGCTTTTTTTCAGGGGGAACTCAGTTCCACCACCTCTGGCTCAGACCCTTGGGAGGGGCCTGCTGACCACAATCACTTGTAAACACAGAAGTCCAGTTTCTGTGTTTACAAGTGGCAGCTCTGCACTCTGTGTGCAACCCCCCCTGAAATCTGCACTCTGTATGTAATGCAGTCTTGGTATTTAAAGTGGGGTTCCACCCAAAAAAACAAAAATACCTGAAAAATTCTTAAAAAAAACCCAAAAAAACATTTGGATATTTTTTTTTTTTTTACTTACCTCTAAATGCCTGTTGCTAGGTGGTCCTTCGTAGTCTGCCTCTTCCTTTGCCTGGGCTGGTGACATCACTTCCCCCTCGGCACAGGAAGGGCTCGGCTCTGCTCCCTCCCTCCTGTCAATCATCTAGGACCCATTACAGGTCCCAGGTGATTGAGCGGCCAATCACGGCGCGCGGCGCCGCTCGCGCATGCGCAGTGGGTGCCAGGCTGTGAAGCCACAGCCTGGCGCCCACAGTTGAAATGCCGGCGCCGACGAGTGGAGGGGGGGGACGAGCGGGGCTTCGATCCACCGCATCGCTGGACCCAGGGACAGGTAAGGGTCCAATTAAAAGTCAGCAGCTGCAGTATTTGTAGCTGCTGACTTTTAATTTTTTTTTTTTTTTTAATGGAGCCCCTGGGTGGAACTCCCCTTTAGGACCCTCCTACTGTTTGTGAAATATGATCACACCCACTATTTGATGTGATTTGGAGGGTGTGTGTGGGGTGGAGGGATTTTGGGGGGTCGTGGTTGAGTTCCAGCACCTATTGTTTGAGGGAAAAAAAGCCCTGGGTAAGAACATTACATTTTAAGCTCCTAGACTGTGTAAATGTGAATGGTTAAATTTTTATAAAAGGCTGCAAATTTATCCCATGTGCCTATGCCAAGAATAGAGTAGAATAAATAGTTACATGCATTATGAAAAAGCATTATCTGGATATAGTTAAACCAAGTTTTATAACTGTAAAGAGGGCCTCTGGTTCATGTAGTAATAAAATAACACCATACCTTTCACTTTGAGATTGGCAGCATTTTTGGCATTGGCAGCTTGGAAGGAAATCTCCCCAGTCATGTCCATTTTGCAGTGATACAAAATAAGGACGTGTTTCTTTCCATCTTCTATGATTTCACAATCCTTTGATTCCAAAAAGCAAAATGAATTAATAAACTATATAAAAGATATAGTTAGATAATGAAATGAACAAATATAAGGAAGCACCTTCTGAAAACTAAAGAAAAGTTACTTTTTTTACTGTAACAATGAAAATCAAAATAGCATTTCAGTGTATATAAGCAAACAAAAGCAAACAGTTTATGGGTTCCTAACACTATTTTAGAGACATAACTTACCGGAGATGGAGATAATACTTCTCCCTTAAGTTTCCATTGGGCATGAACGTCAGGTTCTGAGATTTCTACTTCAAAACAAGCTGTTTCACCTTCAAACACTTCCACTCCATACAAGGGGCGCTCTACTTTAATAATGCGTGCTAAAACCACAAAAACAATGGCGGACATTTATCAAAACTAGAGCAGCTGTACATGGCAAACAATCAGTTTCTGTCTTCAACTTGTTCACTTAAAGTGGTTGTAAAGTCAGAAGGTTTTTTTTTTTTATCTTAATGCATTAAGATAAAAAAACCTTCTGTGTGTAGCAGCCCCCCTCAGCCCCTCTAAAACTTACCTGAGCCCATCTCGATCCAGCAATGTTGCACAAGAGACTAGGCTGACCGGGCTCTTCCTCTTGATTGGCTGAGACAGCAGCAGAGCGCCATTGGCTCCTGCTGCTGTCAATCAAAGTCAGTGAGCCAATGAGGAGAGAGAGGGGGCATGGCTGGGCCACGGCTCCATTTCTGAATGGACACATGGAGCTGTGGCTCGGCTCAGGTGTCCCCATTGCAAGCTGCTTCCTGTGTGGGCACTCGGCAGGGGGGAGGGGCCAGAATCGCCAAAGAGGGACCCGAGAAGAGGAGGATCTGTACTGCTCTGTGCAAAACCAGTGCACAGGGCAGGTAAGTATAACATGTTTGTTATTTTAAAATTAAAAAACAAAAAACAAAAAAAAGAGACTTTAGTATCACTTTAACCACCTGCCATCCGCGCTATGGCCGAATGACGGCCACAGCGCGGACCTTAATTCCCGGGAGGCCGTCATACGACGGCCTCCCCTGTGCACGCTCCCTGCGCGCGCCCTGCAGTCACTATGATCACTGAGTCACTGAGACTCAGCTGATTACCGATCCGAGTAAGGGGCCGGTCCCGGCCCCTTACCATGTGATCAGCTGTCAGGCAATGACAGCTGATCACTTTATGTAAACAAAAGATCGGTAATCGTTTTTTTTTTTACTCACGCTGACAGCGTGAGTGGAAAAAAAAGCCGATCACCGGCTCACATGTCAGGGACATCGGTCCCCAAGTGGAAGAGGCACATCTGCCTCATCAGTGCCACCTAATAGTGCCACCTAACACTGCCCATAGTGCTACCTAACAGTGCCCACAGTGCCACCTAACAGTGCCAACAAGTGCCACCTATCAATGCCCACAAGTGCCACCTATCAATGCCCACCTGTAGTGCCCATCACTGCCACCCATCAGTGCCCATCACTGCCGCCTCATCAGCATACATCAATGAAGGAGAAAAATTACCCGTTTTTAATTTTTTATAACAAAATATAAAAAAAATAAAAAATTTTTTTTTTAAATAATTTAGTTTTTACATTTTTTTAACAAAAAGTAAAAACTTCAGAGGTGATCAAATACCACCAAAAGAAAGCTCTATTTGTGGTGAAAAAGTGATAAAAATTTAATTTGCGTACAGTGTTGTATGACCGCGCAATTGTCATTCAAAGTGTGTCAGCCTTGAAAGCTGAAAATTGGTCTGGACAGGAGGCGGGTTTAAGTGCCCGGTAAGCAAGTGGTTAAGCTTTGAAAATGAAGATAGAAGCTGATTGGTTGCCCCAAACAGCTGCTCCAGTTTTGATCAATTTCCCTTAATGTGTTATAATGCAAGCAAACAAGGATTTTATGGCCTTTAATTGAATAACTTCCTTAGCTGATTGCCTACGTTCAATGTTCACGCTTGCTTTAGTTTTGTCAGTTCCACAGTCACATTCATAATCCCCTTTGTCCTTTTCTTCAACTTTCTTGATCTTCAGGATTCTGCGTTTGCCGTCAGTCTTGATAGTCACAGTCTTTGAGGCCCTAATTTCTTCACCTTTTCTCAACCATTTTACTGGTACATCTTTGCTAAGCTCACACTCAAGTGTGATGTCATCTTTTTTTCCACTGCAGTGTAGTCTTGATGTTTTACAATGAAGTAAGGATCAGCCTCTGCAAAAAGATCACCCATAATAATTAATAAGGTGTATACCACATCAAATGGGGAGAGGTAACATACCACCAAGCATGTAGCCCATTCCTGACTTTAAAGCGGTAGTAAACCCTCAAAAAATAATTTAAATTTACAAATATTCCAAAAGACATCATCACTGATAAACGATTGATCACTCATTTGTTTTACAAAACGTTTCTCTTACTGTATAAAATTGTTGCGCTATCGCCGTTTATTTTGTGTCTTCGCCGGCGCCATCTGTACTGTGGGTCTTCCGCGTCTGCTGTGATAAATGCTTCTGCCCACAGTACCTATTCGTCCTGTTAATCCCGCGCATGCGCAGTAAAGTCTCGCCGTCTGTCTCCGTGAACCCTGTGACGTAGGAGTCACATGGTAACCAAGATCCTCTTGGGGATGAAAATGATCAGGAACCATCGCGGGAGGTCGGGGCTGACGTCTACAACAGGAAATGACGCAGCCCCGACATACACAGGCATCAGTCCGGCCGGGTCTCGAGTTGCCGGATTTTAGCGATGTTACGGCGCATGCGCTTGTGACGTTGTTCGACGGAAAAATTGCAATAACACAGGAAGGAAGCAGGTAGGCAAAAAATTGATAATTGCAATAGCTTGGGGATGTTGGGAGCCATGATGGGATTTAAAGTATGAAATTTGAGTATACAACCGCTTTAAGACAAATGACAAAGTAACATATAAAAAACACGCATTGTTAAATTAGACATTAGACATACAAACATAGATAGCATTCAATAAAGTACAAACATAGATAGCACAAAAACATAACTGCCATAATCTATACAGTACATAATAAAAGATACTTACTGTCACGGAACGTCCCACACTCCGCTTGAGTGCTTCCGTCAGTATACCGCTTCCTAAGTTCTGGAACACGAGTCCAATGGATCTGGCTATAGGAACCCCAAGAACTAGACAACACCAGTCTTGGAGTACATCAGAACTACTCTTTATTTGAGATCTCCCACACATTTATACACCAGGATGACTCAAAGCTAACCTAATTAACATGAGCTCCAATAGGAGTCGTCCCGTCTCCTACATTGTATAGAGGACAATGTCATTAGCTCATTCAATTAACATAAGCACGAGTTGACACCAGCATCTCCTCACATGATGTGTCCCAACAGAATGAATCAGTCTTATCAGCAGGGGGCTGCTGGAGGAACCCCCCCTCCCTCTTCAGGGACACAGATCCACAGCAAGGAGTCCCCAACAGAATCACACAACCAACAAAATATACATATATACATGACTGAGTCCGATTAATACAGTTCAGACTGGATTTCTCATTCACCTCAAATGCTAGGGCCCATAATCGGTGGGCAACAGGCCCGCACACAGTCCTCTCCAACAGCCTCTGCTCCGGCCAGGTCCGTGACATTTCTCCCCTTTCGGCAGGAGACTAACACAGGAGGAGACCCCAGATGGGTTGACTCCGAAGTTAGTCCATAGTTCCAGTCCTCTACTGCCTGTACCCACACAGTACCCCAAACAAATTATTCCAAACAGAGTATCACTCACCCAGCCATCCTCTGCCTCTCTCAGAGAACATATCTGCCGCTGGGGAGAGGCCCGGACTGGCCCTTCTCCCTGGAATCCTTTCTGCCGCTGGAGAGAAGACAGGGGGACTGGGCTCACTCCATCCTGCTGTTGGGGATCTGGGCCGACTGCCCAGCATCCCTGGGGTATACAGGTGGGGACTGAAGTCCCATCAACCGACACCAGATCAAGCTGCAGTTGTGAGGTGATGACTGTATTCTTTCCTTGGATCCTGATCTGCAGCTCGCAATAGACTGCCACCTCCTCACCTTGGGTCTCCACAATTGCTGCAGGTGTGGGGCAGAGGTCTTGGACCCTCTGTCCGGTTGCCAGCACTTCTGCTGGGGGTTTGCTAGGTGGTTCCTCCTCTACAGAAACGTCTATTAAATCCCCAGTCTCTGGAATTGGTAAAAGTGTGGGACAGAGGTCTTGGACCCTCTGTTCAGTTACCAGATCTTCAGCTGGAGAAGTTTGTTTTAACTCCATAGATGCTGCTGGCAGAAAATCACATGTCCCTGTCAGTGTTGTGGGAGAAAGGCCGACTACCTCTTCTCTCAAGAAGGCCGAAGCCACTGTTGGTGCTGGGCAGAACACAGTGAACTTTGGCCCTGATAGCAGCTCTTCTGCTGGAGGCTCATCAGGTTGTTCTTCCTCAGCAGAAAAGTCTATCAAGTCCCATGTCTCTGCAACTGATGTCCAGGGATAGAGGTTCACCATCTCCTGTCCATGGAACCCAGAAGATGCTATCATTTCTGGGCAGAGGTTAGCAGAGCTCTGCCCTGTTGTCAGCACTTCAGGTTTGGGGACGGCAATCTCCGGATTTTCCACTGCCGATTCTCTGGCATGCTGCTGAACTTGTTCTAGCAGTTTCCTGTATGCCCTTTCCAGATGCTGTTCCTTCCTTAGCAAATGGTCCAGATCAGGTTTGAGCTCTGAGACCCCTGCAAGACCGAGCATAGACTCTCTATAGTCTCTCAGGTCCTCAAGGTCAGGTTCCCCCTCATCGCCAAACATAAAAAGATCTGTAAGGTTCTTCCACAGCAATCCAGGGCCGCCAAAGTCATATCCCTCCGGAGAGCATTCTGTCGTCTTCCCTAAATATCCCTCCTCTGCATGCCATTGCAGAGCCCGATAACGATTGTCCAGCTCTATCTCCTGCTGGACCAACCTGTCCAACTCAGTCACCCATTGCTCCTGGGGCTGCTCTCCCAGGAATGCCATCAGCAATGCCCGTTGGTCACTGGCCCGTTGCTCTTGGGTTGGAAAGCACTTGCCCTGTTTTATACCAGCGAGACGGAGGGCTGCAATCCAGAGCTCCACCCGAATTTGCTGCCTAAGCTCCAGGTATTCATCCTCAGACACAGTCCTGGTGTACGTTGAAAGGATGATCCGCAGCAGCCCCGGAAATTCTGATGCCAGGTCCATATCTCCGCTGGGGTGACTGAAGTCTGCTATGCTGATCTTGGATCCAGTTGGAGGTTTGGATGTCCCAGACTTCAGGAAGCTTTCCCGCTGCTTGCCACCAATGTCACGGAACGTCCCACACTCCGCTTGAGTGCTTCCGTCAGTATACCGCTTCCTAAGTTCTGGAACACGAGTCCAATGGATCTGGCTATAGGAACCCCAAGAACTAGACAACACCAGTCTTGGAGTACATCAGAACTACTCTTTATTTGAGATCTCCCACACATTTATACACCAGGATGACTCAAAGCTAACCTAATTAACATGAGCTCCAATAGGAGTCGTCCCGTCTCCTACATTGTATAGAGGACAATGTCATTAGCTCATTCAATTAACATAAGCACGAGTTGACACCAGCATCTCCTCACATGATGTGTCCCAACAGAATGAATCAGTCTTATCAGCAGGGGGCTGCTGGAGGAACCCCCCCTCCCTCTTCAGGGACACAGATCCACAGCAAGGAGTCCCCAACAGAATCACACAACCAACAAAATATACATATATACATGACTGAGTCCGATTAATACAGTTCAGACTGGATTTCTCATTCACCTCAAATGCTAGGGCCCATAATCGGTGGGCAACAGGCCCGCACACAGTCCTCTCCAACAGCCTCTGCTCCGGCCAGGTCCGTGACACTTACAATCACCACAACAGAGTAAACAAAGTAGACAAAATCAGAACGACAAAAAAAAAAAACTAGGTACATTTAAAAGTAAAACATACAAACATGTAAAATACATATAAAAAAAAGACATAGACGACACAAAAATATAAAAAAAAGCCTAAAAACTACAATTAAAGGTATACAGATATAAAACAAAAAAAATGACCTACAAACACTTACATAGATATAGCTCTAGCAGAACAAAGCTATGACTTTTCAAAGCTTATTTAAAATTTACAGAAAGAGAAAATGGACAAGGACATAACATACTTTCAGACACTGTTTTTGAATAACTAAGTGAAAGGGTTTAGTAATTATGTTGTTTGTCAGTAGTGCTCAGCTATACTGTAATTTGTGAGTAATGCTCGGTTAGTAGAAAAAAGTATCAAATAGCAAACTGGAAAAAAATGAAAATATATTTCTTAATAAGAAGTGTCAGTTATAGTTAAAATTGTTAGCATAACTAGTCCTTAAAAGCTAAGTTAGAGTTTACTTTTCTCAGAGCATTTTGTAACATTTTTTTCTCTTTTGGACCTGTGGGTGTCTGACACTGTGGCCGTTGCGGCCTTGGCGTGGATGCTCCGATACTGTTATGTCTGGGTAGGCTGTGTCCCTTGTTTATGTTCACACTGACCCAATGTTGTATATGTGGAACTTGCAAATGTCATTCTTATGTTGTTTGTTTTTTGTATTTATTATTGTTTTTATTTATATTCTATCATACAATAGGATTATGCCCCACGATTTGTCTCTGATGAAGGGACATTCTGTCTAGTCCCGAAACGCGTAAGACCTCGTGGCAAGACTATTGAATATAGCCTTCATTCCTGCATATCAGTACAGCTTTTATAGCTTCCTACCTGTTTTATGATATTTTTGTTATTATGCTATGTTGATTATTTCAATGTTTTTCATTACACTATTTTCTACTTAATAAATAAATTTTTAATATGTGGTTGCCGTTAAAGTCCCTTTAATCCCTTGGGGGTAATTATTTATGTATTCTGACCTTTTGTAACATGTTACACTGGGCTTTTTTTCAGCAGGAGCGCAGGAGGTTCCGGCACCTCTTGGACTGACTGTATGTAATGGCAAGGGGTGCTGGGGTGTGCTGCAGGGTATTAATGATCACTGCTGGGGATCTATTTTTGCAAGGGGGGTCTATTGTTGCTGGGGCGGTCTATTGTTGCTGGAGGGGGACCTGTTGTTGCTGGGGGGTCTGTTGTTGCTGAAAGAGATCTACTGTTGGGGGAGGGGTCTATTGTTGATGGCAGCCAGACAGACTATTAATGCTGGCTGTGCGAAGATCTGTTGATGCTGCTGGAAGTCTATTGTTGCTGGCGGGGAAATTTTGTTGTGGTTGGTCCATTGTTGTTAGGGGGATCTATTGTTGCTGGCTGCAGGGGATCTATTTTACTGCTTTTCTTGATATCATAACCCAATTCCATGCAAATTACTTAGCACCTCAAAATGATACTTGGTTCTATATTGTCTAAAAGGGACGGTACTGGGAGGTGGGTAGGGGCAGAGAAAAGGGGTAACTTGGAAAGGGGGAGTTCCTGCACCTATTGTCTGAGAAAAAAAGCCCTAACTGGTGGAGTTTAGAACATTCTCAGCATTAATTGCTCAAACAGAGTCCATTGTCAGGTCAGGTAGGAACAGACCTAGTCACCAGCTGAGAAGGGGACATGATCCTTCCATAGGTGTATACGCCTGCAGTGTATTGGGTTAGTGTGCTACTTTAAATGGCTTGTTGGTGCGATACCAGCCTCTAGGGGGTGACCTCCCATCCGGGGCCAGGACAAGGTCATCCAGTGCCCAAGGCGGAGATGGAAAATTTTGCCCCCCAATCCTCACCCCATACACCCCCTTCCAGCACAAATCCCCCCTCTCAGCAAAAAACACCCCCATATGCTCCCCTCCAGCATTAATCATCCCCAAACCCCTCCTTTTTACACAAATCCCCCTAATCCCCTCTCTCAGAACATACCCTCTGCTCCATCTCCCCATCCCAGCACAAATACAGCCTTCCAGCACAAATCACACTCTAAGCACAAATCTCCACCCCCATTTACTTCCTTCTAGTACAAATCCCCCTCCCAGTACAAATACCCCCTCTCAGCACAAATACCCCCCCCCCTCATATGCACCCTTTCAGCATAAATTCCCGCAAACTCATCCTTCTAACACAAATTTTCCTACCTCCCCAAAATCTCCCCTCTCGGCACAATCCCTCCCTCTCTATCTTGCCCCTCAGCACAAATCCTCGACGATCGATGCGCTGGAAACTCAGGGACTCCAGGCAGCAGATGTGGACAGGTGCCCAGTGCTAGCGATAACCAACACTGTAGCAGTGCACTGGTGTCCCCCCCCCCACATGCACACACTAGCACATTGCGGACAGGACAGGTGTCCCTTTCACTCCCACCCCTTGTCCCGGCCCCGCTCCCAACACGCTATTGCACTGCCATGCATAAGCCAAACCTTTTGTCCAAATTTTGGACTGCTGAGGTTCAACATTGTCTGATGTTTTGCCCAAATCTTTGTAACTGTCAGCTTGCACATCCTGGAAGGTTCAACAGGTAACAAAACTATATTACATGGGGCTCAGGAAAACACTGCTGTGTTAATGTAACGACAGACTACATCATATACACTATATTGTCAAAAGGATTGGTACGCCTACCTTTACACGCACATGAACTTTAATGTCCCACATTATCCCCTGAGGAAGCCATCATTGGCGAAACATGTTGGGATTTAACATCCATCTGTTGCCATCCTTCTTTTTTCCATGCAAGTCACCAGCAACCCAATATTTGTACCAGGTAAATGCTCTATCATTGTTTTTAACAATTTTTTTGTGTGCCCTGTTCTTTATTCCTCTGTATTTAATAAAGAAAATATAGTTTTTTACTCAACTTGTTATGAAATAATGGTTGGTAGCACCATTACAATCCCATTCCTCCACATTTTCAATTTCGTTTAGTGGGATGAGGTGCATGATAATATAGAGCCACTCAGATTACATTCTATAGTCCATAAAGAAATGGATGATCGAGTTTGGAGTGGAGGAACTTGATTGGCCTGCCTAACTGGAACTAAGGGGCCAAGCCCAACCCATGAAAAACAACCCCACCCCATAATCCCCCCTCCACTAAAAGATTTGGACCGGTACACAAAGCAAGGCTATAAAGACATAGATAGGGAGTTTGGGGTGGAGGAACTGACCTCAACCCCATAGAACACCTTTGGGAGTCCAAATTCCATGATTCCATCCATGTCTTTAAGGACCTTGGTTTGTGCACTGGTCTAAATCATTTGGTGGAGGGGGGATTATGGTGTGGGGTTGTTTTTCCGGGGTTGGGCTTGGCCCCTTAGTTCCAGTGAAGGGAACTCTTAAAGCTTCAGCATACCAAGAGTACAAAGCAAGGTCCATAAAGACATGGATGAGCGAGTTTGGGGTGGAGGAACTTGACTGACCTTCACAGAGTCCTGACCTCAACCCGATAGAACACCTTTGGGATGAATTAGAGCGGAGACTGCGAGCCAGGCCTTCTCATCCAACTTCAGTGCCTGACCTCACAAATGCGCTTCTGGAAGAATGGTCAAACATTCCCATAGACACACTCCTAAACCTTGTGGACAGCCTTCCCAGAAGAGTTGAAGCTGTTATAGATGCAAAGGGTGGGCCAACTCAATATTGAACCCTACGGACTAAGACTGGGATGCCATTAAAGTTCATGTGCGTGTAAAGGCAGGTGTCCCAATACTTTTGGCAATACAGTGTATGTCATTTTTATTGTGCTCATCATTCCACTGTAAACTAATCTGCGAATACAACACATATCGACAGCACAGTTGTACAGAACACATGTTGGGGTCATGTATGAATGTTTAGTGCAGATAAAAAAAATTCTGAAAGAGGAGAACCTCTTTGACATATAATCACACACATAGGTTGGACTTGATGGACTTGTGTCTTTTTTCGACCTCACCTACTATGTAACGCTGTTATAGGAAATGAACTGCCTGTATATTTCAGGTGGTAGTTGGGGGAAGGAAGGATTTGTGTCCTCTCCGTCTACGAAGTTGCATTATAGAGCTGCAGAAAAGACGTCCAACCAAATCTTAACCAAGATTACAACAAGCTTGAGCCCATCTGCCTCAAACAAGGAAGCTTTGAATTAAGTCAGGGTGTTTTTTTTTTTGTTCGAGACGGAAAAAAAAAACAAGTGAGTTACTTTCTATTTCAGGTAAAAACTTGACATATTTCCTTTTCAGGCACCACGTAGGAGAAGATGGCACGGACTGTACGAGATGCCCTGGTCAGGGCCTTGGATGATTTGCGTGGAAGTAGCTTCAAGAGGTTCCGAAACAAATTAATGGACTGGGACATCAAGGAGGGCTTCAGCAAGATCCCCAAGAGCAAGCTAGAGAAGGCAGATACAGATGACGTAGTGGAACTGATCGTGAGTTTCTACAAGGATTGCTATGGAGCAGAGCTGACGGTGGATGTTCTCAATGCCATTAATGAGAAGCAAGTGGCCTCAGACCTTAAGAAGGCCCTGGACAATGGTAAGGCCATGGGCTTTAGATTCAATTGATATGACCATAACTTTTGACCATAACGTTTTTTTTTTAAATAAAACTGGCCATACACTGTTTGAACTTCAGCCAGTTCATGATTATTGGGCTGAAATTGGCTTAGTGAGTAGATCTGTTGGCCCCCTTTGACTGAAAAATCAAAGGTGTCGGGTGGAAAAATTGGTGGGAAAAAAGCATCTACATCCAAATATGCCAGCCAAAGATAGTTCGAATCGTGCATGGGCAGGCTGATTGTACCCAAGTTGACTGATAGATCAGCCTGTTGTATTTTTCATGTGACTGTTGCCAGTGGCTATAGCCGCTAGCAGTAATCACTGTGTGCTCTCCCAGCTGGGATGGCTCCCTCCACCAGGAGAACACAATTCACAGTTAGTGTTGATGGGGGAATCACCCATGGTTGCAGGAAAGGAAATTGCACTGGTTTCAGATGCAGCTTTTGTTTGGGTGCTCTGACAGTCGCCATCGGCAGCAGTCAGAATACAATAGTCCAACAGGGGGATTTTCTGTATAGCATGAATTAAGGAATCTGCTATACACTATATTGTCAAAAGTATTGGGACACTTGCCTTTACACGCACATGAACTTTCATGGGCACCCCAGTCTTAGTCTGTAGGGTTTAATATTGGGTTGGCCCACCCTTTGCAGCTATAACAGCTTCATCTCTTCTGGGAAGGCTGTCTACAAGCGCATTTATGGGATCAGGCACTGATGTTGGACGAGAAAGCCTGGCTCGAAGTCTCTGCTCGAATTCACCCCAAAGGTGTTCTATCGAGTTGAGGTCAGGACTCTGTCCAGGCTGTGTTAGAAAAGTGAATGAATATTCACTTTGCTAACACTAAACCGCCTATCCGCCAATCAGGTGCTCGGATCTGTTACCCGTCACCTGATTGGCTGAAATGACAGGCGCTGTGATTGGACGCCTATTAGGTGTCCAATCATAGCAGAGAACGGGAGAAGAGGACGGAAGAAGACATTGAGGAGCATTGATGAGCTGTCCCACCAAGACAGGGTAAGTGCAGACGGCGGGCGGGGGGCACACTGGCAGCATTTGATATGGCACAGTGGGAGCAATTGATGGTACAGTGGCGGCAATTGATGGGGCACAGTGGCTGCGTTTGATGGTACAGTGGAGGCAATTGATGGGCACAGTGGCTGCAATTGATGGGCACAGTGGCTGCAATTGATGGGGTTTTTTTTTCAGAATTGTTCAGTTTGTTTGTGCCCCCCAAAAAATATTGAGCACCATCCGCCACTGGGTTTGGGGAAGGCCCCTTCCTGTTCCAACATGACTACAAAGGTTGGGCCAACTCAACTGCGCACCAGTGCACAAAGCAAGGTCCATAAAGACATGGATGAGTGAGTTTGGGGTGGGGGAACTTGACTGGCCTGCACAGAGCCCTGACCTCAACCTGATAGAACACCTTTGGGACGAATTAGAGCAGAGAATGCAAGCCAGGTATTCTCGTCCAACATCAGTGCCTGACCTCACAATTGCTCTTCTAGAAGAATGGTCAAACATTCCCATAGACACACTCCTAAACCTTGTGGACAGCCTTCCCAGAAGAGTTGAAGCTGTTATAGCTGCAAAGGGTGGGCCAACTCAATGTTGAACCCTACGGACTAAGACTGCGATGCCGTTAATGTTTTCGTGTGTGTAAAGGCAGGTGTCCCAATACTTTTGACAAAATAAGGTATTCTGTTAGCTCACAGGCTGAATGAAAAATATCTAATCCCACCCTAAACCACGTCCACGCCCAAAAAAACTCCAACCAAAAACAAAACAAAATAAAATATCTAATAGTGTATGGCTAGCTTTAGGAATTGAACTATTGTGGGCAATTTGCATATGGTGGAGTGATAGTTGAGATTGGCATAGGTGCCAACAAATACAGATAATTTCCAAGAACACTCTTTGTTGCCGAAGCAGTGCAGCCTGCAATCTCTGGGAGATACAGCAACCAGTAATATTCTCCATATAACTGTATTGGATAATAAGACACTTCTTACATGTGTAAACCTTGCTGCTATTGCCTTTATTAATAAAAAAAAAATCTTCTTTTGTGCCCCTCCTCTGATTTGTTTTTTTTAACCGGGGCCTGAGTTTCCCAGATTAAATGGCCAAGTCCTGACAACTGGCAGCCTCTAGGCAGATAAAGGGTTAATGTTTAAACCATTTAGCGCTTAGCCTTGCTCTATCCATTGAGAAAATCTTCCTGTGATGAAACGCGTTGGTTGGCGGAGTGAGACATGCACCCAGGCAACATTCCTGTAGCAGTGGAGAATCTGTGAGAGTAAACTGAGCATGGAACAGAGTCTAAGCTTTATAGATTGGTGCGAGTAAAGAGAATAAAACAACGTTATAATACTAAAGTCGTTTTCTTATGGCATTGCTCTGAGTGGAATGTGTTGAAGATTGAACGGCACGGAAAGAGACAGGATTGGAGGAAATGTCAGGAATGATCAACAATGGCAATCTTTTAATGAGGATGATAGCGGATAACATAAGAAAGAAACATTATGGAAAGATGACATCACTTATTCAGTTCATCTCTCACCCCCCGTACACCTACCATAAACCAGAGCTATGTTTACACTTCCGCTGTTGGCTTCTTTTTTCGGCAATAACTTTGCCATAACTTAAAGTGTTACTAAACCCACAAACAGTAAAATCAGTTTATATATGCAGTACAGCATGCTTGTTATACTCACTGTGGAACCTAAGGGGTTAATCTTTCGCATTGTGTAAAAAAAGCAGTTTGATCCTGTCTTCTCTGATCCTCCCCTTCTTTTACTGTCCCCAATCCGTCTCCTGATAGTACAGAGCCTTGGGGGCACTCTGCACATGCTCAGTTTAGTGTGTCTTGCTGGAGAGTTTTTTTTTTTCTTGGGAGGGTGCATGTGATCAGCACAGGGCCAATCAGCACTGTCCGGACCAAGAATCAGGGGTCCGGCAGCCTCATAGGACAGTCAGAGGAGAATGAAAACTCCTTCTACAAGCTTTAACCAGACACTGATAGAAGTCACAAGACTGCTATATACTGCTGATGAGAAAAAGGTATTTAGCAGTTTATATTTACTAAAATAATTACATTTCCATGTTCTGTGTACTGTGGGAGACCAGATATAGTGAATGCAGGCTCCTGGGTTTTACTAACACTTTAAGATATCAAAGTAAGGCCCCTTTCACACATATAGTAGAAGAGAGAAGGGCCGGCAACTCCATGTCCAATGTAAATCGTTTTATTTACACATGTAAAAAAGTACAAAAGCAGGCGCGTTTCGGCACACCGTCTTGATCGCTGCACACAATTAAAATGAGAAGCATACTATATACAGAGTACAAAAAAGGGAAGGAAAGGAACCCCACCCACCGAATGGGCAATAATCCAAATAAAGTAAAGAGTCCATTAAATTGTCCAAAGGATGGGGGGGGGGGGCCCTTTCACACATATGCCTGGAGAAGGGGACAGTAAGAACAATTGGTTGAGCTGTGGAAAAGCATTTAACGTGGCATGTGGAGTTGACAAGCGGCAGCTCCAGGCTAACATCAATCATTCAAGTGATTTGGGCTGCTCAACCGCACTTGTGGTATGAACTGTAAGTCCCATTTAAAATTACAATTCTGAAAATTAAAAAAAAAAAGCAGAAAACGGGCATTCAGGAAGTGGCTGGATGGAGGGAGGAAGCTGCTGCAGGGCTGAAGAACAGGGCATGCTACATGTGCCCTGTGTACTTCAATGAACTTTTTGGGGCATATGTAGCATGCCCAGTGTCCACAATGGGTTAAAGTATATCTAATGCCAATTTTTTTTTTTTTTTTTTAGCAGTGAATGATTAAAACCCCCAAAGGTGTCACTGCTATTTGCTGCTGAAACTCTGATGCTTTTTGGGGCATATGTAGCATGTCCAGTGTCCACAATGGGTTAAAGTATATCTAATGCCAATTTTTTTTTTTTTTTAGCAGTGAATGATTAAAACCCCCAACGGTGTCACTGCTATTTGCTGCTGAAACTCTGACGCTACTTGTGTGAGCTTTCTGACTCCTGTGCTAATTGTACTATGAGTGAGGATCACCCCCTTGATTAGGTCCTCCTTGTGGTCTTCCCTTTCCACACCTCCCAACTTTCTGAAATGGGAATGAGGGACACCTATTAGCAAAAGTATGTAGGCATAAGACACACCTCCTGCCACACCCCCTTTAAAGGAGAATCGTACAAAAAAAAAATGATTGGTTAAACTCACAAGTGATTTTTACCACTACTATTCCTTTATATTGGCTTTTAGTATTTACAAATGCAGCAATTTAGAAATCAGATGAAAGGTTTAGCACTGGGAAACACTTTTTTATAGATAAATACTACATTTTATATACAAACTATGTGGATCAGACCAAAATGAGGGCCAAATGAGGAGGAAAGAGGGACAGAGGGACATTGCTCCAAATCAGGGACAGTTGGGAACTATGCCTTTCTACAAGCTGCCCAAAAAACCTTCTGCCCAGACCCCAGTACCTGAAACATGTCCGATGACAGTAGACCCGGATTACTTCACAGTTCAGCACATACCCATCTCAGTTCTATTTCTAAGAATACGGAATCTTACATAAACACACATTCGGGAAGTTGAATTGCAGCATTTAGAAAAGTTCAGGAAGTGAATCTGACTTATGAAAAAAAGACTTCAAGCTTTAGAAATACATAGCTCCCAACTGTCCCTGATTTGGAGGGACTATCCCTGATTTGGAACAAAGTCCCCCTGTCCCTCTTTGCTCCTACTTTGTCCCTCATTTTGGTCTGATCAATATAGTTATATATAAAATGCACTACTTCAAAAAGTGTATTACAGTGCTAAACTTTTCACTCAATTTCTAAATTGCTGCAACTGTAAATTCAAAAAGCCGGTATAAAAGAATAGTAGTCGTAAAAAAAAAACACTTGTGGGTTTAACCAATCAGTTTTGTTGTACAATTCTCCTTTAAGGGGGCGTGGAAGAGGGTGTGTCCTATGCCTGCATACTTTTGCTGATAGGTGTCCCTCATTCCTGTCTCAGAAAGTTGGGAGGTATGGAAATAAATGACTAGGTAGGGATACATGGCTGCTTACAGAATACTTTTCATAAATGTCCGTTATAGTGCATAAAATGTTTCATTAAAGGGACCCTGTCACCAACTTAAAAGTTGCAGGTGACAGAAAAATCAAGTATTCTAAAAGCATACTTGCAGTGTTTTTTCCTTCAATAAATTATTTTTATTCACTTGGTTTGTACCTGGTGTAGTGTGATTTTGTGTGAGCGTTCCCTCTCTCTTCTTATATAAATTATTGTATTCCACACTTAGGTATAGGCTAGGCTGCTGCCTCCCCTGGGGGGGCTTCCTATTGAAGCTCCCTATTGAAAGATTGTAAAGATGTAGGGGTGGGTGGCGCTGCCGGTCATCTTACCAGTGCAAAGATGACACATCAGAAATCTTTGCACTGCTGTAATGAATAAATAATGAACCGTTTACATTTGTGTTTCGATAAAGAGGACAATTCTGCTGATAAAATAAGATAACATGTCAGCGTAAAGAGACTAATGTCTGTGCTTCTCTCTTATTTTCTTTTCAGTGAGAGGCTTAAGCTATCCAGAGAAACCCAAGGAGGAACCACAACCTACTTCAGAGGGTGAGTCAAATAAGTCACCCAGGGTCGGTGCTACCACTAGGCAAACTAGGCAGCCGCCTAGGGCGCACTGCTGCCTAGGGCGCCCGGCCCCTGGTGTTCCTACTCTCTTCTCTCTGCAGCAAGCAACTAAGTCTCAGCATCAGCGGGCAGCCGCCCCTCCATTCGCTGTGACTGTGTCACGACTCCCAAATGAATGGAAGCAAGCAAACATTCATTCATGGGCACTGGTAGGCTGCATTGATGGTCAATTGTAGGCTGCATTTGATGGGCGCTGGAGAGGCTGCATTTGATGAGCGCTGGTGAGGCTGCATTTGATGGGCGCTGGAGAGGCTGCATTTGATGGGCGCTGGTGAGGCTGCATTTGATGGGCGCTGGTGAGGTTGCATTTAATGGGCGCTGGTGAGGCTGCATTTGATGGGCGCTGGAGAGGCTGCATTTGATGGGCGCTGGTGAGGCTGCATTTGATGGGCGCTGGTGAGGTTGCATTTAATGGGCGCTGGTGAGGCTGCATTTGATAGGCGCTGGTGAGGTTGCATTTGATGGGCGCTGGTGAGGCTGCATTTGATAGGCGCTGGTGAGGTTGCATTTGATGGGCGCTGGTGAGGTTGCATTTGATGGGCGCTGGTGAGGTTGCATTTGATGGGCGCTGGTGAGGTTGCATTGATGGGTGCTGGTGAGGCTACATTTGATAGGCGCTGGTGAGGTTGCATTTGATGGGCGCTGGTGGTCTTCAGATGACATTTTCCCCTGGCCCTGGTGAGGCTGCATTTGATTGGCGCTAGTGAGGCTGCATTGATGGACACTGGTGAGGCTGCATTGATGGGCGCTGGTGAGACTGCATTTGATGGGCGCTAGTGAGGCTGCATTTGATGGGCGCTGGTGAGGCTGCATTGATGGGCACTGGTGAGGCTGCATTTGATGGGCACTGGTGAGGCTGCATTTGATGGGCGCTGGTGAGGCTGCATTGATGGGCACTGGTGAGGCTGCATTTGATGGGCGCTGGTGAGGCTGCATTGATGGGCACTGGTGAGGCTGCATTTGATGGGCGCTGGTGAGGTTGCATTTGATGGGCGCTGGTGAGGTTGCATGTGATGGGCGCTTCATTTAAAAGGTGTGGTATACATGGGCAGGGCTAAGGGGGTCGAGTCAGGGGTGGAGCCAAGGGGGAGACAAAATTAGGTTTCGCCTAGGGTGTCAAAAATCCTTGCACCAGCCCTGCTGTCATCAATTATTCTGTAGAAGAGGCTTCTTTCCAAAGATTAGACTAGCAGAAAGGTCTCTCAGTCCTGTCCATTTATAATGATTTAATGGGCTGAGTGTATGTTCCGCGACCAGATTTTCCTGGTCTTCAGCTGACATTTGCCCCAGGCCCTGTCCCTGATGTAAAAGCCAGTACCTGTTTGATTGGAGTTCCCAAATGTTTCAGTGCTGACAGCCCCAGTCAGATAAATCAACGGTCAATGAGGTGGATGGTGTCATTCCACCAGGCAATATTTTGCATTGGCCCAACATATAGTGAAAAAGTACAGAGGCTTGCTGGACCGCTCACTAGATCACTTTGCTTCTTATGCCGCGTACACACGATCAGACTTTCCGCCAACAAAACCGTGGATTTTTGTTCGAAGGATGTTGGCTCAAACTTGTCTTGCATACACACGGTCACACAAATGTTGGCTAACAATTACGAACGTGGGAACGCGGTGACGTACAAGACGTACGACGAACCGAGAAACAGGAAGTTCAATAGCCAGTGCGGCTCCTTCTGCTTGATTCCGAGCATGCATAAACTTTTGTGCGACGGACTTGTGTACACACGATCGGACTTTCCAACAACAAAGTTTTGTTGGCGGAAAATTTGGGAACCTGCTAGCAAACATTTGTTGGCGGAAAGTCCGACAGCAAATGTTCGATGGAGCATACACGTGGTCGGCCTTACCGACAACAAGCTCACATCCAACATTTCCTGTCGGAAAATCCAACCGTGTGTACGGGGCATAATAATAAGTCTCAACTTACTCACCACCCCTCACCGCTCACCATTAATGGGTTGGTCAAAGCAAACTGGCCAGATTGGCTGCAGATTTGGATTGGCACAAAGGATTAAGTTATCCCTTTACACCATTTCAACGTGCGCTAGTATGCTCCACATATTAGCACAATATGGCCGACTTAGCTGTCAAAGAAGCCCTCCAGTGCTACAATGTCTCCAATCCAGTGGGTCCCGGACACTTTCATTTTCTCCCTGGTCTTCCTTCCAGGTTCAGTCCATTCAGCCTCTCGAAAGGCCAGGTCACGATGACTTTACTCCCAAGCATGCACCCAGGAGTCCCATCATGGTGGTAACAATTGGCTCCCTAAATGTAATCTGAGCTGCAGCTAAGTGTACATGATGGCTGACAGGCAAGAGGAAGCTTTTATGACAAGAAAGACCTATATAGGTTATTTACTAAAACTGAACTTGTTATATTTCCTCCTTCCTGATCCCCCCCGTGACTTTACCATTAAGATCAACAGCAAAACCATCGGTCCCTCCACATATGCCAGGGTGCTGGGTGTACTCCTTGACTCTGACTCTGTCGGTCTCCCACATCCAATCACTGGCTAAATCTTGCCGCCTTAACCTCCGCAACATTTCCAGAATTCGACCCTTCCTGACTAACACCACCACAAAGCAACTTATTCACGCCTTGATTATTTCCCGCCTCGACTACTGCAAATCTCTCCTTAATGGTCTACCCTTGTGCAGGCTCCTCCCCCCTTCAGTCTATTATGAATTCTGCTGCTAGACTAATACACCTCACTAACCGATCCGTGACTGCTGCTCCTCTCTGCCAATCCCTTCATTGGCTTCCCCTACCCCACCGTATAAAATTCAAAATGACCACAACATACAAGGCCATCCACAACATCGCCCCCATCTACATCACCAATCTCATCTGTAGATATCGCCCAAATCATCCCCTCCACTCCTCCCAGGACCTCCTGCTCTCTAGCTTCCTTGTTACCACCTCCCATGCTCGCCTTCAGGACTTCTCCAGAGCCTCTCCCACCCTCTGGGACTCCCTGCCCCGGTATGTCTGATCAGCCCCTACCCTGTCCACCTTTAGGAGATCCCTCAAAACTCATTTATTCAGGTAAGCCTATCCCACACCCACCTAACAACTGTCCCCGAGTCACCCCCATAAAATCATTTCCCTCATCTATTACCTTTTGTACCACCGCCCCCTCCCTTTAGAATGTAAGCTCTATGAGCAGGGCCCTCCTGTACCTTCTGAACTGTACTGTAATTGTGTTGTCCCCCTATACATTGTAAAGCGATGGGTAAACTGTTGGCGCTATATAAATCGTGTATAATATTAATAATAATAATCATAAAAATTAAGTGCGCAAAATCTTGTGCAAATTTGCATGGAAACTAATCAGCTTTCAGGTTTTATTGCCAAATCTTAATTGAACAAGCTGAAGTTAGCAGCTGATTGGCTACCATACACAGCCGCACCAGATTCTGAGTGCTCCAGTTTTAGTAAATCTCCCCCATAGGGTTTCTTCTGTCATAAGTTTTCAGAAAGTGCGTTTAACCACGACTTTTTTAGGTCTTCCTTGTGGTCTTCTTCCAAGTTAGTGATTCCGTTGGAAATACATCTTCCAAGTTAGTGATTCCCAAAGTACATGGAAGCTAAAATCTTTGGAAAAAGAGTCTGGCACCAAGCAACCTGTGTATTCATTTTAAAATAATTCCATTGATGTACTTTGGGTAGAATGATGCACTGTTCAGATACAGCATTGAGTCTTCAATGCTGTTTGCAACTTTGTCATGCGGATATCTCCTTGCCTGAAGACCAGCCATAGCAGGCCTAGCTTGGCTGTTCCTACAGGGAATTTGCTGAAGGTGAACATGGTATAGTATTTATGGACCTTCTATCCTTGTGGGTGCTCCTCAAGACAATAAGGAAAGTTTATTTTGACCAGTGATACTAGTAGCTCTATTGAAAAGCCAAGCTGTGTAGTGCTGATAGCAGTCTGAGCAGAATGGTGGGGGTGTCGGTGGAGGAAGGGGGGCTCCTTTCATCTTCCCTAGTGGGGATGTCTGCAATGCGGGGCTCGGGGGAGTCTTCTGCCTGTCTGGGGGGGGATTGTCCTCTTGGCTCCGGGGTGCCTGGGTCTCCCCGGGGAGAGTGGACTTTGCGGGGAGCCCCAAGATCCAGGGGGCTGAGTGAGGGGGGTACGCTCCGCTTCAGGGGGTCAGGAACTGGAGACACAACGTGAGCAGGAGAGGGGGAGGATCGGAGAGACTGCATTTAATAGCGAGAAGAGGAGAGAAGCAGTGGCAGCTGGTGAGTGGGTCAGTCCTCCGTCTCCTCCGGCTGTGCATCGTCCTCCGACCATATGTCTCCTCCCTCCTCCTCCCAGGCCAATAGGATCCTTTTTCCTTTCAACCAATCGGGAAACGGGTTTCAGGACCCGCTTCCCGATTGGCGAAGGAGGAGATTCAGTGTGAAAATAGCGAATATTCATTCTCTATTGTCACACAACTGGGTGGGCTTGGAGCGCAGTGCTCTCCACCTTTTTTTAAAACCTATTAGAGCCTCAGGCTCTAATCACATGCTTCAAACCCCCGCCCCCCCATTGGAATCCATGTGCTGACACCCTGCATGTAGATTAGGGGGCCGGCCCGTGCGCCCCTTATGGACGGGCCACCACTGATCCTGATAGAACTCCTAAAAATAAGTAGAACCCTTCTGGAGGAGACAATGGGCTTTAGTGGGACTAACATGGCAAATTTCATCCAGTGTAAATGTCAAAAGCTGTAATAAACCTATCTCTAATAGATAATTCTCACTAAACAAGCCCCTAAAGTTGTGTGAATATTTTTTTTCTAATTACAGCTTCCTCGCCTTCTGCTCCAGAACCTGCGGAGGAGCCCTTCGGGGAAGAACCTCCGAGGGATTCGTCAGGCTGTGTTGTCTGCTAACTGATGAACAATGTGACATCATATGAGGTGAAAATATTTCCCAGAAGCAGATGAAGAAACTCTACATGTTCATCAGGGGTTGGTCTGAATCTGACAAACATACACTCCATGAAATCTTAAAGGAAAAAAACAAAAAGCCTCACTTGACCAAAGATCTGGAGCAGTCCTAAACTGTTTCTGAAAATGACATCACAAATGTAACACCGTCTACAAGGATTATTAAACACAAGAACAAAAATGTCATATATTTAAGCTTCCCAGTCCATAGATAAGGTGGCTGCTTTTGTTTTCTTTTTATCAGGCTAAGATACAGAAAATACAGAAAAGTACCTGCTGTCACAATCAGCAATGCATTCCCCTCTCTTTCTGACTAACTCTTCCTCTATAGCGGGGATGCACTGATACCATTTTTTTACGAGTTTCAACACTTTTTTTTAGTACTCGACGATACCAATTACCGATACCTACCGCAACTGTTTTGTTTTCCCTTCAGCTGTCAGCAATGGTGCAAAGCATTGAAAAGTTATTTACAAATTAAATAAATTGATTTTTTTTTAAATTTTGCTCTTTTTCAATGTAAAATGTGTAAATATATGTTAATATACATGTGTAAAAATATTCACTAACAAAGCAAACAAAAACTTTTTTTTAAAATTATTTATCGTTTATAAAATAGACGTGAACAACAAAAAAAAAAGCAGGAAAATATTAATTAAATGGTGAATAGGGAGTTAATTAAGGCTGATTAGAGTAAATTAAGGGTTAATAAGGGGTTAAACAGAGGAACATTTGTTGATCCCTTTGATCTGCAGATGAAGAAAAAGAAAGATACAAAAAGAAACAATGTTTCCTTTTATTTTAGTGTTTCAGCTGATCAATGTTGTTAATCAAAACTTTTTTTTGACAGCTCCAATTACTGGACTTCTTTAACGTGCAGTTCCACCCAAAAATGGAACTTCCACTTTTTGGATTCCCCCCAATCCCCTCCGGTGTCACATTTGGCACCTTTCAGGGGGGAGGAGGGAGCAGATACCTGTCTATTACAGGTATTTGCTCCCACTTCCTAGCATAGCTCGCCGCGGCGCTTGCGGTGACCTACGCCACTCCTGGCGCCTACCCTGTCCTCCCCCGCTGTATTCTGTGAGACACAGAACACAGCAGGGACTTGAGAGGACGCGCAGCGTGACTCGCGCATGTGCAGTAGGGAACCAGGAAGTGAAGCCGCATGGCTTCACTTCCTTATTCCCTTACCGAGGATGGCGGGGAGTCAGGGGAGACCCACTGACAGCTCAAAGAACCGAGCCTGAGAGTATCAGTTTCAGGTATCAATGCATTTGCATGGGTACCGATACGTGTGTAAATACTCGGTATAGGCACCGATACCGATACTAGTATTGGTGCAACCCTACTCTATAGTAACTCTTCTTCTTTTTTCACTGCAGGTAAATTATGGATTCCAAGCAGAAGCAACATGCTGTCATTGAGTTCTTGATGAAGGAGGGGTGCAGGCTGTCCAAACATCCACAGCAGGCTACAGAATGTTTATGGAGATGACACCATTGACAAGAGTAATGTCTTGCCATTGGTGACTCTTAACAATGGTGTCACCTCTGGAAATATTCTGTAGCCTTCTGTGGATGTCAAACAGCCTGCACCTCTCCTTCATCAAGAACTCAATGGTGGCACGTTGCTTTTGCTTGAAATACAATTTTTACCTGCAATGGAAAAAAAAAGAAGAAGAAAAATTACTATAGAGGAAGAGTTACTTAAACATGAAATACAGTAGAACCGAAAACAGCGTGGGATTGAGGAAATGTTCTTAGCACACAGTAAGCCTTGACAAAAGGTGAACCCGTGGCCTTCTGGCCACTGAAATTAATTAAAGCTGAAGCACTTGATGTGCCTTGATGTAGGCGCATTTAGATGCATTTACATGCGTCAAGCATTTTTTCTGCCTATAAACACCCCTGCCTTTAAACTCCTCTAAACGCTAATGCCTGTATGAACACATGGCTAACATGGAGGGGTGACACCCCTAAAAGCAGCGTTAAAAACATTGTGCGTGTGTGTTGTCTGGGAAATTTAAGGTTCTCCCTATAAGCAAATAATTCCGGGAAAGCACGCTTGTATGTCTCCAAGTAACACAGACAGATGCTGGTATCACCTTTAGCTTAGCAGAATCCTCAAGAGAATAGCCAGCTCCTTTTATTTATACTATAAACAGGGCTTTTTTTCAGGGGGAACTTGGTGGAACTCAGTTCCACCACCTCTGGCTCAGACCCTTTGGTGCCTGCTCACCACAATCACTTGTAAACACAGAAATCTGGTTTCTGTGTTTACAAGTGACAGCTCTGCACTCTGTATGTAATGCAATCCTGGTATTTAATGCCCCTTTAAGACCCTCCTACTGTTTTCATAAAATTTGACTGAACACACCCACTATTTGATGTGATTTGGAGGGTGTGTGTAGGGGGAGGGGTTTTGTGGGGCCATGGTTAAGCTCCAGCACCTATTGTTTGAGGAAAAAAGCCCTGACTATAAACATGTATAACAAAGGAAGGTGGTGGCTTCAGAATCAGCCAGACACTTGTATTCTTTCAAAAGAAGCAATCACACACATGTATATATTCAAACAGAAATACAGTAGTCATGTGTGCAGATGGTCATGTGCAAGGCCATGCGGCAGAGTGTCTCACAATTTGAACAATACTTACATGGCTCTGAACACGATCGTGTGCACATTACCACTGCTACCAATGACGCGAGCCATACTCTATCATGGCTCAGTGGGCCATAATTTTGTATGGTTATGCTATGGTTCCCATGTACGCAGATCTGCTTACTCAGGAGTTTAGATGCGGTCGCCATGAAGTGGCCAGTCTCTTGGTGAGGCATAAACAAACATCCTTAAAGTGGGGTTTCACTGTCTCCACATAATTTTTATTTTTGGCAAACTGACAATGTATAGTATATTTTAACATTGAACTTACTTGTTCTGTTTTTCCAGCTTACTGCTCACCGTTTTCTGCATTAAAAAAAACGTATATCTTTTTCTTTAGCCGGGTTTCATCTTGCCTGTGGGCATGTGAAGCCCACAGGCATCCTCTTCCGGGATACAGTGCTGCTGATAGACCAGCATGCACCGCCCGTTCTAGCCCCGATCTCGCGCATGCTCAGTACACACAGATTGGATCGCCGTCAAAAGCTCAGGTTGCCATCACAACGGGCGGCGTCCTAGGAAATCACGCGAGATTTCACGGCGGCTCTCCGCACTTACTCCTGGGATGAATGACACGAGATCCCAGGAGACAGTGCGCCGCAAATAGGAAATGATGAAAATACCCGCAAAGTCCCCGCCCACAGCCGCAGGGACAGAACAAAGGAAAGCACGTATATCGCAAGGTAGGGGAAAAAAAAAAAAAAGGTCCATATAGCACTCGGTGCTATCTATACAAGCCACTGATATCAAGTATAAAAAGTGGGTGAAGATCCGCTTTAAAAGAGCAAACAGATCTGCCGTGTCCACAGGAAGGTTTCCGCAGCCAATGGTCTTCCACCAACGTCTGTATGTGCGAATACGCCCAGAGGGGCCACTGCATTGCTGGGTCTGGTGAGAGGCCTGTCGGCCATTGTCTACCACCGTCCTTAGAGACTGAGCCATTAGGAACCATCTAGTCAGCTACTCCATTGCTACATTACTGCCTGCAGGCCTTATTGACTGCCTCAAAGGGCTCCGACGGTTAAAGAGCTCCAACATTTTAGCCAACTGAAGAGATAAGACTAAAGACTAACCCCTAACCTTTGCTGCCCCAAAGCCTTCGCCCCTTTGCTAGTTAAAGAGGTACCTCTTAGCCTGCCAGTGACATTTACACAGTAATCAGTGCATTTTTTATAGCACTAATCGCTGTATAAATGTCAATGGTCCCAAAAAAGTGTGAAAAGTATCCGATCTGTCCGTCGCAAAGATGTCGCAGTCCTGATAAAAATCACCGCTATCACCAGTAAAAAATAAATGTATAATAAAAATGGCATAAAAATGCCATAAATCTATTCCCTATTTTGTAGATGCTATAACTGTTGCGCAAACCAATCAATATACGCTTATTGTGATTTTTTTTTTTTACCAAAAACATGTAGAAGAATACATATCAGTCTAAACTGATGAAGAAATTTGTTTAAAAAAAATTTTTTTTTTTGAATATTTATTATGACAAAAAGGAAAAATATGTATGAATCTCAGTTGTTGGTCCGGTTGGTGAAAACAACACCCTTCCTAAAGACACCTCATCCCAATGAAGACTAAATCGAAAAAGGAGAGTAGGGGGGATTTTTGCGGTGTTGAAGATATACAATGGACTTCTTATGAATAAAATATAGTATTTATTATCAAAATATATTTAAAAAAAGGGGGAAAACAAACAAGACATACTTTAACTAGACAATATGGAATTACAGGCATTTGGTGGTCAGCATCATATACAGAGGAATATTGAATCACAGCAAAGAATATTGCACACAAGCCCGACATGTTTCGCTACTCAAGCTTCCTCAGGGGATGTGCAAGGAGTTTGTTATGCTGAGACCACTAAATAAATGAAAAAGCAGAATTATAACAACAATTCACAAAATATTCAAGGAAATTATACATACAAAGTGTTAATTGGGATATTAAACCTATTTGCATGAAATAAACTAGACACTTACCCCATGCGGTAATAGTACCCATGAGCCACCTGGCAGAGCCCCTAACTTGGTCCCAAAAGACCGGATCCAAGGGGGTCAGTTTGGCAAGGTCATAGAGGGCTGATAGGGAGACACTGAGGGACAATAGAATTGCCAACGATTACATTTCTGGATTGAATATATAAAGGTAATTTGGTGTGGAGGAATGGGGGGGGGGAGAGGGAAAGAGGGGAGGAATGAGGGGGAGGGGGGTTGGGGGGAGAGAAGGGATGAGGGGGGGAGGGTTGGGGATGGGAAAAGGAACATCTCCTACTAAAAGGATTTATATATGTATATATATATATACTTACACTGAGTTTTCTATTCATTTGGTCAATAGTCCATAGAACACAATGATGTTTAAAGGGTTATGGTTAGACCCTATATGAAGTTCGCTGCTGGGGCAGACTGAAAAATGATAATAGGGGATTTTTAGTATATAGTTGTAATGTTTATGATATTAAAGGTGAAAAAAGTGAGTAGATAGGATTACATGATAACTAACGTGGGTTGTTAGGTATGCCTATGAGAAAAATGGAGGCACTGTAGAATTTGGCTGACTATCCCAGAATGGTAGCTGAACGTCAGCAAAGGAATAAATAAATGAAATAATAGATAGAATAGGTTACAGGAGACCAGCTCTCCATACTTAAATGACTTAAAGTGGAGTTCCACCCAAAAGTGGAACTTCCACTCATTAGATTCCTCCCCCCCTCCGGTGACACAGTTGGCACCTTTCAGGGGGGAGGGGGGTACAGATACCTGTATATTACCTGTAATATACAGGTATCTGTACCCACTTCCGGCATAGATACCCGCAGAATCTGCGGGTATTTACGCCACTTCCTGCTCCCTCCCCGCTGCCTGCTGGGAAACACACGGGTCCCAGAGGCAGCAGGGACCATCCGGATTGCGCTGCGCGACTCGCGCATGCGCAGTAGGGAACCGGGAAGTGAAGCCGTACGGCTTCGCTTCCTGATTCCCTTACCGAAGATGGAGGCGGCAGCACCCGAGGACGGAGAGACGCTTCGGCCTCGGGTGCCGACATCGCGGGCACCCTGGACAGGTGAGTGTCCATGTTTTAAAAGTCAGCAGCTGCAGTATTTGTAGCTGCTGACTTTTAAAAAAAAATTTTCTGGTGGCGCTCCGCTTTAATACAAGCAAAGTAATGTATTATGGGTCAGCTGCAAAGAGCGATGCCACACAGCTAGATAGGAATAGAGACACCGATCGTCATAGACATTGATAATATAGACCAGTAGCCTCCAAGTAAAGACAGATTAGTGCACAGTTGAAGGATAGCATAAGGTTAGTTAATAAGTCATGGGTCCAAATCTACAGCGTCTTACCTCTCTATTCAGTGGTCACAGATCCAGTGTCTCCCTCCGGCTCAGGCTGAACTGACAGCCTGAATAGCCGGTTTATATCAGCCCTCCAACGAGCCGGCGTGTGACGTCACCGGCTCGAGGCGGACGTGAAGACGCCTGTGCGCATGCGCACGAGCCGCTCTCCACCCTCTAAACTACAATTACCATGAGACCCTGCGGTGAGGAGGAGGGTCCAGGCTCATCCACATTCAGGAATGTCCCCGGATCCCTCAACCAATCACCGCAGCGCTCAGGCATGCAGTGCTGGTGCAATATGTATATATGTATATATGTATATATTTTTTTTTCAAAATTGTCGGTCTTTTTTTGTTTATAGCCCAAAAAAAGAAAAACTGCAGAGGTGATCAAATACCACCAAAAGAAAGCTCTATTTGTGGGGGAAAAAGGACGTAAATTTTTTGGGTACAATGTCACACGACCGCGCAATTGTCAGTTCAAGCGACGCAGTGCCTTATTGCAAAAAAAATGGCCCGGTCAGGAAGGGGGTAAATCCTTCCAGGGCTGAACAGGTGTGTGTCTATTCACTAATAATAACCCACAGCCAGGATAAAAGTTTTTTCCACTTGTGTCTTTATTTGTGCTTGCAGTGATTTTCATTCAACTAGGTGTTGTGGACTTTACGGCAGACTTTGCCCGGCAGACTTTTCGACGGACTTTATGATGGACTTTCTGAATGAACGGACTTGCCTACACACAATCCACCAAAGTCTGTCGAATTCGTACGTGATGACGTACGACCGGACTAAAATAAGGAAGTTCATAGCCAGTAGCCAATAGCTGCCCTAGCGTGGCTTTTTGTCCGTCGAACTAGCATACAAACGAGCGGACTTTTCGACCGGACTCGAGTCCGTCGGATAGATTTAAAACATGTTTCAAATCTAAGTCCGTCCAACTTTTGAGAAAACAAAGTCCACTGGAGCCCACACACATCGAATTGTCTGACCAAATCCCGTCCGCCGGGCAAAGTCTGCCGTAAAGTCCGCTCGTGTGTACGCGGCATTAGATTTACCAAGCGGCTCCTTCAGGGGTGGCTCTACATGTAGATAAAAACATTTTTATGAGAGGAAACCATTGTTCTATGAAATGAACTGCTATTATATTTCAGGTGGTTGGAGGAGGGAGGTGTCTGTGTCCTCTCCGTCTACGAAGCTGCATTATATGTCCAACGTTTAAAAAACCAAGCTGACCTTATCTGCCTGACACAAGGCAGCTTTGAATTTAGTCAGCGTGATTTTTTTTTTCAGGCGGGAAAAAACGAAATGACTTTCCCTTCCTGGTAAAAAACTAACAGACATATTTGCCTTGAAAGGGGAAGAGAAGGTGAGCAGCGGCAGACGGAGCTGAGGTTGGCATCTTTCCAGGCACCACGTAGGGGAGGATGGCACGGAGTGTGTGAGATGCCCTGCTCAGGGCCTTGGATGAGCTGGGTGAGAAGAGCTTCAAGAGGTTTCGGAGCGAATTAATGAACTGGGAAATTAAGAAGGGCTTCAACAAGATCCCCAGAAGCAAGCTAGAAAAGGCAGAAACCGATGATGCGGTAGATGTAATAGTGCGTCACTACTTGGAATCTTATGGAGCGGAGCTGACGGTGGATGTTCTAGAAGCCATTGATGAGAAAAAAGTGGCCTCAAACCTTAAGAAAAACCTGGAGAATGGTAAAGCTGATCATTAAACTAATATGACATCTTTTTTTTTTTTTTTTTTTTTTAAATAAAGCAGGCCATCCATTTTGTTTGCATTTTGTCCAGTTCCTGATGAACTGGCTGAAATTTTGCTTAGTGGGTGGCCCTGTTGGCGCCCTCCCTCCCAACTTTCTTTGACTGAAGAGATCAAAAGAGCTGGGCAGAAAATTGATGGCTGAACAGCCTCTACATCCGATTGGATGCAGCTGCTGTTTGGGTACTCTGACAACCGCTCACCGGCAGACGTCAGAATGCCGTAGCCCAGCAGGGTGATTGATCCATCTGTGTGCTGTATTCCATTCGGGAAGAATCTGTTGAAAATCTGTTAACCTGCAGGCTGAATGAAAACGATCTAAAAGTTGTACAGCCAGCTTTAGGAATTGAGCCTATTGTGGGCAGTTTGCATATAGTGAAGTGAAATGTAGAGATAGGCATAGGTGCCAACATGTACAGATTTCTCCGTTCCCTCCCTTTTTCTTTTCTGTACCTAATTGATACAAAAAAAAAAATGGATTAAGTAACAAATACAGATCATTTCCAGGAGTACTCTTCTGCTGAAGCAGTGCTCACTGCAATCTCTGGAAGATACAGCACCCTGTAATACTCTTCATATACTGTAACTATATTGGATAATAGGATACTTCTTACATTTGTGAATGTTGCTGTTTTTGCCTTTATTAATCAAAAAAGCTTCTTTTGTGCCCCTCTCTGATTTGTTTTCACTTTATTACTGGGGCCCGACACTCTCAGACTGAATGACTAACTCCTGCCAAGTGGCGGCAATTGATGGGGCACAGTAGCGGCAATTGATGGGCACACTGGCAGCAATTGATGGGGCACAGTAGCGCCAATTGATGGGCACAGTGGCAGCAATTGATGGGCACACTGGCAGCAATTGATGGGTACAGTAGGTGCGTTTGATGGCACAGTGGCGGCAATTTATGGGTACAGTGGCTGCATTTGATGGCACAGTGCCTGCGCTTGATGGACACAGTGGCTGCATTTGATGGGCACAGTGGGTGCGTTTGATGGGCACGGTAGCTGCGTTTGATGGGCACAGTTAATAAAGGGTTAATATTTTGAGTGTTTAGCTTTTATATGGACGACCTGGCTCCATGCTTTGAGCAAGTCTTGCTATAATGAAACGCATTGGGTGGCGGAGTAAGGCATGCACCTAGGCTATGTTCTTGTAGCAGTGAAGGAAGTGTAAAGCCCCGTATACACACGATCGGACTTTCCGACAACAAAACCGTGGAAAATTTAGGATGTGTTCAGGCTGAGATAACATAAGAGAATAAAGAACTTAAATAAAAAATAGAAATTGGAATATAGAGGCCAGATAAGGACACAAAATATAAAAGATCATACATTATTTTTGCATGACATATTTAAAACAGGCATACAAAATGAATGTCTTCTTTAAATAAAAAACAGTAGTGCTTCAGGTAGAATAAATCAGATACATCGAGGAGCGTGGACGTGGAGGACGCCACCGTGACCCGCTGTGAGACAGGTAAGTCCCGACTCCCGGGCAATGCACGCTGGCAGCATTTGATGGGGCACAGTAGCGGCAATTGATGGGCACACTGGCAGCAATTGATGGGGCACAGTAGCGGCAATTGATGGGGCACAGTAGCGGCAATTGAATGGGCACAGTAGCGGCAATTGACAGGTACACTGGCAGCAATTGATGGGGCACAGTAGCGGCAATTGATGGGCACACTGGCAGCAATTGATAGGTACACTGGCAGCAATTGATGGGGCACAGTGGCAGCAATTGATGGGCACACTGGCAGCAATTGATGGGTACAGTAGGTGCGTTTGATGGCACAGTGGCGGCAATTTATGGGTACAGGGGCTGCGTTTGATGGCACAGTGCCTGCGCTTGATGGACACAGTGGGTGCGCTTGATGGGCACAGTGGCTGCGTTTGATATGCGCAGTGGCTGCGTTTGATGGGCACAGTGGCTGCGTTTGATGGGCACAGTGGCTGCGTTTGATGGGCACAGTGGCTGCGTTTGATGGGCACAGTGGCTGCGTTTGATGGGCACAGTGGCTGTGTTTGATGTGCGCAGTGGCTGTATTTGATCGGCACAGTGGCTGCTTTTGATGGGCACAGTGGCTGTGTTTGATGTGCGCAGTGGCTGTATTTGATGGGCACAGTGGCTGCTTTTGATGGGCACAGTGGCTGTGTTTGATGTGCGCAGTGGCTGTATTTGATGGGCACAGTGGCTGCGTTTGATGGGCACAGTGGCTACGTTTGATGGGCACAGTGGCTGCGTTTGATGGGCACAGTGGCTGCATTTGATGGGCACAGTGGCTGCGTTTGATGGGCACAGTGGGTGCGTTTGATGGGCACAGTGGTTGCATTTGATGGGCACAGTGGCTGCGTTTGATGGGCACAGTGGCTGCGTTTGATGGGCACAGTGGGTGCCTTTGATGGGCACAGTGGCTGCAATTGATGGGTTTTTTTTCAGTTTGTTTGCACCCCCCTCAAAAAATTTTGAGCACCAGCCACCACTAACCTTAACTAAGAGTTTACACAACAGGAAAAACAAAACAAACTGTCCGCTGCAGCAGAAAGTATGTAGCAAGTCTTAAAACTACACAACACTGCCCTAACATCTATATAAATAACCAGAGTGAAAAAAAAGGTTCAGAGAGAGCCACCTGAAGGTTGGGCATTCAGGATGGTGGGACCTTTTACAGCAAGTTTGCTGTAAAAATGAAAGTCCAGGAAAGGAGCAAAAATCACTTTATATCTGCAGATATGCAGTGGTGGAGAGAGTCACCAAGAGGTCCCTGAGCAGGACCAATTTTCACAGGAACACAAGGAAGCCACAGAACAGATGCAGGGCCACGATCTTGGGACCCAAAGTAGGTACGGAAGTGCTGCCAAAGGGTTTATCAGATCGTGTGAAAAATAAATGAGGCTCAGTTACATAAAAACCTTTTTCTGTCTAGAGACATGCAGTTCATGTGCTACAACTTTTCAGAACCGGTAAAAGGGGACACCTTTTGGCACAAAGTATGTAGGTAGAGTACAGAGCCCTGCCACTGCCTCAGTTGTACGGACCATGCAGAAATAAAAAAAATAAATAAAAAAGTGTTTTTTTGCCCTTTTTCTATAACAATCAATAGAAGGACACATTTATAGCAGAAATCTTTATAGCTGCAGAAAAAAACTTAAAAGTCCTAAAATCAGGTCTTACTCACTTACTCAATGTCCTATTAGCTGTTTGCCACCCAGACTCCACAGGTAGATCCTTTGTGAGGGAGATGTCAGAACAATGCCCTCCAGCAAAAATCCTTTAGCAACCTTCTTCAGGCCTTTAGCTCAGCACCTGCTGAGGCCCAGACTGCAAGTCTTGTCTCTCATTAGCTGCCTCCCAGGACTGGAATCCTTCTAGCAGAGGAAGAACATTTTGGGAAGGCCTCCCAAACATTTATCCTCTCCTCAGCCACCTTCTGGATGCATCCTTCCAGGGGATTGGCTGGGGCATAATTAAATATTCATACTGGACATTTGACTCTTACCTGCCCTTCTCCCAGAAGCAAGTAGGAGAGTTCAAACACCAAGCTTAAAGAGCCCTGACCAGACAAAACCAATAGATCACTTGCTCCACTGGCTACAGGGAAGCCAGCAACTAAACAAAGGTAGTTGGGAACAATGGACATGATATGTCATGAACCTGAACTTCGGGATACTACATGTCAGGTAGCACAAACATAACCCAGACTGGTTACAGAGGACCAAATGTATCCACCAATGTGTGCACATCTTATTCAACATGGCTGTGCAGAGGACAATGATGATATGCTGTACCAAAAGCAGCCAATCAGGTGTGAGCTTACTGCAGTAGTGTATTTAGGATTTGTGCTGCCTAGGCCTGACTAAACTCGCGCATCCCCCTAATTTAAATATGACCCACCCCTTCCTGTCAAGGCCACACCCCTCGCTGTTTAAGACCCGCCCTGAAATTTTCGAGGTGGGGACACTAGTTCTGAGGGCCGGGGGCGGGGCAATGGATTCCCTTAATTTGCATAGAATTCCTCGCACTTCCTGTCTGGCTATGGGGCAGGAAGTGAAGGGAAATCTCTGCAATGGGACAGGGATGGTAAAAAAATATACTGACTATAACCCTTATTCTATCCAAAATGAAAGAAAAAAATGTTGCTTATAGTTCTACTTTAAGCACAAATTTCTGATAATTTTATGGAGAGGACTAAGAAGATATAACCATGCCAATGGTGCAGCAGAAAACATATAGCACAGTGAGGAAGGTTTGTGGTCCAGGATGATGGGACAGTCAAAATTAGCAGCGGCGACCCCCCCCACCCCCCACAGGCAAGATAGCATGTTGGCGTAGAGACACTAATTCTTTTTTTCTTTTTCAGTGAGAGGTTTTAGCTGGAAAAAGAAAACCGAGGAGGAACCACAATCTACTTCAAAGGGTAAGCTATATAAGAGCAGGGCCTGTCACCAATTATTCGATAGAGGAGGCTTCTTTCCATAAAAATTAGGCTAGCAGAAAGGTCCCTTAGGCGTGTCCATTAATAATGATTTCCTGGGCTCAGTGTATGTTCAGTTACCAGGTTTTTCTGGTCTTCAGTTGACAGTTGTCCCTGGCCATGTCCCTGATAAAGAGCTTGTCCCTGTCAACTGCTTTAGTGATTACAGCCCCGGTCAGATAATTGTACTGTCAATGGGGTGGCTGGTGTTAATCTGCCAGTGAATTTGTAAAGAGGCTTGTTGGATCTGTCACCACATTATTTTACTCCTACTTCTCACACTAATGCCCCGTACACACGGTCGGATTTTCCGACGGAAAATGTGCGATCGGAGCTTGTTGTCAGATATTCCGACCATGTGTGGGCTCCATCTGACTTTTTCCATCGGAATTTCCGACACACAAAGTTGGAGAGCAGGCTAAAAAATTTTCCGACAACAAAATCCGTTCGCGTAAATTCCGACCGTGTGTGGACAATTCCGACTCACAAAGTGCCACGCATGCTCAGAAGAAATTAAGAGACGAAAGCTATTGGCTACTGCCCTGTTTATAGTCCCGACGTACGTGTTTTACGTCACCGCCTTCAGAACGATCGGATCTTCCGACAACTTTGTGCGACCGTGTGTATGCAAGACAAGTTTGAGCCAACAATTCCTGGCGCTGTGCCTCAGAAAAGGAAAGTGGGGGGCCGTAAATTTGAAGTCCAGCAGCCTCAGATACATCTGGATGAGAGGTGCTGACTGCCAAGGGGTGAGTGAGCTCACTATCCATCTCTGTCTGTGACTGAATATGAACACTAGGGGTGATCAAAGGATTAAGTGTTCCCTAGGCAGGTACTTTCTAACTGTCAGGAGGACGGCCTGACTGGGAGTAGAGAGAGATCGCTGTTCCTGATCACTAGGAACAGCTGATCTCTCTCTCTCCTCCCCTGTCAGATCGGGGATCCGCCTTTTTTACCCTGATCCTCGTTCTGTCTCTCATACCATGGGTGGCCAGAGGACATTGAGCACGCCCACTGTATCTAATGCACAGACCGACATTCAGGTACGTTGGTTTGTGCAGCCGGGCCGCCCTGCCCCAGTATATGTGCAGTGGGCGGTCAGGAAGTGGTTAAAGATGTGGGTGGGTGCAGCGTGGTGCGGCGGCAGTAAACACACCGAGTCCGGTTGCAAATAACAGAACTTGTTTCAAAGGAACAGCCCACAGTTACAATCAGCCCAGTGGGAAGGAACCCAGCTGGGAACACTCACAGTTCTGTGCAAAAATGTACAGCGGAGAAGGTTCTGATGCACTGACAGCATCTGTCTCCAAGGGCGGAATGTGGCTTGGTCAGTCTAAGCCCAATTTGGAGGATTCTGATGCAGGATGGTGTCCCTAGCCTGTCCCTACTTGTCTGGAACTTTTCACTACCGCTATTCACTTTCTCTGACAGACAGGTGCTCTTTCCGTACACTTTTCACTTTCAAAATGCACGCCAAAGCCTAGGGGCAGGCACATTAAAAGATGGCCACCAGAGTCAACTGGATGCAGCATAGCCAACCAGAACGTTGCCTCAGGGGACAAGGAAACCATAGGGAAACCAAGTTTCCTTTGACTTCCCCTCCAGCTGCCGTACTGCTCTGGTTGAGTGCCACCTACAGTGGGGAAAGTAGACTGTACCTGCCTACAATCCACTGAAGGGGACTACGGTACAGTAATTATGGACCTTCCATCCTTGTGGATTTTCCTGAAGACAATAGGGAGACTTCGCTTGGGTCAGTGACACAAGTAGCTCCACCAAAAAGCCAAGCTGTGCAGGGCTGATAGCAGCCTGAGCAGAACATAGAGCTCCTACAAGAAGAAGGCCTCAGTTCTGGAAGAGTGTATAAATGTTTTTCACCTTTGTTACCTCTAAATATTCAATAGATCTTAGGAACTGTGCATACAAATGCTTGAACCCCTGCAAATAAGTAGAACCTTCTTCTAGGAGACAATAGGCTTCCGTAAGATGGCAAATTATTCTCGGTGTTAAAATTAAAAGCTGTAAAACGTTCACGACTAATATATAATTCTCACTAAACAATCCCCTTTTTATTTTATAAAGATGTGTGAATATATTTTTTTCTGATTACAGCTTCCTACTCTTCTGCCCCAAAATCCCAGGTGGGGCACTTTGTGGATAGACATCGCAACAAACTGATAGCTCGCTGTGTTCTGGTGGATCCCATTCTGGATGATCTCGTCTCTGAAGGTCTGCTATCTGATGAAGGATATGATGTCATACGAGCTGAAAAAACTTCCCAGGAGCAGATGAGAAAACTCTTCACGTTCACCAGGAACTGGTCTGCATCTGACAAAAATACACTCTATGAAAGCTTAAAGGAACACGATCCTCATCTGACCAAAGATCTGGAGAAGTCCTAAAATGTAACATCATCTACAGAGATATTTAAAGTATAACTAAAAATTGAAAAACTTGTATTTTAAGTTTCTTTTATTGCTGTGTCCCCGCTATGGAGATTCACCCTCTGCATTTGTCCTGTTTACCATTATCATTGAAAGAATAAAATAAAATATTGTCCCCAAAACAGTAATAGAGGGTAAATCTTCCAATGGGGACACTAGTACTGCATACCTCCCAACTTTTTGAGGTGGGAATGAGGAACACCTATCAGTAAAAGTATGCAGGCATAGGACACACCCCTTGCCACGCCCCCTTAAAGGAGAATTGTACAAAAAAAACAAAATTGGTTAAACCCACAAGTGCTTTTTATACCACTACTATTACTTTATATTGGCTTTTGGAATTCATAAATGCAACAATTTAGAAATCAGATGAAAGGTTTAGCACGGGGAAACACTTTTTGATAGATGAAAAGTGCATTTTATATACAACTATACAGATCAGACCAAAATGAGGGACAAATGAGGAGGAATGAGGGACAGAGGGGAATTGCTCCAAATCAGGGACAGTTCCTCGAAATCAGGGATAGTTGGGAGCTATGGTACTGGTGATCCTGGTGACGATCACTTTGGAGGGATTTCCTCTGGCTATAGGCAGGAAGTGAAGGGAAATCTCTCCAATGGGACAAAGATGGACAGAGAAAAAAGACAACTGTTATAACCCTCCCTTATGCCGCGTACACACGATCGGACTTTTCGCCAACAAAACCGTGGATGTTTGTTCGAAGGATGTTGGCTCCAACTTGTCTTGCATACATACACGGTCACACAAATGTTGGCCAACAATTACGAACGTGGGAACGCGGTGACGTACAAGACGTACGACGAGCCGAGAAAAAGGAAGTTCAATAGCCAGTGCGGCTCCTTCTGCTTGATTCCGAGCACGCGTGAACTTTTGTGCGACGGACTTGTGTACACACGATCAGACTTTCCGACAAATGAAAATATATAAAGTGATCTCGCGCAGTAATATAAAATCACTAAAAAACACTAAGTGAAAACCACAAAGGGATTAATAAAGTGCAAAAATAATATAATTGCAAAATGTTATATCTCCACAAAAAAGTGCAAAAAATATGTATAATAGGTGTCCAAATAATGTGCAAAGTCTTGTGCAAAATGATAATATATGAAATATATATATAGGAGGTCACAAAAAGGAGACAAAGAGTACCGTCCTACAAGGAGAATGATGGTGCTGAGGGGGAATCAAAGTTCAAAAAATGGTGGACACAATGGATGAAAAATAAGCAAATGAATAACAATATATTGTCCATAAATAACTCCACGAATTGCCTCCCGGAACAATAGTCTCACAGAACTCTCACCTCATATACATGAAGAAAACGGCATTAATGAGTAAGTAAGACTCTCCACAGCATCTTATTGGAACCTTTTCCTGCTCACATACACTGATGATGGGGCCATAGGCTGCTTCTCCAGCTATATAAAACCTCCACTGAGCCGTCCATTTACAGTCCTTCGGAATGAAGCCCTCCACCTCCACACTGTGACCGGGTTTGACGATGTAGTTATTTAGGACAAGTGTATATTCTGCTTCCTTATCAGACAAACTTGTTTTGTCTAAAAAGATTTGTTGGCGGAAAATTTGAGAACCTGCTCTCAAACGTTTGTTCGCGGAAAGTCCGGCAGCAAATGTCCGATGGGGCGTACACGCGGTCGGACTTTCCGACAACAAGCTCACATCCAACATTTCCCATCGGAAAGTTCGACCGTGTGTACGCGGCATTACTCTATGCAAAACAAAAAAGTTTTGCCTTTAGTTTTACTATATAGGTTATCTAAACCCGAAGAACAAAAATGTAATATATTTGAGCTTACCAGTCCTTACATATGTTGTACATTAGTATTCTTTTTCAAGCTTTGAATATTTTTTGCAAGTACAAAAAAAAACAACCTCTTGATCCAACCTGAATTACCATTGTCCCTGTAACCCCCCCCCCCCCCCCCCCAAACAATGCTATTGACCTTCCCAGCTATCTTCTGTGATTTACAACACACTTCTTCTTATGTAATGAAGATGGAGAGGGGGAGTGGAAGGGAGGTTGTAGTCTAGATCAAGAGAGCAGCCTAGGGGGACAACACTACTCTTAGATAGATATAGTGCAGTGACTGAGTGTGGTCACCCAGGACAGGAAGTGTGTTTCTGGCAGGATCATCAGGTGGCAGTAAAGGAAGATAGATACAAATTCAGCCAGCACATCTCAGGACTAGGGATAAGCTTCTAGTTCGAGTTGAACTCATGTTTGACTGGAACATCGGCTGTTCGCCAGTTCGCCGAACATCGAACAATTTGGTGTGTTTGCGGCAAATTCGAAAGCCACGGAACACCCTTTAAAAGTCTATGGGAGAAATCAAAAGTGCTAATTTTAAAGGCTTATATGCATGGTATTGTCATAAAAAGTGTTTGGGGACCCGGGTCCTGCCCCAGGGGACATGGATCAATGCAAAAAGTGGTTTTAAAAATGGCCGTTTTTTCGGGAGCAGAGATTTTAATAATGCTTAAAGTGAAACAATAAAAGCGTAATATTCCTTTTAATTTTGTACCTGGGCCTTCCAGACGCATCAGCATCCCTGTCAGTTGCATTAGAAATTATCGATCGATACGGTTCCTTCCCAGGAATCCGGATCAACTGGTCTAAATCTACTCTTTTCTCCCTCTCTCAGACTGACCCCCCCCCCCCCCCCCCGGACAAACAGACACCATTGACTATGGTATCCAAATTTAAGTATTTGGGGATTGAGGTACAAAGAGAACCTTCTCTATATCTTATGGACTATCTATACCCAATTCTACATAAACTAACTGCTAAATGCCAAGCTTAGAAGTCACTCCCCCTCTCCCTGGTAGGAAGGATTAATCTCCTTAAAATGACATTCCTGCCTAAATTCCTCTATGTTTTCCGTAATACCCCTGTCCCCGTCCCTAATTCCTTTTTTAAGAAACTAGACCAAATAATTATTGCTTTTATTTGGGGGGTGGCTCCTAGGGTCGCAAGGACCACCTTACAGCTCCCTCTTTCACTGGGAGGCCTGGCACTTTCCTTGCTTTAAACAGTATTATTGGGCAGCAGTCACTGTTACGGTCCGGTGGTGGTTTTCCCAACCAAAATCTAACCCTTCGGTCAATCTATAAGCAGCTATCTTGGGGTCATACTTCGCACTAAGTAACTTGGTGTTCAGAGGCCCCAAAGCACACCCTGAGATCACGACCCCCATGCGAACAACTGTCAGAGTCTGGGAACAAATGCCTGTTAAACTTTATGGCCCAAAGGCTCTCCCCATATACTCCACTATGGGGCAACCCTAAATTAAATCACTTACAATTGGTTCCAGATCCGGCATTGTGGGCTAGCTATGAAATTAAAGTGGTACAGCAGATCATGTCGGGGGGTAAGATCCTTTCTTATGACTTACTCAAAAATAATTTCCAGCTTCCCTCCAAAAATGTATTTCAGATACCTGCAATTAAGACACGCAGTACAGGCACAATTTCCAGAAGGGGTCACAATGAAATCGCATGCGGTAGAGAAACTCCTGATCTCTAAAAATATTGACCTTATCCTCTCCTCCCTGTATCTTAGGATATAATGTGAGGGAACTGATGGAGGAGTTAAACTGTATGCTAAGTGGAAGGAAGATTTGCCTGACCTCGCTGATGATGATTGGGAAGAAGGGATACAACAATACATCCCCCTGATGGTCTCAGCGAAGGACAGATACATCCAGCTTAAATTTCTCCACAGGGTGTACTACACGCCACAGAGACTTTCTAGAATCTATCCGACACAACCGGATAGATGCCCCAAGTGTAACACTGAGCTGGGTACCTTCATACATGTTGTCTGGTCCTGCCCTGTTATACAACAGTTCTGGTCACAAGTAGTGGACACTATTAACTCAGTAGGCCATTTGCAGATAGGGATGAACCCGATCTCTCTCCTCTTGGGAGTCTGCGACAATATTACACCCAGTACACATAAGAAATTATTTGTGTTTTACGTCTCATTCTATGCTAGGAAAACTATCCTGTTTAAGTGGAAACAACCTGACCCTTCCATGGTCTCCCAGTGGAAGACCCTAGTGAACTCCACTCTTCCGCTCTATAAGCTTACCTACATGAATCGCAAATGCCCTAAGAAATTTGAGAAGATATGGGGAGCATGGACTAAGCAATAATGACCCATGCAATATGGTGATGTTCCTGGTGGCTCTCCCCCTCTCTCCTCCCTGCCTCCACCCTCCCTCTACCCCTTACCCCATTGTCCCCTGTCCCCTGTCTCCCCCCCGCCCCTCTCCTCCCCTATGGTTGGATTGTGTGGATGCTGGAAATGATCCTAACACAAACTATACGTAGGAAGACAACTGAATGAACAATAATAATACGCAATACTGCAAGCAATAATGACTTTATTCAAGTGATGTAATCATACCTGTTATACAATCCATGCACAATTCTTCGTACCTGGGGGTGTCTATAGTATGCCTGTAAAGGGGCACATGTTTCCCATGTTTAGAACAGTCTGACAGCAAAATGAAATTTCAAAGGAAAAAAAAAGTCATTTAAAAGTACTCGCGGCTATAATGAATTGTCGGTCCGACAATACACATAAAGGTTCATTAATAAAAACGGCATGGGATTTCCCCCCAGGGGAACCCCGAACCAAAATAAAAAAAAATGCATGGGGCCCCCCTAAATTCCATACCAGGCTCTTCAGGTCTGGTATGGATATTAAGGGGAACCCTGCGCCAAAATTAAAAAAAAATGGCGTGGGGGTCCCCCCTCAAAATCCATACCAGGCTCTTCAGGTCTGGTATGGATATTAAGGGGAACCCCGGCCAAGAAAAAAATAAATGGTGTGGGGGTCCCCCTAAATTCCATTCCAGGCCCTTCAGGTCTGGTATGTATATTAAGGGGAACGCCACGCCAAAATTAAAAAAAAATGGCGTGGGGGTCCCCCTCAAAATCCATACCAGACCCTTCCAGTCTGGTATGGATTTTAAGGGGAACCCTGCTCCAAAATTTAAAAAAAATGGCGTGGGGTCCCCCAAAAATCCATACCAGACCCTTATCCGAGCACGCAATCTAGCAGGCCGCAGGAAAAAAGGGGGGATGAGAGAGCGCCCCCCCTCCTGAACCGTACCAGGACACATGCCCTCAACATTGGGAGGGTGACTGGGGTAGCCCCCAAAGCACCTTGTTCCCATGCTGATGGGGAGAAGGGCCTCATCCCCACAACCCTTGCCCGGTGGTTGTGGGGGTCTGCGGGCAGGGGGCTTATCGGAATCTGGAAGCCCCCTTTAACAAGGGGACCCCCAGATCCTGACCCCCCCTGTGTGAATTGGTAATGGGGTACAAATGTACCCCTACCATTTCACAAAAAAAGTGCCAAAAAGGTTAAAAAACACAAGAGACGGTTTTTGACAAGTCCTTCATTTCTTCTTCGTTCGGCTTCTTCTTCCATCTACTTTCTTCTGGTGTTTCTTCGGTGTTCTTGTTCTTCCTCCATCTTCTTCCTCATCTTCTTCTTCTCCATCTTCTTCTTCCTCCAATCTTCTTGTCCCGCATCTTCCTCCAGGCTTCTTCTCCGCTCCGTCCGCACGATCCGCCTCAGTGGGCGTCTTCAGCCGTGTGACGCTTCACTTCTTCTTCTTATATAACGGAGGGCGGGGCCACCCGGTGACCCTGCCCTCTGGCGCACAGAGAATTCACGGACTTCCCTGTGGCTTTCCCATGTTGTCAGAGGGGGGCGGGGTCACCCGGTTACGCCCTTGTCTTATCTAATGTCACCAAGTACCCGGCCACCTACCGACAAAAGAGAAAAGTGCAGCAATTCCTGACTTGGGGGGAAATCAATTGATCCCTAACAATTATCCAAGGCAACTGCATTAAGGTAAAAAAACCTTCTCTATGTAGCAGCCCCCCATAATACTTACCTGGGCCCAATCTTCCTCCAGAAATGTGCACAAGAGCCTTGGCTCTCTGGGGACTCTCCTTCCTCATTGGCTACGACAACATTGGCACCTTCTGCTGTCAATCACAGCCAGTGATCAAATGAGGAAAGAGGGGGCGGGGGCGAGACATGGCTCTGTATGTGAAAGGACACGCTCGGGAGGCAGCCTGCTCAGGTGCCTCTATTGCAAGCTGCTTGCTGTGGGGGCACTTGGAAAAAGTGAGGAGCCAGAAGCGCTGGCAGGGGACCCAAAAAGAGGAGTATTGGGGCTACTCTTGTCTGGATCGGGGAACTTCGGGATTCTTATGATAATTGACCAGCGTGTTGGTCGATTTATCCTAGGATGCGCGATGAATGGTGATACTCTCCACATTGTTCAATCTACCTGATCCCTGTACCCCTTGGTACCCCCCGATCCAGGACAGGGAGGACTTAGGAAAACAAAAACTGTTAATAATGTTGGTGACAGACTGTATTTAGTATGCAATTTTTTCTCAGAGTTCCACTGAAAATTGATCCATGCATGCAGGGCCGGTGTTGAAAACTCCAACCCCTCAAAATCTCCAACAGCAGTAATTGCAGATTTCGACGTCATGGCTGTTTTCACAGAACACCCGCAGCGTATACACTATGGTACACTACATAATGAGTGGACATTGCTAGTCCGCCTGCTAGTAGCCAACAATATGGCCGCCTCCAAGGCGGTGACAAATTTTTTCCTCCTTAGGCGGTGTTCTGTCAAAACAGCCAATTCGTCATGTACCATAGTGTATACGCTGCCAGTGTTCTGTGAAAACAGCCAAGATGTTGAAATCTGCAATTACTGTTGCTGGAGAGGAACCGTAACTGACATGGTTGGAGAATTTGATGGGTTGGGGTTTGACAGAACCCCCGGGACAAGGGGTGGCCAGGAGGGGCGGCTGCCCTGGGCACTGTGGTAGATTAGGGGCACCACTAGGAGATTGGTGGGGGGGGATTTGTGTTGAAAGGGGGAATTTGTGGGGCAGCAGAGGGAATATATTGTTTTAGTTGCGGAATTTATTTTTTTTTGGGGGGGGGGGGAGAAGTTAAAATTGGTGATTTAGCGGGATTTGTGTTGGGAGGGGGGAAGAAGATTCATGCTAGGAGGGGGGATTTGGGGGAAATTTGTGCTGGGAGGGGGGGGGTTTAAAGTGGGGGGAGAAAATGTGCACTAGGAGAAGAAATTGAAATTGTGTGGGTAGAGGATTTGTGCTAGGAGTGATTTTTTTGGGGGGGGCAAAGATTTGTGCTGAGAGGGAGGATTTCAACAGGGGATCAGATTTGTGCTGGGAGGGAGGGGTAATTTATGCTTAGGGAGTAAGCTTGCAGATTAGTGCTCGGTGTTTTTTTTTGGGGGGGGGGGATTTGATGACCTTGTTCTAGCACTGCATGCATATACAACATATCATGTACATTGCACACACAGGGCTCATGTATGAAAGTTAATGGAGATAATACGTTTCTGAGAGGAAACCTGAGGTTGGCATCCTTTCAGGCACCACATAGGGGAGGATGGCACAGACTGCGCGATGATCACAGACTTGGATGATTTGAGTGAGAGGAGCTTCAAGAGGTTCCGTAACTAAAATAATGGACTGAGAAATCAAGGAGGGCTCCAGAAAGATCCCCAAAAGCAAGCTAGAGAAGGCAGAAACCGATGACATGGTGGATCTAATCTTGAGCTCCTACATGGATTCTTATGAAGAGGAACTGATGGTGGATGTTCTAGATGCCATTGATGAAAGTGGCATCAGACCTTAAGAAGGACTTGGACAATGGTAAAGCTGGTCATAGACTTTAGATGGCTGTTATAGTATATGGGGGCTATGAGATAGCTGTTCAGTCACTTACATGCCATTTATAAAAAGGGGCTATGGAGCTTGTTTGGATACTGTGGGCAACACAGATGCTTTGGGCCTGCGTCAACAGGTTTTGATGGGAAAGTGCAGAATGATTTTAATATTGGTTTGAGATGCTTCTGAGATCATACAAAAAATAATGCAGAGGCAATTGACCATCATTTGACTTGCAAATGACTTGTTTCAACTGCTTTTGCATTCTCATAGACTTGTATACTTTGGGTGATTCGAGAGGAGCGCCCGATGTAAAAAAAAAAAGGTCTCACATGATGAATTTTATTGTTTTTTATTGAAGATAAAAGTAAACAAGTAGAGCCAATGCGTTTCGGGGAAATTGCCTCCCCTTCTTCAGGTCTAGTATATAGAGAAAAAGATACATGGTAAAAACCCATAGCCAGGCCACAGAATTTGTACAAAGTGCAAAGAAAAAAAAACGATGTAGCTACCCAGATACGAAGGATAACTTGCCACAAATTTATGGCAGTGTTGAATTGTAAGTCTGTTAACTTGCTGCACATTTTCACTGGCAAGTTGTACACTTGCAGAGCACTTGTAGCACAAGTTCTAGTTGATACTTTTCCAATTTGTAGCACATTTGTGTGGCAAGTCTCTAGCAAGAGCAAAAATTGCAGTGGTGAATCTTTAGCAGGAGATCTGCAAGTCCACAGCATGACAATTCAGCCACAGTGACCCCTGTGGTGGGATGAGTATTGCACAACATAACTGAACCAGAACTTGCAGCAGACTTGCAGAATGTTTACAAATAAAGTTGATCTGGAGTCATGCAATGCGGACTTGCTGCAATTTTGCAACAAACGTGTGAAGCCTGGCAAGTCTAGCAATAGCTTAGCAAGTCATTTTCAAACTTGCAGCATCTCGCTATCTGTGTTATAGTTTCAAGATAAATTAGAGTTCTCATTTATCCTCAATAAACAACTATATAATTCATCAAGTGAGACCTTTTTTTTTTTTTTTCTTTTTGGACATTGTGCGTTCCTCTTCGATCAAGTGTTCACCACGGTAACCCCTCCATTGTCATTATCAGAAAGGTATCAGCCCTAGACCCCAACAGAGTCTATCACTTACCACCTACAATTGTGATACAACCCATGAGAAGCAATTCCTTGTATACTCTCCACACAGTAACTTGCCGCTAGGCAGTGGCGGTTGGTGCTCAAAATTTTTGGAGGGGCCCAAACAAATAGAAAAAAAAAAACATCAATTGCAGCCACTGTGCACACCAAACGCAGCCACTGTGCCATCAAACGCAGCCACTGTGCCATCAAATGCTGCCAGTGGGCCATCAAACGCTGCCAATGTGCCCATTAAATGCTGCCACTGTTCCCATCAAATGCAGCCACTGTGCCCATCAAACGCAGCCACTGTGCCATCAAACGCAGCCACTGTGCCATCAAATGCTGCCAGTGGGCCATCAAACGCTGTCAATGTGCCCATTAAATGCTGCCACTGTTCCCATCAAATGCAGCCACTGTGCCCATCAAACGCAGCCACTGTGCCCATCAAACGCAGCCACTGTGCCCATCAAACGCAGCCACTGTGCCATAAAACGCTGCCACTGTGCCCATCAAACGCTGCCACTGTGCCCATCAAACACTGCCACTGTGCCAAATGTTTCCACTGTGCCATAAAATGCTGCCGCTGTGCCATCAAATGCTGCTAGTATGCCCATTAAATGCTGCCAGTGTGCCCATTAAATGCTGCCAGTGTGCCCATCAAATGCTGCCACTGTCCCCATCAAATGCTGCCAGCGTGCCCAATAAATGCTGCCACTGTGCCATCAAATGCTGCCACTGTGCCATCGAATGCCACTAGTGTGACCCCCTTGCCTGCTTGCCATCTGCCTGGCACTTACCCTGTCTCGGTGGGGCAGTGGGTGATGGCGACGAGCGGGGTCCTCCATGCGTCTCCTGCTGTCCCTGCTTCCCGTCCTCTTCTCCCGATAGGCGCCCAATAGCGGCGCCTGTCGTTTCAGCCAATCAGGTGACGGGTAACAGACCCGAGCACCTGATTGGTGGAGAGGCGGTTCAGTGTTAGGAAAGTGAATATTCATTCGCTTTCCTAACACACCTGGGGGAACTGCGAGCGCCAAGCATGGAGCTGGCAGTTTACATATTTTGAAGCCAAATAGAGCCTATGGCTCTAATCAGGTGCTTCAAAAACACCTACTGCCGCTGTAATTCAGGCACCTGGTGCCCGAAACAGAGCCGGGCACCTGAATAGGGGGTGTCGGCGATGGCCATGGATAGATTCATGCAATGCATGAATCTATCCATTGGTCATAGAGGGGGTGGCTGGAGAGAGGGGGAGGCTGGAGAGAGGGGGAGGCGCCCGTGCGCCCTCATGGACGCACCGCCACTGCCGCCAGGCAGCCTCGAGCGGCACCAGTCCAGCTCCATCTTCCACTCAAACTTGATACCCATAGACTTGTATGGGAGAGAAGCAGTTCTGAATTTGAACCAAAGCCTGTTGTTGCCCCAGTTGTATTTTTTTTTGTATCAATGTCTGTTCTCCTTGCCCACATCTACCAATCAAATCCTCCCTTTTTCTCTCCCACGCTGCTCCAAAAGAATGAAAAGGGTGAGTTGATTGGGTTACTACGGGCACCAGGAACCGCTTTTCCTTCACAAATCTTCAACACAAGAATAAGGATCCCTATTTAAGCCACATGACTGCAATTTGAAAACCTCATTGGATTAATCAGAAAATCGCTTTTTGAAAATAAAGATCCTTCTTGAATTTTGTTGTAGAATCTCATATTAGCCAATGTATTTCATATTAGTCATATTGATTTGCATATATTTTATTTATTATTATTATTATTATTATTATTCATATTATTATATAGTAGTGGTTTTATCAATATTATTATTCAATAAGTAAATCAACAATTATTAATTTTTAATAATGTATACTGTGTTTTCCATAGATTTAGAAAGTCTTCATTTTAAATGCTGAACTTTGGATGACCCCTCTGCTTCTTTCTTATACTTTTATAGTTTACTGGGTGAAAGTTCATTAGAATAGATTCAAGTAATATAGAATTGTCTCAGACAGATAAAAGTATGAAAACAGGTGGTTTAGAAATAATTAAAGTTATGTACAGTACATTAAATTAAGTTTGACAAGGTCAAACAAAGGTCTGCTTGTGCCCTCATTAAAACTGTTAAAATACATACATATAGTGAGACATATAACACATCTGGGGTTATTGAAAGTTCATTGTCTCATAGTCGTAAATCTGTCATCCTTGAAGCTAGTATCAAGATAAGGAGAGTCTGATAACACAGCTGGGTGCCAGACTGTCTCTATACAGGTGTTTTTAATTGGACAAAACCAGTTATAAATCACTTTAATGAACATATAGGAATTTTGGGAATAATTAAGTTTATCTGGTTGTAGAACAAGTGTCAGATTTATGGTTAGTTACTTTGACGTAGATCTTAGCAACCAATCATACATAAGACAGATAGTTGAGATAAGACTTGGAAAGGAGTATATAAATGCAAGCTCTGCAAATGTTAGACAGACAAGTCAGATAGGAGCTCATAAGGCTGAACTCTATGTATGCTGCCCTATTGCACGGGTCATAGAGGTCAGAACCAATGGGCAAGTATCTGTCCTAACTTGTCCCCTCGGACAAGTCAGATAGGAGCTCATAAGGCTGAACTCTGTGTATGCTGCCCTATTGCACGGGTCATAGAGGTCAGGACCAATGGGCAAGTATCTGTCCATAACTTGTCTCCTCGTACGAGTCAGAGAAGACTTCTTGACTTGTTCCAGAATGTGGTCTCAGGTGAATTTCCCTCAAGAACTTGGTCGAGCTGGAACCCAGAACTCTGTGAGGGGACCAGACCACTGGTCGACCGGCTGGTCCCTATCAGGTGACAGGTTCCCAAGAATTGTCAGTAAAGACCCATTCTGGTTCAAGGTGAGAACACTTCACAATTGTTTCAATTTGGTTAGAGGATAAGAATATTTATATCTAATATGCTTGCATTGTAAGAAACTGTATTAATTAGATTTGTATTTTGTAATACTTTGAACATAAACCTGTATGTTATCAGCTGTTAATAAACCTGCATTGCTGAAGTTCTGCCTGGTTCGATACTTTACTATTCTACTTCATTTGGTGGCCCGTACGGGGACAGCATAACCTCAACTCCGATCTTGCCTAACTCCATGCTGGTGAGGCACTGAGCTCAACACAATTTTGCGCAATTTATATCAGGTTAGCAGACACTTATTATTAGTTCTGCATTGTGTTGTGCCGTGTTTTGCTAGCGCTAGGAGGGGCGAGTGGTTGTTGTTGGGGTATCGCTGTCCACCAGGCAGATCTTTGTGATGGTAGGTTGGGTTTTCTCAACTGTGAATGCCTTAAAATGCATTGTATAGGATGAAATACCCTGAAAAAAAAAAAAAAAAAAGGAGAAAATGTTTCCAGAGGGGTACCCCTGTAGAAGGCTGGCTACTCTCTGTGTGAACCTACCTTTAACATGCATGTTGGTATCCTAGACTGAGTAAATCAGTCTAGAAGAGGTATATTTTGATTGGTATCCTAGACCTACAAGAGGTCTGGACGAGGTTTTGGGGTAAATGTTTTGACCCCTGGAGAACCTACCTTTAACATGCATGTTGGTATCCTAGACTGAGTAAATCAGTCTAGAAGAGGTATATTTTGATTGGTATCCTAGACCTACAAGAGGTCTGGACGAGGTTTTGGGGTAAATGTTTTGACCCCTGGAGAACCTACCTTTAACATGCATGTTGGTATCCTAGACTGAGTAAATCGGTCTAGAAGAGGTATATTTTGAATGGTATCCTAGACCTACAAGAGGTCTGGACGAGGTTTTGGGGTAAATGTTTTGACCCCTGGAGAACCTACCTTTAACATGCATGTTGGTATCCTAGACTGAGTAAATCGGTCTAGAAGAGGTATATTTTGATTGGTATCCTAGACCTGCAAGAGGTCTGGATGAGGTTCTGGGGTAAATGTTTTGACCCCTGGAGAACCTACCTTTAACATGCATGTTGGTATCCTAGACCGAGTAAATCGGTCTAGAAGAGGTTTACTTTCGATTGGTATGCTAGCCCTACAAGAGTTCTGGAAGAATTGGTATCCTAGACTGGTAAGTCCAGTTTGGAAGAGGTTCTTGAGTTGCCTAAATTTACATGCATGTTGGTATCCTGGATTGGCAATCAATCTGGAGGAGGCTTTGGGGTTATCAGACCCCTGGAAAGCCTAAGTTAAAAACAAAAACAGTACTGATATGTAGCTACTAGTAGAAAAAGGTACCTTTGTTTTGTATAATATTAAACATAAAAATTGTGGTGTAAAATAATACTCATGAGTTTAGAAATGTCAGGAGAGGTAAGTCCTGACAGGTGAATAAGGTGAAGGTTTTGGAGCTCCATTTGTTAACAAAGTTAAAAGGTATGTATTGTCTTTGTGCTATAAGTGTATGTGTTTATATGTATCTATTGTAATGGTCTGTGTACTGAGTTAAGATCAGGTTGAGACATTCCTGATCGCCGTGGCAAGCAGGGCTTGGCGGTTTTTCGTGTCTTGAGACAAGCGTTTTGGTAAGGAGACGTATGCGCATATGGTGCCTATTGGCTTTACTCTGAGCACTGCTGTCCATAAGTAATTACTAACTATCCTGTCAGTTTTAATAATTCTGTGAATACTTGTATATTTATATATAGCCAGGAATTTGTGTTCATATGTATGCATACTCTGCTAGGTGGAGTGACTGTGTATTGCTATATAGAAAACAGAAGATAATGACATTTTGTTAATGAATGTTCACAAATGTACCGTATATACTCGAGTATAAGTCGTTCCGAGTATAAGTCGAGGCCCTAATTTAACACAAAATAAATGGGAAAAACTTATTGACCCAAGTATAAGACGAGGGTGAGAAATGCACAGCTACTGTAAGTGGAAAAGAGGGTCAACAATGCCCATTTGCAGCATCACTGTGCCCATTTGCATGCCTCACTGTGCCCATTTGCAGCCATAGGTCCCCTGAACTTCAAACTTGGTAGTTAAGGGTTCCTAGATGCCCCCTAGCTGCAGCCAAAATTGTCCCGAAATGACATTGCTGCAGATAGACACAGTTGACCGAATTTGGGGCCCCGTATCTCGGGGCCACTTAGTGTTAAGAACCCCAAATTTGGTGTGCAAACCCAGTGGAACTAGCACCATAAAATTTCCAAAGCTGGGGTTTCTAGCACCAAGTGGCCCCGAGATACAGGGCCCCAAAAATCAGTTCAGAAAATGTCAAGCATTTGGATATGTTATGGTACCAGTTCCACTGGGTTTGCACACCAAATTTGGGGTTCCTAGCACCAAGTGGCCCTGAGATATGGGGCCCCAAAGTCGGTTCAGAAAATGTCAAGCACTTTTCTGCAGCAGAGAATGACATTTTCCGAACCGAATTTGGGGCCCCGTATCTCGGGGCCACTTAGTGCTAGGAACTTCAGCTTTGGATATGTTGTGGTACTAGGTCCACTGGGTTTGCATACCAAATTTGGGGTTTCTAGCACCAAGTGGCTCTGAGATACAGGGCCCCAAAATCGGTTTGGAAAATGAAATTTTTTGCTGCAGAAAAGTGCTTGACTCGAGTATAAGTCGAGGGGGGCACTTTCAGCACAAAAAAATGTGCTGAAAAATTCGACTTATACTCGAGTATATAGGGTAAGTTAATTTATTTGAAATGTTTGTAGACTGTTAGGGAATATTGTATGTGTGAGGGAGACTGATCATCTCCCAAATTAGGTTAGAATAAGTCTGTAGTGGTTGTAAAAATGTTGGTGTGAAAGGACCCTATGTGTTAGTTCTATTGTAAGAAGTATGTAAATGATGCTGAATTCTGCATAGTATATGACGAATATGGAAATGGTATGTATCTTCCATACAAATACAATTAGAACTTTCTGTGTCATACCTTTGATTTTGTGACACGTGTTATTAGTATTTGTTAGGAGGATTTATATTTATATGAGTTAAATGTGTGTGTGTGTGTGTTTTATTTATTTTTTGTTTTTTTTAATTTTTTTTTGTTTTTGTTTTTTGTTTTTGTTTTTTTTATGAGGTGTAAAATGAATCCCTATGTGAATGATTGTATGTCTTTCGTTGAGAGGCTAGGGATTGATAAATCTATGGTGATTGATTGACTTTAGCGTCAAATTTCTAAATGTTATTGGCAGTGAGTGTGTGTGTGAAAGGCACGGTTCATTTTTTATTTTTTGTTTATTTTTTTTTTTTTTTATATTCTTTTAACCACTTGACATCCGCGCTATGGCCGAATGACGGCCACAGCGCGGACCTACATTCCCGGGAGGCCGTCATATGACGGCCTCCCCTGCGCATGCTCCCTGCGCGCGCCCTGCAGGGCGCGCGCCGGGCGCGGTGTGATCACCGAGTCACTGAGACTCGGCTGATCACCGATCTGAGTAAGGGGCCGGTCCCGGCCCCTTACCATGTGATCAGCTGTCAGCCAATGACAGCTGATCACATGATGTAAACAGGAAGATCGGTAATCGTTTTTTTTTTTACTCGCGCTGACAGCGCGAGTAGAGAAAAAAGCCGATCACCGGCTCAGATGCCAGGGACATCAGTCCCAAAGTAAGAGCACAAAACATTCTCATCAGTGCCACCCAAAAGTGCCACCTAACAGTGCCACCTAACAGTGCCCACAGTGCCACCTAACAGTGCCCACAGTGCCACCTAACAGTGCCCACAGTGCCACCTATCAATGCCAACAAGTGCCACCTATCAATGCTCACAAGTGCCACCTACCAATGCCCACCTGTAGTGCCAATCAGTGCCACCTGTCAGTGCTGCCCATCACTGCCACCCATCAGTGCCCATCACTGCCACCCATCAGTGCCCATCACTGCCACCTATCAGTGCCCATCACTGCCGCCTCATCAACGTACATCAATGAAGGAGAAAAATTACCCGTTAAAATTTTTTTATAACAAAATATAAAAAAAAAAATTTTTTTTTTAAAAAAAAATTCAGGTTTTTAAATTTTTTTAACAAAAAGTAAAAGCCGCAGAGGTGATCAAATACCACTAAAAGAAAGCTCTATTTGTGGGAAAAAAATGATAAAAATTTCATTTGGGTACAGCGTTGTATGACCGCGCAATTGTCATTCAAAATGCGTTAGCGCTGAAAGCTAAAAATTGGTCTGGATAGGAGGGGGGTTTAAGTGCTCGGTAAGCAAGTGGTTAAATATGTACCTCAGCTAGTTAGCACCATGAATGAGCTGAGGGAGTTAGAAGTTATTTAACTGTAGAAAAAAGAAAGTTGTTTGTTTTAAGTAATTTACGACACAAAGTTCACCCACATTTTTTTGTATCCAGCATACTGCTTCTAGAAAGAAAATATCTGTAGATAAATTCAATGCTGCTAATGTAATTCATGTCATGCTTAAAAAGATTTTACAGTTGTAGGTTTTTTCATGTTAGACAAGATAATGTATTTCTTTCAGTATGAGCGTAGAAAGTTTAGCCACCATTTTAGAAATAGCTGTCTGCACGTATGTGAAAAAAAAAAAAAAAATCATTAAATCATTCTGTACTAAGATGAAAGAGGCACAATTAGGGGAGTTATGTCTGGTAGCTTTAGACAGACACTGGATGAGCTGACCATAAAAATAAATAAATAAAATAAAATCTCAGAATACATTCTTATTCTTAAACATTTGTTGATTTTTTTTAGAATATAAACTGTAGATTATAATAGGTATTTTGTCTTTTACATTATGGACTGTAGTAGTGAAAGGTGCATTTTATTTTTAGTGTATCACTCTTGTAAGTGGGGTGCTTATTCTCCCTTGTAGCTTTTGTTGTTTATTTTGTCATGTCCCTATCTTATTGTACAGTATTATGTATACTGTCATCTTTATATATTTGCCTATTTAGTAGTATTCACAAAGATAGTAATGGGATTAGAGTCTTAATTTTTAATTTTAGCTTGTAAGCTCTGGTGAGCAAGGTCCCTTATTGGTATTGGCTAGAACTTATTTTGTCCTACCTGATTACAATATTTAGTAATTATCAGGTTGATTATTAGTGTGCCTAAATAAATTATTTGTTTCTTTATTCCAGGAGCAGCCAGCACGTTTTCATATGTAAAGTTATACTTTGTAAAATTTCACTCCTTTTGTTTTTTTATTATTCAAGTTCCTAGTTATGCTACTACAGGTGGCAAAGTCAGTTTTTTGGATTAGGGTCACTCTGCATTAATATGATCTAATTAACAATAAAATTTGTATATAATTATTCTTAAGGAAGGGACATAGTAATGCACATTTTTTAACCTCTTTAGATTTAAAAGACTGTGCAAGCGACCATGTAATTTTATTTTGATTTCTTTTTAATTATGAACAATCACAATGTAGTTTCACAAAATGTAGTTCTTCAAAGTCTATTTTGTGTGCCTGTATATAGACTTTATTGCAATGAAAGAACAAAGCTGTAGATATAGATATACTTAAATAAATGTCTGCTCCTTTTTAAAGTAAATCACAGTTTTTCATATGGTCATGCAAATGTATGAGACAACAGCTAAGTGTCTGATGTGGGAAATTTTTCCCAGGCTTGGAGTGTATACAGCACTGATATCAGATAATTGTACCCATTTTTATGAAAAAAAAAAATAAAAATCAGTTCCATTTTGCTCTATGCTTGGCATAGACGATAGAACCTTGTGTCCACACTCATATTCATTGGTGGATAGGTTGTATGGGCTATTGTAGACCAAATTAAATACAATTTTCTGGGCCATATGAAACTTTGGATAGATTTGTCACTAAGTTTAGGAGTTCTAGAGGCAAATGATAGTTGCTTAGACTTCATGCTGTACAGTGGGAGATAAAATGTTCATGTGTTTAAAATAATTAACCAAATTGGTGTAGTTTTGTCTCTAAACAGATCCTTGTTTTAGATGTGATCTTGTGTTCCAGTCAAAGCCACTAAAGGAATGTATGTCAGTAACTCTTGATGACTGCAAGTACATTAAAGATCATAAAAGGAAGTGGAAGAATTCACAATTCAAGTGTCCATTTAAATCCACATTTGTGACAGTGACATTTTCCATTTCTATAGTAGTCAAAGTCTGAGTGAAATTACCAAGAGTGTTATTCACACAAGTGCAAGTGGAATACATACAAGAGACTGTTGCAGACAAAGACATTGGAAATATTTCAGTAATGGACATTTCTAATTAATTATATGTGATACTTTGTATGTAGAGACTTACTGTTGTTTTGTTTGTTATATATGTTGTAAGTATTAATATTGTGAACACCTTAAAGTGGAACTTTGGTCAGAAAATTGATTCCTGCTGGATCACTTGAGGCTAACCCTTTTTGCAGGTGTAGCTATGAAGCACAGTAAAAAATAAGTGCCTATACTGTTTAAAATCCACTGTTCCACCCTGCTCTACACAGGCTCAGTTGTGCTCTATTTTTTTTTGCAATGAATAAAATCTAGAGGCCAGTTTGCTGACAGCCTGAAATTCTACTGCTGCTCAAAGGTTCTGGGCTTCAGTAAAATGGTAGCAAAATAATTAATGTGGAATGTATTTTTCTTGCTAATGAACCTTGTTTTATCACATTTTGTGAGTAGAGTTCCACTTTGAGTAAATGTTCAATCATTATAAACAAATAGTTTTATCATTTTTTGGAAAAAAAAAAAAAGTGGGGAGGTTTAATGTAATGGGTATGACATTATCGCTAAAGACTGTATGCTATTGATGCTTTATAGGATATGTTATGATATTTGTCTTGATATTGTTTTATAATTCATGTTTTAAGACATAGGAGAGGTAGGCTACTGACTTAGACAGTATAGCAGTGACTGACAGAAGAGACCCATGCTGACTGTTATTGTATAATATTCTGCAGTATAGTATGTGCAGATATGGACAAAAAGTGAAATGGTTTTGGGTTTAGCAAACTTTGTGGAAAGAATAGAAAATTAAAACGAATGAAATTTCTGGACTGACTATATTGACAGTATGACATGACCAGGGTAATAGTGACTGATAGTTGGAGTCAAGATTAAGAAATTATAAGAATTTTACAATTATTGTATGGGAAATAGTATAGGTTGGGAAATGTAAAAGAATAGTCTATATAAAATACTTTGTAGTGAAAACATCTTCGCTTCAAGGGATTTATAATAATAAATATTATTAATATTATAAGAGTATTGTATTATGATAAAACTATATAGATACATGTATATTATTTTAGCGGATGTTGTAGAAATAAAAGGAACACACTAAATTAAGTTATTAAATAAAATAAGAGTGTAAGAGCCATTGCTTTGTAGGTTGCCCTGAAGTGCTTGCTAGAGACCTATTGTATCCTGACACTGACTTTATTTTTATTTTTTATAACTATATTTTTGAAGTGTATTTTATATCCAGACAAATATCGGGTGATCGCAGAAGACATGATGCAACTTGTTACAAATGTTAATTGCTACAAAGGAAGGATTTCATGCATAAAAGGAGAAACTGGAAAATCTGAGACTTGTATCCTTGCAGAACAGGTATGCACTGAACTTGTGTCTTACAGCATCCAAAGCAGCTTGTGCTATGATACTGGACCAGCAAATGATGATGAAGGAGATCTCTCCAGACACATCAAGCACTTGGCTAAGCTGAAAAGACCTATGCAGGAAAAGGCAGAGCCTTATGGGACTGAGTCTGCTGAATGCTCCTTGGAACCACATACTTGGCTTTCATTCACTAGCTGAACGGATTGTTCCTCTTCCCTGTTACCCTTGATGTGATGTTGCTGAGTAACTGTTGCCTGTTGCAAGAAGTTTGTGGCAAGAATGATCACAATGCCACTGAGACTGACAACTATGTTTTCCGTGCCACATATGGAGAAGGACTTTGCAGCTACAGAAGAAGATGCAGTGTTTTTGATTGGACTGATTTATTTATTTATTTTTATTTTTTGGACTGATTTATTTATTTATTTTTATTTTTTGGACTGATTTATTTATTTATTTTTATTTTTTGGACTGATTTATTTATTTATTTTTATTTTTTGGACTGATTTGTTTTTATTTTTTGGACAATTTGTGATAAGTGTCGGGTGTATGGGGTCTCTGAAGGGCATGGTGGGTGATCTGTATTGTAATTGCTGTGAGGCTTGTGTGAAGCCTCAACAGGGGGGAAATGTTGTAGAATCTCATATTAGCCAATGTATTTCATATTATATATATTGATTTGCATATATTTTATTTATTATTATTATTATTATTATTATTCATATTATTATATAGTAGTGGTTTTATCAATATTATTATTCAATAAGTAAATCAACAATTATTAATTTTTAATAATGTATACTGTGTTTTCCATAGATTTAGAAAGTCTTCATTTTAAATGCTGAACTTTGGATGACCCCTCTGCTTCTTTCTTATACTTTTATAGTTTACTGGGTGAAAGTTCATTAGAATAGATTCAAGTAATATAGAATTGTCTCAGACAGATAAAAGTATGAAAACAGGTGGTTTAGAAATAATTAAAGTTATGTACAGTACATTAAATTAAGTTTGACAAGGTCAAACAAAGGTCTGCTTGTGCCCTCATTAAAACTGTTAAAATACATACATATAGTGAGACATATAACACATCTGGTGGGGTTATTGAAAGTTCATTGTCTCATAGTCGTAAATCTGTCATCCTTGAAGCTAGTATCAAGATAAGGAGAGTCTGATAACACAGCTGGGTGCCAGACTGTCTCTATACAGGTGTTTTTAATTGGACAAAACCAGTTATAAATCACTTTAATGAACATATAGGAATTTTGGGAATAATTAAGTTTATCTGGTTGTAGAACAAGTGTCAGATTTATGGTTAGTTACTTTGACGTAGATCTTAGCAACCAATCATACATAAGACAGATAGTTGAGATAAGACTTGGAAAGGAGTATATAAATGCAAGCTCTGCAAATGTTAGACAGACAAGTCAGATAGGAGCTCATAAGGCTGAACTCTATGTATGCTGCCCTATTGCACGGGTCATAGAGGTCAGAACCAATGGGCAAGTATCTGTCCATAACTTGTCTCCTCGTACGAGTCAGAGAAGACTTCTTGACTTGTTCCAGAATGTGGTCTCAGGTGAATTTCCCTCAAGAACTTGGTCGAGCTGGAACCCAGAACTCTGTGAGGGGACCAGACCACTGGTCGACCGGCTGGTCCCTATCAGGTGACAGGTTCCCAAGAATTGGCAGTAAAGACCCATTCTGGTTCAAGGTGAGAATTCTTCACAATTGTTTCAATTTGGTTAGAGGATAAGAATATTTATATCTAATATGCTTGCGTTGTAAGAAACTGTATTAATTAGATTTGTATTTTGTAATACTTTGAACATAAACCTGTATGTTATCAGCTGTTAATAAACCTGCATTGCTGAAGTTCTGCCTGGTTCGATACTTTACTATTCTACTTCAATTTCCAGAGAGGCTGTAGCTTCACTCATGGACGCTGACGACTCCAATACCGTTATAGCATAGATGCCAATATGTACAGATCATTTTCAGGGACACTTTTTTGCAGAAGCCGTGCCTGCTGCAATCTTTGGGGATACACCCTATTTGATGTGATTGTAGCCGTATTAGTGCAATTGTGTGTTAGTGCAAATAAAAAAAGTATCACGGGCAGTACTCAATTTTCTCGGGATACACCCTGTAATACCCTCCATATTAACTATGGGAAAATAATATACTTCCTACATTTGTGAACCTTACTGCTGTCGCATTTATTAATAAAAAAAAAAAACCTTCTTGTCGTGTTTTGCAACCCTTCTCTGATTTAGTTTCACTTTGTTGCTGAGAACTGACTTTCCCTGACTCGGGGGGCCAAGGCTCGGTGTGTGTACATGTTAAATCAGGTTAGGGAGTCTTAAAAAAAAAATAGACCTTCAGATGAGACAGTGAGCCCAAATCTTTGTAAAAGAATATTAGGTGCTTTATTCATAGACTGCAATGGAGGAGACACAACACACACCGAATTCCAGATCTACCGGGCGGAATGAAGAAGGAAGTGTCTCTGACTTACAAACTAGGGTCGCCACCTTTTCTTTAAGTCAAACCTGAACACTTTAGCGGCGCACAGCAATTTTTTTTTATACATATATTTTGCTAATAAATAACATTTCTAATCATATCAAGTTATTCACAAGAGACCCCCTTTACATCAGAGTCCACAGAGTTCCTCTTTTACATCTGAACTTACAGAGTTCCCTTTCACTGTAAGGGAGAACTCTGCAGACTCTGATGTAAGGGAGAACTTAATAACATAACATAAGGGATGCTCTGGGAACCCTGATCTAAGGAGGAACACTGAGAACTCTGATGTACGGAAAGAACTCTGATGTAAGGAGAGGACTCTGATGTAAGGGGGAACACTGTGGCCTCTGGTGTAAAGGGGAACTCCGGTTTAAGGGGTGCTCTGAGAACCCTGATTTACCTTAGTGTACTCACTCAGAGGCAGGAGCGAGAAGGGGGGAGACTTCAGTCACAGACAGGAATGGATGGTGAGCTCACTCACCCCTTGGCAGTCAGCACCTCTCATCCAGATGTATCTGAGGCTGCTGGACTTCAAATTTCCAGACCCCCACTTTTCTTTTCTGAGGCACAGCGTCAGGGATTGGATTGTGGGCAGACACAGAGGCGGAGGAGCGGGAGGTAGAGGTGCAGATCGAGCCCTCTCTCCCAGTGGCGTTGTTAGGTGGGTGCGGGGGGTGCGGGCCGCACCGGGTGACACCCGCCAGAGGGGTGACACCCGTAGGTAGCGGCACACACCGCTACACTGCCCGCTGCGGCTTGTGCTGTGTCCCTCAGCACAGCGGACTGAAGCCGCCTCACCCTCCTCTCTGTTTACTTCACACAGGAGGAGGAGGAGCCCGAGGGACACACACGGCTGTGTGTATCATCCGCGCTGTTCTGAGGTCTGTAAACTTTATGCATACAGTATGTGGGTGGACATGTGCAGGGGGATTCTATACTAATGGGGGGCTCTGCACTGAGGGGGATTCTATACTAATGGGGGGCTCTGCACTGAGGGGGATTCTATACTAATGGGGGCTCTGCACTGAGGGGGATTCTATACTAATGGGGGGCTCTGCACTGGGGGATTCTATACTAATGGGGGGCGCTGCACTGAGGGGGATTCTATACTAATGGGGGCTCTGCACTGAGGGGGATTCTATACTAATGGGGGGCTCTGCACTGAGGGGGATTCTATACTAATGGGGGCTCTGCACTGAGCGGGATTCTATACTAATGGGGGCTCTGCACTGAGTGGGATTCTATACTAATGGGGGCTCTGCACTGAGGGGGGTTCTATACTAATGGGGGGCTCTGCACTGAGGGGGATTCTATACTAATGAGGGGCTCTGCACTGAGGGGGATTCTATACTAATGGGGGCTCTGCACTGAGGGGGATTCTATACTAATGGGGGGGCTCTGCACTGAGGGGGATTCTACACTAATGGGGGCTCTGCACTGAGGGGGATTCTATACTAATGGGGGGCGCTGCACTGAGGGGGATTCTATACTAATGGGGGGCTCTGCACTGAGGGGGATTCTATACTAATGGGGGCTCTGCACTGAGGGGGATTCTATACTAATGGGGGGCTCTGCACTGAGGGGGATTCTATACTAATGGGGGCTCTGCACTGAGGGGGATTCTATACTAATGGGGGCTCTGCACTGAGGGGGATTCTATACTAATGGGGGGCGCTGCACTGAGGGGGATTCTATACTAATGGGGGGAGCTGCACTGAGGGGGATTCTATACTAATGGGGGGCTCTGCACTGGGGGATTCTATACTAATGGGGGCTCTGCACTGGGGGGATTCTATACTAATGGGGGACTCTGCACTGAGGGGGATTCTATACTAATGGGGGGCGCTGCACTGAGGGGGATTCTATACTAATGGGGGGCTCTGCACTGAGGGGGATTCTATACTAATGGGGGCTCTGCACTGAGGGGGATTCTATACTAATGGGGGGCTCTGCACTGAGGGGGATTCTATACTAATGGGGGCTCTGCACTGAGGGGGATTCTATACTAATGGGGGCTCTGCACTGAGGGGGATTCTATACTAATGGGGGGTGCTGCACTGAGGGGGATTCTATACTAATGGGGGGAGCTGCACTGAGGGGGATTCTATACTAATGGGGGGCTCTGCACTGGGGGATTCTATACTAATGGGGGCTCTGCACTGGGGGGATTCTATACTAATGGGGGGCTCTGCACTGAGGGGGATTCTATACTAATGGGGGCTTTGCACTGGGGGGATTCTATACTAATGAGGGGCTCTGCACTGAGGGGGATTCTATACAAATGGGGGGCTCTGCACTGAGGGGGATTCTATACTAATGGGGGCGCTGCACTGAGGGGGATTCTATACTAATGGGGGCTCTGCACTGAGGGGGATTTTATACTAATGGGGGGCTCTGTACTGAGGGGGATTCTATACTAATGGGGGGCGCTGCACTGAGGGGGATTCTATACTAATGGGGGGCTCTGCACTGAGGGGGATTCTATACTAATGGGGGCTCTGCACTGAGGGGGATTCTATACTAATGGGGGGCTCTGCACTGAGGGGGATTCTATACTAATGGGGGGCTCTGCACTGAGGGGGATTCTATACTAATGGGGGGCTCTGCACTGAGGGGGATTCTATACTAATGGGGGCTCTGCACTGAGGGGGATTCTATACTAATGGGGGCTCTGCACTGAGGGGGATTCTATACTAATGGGGGGCTCTGCACTGAGGGGGATTCTATACTAATGGGGGGCGCTGCACTGATGGGGATTCTATACTAATGGGGGGCTCTGCACTGAGGGGGATTCTATACTAATGGGGGGCTCTGCACTGAGGGGGATTCTATACTAATGGGGGGCGCTGCACTGAGGGGGATTCTATACTAATGGGGGCTCTGCACTGAGGGGGATGTCTATACTAATGGGGGGCTCTGCACTGAGGGGGATGTCTATACTAATGGGGGGCTCTGCACTGAGGGGGATGTCTATACTAATGGGGGCTCTGCACTGAGGGGGATTCTATACAAATAGGGGGCTCTGCACTGAGGGGGGAATCTATACTAATGGGGGGTCTGCACTGAGGGGGGATTCTATACTAATGGGGGGCTCTGCACTGAGGGGGGGATTTTATACTGATGGGGGAGTCTGCACTGACGGGGGATTCTATACTGATGGGGGTCAGCACTGGGAGGGGGTGTATGTACTGATGGGGCGGTCTGCACTGAGTTGGGAGATTGATACTGATGGAAGGGGGTCTGCAGACTCTGTACTGAGGGAGGGTTTCTGTACTGATGGGAGGTCTGTACTGAGGGAGGGGGTCAGTACTTAGTGGGGGGTCTATACTGAGGAAAGGGGGTCTGCACTGAGCGGGGGTCTGTACTGATGGAGGGGGTCTGTACTGAGGGAGGGGAGTCTGTACTTAGTGGGGGGGTCTATATTGATGGAAGGGGGTCTGTACTGAGGGAGGGGGGCTATATTGATGGAGGGGGGTCTGTAGTTAGTGGAGGGGGGTCTGTACTGAGGTAGTTGGTGGAGGGGGGTGACACCAATTTTTTTGGCACCGGGTGACACCAACCCTAGTGACGCCACTGCTCTCTCCTCTCCCGTCTGTGTGTGGGGGGGAGGGGGGATTGTTAGTGCTGGCTTTGGGCAGCAGAAAAGAGAGTGTAACAGACACTCTCAGCTTAGACAACTGCAGCCAGCAACCCTGCTGGGAAGCCATAGTCCAGTCTGAATAATGTGTCCGGGTTTCAGGCAGTCTGAAACCCGGACGCATGATTCCAAACCCGGACTGTCTGGGGGAATCTCGGACAGGTGGCAACCCTATTACAAACATATATTTAACAATATATACTTATATATTGCATAAGATCTAGGCGTGTTATAGGTGTGACCGCATAGTTTAGTCCAATCAATGTCCATATCTTCTTAGGAGCAAGGGAACAGTTAAATGGGTGTATACATCATGTGACTGATAGAAAAAGAGATTACAGCAGTATTTGGTTGGTTCAGACTGGTTTTGATAAGGAAGTCATTTTCAGAAGCGTCACATATGCAACAGTTTTGATTTTCCAGGAATTGAAACAATTCCTGGAAAATCAAAACCCTAGGGAGGGTAAAAAAAGTGCATTACCAATCCTTAAAGTGATAGTATATATATATATATATATATATATATATAATTATTATACAGGATTTATATAGCGCCAACAGTTTGCGCAGCGCTTTACAACATGAGGGCAGACATTACAGTTACATTACAATTTGGTACAAGAGGAATCAGAGGGCCCTGTTCGTTAGAGCTTACAATCTATAAAGGGAGGGTCAATTGATACAAAAGGTAATAGCTGTGGGGGGATGAGCTGATGGAGGAAGTAAAACAGTGTTAGTTAGAAGCAGGATAGGCTTCTTTGAAGAGAAGGGTTTTCAGGGATCGCCAAAAGATGGATAGATTAGGGGACAGTCAGAAAGATTGGGGTAGGGAGTTCCAAAGGATGGGAGAAGCTCTGGAGAAATCCTGGAGGCGAGCATGGGAGGAGGTGACAAGGGAGATAGAGAGCAGGAGGTCTTGGGAGGACCGAAGAGAGCGGCTTGGTTGGTATTTTGGGACTAGGTTAGTGATGTAGCTGGGGGCAGAGTTATGGATGGCTTTGTAAATTATTGTTAGCACTTTGAATTTTATTCGTTGGGTGAGTGGAAGCCAGTGGAGGGATTGGCAGAGAGGGGTGGACGACACTGAATGGTTGGTAAAGTGGATGAGTCTTGGAGCGGCATTCATTATGGACTGAAGGGGGGATAGTCTATGTAGAGGTAATCCAATGAGGAGGGAGTTGCAGTAGTCGAGGCGAGAGATAACCAGGGAGTGAGTTAGAAGCTTGGTGGTGTCGTTAGTTAAAAAGGGGCGTATTCTGGAAATGTTGCGGAGGCTAAGGCGGAATGATTTGGACAGGGATTGCATGTGGGCCTGAAAGGACAGTTCAGAGTCTAAGGTTACCCCTAGCACCCTGGCATGTAGGGACGGGCTGATAGATTTGCCATTGATCTTGACAGAGAAGTCAGGGGAAGAGGCACGTGGGGGAGGAAATATTAAGAGCTGAGTTTTAGTATCTCACAAAAGTAAGTACACCCCTCTCATTTTTGTAAATATTTTATTCTAACTTTTCATGTGACAACACTGAAGAAATGACACTTGTCTACAATGTAAAGTAGTGTGTTTACAGCTTGTATAACAGTGTAAATTTGCTGTCCCCTCAAAATAACTCAACACACAGCCATTAATGTCTAAACCGCTGGCAACAAAAGTGAGTACACCCCTAAATGAAAATGTCCAAATTGGGCCCAAAGTGTCAATATTTTGTGTGGCCACCATTATTTTTCAGCACTGCCTTAACCCTCTTGGGCATGGAGTTCACCAGAGCTTCACAGGTTGCCACTGGAGTCCTCTTCTGCTCCTCCATGATGACATCACAGAGCTGGTGGATGTTAGAGACCTTGCGCTCTTCCACCTTCCGTTTGAGGATGCCCCACAGATGCTCAAGAGGGTTTAGGTCTGGAGACATGCTTGTCCAGTCCATCACCTTTACCCTCAGCTTCTTTAGCAAGGCAGTGGTCATCTTGGAGGTGTGTTTCGGGTCGTTATCATGTTGGAATACTGCCCTGCGGCCCAGTCTCTGAAGGGAGGGGATCATGCTCTGCTTCAGTATGTCACAGTACATGTTGGCATTCATGGTTCCCTCAATGAACTGTAGCTCCCCAGTGCAGGCAGCACTCATGCAGCCCCAGACCATGACAATCCCACCACTATGCTTGACTGTAGGCAAGACACACTTGTCTTTGTACTCCTCACCTGGTTTCCGCCACACACGCTTGTCACCATCTGAACCAAATAAGTTTATCTTGGTCTCATCAGATCACAGGACATGGTTCCAGTAATCCATGTCCTTAGTCTGCTTGTCTTCAGCAAACTGATTGTGGGCTTTCTTGTGCATCATCTTTAGAAGAGGGTTCCTTCTGGGACGACAGCCATGCAGACCAATTTGATGCAGTGTGCGGCGTATGGTCTGAGCACTGACAGGCTGACCCCCCACCCCTTCAACCTCTGCAGCAATGCTGGCAGCACTCATACGTCTATTTCCCAAAGACAACCTCTGGATATGACACTGAGCACGTGCACTCAACTTCTTTGGTCGACCATGGCGAGGCCTGTTCTGAGTGGAACCTGTCCTGTTAAACCGCTGTATGGTCTTAACCACCATGCTGCAGCTCAGTTTCAGGGTCTTGGCAACCTTCTTATAGCCTAGGCCATCTTTATGTAGAGCAACAATTCTTTTTTTCATATCCTCAGAGAGTTCTTTGCCATGAGGTGCCATGTTGAAGTTCCAGTGACCAGTATGAGAGAGTGAGAGCGATAACACCAAATTTAAGACACCTGCTCCCCATTCACACCTGAGACCTTGTAACACTAACGAGTCACATGACAGCGGGGAGGGAAAATTGCTAATTGGGCCCAATTTGGACATTTTCACTTAGGGGTGTACTCACTTTTGTTGCCAGCGGTTTAGACATTAATGGCTGTGTGTTGAGTTATTTTGAGGGGACAGCAAATTTACACTGTTATACAAGCTGTACACTCACTACTTTACATTGTAGCAAAGTGTCATTTCTTCAGTGTTGTCACATGAAAAGATAGAATAAAATATTTTCAAAAATGTGAGGGGTGTACTTACTTTTGTGAGATACTGTATGTCAGTGCCCATCATTCCACTGCAAACAGATCTATGCAGTTACATACCTCCCAACTTTTTGAGATGGGAATGAGGGACACCTAATAGCAAAAGTATGTAGGTATAGGACACACCCCCTGACACGCCCTTTTAATGGAGAATTATACATAAATAAAGATTTGTTAAATCCACGCGTTTTTGTTTTTTTAACCACTAGTATTTCTTTATATTGGCTTTTGAAATTTACAAATGCAACAATTTAGAAATTCGATGAAAGGTTTAGCGCTGAGAAACACAGAAAAGATAAATGGCTCTTATATCCACATCTTCAAACTTTTTCAAATGGGAATGAGGGACATGTATTAGCAAAATTACGGCGGTATAGGACACACCCCCTGCCATGCCTACGTAAAGGAGAATAATACAAAAAAATGATTTGTTAAACCCAAAAGTGCTTTTTTTTTTTTTACCACTACTATTGCTTTATATTGGCATTTGAAATGTACAAATGCAGCAATTTAGAATTTGGATGAAAGGTTTAGCACTGGGAAACACTTTTTGAAAGATGCATTTTATATACAACTACCGTATTTATCGGCGTATAACACGCACTTTTTTCCCCTTAAAATAAGGGGAAAATCGTGGGTGCGTGTTATACGCCGATCCCCGCTATTTTGTGATCTGTCGGAGCGATCGCGGCGATCGCTCCGACAGATCACATAGCTTGGATTTTTAAACATGGCGCCGCGGAGTTCGGAGGGACTCGGGGGCGCTCGTTCAGCTGAATGAGCGCCGCCGAGGACACAGTGACTGGGCGGAGCCGAGATACACATAGCCGATACAGTCACGCCCAGTCCCGCCATTGGACCTGTGTTATGTCCATCATAGGGACTGGGCGTGACTGTGAACGGCGCCGAGAATAGCCGAGAAGCCTCGGCTATGTGTATCTCGGCTCCGCCCAGTCACTGTGTCCTCGGCGGCGCTCGTTCAGCTGAACGAGCGCCCCCGAGTCCCTCCGAACTCCGCGGCGCCATGTTTAAAAATACAAACGAAACGTTTGTATGTCGGCGGTGACAAGGCTGCATGGACCACTGGGGACAAGGCTGCACTGGGGCAAAGCTGAACTGGGACAAAGCTGCACTGGGGACAAGGCTGCACTGGGGCAAAGCTGCACTGGGGACAAGGCTGCACTGGGGCAAAGCTGCACTGGGGACAAGGCTGCACTGGGGCAAAGCTGCACTGACAAGGCTGCACTGACAAGGCTGCACTGGGGCAAAGCTGCACTGACAAGGCTGCACTGACAAGGCTGCACTGGGGCAAAGCTGCACTGACAAGGCTGCACTGGGGCAAAGCTGCACTGACAAGGCTGCACTGGGGCAAAGCTGCACTAACAAGGCTGCACTGGGGCAAAGCTGCACTGACAAGACTGCACTGGACACTGGGGAAAGGCTGCAGATGAACACTGATGAGGCTGCATTGATGGGCATTTAAATGTAAGTTTTTTTTCCTTAAACTTCCCTCCTAAAAGTTTTTTTCCTTAAAATTCCCTCCTAAACTTGGGGTGCGTGTTATACGCCGGCGCGTGTTATACACCGATAAATACGGTATATGGATCAGACCAAAATGAGGGAAAAATGAGGAGGAAAGAGGGACAGACGGACATTGTTCCAAATCAGGGACAGTTGGGAGCTATGCAGTTATGACACACAACGGTTGTACACAACACATGTTGGGCTCAAGTGGGAAAGTTTAGTGCAGATAAAAAATTTCTGAAAGAGGAAATTGATGTTATAGGAAATGAACTACTACTATATTTCAGGTGGTGGTTGGAGGGAGGATTGGGGTCCACGTCCTCTTTATCTACGAAGCTGCATTATATGTCCAACAGTCCAGAAAAAGACATTCAACCAGATCTTCACTGCTGCACCAAAAAACAAGCTGACCTCCTCTGGCTGACACAAGCCTGGGGCTGACTTTGAATTAAGTCACAGTGATTTTTTTTTTCAAGGCGGGAAAAGAATGAATAAATTGCTTTCATTTTTAGCTAGAATTTTGCAGATCTCATTTCCGTGAAAGTGGAAGGACAGGCGAGCTGCTGGAGACAGAGCTAAGTTTGGTATCTTTTGAGGCACCACATAGGGGAGGATGGCACGGACTGTGCGAGATGAATTGCTCACTGCCTTGGATGATCTGGATGAGGACAGCTTCGAGAGGTTCTGTGGCAAAATAAGAGACTGGGAAATCGAGACGGGCTACAGAAAGACTCCCAGGAGAATGTTAGAGAAGGCAAAAACTGGTGACGTAGTGGATCAGATATTGAATCACTACACAGATTCTTATGGACCCGAATTGACGGTGGATGTTCTAGACGCCATCAATCAGAAGGATGTGGCCTTGGACCTTAAGAAGGCACTGGAGAAAGGTAAAGCTGGCTATGGGCTAAATATTTATCTTATGTGACTGTCACTCATTTGAATAATAATTCTCCAGCATGTTATCCTATGTGTCCATGCACACATAGACTGTTCTCAACGGTTTTTGGCTGGGGCATTTTTTTTGGCTGTAAAAAACCCCCAAAACGACCCTGTTTCCCCGAAAATAAGACCTAGCGTGATTGTCAGTGATGGCTACAATATAAGCCCTACCCCCCAAATAAGCCCTAGTTAAAGTCCTTGTAGGTCTTATTTTCAAGGTAGGGCTTATTTTCGGGGAAACAGGGTAAGGCTTATTTGGGGGGTATCGCTTATATTGCAGCCATCACTGACAATCACGCTAGGTCTTATTTTCGGGGAAACAGGGTAGCCAGGGCCGCATTTGCCACAAGGCCACCGAGGCCAGGCCTCGGGGCGGCAGTGGTGTAGGGGCGGCGCCGCTCCTGCAGCGACTTCGCGGCCGCCCCCCTCCTTTCGTGCTGCTTATTGAAGTCTATTATGGGCACCAGTGCCCATAGAAAACATGGCCGCGAGCCGACCACGCAACTGCGCATGCGCTGTTCCGAAGCCGGCCGGGCTCGGGAAAGTTCGTAAGCGCTCGGCCGGGCGGCGCATGGGCAGTAGCGTGATTGCGCCGCGTGGCGCCATTTTAAAAAAAATCGAGAGTATCTAGTAATGTCAGCTGTGCGGCGGCGGTGGAGAGAGATGACATCTCTCATTGCCCGCACCGCTGTTCCGCCCTCCTCCTCCTTCTGATGGCAGGCAGCATGGCAAGGGACATCCCAATCTGGTGGCAAGTGACATCCCCATCTGGTGGCAGGGAGCATGGCAAGTGACATCCCCATCTGGTGGCAGGCAGCATGGCAAGTGACATCCCCATCTGGTGGCAGGAATAGTGGCAAGTGACATCCCCATCTGGTGGCAGGCATAGTGGCAAGTGACATCCCCATCTGGTGGCAGGCAGCGTGGCAAGTGACATCCCCATCTGGTGGCAGGCATAGTGGCAAGTGACATCCACATCTGGTGGCAGGCAGCGTAGCAAGTGACATCGCCATCTGTTGGCAGGCAGCGTGGCAAGTGACATCCCCATCTGGTGGCAGGCAGCGTGGCAAGTGACATCCCCATCTGGTGGCAGGCAGCGTGGCAAGTGACATCCCCATCTGGTGGCAGGCAGCATGGCAAGTGACATCCCCATCTGGTGGCAGGCAGTATGGCAAGTGACATCCCCATCTGGTGGCAGGCAGCATGGCAAGTGACATCCCGATCTGGTGGCAGGCATGGTGGCAAGTGACAAGAGATGGTGGCAAGTGACACGCTCAGGGCTCCCAATGATTCTGCATTATGGTGAGTTGAACTATTTCAGTTTATATTACAATGTAACGATAGAAATAATGTGTTTCAATTATCCTGACACCATAACAACCATGGTGCCGGGGATGATTGAAGCACTAACACCAGCCATTGCCTTGAAAATTTGCCTGCGAAAAATCCTTACCCTTACGTGTATGGTGATATGTTTTTAATTGATCTATTGTAGAAGTCATCGATAAAGGACATGGTATGTGTGTGTGTGTGTGTGGGGGGGGGGGGCGGCATTGAAGGACCCGGCCTTGGGGCGGCAAAGGGAGTAAATCCGGGCCTGAGGGTAGCAGCATGTTGTTTATAACCAGGAGAGGTGAGTTTCGTATTTTTTGTTTATAAAGTATATATATTTATATATATATATATATATATTTATGGTCGGAGCCCTATGTCCGATATGGACATAGAAAACACTTATAGTAAAGATAAGACTTACCATCGGAAATAGACCTAAAAGTGTGGACTTACCATATGAAATGGACCTGAAAGTGTGCCTTGGTCTCATGGCCGGTATGCCAAAATAAGGGGGCATACCCTGGTTTATGAAATGATTATTCTGTAAGAGAAATGAATGAAATGAATAGTTGAGAAATGCTATGAAATGGGGATGGGAGGGTGGGTATCGCGCACAGGAAACCGACAAGCACCACAGGTGAGCGGTGCTGCTTAAATACCCCCGGGCTCCTCCCATAAATTCAGGCCACCATACTGGCCTTCCTACTTATGGTCGGAGCCCTATGTCCGATATGGACATAGAAAACACTTATAGTAAAGATAAGACTTACCATCGGAAATAGACCTAAAAGTGTGGACTTACCATATGAAATGGACCTGAAAGTGTGCCTTGGTCTCATGGCCGGTATGCCAAAATAAGGGGGCAAAAACATTCAGGTAGGGTTATAATTTTTATTGGTTTTCAGTTACTTATTGAGCCAATTTGGAGAATGCCTGTGCCATCTCAGTTTGTGGATTGGGGATGTACCGGGCGAAGCAGGCTGATTTCCACCTGCCTAGTCTTTTGATGATGTGATCTGGCACCCCGTGGCGGGACGCCGCGGAGGCTGCTCCGATGCGGAAAGAGTGTCCGGAATACTGACTGGGGTTAAGGTGAAGATTGCGGAGAAGTATCCTTATGTGGCTCACAAACTGAGAGGCGTTTAAGGGTTTGACTGGAAATGGTAGAAGGGGACTGCTGTCTGGTTGCTCAGGCAGGAGAGATAGGAGTCGGTTGAGTACAGCGACTGGACACCAGCTGTTGTTGGTTCTGTAGAGGTGGATGTTTACTCCCGAGCCCGTTTGCTGGGTTTTAGAGACCTCGAGGTGTAGGATAAAGTGGTCTTGGTGTCGAAGCAAGTGTCGTCTGCATAGTACTTGGTCTGTGGGTTTGTTAGAGGTGAATTCGCCAGGCCGCAAGAACCCATAGTAAGCTAAATATATGGCTGCTTGTAAGACCGTGCTGGGGAGCAGGCCGAATGGCGAAGTAGCCAGAATATTTGACATGTCCCTAAAGATGGGCCCCGTAATGGGCAAGCGCTTAGTGCTGATGACTGGTTGTTGTCTCTGTATTCCCCTTAGGATGGCTCGTATAGCGTGAGATGAGAACAGTGACGATTTCGTCGGGTCTTCAAGCGCCATGAAATGTTGAATGCCGGCTAGGTATAACCGGATGGTGTTGTAGGATAAGGCTAGCTGCGTGTGGCAGTGTGCCGTGAAGGCCAGTACCTGTTTGATATCTGTTGGTTCTTTGCGGCTGGGCGTGAGGAATTTTTTAAAAGCTTTCCAAGCTGTCTGGTAGGCTTTGAGTGTGTTGCGGGAGAGGGAATTATTTATGAGTTGCGTAGCTCCGTGTAGATGTTGCATTAGTCCAGGGTCAGTTGTGACCAGACGGGGATAGGGGCCGACATTGGATCGGCATCGGGAACCTGTTTGAAAAAGGAGGAATAGTTGAAACGTGATAGTGCGTCAGCTGCTGAGTTGTATCTGCCGGGAATGAATTCACTGTGTATGTTGAACTGGTGTTGTAAAGACAGTTGTACCAACCTGCGCAGGAAGGACATGACTGCTAGGGACTTGGACCTGCCTCTGTTGATGATGTCTGCCGTGGCCTGGTTATCGGTGGTGAAGACTACGGTTTGTCCTGTCCAGTGGTGGCCCCAGAGTTGTGCGGCTGCCACTATGGGATAAAGCTTAAAGAGGGCAGATGTTTGGGAAAAGCCGGGTATCAACAGTATCTGTTGAGGCCAGGGTCCTGAAAACCAATGATGGCCAAAAATTGCCGCGAAACCTGTGGAGGCTGCAGCGTCAGTCACTACCTGGGGTGAATGGATCGAAACCGTAGGTATAAATAGAGATATGCCATTCCAGGCGGACAAGAATTCCTCCCACATTGATAGGTCCGCTATAGCTGCGGAGTCTAATTTCAAAATCTGATCAGGGTCTTGAGTTTCTGACAGAAATCTCAGCAGGCGTGATACAAATGTGCGGCCTTGTGGGATAATTCGCATAGCGAAGTTGAGCATACCCAGGAGAGACTGCAACTGTTTTTTGGTACAGCCCTTGGTGTGTGTAAACTCGTGAAGGACTGCCCTAATGCGTGTTAATTTGTCGGGGGGGAGACTGGCCTGCATTGCGCAGGTATCCAAGCTGACCCCGAGAAAGGTGATGATGTTTGCTGGACCATCGACTTTGTGCTCGGCGATAGGAACGTTGAGGTTTCCAAAAATAACTCTAAGTTTGTCGAGATCTGCTGGGGTTTTGTTGGGCGGTTCTATCAGTAGGAAGTCATCTAGGTAATGGATGACTTCATGGCATTGGCCCTTGTGTAATAGTATCCAAACGAGGGACTGTGCGAATGTGTCGAAGAGCCACGGGCTACTCTTCGAACCGAAGGTGAGTTTCGTAGCGAAATAATATGCTTCCTTCCATTTGATGCCATGCCAGCACCAAAGGGATGGGTGGATGGGCAGGAGTTTGAAGGCATCCGATATGTCGGCTTTGAAGAGCCAGGCACCTGTGCCTGCTTTGATGATGGCTTGTATTGCCATGTCAACGGAGGAATATTTTAGGGAAAACTCTGCGGAGGGGATCAGGGAATTGAGACTGGGTATGTGCGAAGAATGAGGCGCAGACAAGTCGTACACCAAACGCAGTTTATTAGAGAATTTGCCCTTGACAAGCCCAATAGGGCTGACTCTCCATGTGCTGAAAGGGGGGCAAGTGAAAGGGCCTATTACGTAGTCTCGATCTACCTCTGCCTGTAAGAGCTGATCTATGGCCTGTTCGTCGATGGCTGCCGAACGAAGATTGGCGCATTCGTGAGTACTATGGGGCAGTGCGATGAGGCCGGTGTGAAAGCCTACTGTGAAGCCTTGGATAAGGTAGGTGGCCAGGGAAGGGGTGGGGTGTGAAGTGAGATACAGTCCTAGCCATAAGATGTTGATTCGGCTTAGTCAGGCCCTCTTGTGTTGCTTGACTTCACACAAATTCCTAGGGTGTGCTCTTTGGCATATAGTGCAGATGTGAAGTAGACGGCATTGGCTGAAGTTGCAGGACCCATAGTTGTAGTTGTTACAGATGGCTGCCCCTCCCACGGTTCGGACTGGGCGTCCGAGTTTGTCCACCTGAGGCGTTGGTTCAGGGATTGACTGGCCCTGTACTGTACCTGAGGTAGAGGGGAACTCGAAGGGCCGTCTGATCGCCGTATTGGCACACCAGGTGGCAGTGTGGGTGGAAGACTGGCAAATTGCACACAGAGGTGAGCGTAAGCCGGCAAAGTGGCGGCAGAAGAGCTCTGTGTCCATGAGACTCCAATCTGTGGTGACCTGGTATTGTGCGAATCTGGCGGCGGCCTTGGCTGAGAAGGAACGATGATAATCGTAGAATGCGAAACCTCCATACTTGTGGCCCAAGTCTACCACAGTATGGAGGTATAAGTCCAGCTCTTCCCGCCTGCTAGGGGTGGCTGAGCACAGGACATCTCTGAGCATGCCAAAGGCCAGGGTAAATTCGGGGACTGATAGCTTGCGGTTCAGCCTGGGGTCTTTGGCTTTAAGGACCACCGATATGTCACCCCAGGAGTAGGCCTTATTTTCTGCTAAATCATGCACGGAGATCAGGAGAGAGGCCAGGTTGACGTCCTTGCCGTCTAAAATGTCCTTCCTGATACTGGTTGGGACCAGATGGGAGGGGTAGACAATGGCGCTTGAGCCTGAGGTACCTGTAGGAAGAGGTGTCAAGGTCTGAATTGCCGTTGGGTCGGGGACAGCCGTGGCCGGTCCGGCCTCCAGAAGTGCCACCCTGGCTTGGACGTCTGCCACTGAGGTGGATAGAGATGACACCATCGTGTGTAACTGCGAAATGGCCGATGATATGGACTGGAGGGATGCCTGTTGGGTACTGGGTCCTGCTGCTGATGGGGGGAAGAGGAGTTTGAAGAGCTCGCCTTTCCTCGCTGTGGCGGGGAAGGGGACACCTCTGCGTCTGAGCTCTGCCGTCAGTTTGGGGATAGTCCATCCCCTGAGGGATTGCACGCTGCCGCTTTCTGAAACCGGAGTAGGTGATAGAGGGGCCGTGAAGTCTTCACTGCCGGCCTGGGACATGGTTGCTCTGGTGAGGATCTCGAGCTTTATTTCCTGGTTGACTGTAACCTATTGGGGGTGAGATGAATTTCAAGTTTTTCTTTGATCCGCTGAGTCATACTTACCCGACTTATTCTCCCTTTCCCCCCTTTTTTTTTTTTTTTTTTTTTTTTTACCTGGGGGAATATCGTCCAACCTGGTGCAGGGTGGACCTACTGAACTTTGACTGACCTGAGGAAGATGAAAGGTGACAATTCGTGAAGGGATTGCTAAGTAACTTGGAGCAATGATTTGTATGGTGCTTGCAATTTGTGACAATAAAATGGTTCGAAATGTTTGCCTTGATTGTGAAATGAATGAACTGCATGACAGAGGTGCGGCCTGGTCGTGTCACGATTTGTTCGACCGTGGACCGGACTCTGGAGCATGTATTGAAATGAGGCAACTGAAATATTGGTGCTCCTGGGACGAATCGGTGCTTGTTTGATGCATCTGGATTCGAGTAGGAGTGCAGTATTAAATGAAATGAGAGAAATGATTGTTTTGACCGAGGCTCGAATTGGTTGTGCCGTGTTAGCGACTGGCAACTAACCGAGCTCTGGTGTAGGTATGAAATGTGATCGGAACCAGTGATGCATGCCGTGATGAAGCGGTGCGCCTCGGATGCGACTGGTTTCGAAACGGTGATGCGTTGTGGGAGTGAAATGATAGAAATTGCATGACAGAGATACGGGTCAATCCCTGGTGTCTGCGATTCAACTATGATCCGGATTTCTGGAGCATGTATCAGAAATGTGGCCAATCCTGGGCACGCCGAGACGAATCGGTGCATTTTCATGCGACTGAATTCCTGTCGGAACGTGATACGTGGGAATGAAATGATAACCATGACAGAGATACAATTGATTGATAAACGTAACTCTGGAGCATGTATAGAAATGAGGCCAATCCTGGGGCACGCCGAGATGAATCGGTGCATTTTCATGCGACTAAATTTATGTCGGAACGTGATACATGGAAATGAAATGATAACCATGACAGAGATACAATTGATTGATAAACGTAACTCTGGAGCATGTATAGAAATGAGGCCAATCCTGGGGCACGCCGAGACGAATCGGTGCATTTTCCATGCGACTGGATTCATGTCGGAACGTGATACATGGAATGAAATGATAACCATGACAGAGATACAATTGACTGATAAACGTAACTCTGGAGCATGTATAGAAATGAGGCCAATCCTGGGGCACGCCGAGACGAATCGGTGCATTTTTCATGCGACTGAATTCATGTCGGGACGTGATACATGGAATGAAATGATAACCATGACAGAGATACAATTGACTGATAAACGTAACTCTGGAGCATGTATAGAAATGAGGCCAATCCTGGGGCACGCCGAGACGAATCGGTGCATTTTTCATGTGACTAAATTCATGTCGGATCGTGATACGTGGAATGAAATGATAACCATGACAGAGGTACAATTGACTGACAATAACATAACTCTGGAGCATGTATAGAAATGAGGCCGTAATAACTGGGGCACACCGGAACGAATCGGCGCACCTTTTTGGTGCGATTGGATTCAAATCGGAGCGCGGTAGGTGACTGAAATGAGAAATGATTTGAAATGTCAGAAATGAGTTTAGAAATGTTTTCAGAAATGAGAAATGATTTGAAATGTCCGAAATGAGTTTCCTGAAATGTTTTCAGAAAAGAGAAATGATTTGAAATGTCCGAATGAGTTTTTGAAATGGGTTTGATAATTTGCAATTTGCGACTGGCTATGGCTGTTTAGTAATACCGACATGCTAGAAATGAAGCGGCGTCAGCGTCGCTGTGCTATCGAATTGTGACATATCGAAAGTACGAGCGATATACATTGCAGTTTGTGCGATGCGGGTGAAACGAAATTTAGAACTCACGGTTTAGTGACATGATATGAAAAACGAAAAGTCCGACGGGACCTTACCTGCGACAGCCAAGCCAGACGCGTGGTACAACTATAACGAAAACGCGGACTTCGAAAGTTTTGAGTACGGAGTATCGAATACGGGAACTGCGAGGCAAGAACTTGCGGACGCTGGTATGTCGAATAGTCGGCTTAGTGACGTATATCGCGCACAGGAAACCGACAAGCACCACAGGTGAGCGGTGCTGCTTAAATACCCCCGGGCTCCTCCCATAAATTCAGGCCACCATACTGGCCTTCCTACATATATATATATATATATATATATATATATATATATATATATATATATATATATATATATATATACAGTGCCTTGCGAAAGTATTCGGCCCCCTTGAACTTTTCAACCTTTTGCCACATTTCAGGCTTCAAACATAAAGATATAAAATTTTTATTTTTTGTGAAGAATCACCAACAAGTGGGACACAATTGTGAAGTGGAACGAAATCTTTTGGATTGTTGAAACTTTTTTAACTAATAAAAAAATGAAAAGTGGGGCGTGCAAAATTATTCGGCCCCCTTGCGTTAATACTTTGTAGAGCCACCTTTTGCTGCGATTACAGCTGCAAGTCGCTTGGGGTAAGTCTCTATCAGTTTTGCACATCGAGAGACTGAAATTCTTGCCCATTCTTCCTTGCAAAACAGCTCGAGCTCAGTGAGGTTGGATGGAGAGCGTTTGTGAACAGCAGTTTTCAGCTCTTTCCACAGATTCTCGATTGGATTCAGGTCTGGACTTTGACTTGGCCATTCTAATACCTGGATACATTTATTTGTGAACCATTCCTATGTAGATTTTGCTGTATGTTTGGGATCATTGTCTTGTTGGAAGATAAATCTCCGTCCCAGTTTCAGGCCTTTTGCAGACTCCAACAGGTTTTCATCCAGAATGGTCCTGTATTTGGCTGCATCCATCTTCCCCTCAATTTTAACCATCTTCTCTGTCCCTGCTGAAGAAAAGCAGGCCCAAACCATGATGCTGCCACCACCATGTTTGACAGTGGGGGTGGTGTGTTGAGTGTGATGAGCTGTGTTGCTTTTACGCCAAACATATCGTTTTGCATTGTGGCCAAAAAGTTGAATTTTGGTTTCATCGGACCAGAGCACCTTCTTCCACATGTTTGGTGTCTCCCAGGTGGCTTGTGGCAAACTTTAGACGAGACTTTTTATGGATATCTTTGAGAAATGGCTTTCTTCTTGCCACTCTTCCATAAAGGGCAGATTTGTGCAGTGTACGACTGATTGTTGTCCTATGGACAGACTCTCCCACCTCAGCTGTAGTTCTCTGCAGTTCATCCAGAGTGATCATGGGCCTCTTGGCTGCATCTCTGATCAGTCTTCTCCTTGTCTGAGCTGAAAGTTTAGAGGGACAGCCAGGTCTTGGTAGGTTTGCAGTGGTCTGATACTCCTTCCATTTCAAAATGATTGCTTGCACAGTGCTCCTTGGAATGTTTAAAGCTTGGGAAATCTTTTTGTATCCAAATCCGGCTTTAAACTTCTCCACAACAGTATTACGGACCTGCCTGGTGTGTTCCTTGGTCTTCATGATGCTCTCTGCGCTTTCAACAGAACCCTGAGACTATCACAGAGCAGGTGCATTTATACAGAGACTTGATTACACACAGGTGGATTCTATTTATCACCATCATTCATTTAGGACAACATTGGATCATTCAGAGATCCTCGCTGAACTTCTGGAGTGAGTTTTCTGCACTGAAAGTAAAGGGGCCGAATAATTTTGCACGCACCACTTTTCAGTTTTTTAATTGCTAAAAAAGTTTAAAATATCCAATAGATTTCGTTCCACTTCACAATTGTGTCCCACTTGTTGGTGATTCTTCACAAAAAATTAAAATTTTATATCTTTATGTTTGAAGCCTGAAATGTGGCAAAAGGTTGAAAAGTTCAAGGGGGCCGAATACTTTCGCAAGCCACTGTACTGCATCTTACAAATCCGTAAATGGGACGGTTGCGTTAAATTTTTAAGGCTTTTTTTCTTCTTTATTTTCACCTGGTGATCCGGCCAGTTAACACACTTCCTGTCTTAGGGTGCCTCCACTCCGAAAGAGGAGCAATGGAGACACCTTCGGCCCTTTAGTTCACACTGAAATGCGGCTTTAAAATCCTGCAAATTCACTTGAAATCGCACAGCTTCAAATCTGCAGGTCAGTGCGACTTCATGCACAGATGTCTATGCAAGTCGCACCCCAAAATGGCCAAAAGTAGCGCAGGGACTTCATTTTCAAACCGGTGCGGCACAGCAAAATCGGCGTTGCGCCGATTTGAACAGTTCCATGGCCGACAATAGGGTGCGGATTATCACATGACAAGTCACACCGGTGTGAACGGGGGCTTAGACAGCAGGGGAATACTAAGGAATGACACCTGAGTGACAGATTTGAGTTTGCCGGGGATGCCGATATCACATCCAAGATGGTGGCATCCAGTAACAGTCTCTGGGCTTTTGGAGGTTTACATAAGGGGGGTGTTTACAGCTAGATAACATGCATAAAATAACCTAAATGCAAATATAATCTTATGGGAAGATTGTTGTGGCAATGAATGGTCTGCTGACAGGGTCTCTTTAGGTATATTAATGTAACTGACCCAGTGTAGAGGACAATAATGAGTTGGGAGTAGACATGTGCAATTCGTTTCGTTCCGAATTAGTTTTTTAACGAGTTTAGACAAATTCGTTAATTCGTAAATATCCAAATTAACGAAAACCTGTTTAATGAATTTTTCCGAATATTCGTAAATTCGTACATTTGCACATTCGCACTTTCGTACATTCATACATTCATAAATTTGCTCATTCATAAATTCGTTAATTCGTAAATTCGTACATTCGTAACTTCGCACATTCGTATATTTGTAAATTCGTACATTTGTAAATTCGTACATTTGTAAATTCGTGCATTCATAAATTTGTACATTCGTAAATTCGTACATTTGTACATTCGTACATTTGTAAATTCGTACATTCGTACATTTGTAAATTCATGCATTCGTAAATTCGTACATTTGTAATTTTGTACATTCGTAAATTTGCGCATTTGTATATTCGTAAATTCGTACATTCGTAAATTCGTACATTTGTAATTTTGTACATTCGTAAATTTGCGCATTTGTATATTCGTAAATTCGTACATTCGTAAATTCGTACATTCGTACATTTATAAATTCGTACATTCGTAAATTCGTACATTCGTACATTCGTACATTTGTAAATTCGTACATTCGTAAATTCGTACATTCGTAAATTCGTACATTTGTAAATTCGTACATTCGTAAATTCGTACATTTGTAAATTCGTACATTCGTAAATTCGTACATTTGTAAATTCGTACATTTGTACATTCGTAAATTCGTACATTTGTAAATTCGTACATTTGTACATTCGTAAATTCGTACATTTGTACATTCGTACATTTGTAAATTCGTACATTCGTACATTTGTAAAATTCGTACATTAGTAAATTAGTAAATTCGGAAATTTGCAAATTCTGAAAATTGGGAAATCTGAAATAATAATTAACTAATAATAACTTAACTATAACTAACTGTTAAAATATAGGTATTGTAATTTCCTTTCAAATTTGGCTGTTAGTGAACGTAACAAATACGAATTTATCCGAAGTTACAAATTATCTGAAATAACGAATGCCGTATGCAAACGAATGGAGCGTAATGAATTAATAATAATAAATAACAATAAATAATAATAAAAACTTTTTATTATTATTATTATTTATTATTAATTTGTTTTCCGTTCCATTTGTTTAGATGCGGCATTCATTATTTCGGATAATTCGTAACTTCGGATAAATTTGTATGTGTTACGTTCACTAACAGCCAAATTTGTAAGGAAATTACAATACCTATAATTTAACAGTTAGTTACTATTTCAGATTTTCTAATTTTCGGAATTTCGAATTTCCAAATTTCTGAATTTTCTAATTTCCGAATGTACGAATTTACGAATATACAAATTTTCTAATTTACGAATGTACAAATTTACGAATGTACGAATGTACGAATTTACAAATGTACGGATTTACTAATTACGATTATAACAAATGACCCGAAAAACTAAAAAGAAAAAAACAAACGAAACGAAAATGAACACAGACACATTTTTTGGCAGTGCACATATCTAGTTGGGAGCTTACTGTAGTCAGATGCCCTAAATAAAATTCTATGGAACATCAGAATTCTTTTGCATTTCTATACTGAAGCAATGATGACATACATTTGTGTGTTGAAAAGAGGACAATTCTGTGGTCAGATAAAATAAGATAACATGTTACGATAGAGAGACTAATGTCCGTTCTTCTCTCTTATTTTCTTTTTCAGTGGAAGGTTTTACCTGGAGAAGCAAGCCCAAGGTGGAACCACAATCTACCTCAGGGGGTAAGTAATATAAGATCCTGCCACCAATTATTCTATAAAGAAGGCTTCTTTCCATAAGAATAGGCTACCAGACAGGTCCCTCAGGCGTGTTCATTTATAATGATTTCATGGTCTGAGTGTATGTTCAGGGACCAGCTCTCTCTGGTCTTCAGTTGACATTTTCCCCTGGCCAAGTCCCTGATATGGTCCCTGTTTGATTGGAGCCTCTAACTCTTTCAATACTGATAGAGCTGGTTGGACTATTATAACGTGAGGTGGATGGTGTTATTTCACCAGACAATATTTCGCACTGGCACCAAGACATAGGGGTTGATTTACTAAAACTGGAGAGTACAAAATCTGGCGCAGCTCTGCATAGAAACCAATCAGCTTCCAGGTTTTATTGTCAAAGATTAATTGAACAAGTTAGAAGCTGATTGGCTTACTATGCAGAGCTCCACCAGATTTTGCACCCTCCAGTTTTGCGTAAATCAACCATATAACTAGTATAGAGGTTTGTTGGACCTGTCACTAGATCAGTTTGCTGCCACTTCTTTAAGAAAGTTCAGGCTGGCTCACCATCCCTCAACACTCACCATTGGTCCATGGGTCAAAGCAAACTAGTCAGATTGGCTGTGAATTTGGATTGGAACAAAAGGGGGAGTCACCCCTATATACCATTTCGATGTATAAGCAATCTTTTCTTTGTTAGCCTTTAGAGAGCTTCAGTGCTGAGAGGTTCTCATCAACTTCTAAATACTTCTTCCAAGTTAGCGATTCTGAAAGTACGTGGCAGCTTAGATTTTTTTGAAGAAAGAGTCCAGCACCAAGCTACCTGTGTATTCATAGTTCCAAAGATCGTCTGGTTGAAAAAAAAAACACCATCCAGTTCAACCACTATTCATATTAAAAGAATTCGATTGGTGTAATTTGGGTGCAGAAATGCACTGAGGAGAGCCCCCATTGAGGCTTTAATGCTGTAGGCATCTTTGTGGCGGAGATCTCTCCTTGCCAATAAACCAGTTTTTTCTACAGAGAATCCATTGAAGGGGAACATGGAACATTAATTATGGACCTTCCATCCTTGTGGATTCTCCTCAAGACGTTAGGGGGAGTTTTTTTTTTGGCCAGTGACACAGGTATCTCCGCTGAAAAGCCAACCAGTGCATTGCTGATAGCAGTCTGAGCAGAACATTGAGCTTCTACAAGCAGAAGACACCAGTTCTGGATGAGCGCATAAATGGTTTTCTCCTTTACTTGCCCTTAAAATTAAGTAGATCTTAGGCATATAAATGCTTGATGGGCAGTGGCATTCCGGACAGAACCCCTACAGATAAGTAGAACCCTCTTGGAGGAGACAATGGACTTCGGTGGGAATAATATAGCAATTTCCTTCCGGTGTAATATTCAAAAGCCGTAAGAGACCAAAAACAGATCATTTTCACTAAGAGAAGCCCCTTTGTTTCGTAAAGTTGTGTGAATATATATTTTTTTTCCAATTACAGCTTCCTCTTCTTCTGCTTCCAAATCCCCGGTGGTGCCGTTTGTGGATAAACATCGGGAGGCACTGATCAGCCGCTGTTTTCAGGTGTCTCCCATCCTGGATGGTCTGATGTCTAAAGGTCTGATAATGGATGAAGATTATGAGGTCATAATTGCTGAAAAAACTTCCCAGGACAAGATGAGAAAACTCTACATGTTCATCAGGAGCTGGTCGGCATCCCACAAGCAGACACTCTATGAGATTTTAAAGGAAAAAAATCCTCCTTTGGTTGAAGTTCTGGAGTGGTCCTAAACTGTCTCCGAAGATTACATGACAAATCACAAATGTAACACCATCTACAAGGATAGTTAAGACCCCTTTCACACTGTAGCGCGGCCGCGTTATCGATAAAGCGCCGCTAGTTTTAGAGGCGCTTTACCGTCGTTTTAGCGGCACTTCTCGGCCGCTAGCGGGGCGCTTTTAACCCCCCGCTAGCGGCCGAGGAAAGGGTTAGAAGCACCCATGTTGCAGCGCTGCCCATTCATTTCAACGGGCAGGGCGTTTTGGGAGCGGTGTATACGCCGCTCCCAAACCACCCCAAAGACGCTGCTTGCAGGACTTTCTCTAATGTCCTGCAAGCGCACCGCCCCAGTGTGAAAGCACTCGGGCTTTCACACTGGGGAGGCATGGAAGGCGTTTTTCAGGCGCTTTACAGGCGCTATTTTTAGCGCTAAAACGCCTGCAGTGTGAAAGGGGTCTGAGGGATATCTAAACCCTAGAACAAAATGTCAGATGTTTCAGCTTCTCAGTCCTTAGATGTGGTGGCTGCATTCGTTTTCTTTTTTTTCGGGTTAAGGAAAAATACCGGTTGATCCTGCCAGAATAACCAGTGACCATGGAACTTTCTCCTAAACAATGTTATCAACCTTCTCAGCTATCTAATGTGATTTACAACATACTTCTTCTAATGGAGATGGGGAATGGGGGATCTGGGGGGGGGGGGGGGCTGTAGTCTAAATCAGGAGATAATGAGCCTAGGGTGACACCCAGTGGCGGCTGGTGTTTTTTTAATTTTTTTAAATTTTTTTTTTGGGGGGGGGACTTGTTGTTTGCCCCCCCCCCAAAAAAAATATATAAAACATCAGCCGCCACTGGATGACACCCTAGGCCCCCCCGGTCGGCCGGTCATCCACCACTTACCCCATCTAGGTTTGCTATTGTCACACAACTGAGTGGGCTCGGAGTGCAGTGCTCTGCGAGCCCACCTTTTTGTGAAGCCTATTAGAGCCTCAGGCTCTAATCATGTGCTTAAAAAAAAACACCCCGCCCTGCATTGGAATCCATGCGTCTGCCGCCACAAACGTAGATTAGGGGGCCGGACGCACGGATGGGGTGGTGGCGCCCGTGCGCCCCTAATGGACTGGCCGCCACTGGTGACCACACTACTCCTAGATAGATGCAGTACAGTAGTGAGCGATGTCACCCAGGACAGGAAGTGTGTTACTGCCACAATCACCAGGCAGAAATAAAGAAAAAGAGCCTGAAAATAAACACAAATACAGTCACCACAGTCACCACATCTAAGGACCGATAAGCTGCAATATATTATACTTCTTGGGGGTTTAGATACCTTTCAAAGAGGAATTCCAGACAAAAACATATAAAGTATATCTATAATCTAAACTTTTTGGGGTTGATTTACTAAAGGCAACTAGACTGTAAGTGCCGTTTCTCCAGAGCTTCGTAAATGAGGTAAGGCTTCACTTTGCAAAGAATACCCAATCACGTGCAAGGAAAAAAAAAAAAAAACAGCATTCTTGCCTGTACATGATTGGATGATGAAAGTCAGCAGAGCCTCTGCTAATTTACTAAGCTGTGGAGCAACTGCAGAGTACAACTGCACTTTGCAAAGTGCATAGCCTATTTACCTTTTAGTAAATCAACCCTTTCCTGTAGTTTTGGATAGAGTAGAAAATGGTTGAAATCTCAGTTTTCCTTTGTGTCCCTCTGGGGAGATTTACATTCACTTCTTGTCCCAGAGACACAACACGAAATACATTGGAACCTCGGATTGCGGTTAACGAGCGCTTTGCAATACGAGCACTGTATTTCTAAAATTCCTAATTCGGTTTGCGAGTGTTGTCTCGCAAAATGAGCAGGATTCAGGCCAAAGCGGTGTGCAGTACCTGAGGTGGGGGGCGCCAGAGCCGATCGTCGCCGTTCGGAAATGCACAGAAAGGCCCGAGGACAGTTCGGCTGACCTCGGCCAACCTCGGAAAGGCTCGTGAACGGAGTCTTTCCGAGGTTTGCCGAGGTCAGCCGATGCGTGCTCGGGCCTTTTCGACCGTTTCTGAGGCTCTCCGGCGCCCCCCGCCTCTGGCCGCATGCGGTATTGCTTCCCATTGAAGTCAATGCGGAACTAATTATTTTAGTTTCCATTGACTTTAATGGAAAAACTCGCTTTGATATGCGAGTACTTTGGATTATGAGCATACTCCTGGAATGGATTATGTTCGTAATCCGAGGTTCCACTGTAAAAGTAAATTTCTCCAAAGTGATTGTGTGGAAATCCTTTCCTTGAACAGTTGTCACTGGAACAGATCTCTGGGCCCAAATGGAAGCTTTCTCTTCACTTTCTGTTTTATTGACAATTGTAGAATTCTGGATTTGCCATCATTTTCCTGCTGGCAACAGAGAGGGTGAATCTCCCCAGAGGCCAATAAAAACCCAACAGAGGATCTATCCATCCCTCGCTCTAAAAAGTTTTCACCTTAGATATACTTTAAAGCCCAACTCCGGGTTTTAACTTTAAACCCCCACAGCATGGGTTAACTGCTTGTTTTGTCAAACACGGAGCCTATACTCACCTGATCCTCTGGGAAAATGGCTCTCCCCCCACGTCCAGTGGTGGACTATTCCAGAGGTCTTCACATCCAGAGCTGGTCCATGGGCGTGATGATGTTAGGAACAGTCCACCGCACAAGTCAGCTGGACTCTGGGTGGGGGTGTTGGGGCAGTAGATGAAGGCACTGGTCTTGGGCTGGGAGGATTGTAGGTTTTGGTGAATATATCTCTGCTTTAAGAACCCCTAGACAAAAAAAACAGCAGTTAACCCATGCAGTGTGGGCACAGCCCCCACATAGAAACCAAAAAAAAAAATTTATTCACCAGAGTTCTGATTTAATAATTACAGAAGTCATGGAAGTTATCCATATTTTGGTCTTCAATGGACCACCTTTTAGTCCCAGGTGCAGGCTAGATCAGCACTATGATGTCTATAAGTCAGGCTGCTTGGCAAGGATCCCCAAAAGACCACTCGGAATGATATTGCCAACATGACTGCAAACAGTATTACAAACTGGTCTGAATGCAAATGCATCTAATATATTGTTCTATGGATCGACCTGCTCATTCCAGGGTTGCCAGTTCAGCCATTCTGCCATCAAGTTGGGCTCCTTTTAACTCTATTGGCAATTTGCCATTTCCATAAATCAGCCAAATAGTTTTCCTTGCTGCTGGATAAAGCTTGGTACAATCAAGACAAGAGGTTTTTCTCTTCTGATTTTAACAATTGTATACAAGGTAGAAGAGGTTTAATGATGAAATATTGTTCTAGAAATGCAATTACAGGCATACCCCACTTTTAAGTACACAATGGGGTTTATTTACTAAAGCTGGAAAGTGCAAAATCAGGCTCACTTCTGCATGGAAACCAATGAGTTTCCAGGTTTTATTACCAAAGCCTAATTGAACAAGTTGGAGTTGTATTCATATATCAGTTGTACTTTATGCATTTATAAATTTGTGTTTCCCTTTGAGCTCTTTTTGGTCTTTAAACTATTTGACTCATTTTATCATTTACGACTGGCAACCCTGGCAAACTACAAGCTACCCTGTCATTGGTTATCAAAGTGCTGCAGGTCAACAAATTGCCATGGACTTTAATGGAGCAGTACATTTGACAGCTCGGAGGTCGTGCCTGACCTGTTTTTCAATGCACTGCATTTTTTGGATGCAGCAAGACCTATTGAGGTTCTTCTCAGCTGCAGGCAAAGTTTGCCAATCTTGTCTTTTCTTGTCAAACACTGGGTTTTTCCCATGCATATTGAACGCCCATTGACTTGAAACCTGTCTACTGTACGTGGGTACTTAAGTATCTCAACTGACCCTCAAGAGAAATGGGGTTTCGGGTAGAAGGCTTCTTGACCACAGACTTGACTTTTATGGCATCCAAAGTATTGAAAAGGCAAAGTAGCCCCTGGGACTAAAGTATAGGGAACTCTGTTGGGGGCCAAGGGATATGCTGTAATCATGTACACTGATTCCTTGGACCTCTATGCTTACTTATATTACTGGTATTCCTCTGTAACGACTATGATGCAGTAAGCCAAAAGTCACTATTTTGTCACCCATTGGATGAACGAGTGGTTTTCATAAGCCACTGCCCATCATTAAAATGCCATACTAATCGAACCCGTTATAGAATACAAAATGTATACAAAATTACAAAAGCAAGCAACCAAAACTGTTTTTTTTTAAAAACTGAAAGGTAAAGGCTGGGCAGCGATTTACAGGTTTGCAGCTCATTAACGTGCATGGGAGAGCCGAGGCTTCTGTGATGTAGCAGATTGATCGTCAGGGAAGGTGTTGCCATAGATTCTTATAGAGTTACATCTACAGGGTATCTACAGCAGCCCCTACATATCTAATGCCTCGTTTCCACTGAGCGGATTGGTTCGGTTCGGTACGGTACGCTATTTTGGGTGTTTCCATTATGAAAGTGGCCCATACAACTGAACCGAACCGTTCCATTCAGGGTCCTGCTTCAGATGTGGGGCCATAGAAAATGGAACGGTTCGGTTAGGGCAGAGCTACGATACATTACACTGATTGGTGGACGTGTGACGCTCTGACGGCATTTTTTCTAAACCCACGTATGGCCCCTGTCGGTCCGACTTGCAGTCGAAACGCTCACCTGAATACGCCGGACCATTCTAGGCCTTCCAAACCGATCTGACCCGAACCGATCCGCTCGGTGGAAACGAGGCATAACAGTCTGTGCCAGTACAGCTGATCTCAGAAAAGGTCTCAAACTTCACGAGGCCCTATGGAAGTTAATGAGCTAAGAGAGTTGGATGTCACTGAATGGACCCCAATAGCTAGAGAATTTAGGAAGCCACGAGGCAAAGTGCAATCGAAGAGTTCCTTGATGACTTTTTTTTTTTGTGAGTCCTGTTTACTGAGCCCAGTGCCTTGTATCTGCAGAGATGTGCAGCGCTTCATTGCTCTGTCCATAGGTGCCCTCTGCTGTGCACACAGAGATTTACTAAAAGTGGAGAGTGCAAAATCTGGCGCAGCTCTGCATAGAAACCGGCTTCCAGGTTTTTTTTTTGCCAACGCCTAACTAAACAAGTTGAAGTTAGAAGCTGATTGGCTACCACGCACAGCTGCGCCAGCTTTTGCACTCTCCAGTTTTAGTAAATCAACCCCAAAATGTCTTACGGGTAGATCAAAGGATCTGATTTTTTGCAATATCTTACAAACACAATGTCTAAAATGACTCTTTCCGTTTTTATATACTTTTTAAAAAAAAAATTTTTAGTCTAGATGTTTAAGTTAATTTCTATATACACAAAACAATCCCCATGTTTGTCATTCCAACGAGCTACCACTCGTTATGGCTGATAAGACCAATACATTTCTTACATACATTATTCCACCTTCAGAAATTCCCACTTTGCGGGTGTTGGTGATGGGGGAAGAAGGGACACAATTACATTATTTGTCTTATGGTTACTAAGGGAAGATGTCTGATTATCCAAACCACACATATCCTATTATATGTCTATCTTGTTGTAAGGACCTCTGAACAACCATCCAGACGTTTAATTGACAAAATTTATATCTTTTCTGTGTTTGGAATATTTTTAAAATAAAATTGGGTGAAATCACGTCTCTCAGACTCTGTCATTAATATGTGTAGATATACATCTGTGTTAAGAACGTGGAAGGGAGTCAAACACTTTGGTAATAATATCCATTCTTTAGCTCAGTGTTTCTCAATCTTTTTTTTACTCAAGGCCCCCTTTAAAATTATGGACAGTCTCGAAGCACCCCTTTCTAAAATGTAAAAAAACTGTTCTAATGCCGTATACACACGGGCGGACTTTTCAGCATCAAAGGTCCGACGGTCTTTCCGACTGACTTTTGATGGACTTCCGACGGAATTTAGAACGAACGGACTTGCCTACACATGATTACACCAAAGTGATGACGTACACCGGACTAAAATAAGGAAGTTGATAGTCAGTAGCCAATAGCTGTCCTAGTGTTGGTTTTCGTCCTTCGGACTAGCATACAGACGAGCGGATTTTTCGACCAGACTCGAGTCCGTCGGAAAGATTTGAAACATGTTCCAAATCTAAAGTCCGCCTGATTTTTGACAGAAAAAGTCCGCTGAAGGTCCGATGGAGCCCACACATGATCGGATTGTCCGACGGATTGTCCGACGGATTCGTCCGTGTCGGACCAGTCCGGTCGAAAAAGCCCGCCCATGTGTACAGGGCATAATAGTTTCACATAATGCAGAACAAACATTGAAGGAGGGATTGGACTGTGCCTGAATAGGATTTGGTCTGTCTGACCCAAAATCAGAACGAAAAGCAAAACACCTGGTACCAAAAGGCACTGTGGACAAACCCCTTAGGGTCTTTAAAGGGGTTGTAAAGCTTCGTGTTTTTTCACCTTAACCACTTGCCAACCGCCCTATAGCCAAATGACGGCTGCAGGGCAGCTGGATAACTCTGGGATCACGTCATATGACGTGATTCCAGAAAACTGCTCCCGCGCGCCCCCTGGGGCGCGCACACGGGAACATCCGTGACCATTCAAATGACGAAGCGATCACATGTAAACAAACCGGCGTCATGTCATGACGCCGGTTCCTCCCTCCCCTCTCTGTACCGATCGGTACAGAGGGGGAGAGATCGGATGTGAGCCGCGCTGTGGGCTGGATGTGTAGTGCCCACAGCGCAGCTCAGTGACATGTCGTCACATCCATCCATCCCTCCATGCTCAGCCATCCCCCCCCCCCCTATGCTCTGCAATGACCCTGTGCAATACTCTGCAACCCTGTGCAACCCTGTGCAATACTCTGCAACCCTGTGAAATACTGTGCAATACTCTGCAACCCTGTGAAATACTGTGCAATACTCTGCAACCCTGTGAAATACTGTGCAATACTCTGCAACCCTGTGCAATACTCTGCAACCCTGTGAAATACTCTGCAACACTGTGCAATACTCTGCAACCCTGTGCAATACTCTGCAACCCTGTGAAATACTTTGCAACCCTGTGCAATACTCTGCAACCCTGTGCAATACTCTGCAACCCTGTGAAATACTCTGCAACCCTGTGCAACCCTGTGCAATACTCTGCAACCCTGTGCAATACTCTGCAACCCTGTGCAATACTCTGCAACCCTGTGCAATACTGTGCAATACTCTGCAACCCTGTGCAATACTCTGCAACCCTGTGAAATACTCTGCAACCCTGTGAAATACTCTGCAACCCTGTGCAATACTCTGCAACCCTGTGCAATACTCTGCAACCCTGTGCAATACTGTGCAATACTCTGCAACCCTGTGCAATACTCTGCAACCCTGTGAAATACTCTGCAACCCTGTGAAATACTCTGCAACCCTGTGCAATACTCTGCAATGATCCTGTGCAACCCTGTGCCATACCCCGCCATACTCCGCCATACCCCGCCATACTCCGCCATACCCCGCCATGCCCCGCCATACTCCGCCATGCCCCGCCATACTCCGCCATGCCCCGCCATACTCCGCCATACTCCGCCATACCCCGCCATACTCCGCCATGCCCCGCCATACTCCGCCATGCCCCGCCATACTCCGCCATACTTTGCCATGCTCAGCCATACTCGGCCATGCTCGGCTGTACTCGGCCTCTGTATGTGGCCAGGCTGTGGAAGTCTCACACATGTGGTATCGCCGTACTCAGGAGGAGCAGGAGAATCTATTTTGGGGGGTCATTTTTGGTATGTCGTCATACGACGTCCTTGACTTTGTGCGGGGATATCTGAATGATGGGTGCAGCTACAGGCATCATTCAGATATCATCTTTTTCAGCCGGCGATTCCCTACACCATAAGAATGATCATAGCAGCTGTTCCACTGCTTGATCATTCTTACGGGAGGCGAGAGGGGACGCCCCCCCCCCCCTCTCGCCACCCTCCGGTGCTTCTACCGACTCACCGCTACGATCGAAGCCAGGATCATTTTTTTTTTTTTTTTTTTTATTTCAGGCTTCCCAGCCTAGAGGTGAGATGTGGGGTCTTATTGACCCCATATCTCACTGTAAAGAGGACCTGTCATGCCATATTCATATTACAGGGGATGTTTACATTCCTTGTAATAGAAATAAAAGTGATCAAAAAATTAATTTTTTGGAAAAAAGCCTCAAACTAAAATAAATAAAGTAAAATGAACAATAAAAAAAAAAATAAAAAAAAAAATTCCCCGTGTCCCCGTGTGCTCGCAGTCAGAAGCGAACGCATACGTAAGTTGCGCCCACATATGAAAATGGTGTTCAAACCACACATGTGAGGTATCGCTGCGATCGGTAGAGTGAGAGCAATAATTTTGGCCCTAGACCTCCTCTGTAACTCACAACATGTAACCAGTAAAATTTTTTAAAGCGTCCCCTATGGGGATTTTTAAGTAGCGAAGTTTGGCGCCATTCCACGAGCGTGTGCAATTTTGAAGGGTGACATGTTAGGTATCTATTTACTCGGCATAACTTCATTATTCACATTATGTAAAAACATTGGGCTAACTTTACTGTTTTGTTTTTTTTGAAAGCACAAAACTGTTTTTTTTTTCAAACAAAACGCGTTCGAAAAATTGCTGCGCAAATATCGTGCGAGATAAAAAGTTGCAACGACCGCCATTGTATTCTCTAGGGTCTTTGCTAAAAAAATATATATAATGTTTTGGGGTTCTATGTAATTTTCTAGCAAATAAATTATGATTTTTACATGTAGGAGAGAAATGTCAGAATTGAGTTGGGTGCTCCAGAACACCTGAAGGTGCTCCCCTGCATGTTGGGCCTCTGTATGTGGCCACGCTGTGTAAAAGTCTCACACATGTGGTATCGCCGTACTCGGGAGTAATAGCAGAATGTGTTTTGGGATGTAATTTGTGGTATGCATATGTGGTGTGTGAGAAATAACCTGCTAATATGACAATTTTGTGAAAAAAAAAAAAAAGAAAAAAAAAATCTTGATTTTGCAAAGAATTGTGGGAAAAAATGACAACTTCAAAAAACTCATCATGCATCTTTCTAAATACCTTGGAATGTCTTCTTTCCAAAAAGGGGTCATTTGGGGGGTATTTGTACTTTTCTGGCATGTTAGGGTCTCAAGAAATGAGATAGGCCGTCAGTACTTCAGGTGTGATCAATTTTCAGAGATTGGCACCATAGCGTGTGGACTCTATAACTTTCACAAAGACCAAATAATATTCACTAATTTGGGTTATTTTTACCAAAGATATGTAGCGGTATAAATTTTGGCCAAAATATATGAAGAAAAAATTACTAATTTGCAAAATTTTATAACAGAAACGAAGAAAAATGCATTTTTTTTACAGAATTTTCGGTCTTTTTTCTTTTATAGCGCAAAAAATAAAGAACCCAGCGGTGATTAAATACCACCAAAAGAAAGCTCTATTTGTGTGAAAAAAAGGACAAAAAATTCATTTGGGTACAGTGTTGCATGACTGAGTAATTGTCATTCAAAATGTGAGAGCACCGAAAGCTGAAAATTGGTCTGCTTAGGAAGGGGGTTTAAGTGCCCAGTGGTCAAGTGGTTACAGTGGTGTTCCGGCCGAAATTATACTTTTTAAATAAAAATACCCCTATAGTACGCAAGCTTAATGTATTCTAGTAAAGGTCTGTTTTGTTGGTTTATAGCAGTAGTTTGTTATTTTATAAACTTACAGCAGGCCGTGGCCATCTTAAGTGTGGGCATCTGAAGCCAGACTGTATGCCTTCCTGGATCTCATTCTTGCAGATCTCGCACATGCTCAGTGCAGCACAAGCAGTGTAATAGGTTTCAGGTCAGGTTTCCATAGCAACGGCAGTGTCAGAGGAAGTTGCCGCCCCTTCCCAGAAGGCATTGCAAACAGGAAATGATGCGATGGGCCACGGCCAAGGAGGAGGAAGTGAAAAATGAATACAACAGATATACAGTAGGTGCTGAAAAAAAAATTAAAAAACACCAAATTCGTTTAAAGTGCACAGTTTAGTGAGCGATGCTGAAGAGTTGTAAAAGTGGTTGGAACTCCACTTTAATGCATTCTATGCATTAAGGTGAAAAAGCACCTTGCACTCTCCGCCCCCCCCCAGACCCCATTTTATTTACCTGAGCCCCGAATCTTCGTGGGCGCGATCCCGCGTTGCTTTCCCCCAGCTCTTCATTGGATGATTGATAGCAGCGCAGCCAATGGCTCCCGCTGCTGTCAATAAAATCAATGACGCGGCACGCCGGGGGGGCGGGCTGAGTGATACACTCGGCGGCTGTGGCCGCCGAGTGTATCACACGGGAGCGCGCCCGCAAGCTAACCCCCTTGGGAAAGCGCTTCCCAGAGGGGGGTTAGCTCTTGCGGGTAGGAGCCCAGACAGCCGCCGAGGGACCCCAGAAGAGGATGATCAGGGCCACTCTGTGCAAAACGAACTGCACAGTGGAGGTAAGTATAATATATGTTTGTTATTTCAAAAAAAATATACCCTTTACAACCCCTTTAACCACTTGCTTGCTGGGCACTTAAACCCCCCTCCCATCCAGACCAATTTTCAGCTTTCAGCGCTGACGCACTTTGAATGACAATTGCGCGGTCATACAACACTGTACCCAAATGAAATTTTTACCATTTTTTCCCACAAATAGAGCTTTCTTTTGGTGGTATTTGATCACCTCTGCGGTTTTTATTTTTTGTTAAAAAAATGTAAAAAGACCGAATTAAAAAAAATTCTCCTTCATTGATGTACGCTGATGAGGCGGCAGTGATGGGCACCGATAGGCGGCAGTGATGGGCACTGATCAGTTACACTGATAGGCAGCACTGCTAGGTGGCACTGATTGGCACCACTGGTGGGCATTGATAGGTGGCACTTGTGGGCATTGATAGGTGGCACTGTGGGCACTGTCAGGTGGCAATGGCAGGTGACACTGGCAGGGGGTACTGGTGGCACATATGAGGCAGAATTGCCTCTTCCTCTTCGGGACCGATGTCCCTTGCAGATAAGCCAGTGATCGGCTTTTTTTTCTCAGCACAAGGAGAAAAAAAAAAACGATCACAGAGCTTTTGTTTTGATCATGCGATCAGCTGTCATTGGCTGACAGCTGATCACATGGTAAGGGGCCAGGACCGGCCTCTTACTCGGATCGGTGATCACCCGAGTCTCTGTGACTCCGCGTGCACAGGGGAGGCCGTCATATGATGGCCTCCCGGAAATTCTGGTCCGCGCTGTGACCGTCATTCGGCTATAGCGCGGATGTCAAGCGGTTAATAGACAGACCAAAGCACAAGGTATATAAAAGGTTTAAATTTATTAAGAAGTCACAATAGTAAACATATGGACAAAGGGCATGATACATAAAAATAATATCTCATACCCAATATGATACAGTTGTATGAGCTGGTCACTGGACTAGTGGCGGTCAATACAGTGTATAACACCTTACATGTTACGGACTACAAGTCCTTCTTCAGAGGTTTAGTTATTGGTTCAGATGGGTACAGATTTTCTACAATAAAGAGAGTATATAATAGTACAATATTAATATAAAGTAATAGAGATCAATACTGTTTCAGCTGAAAGCACTATACATTGATTTAACATAACACCTGTTATCAGAAAAATGGATAAATTACTTGCATAGTAAGACACTTCATACACAACTGACCTGAAAGGGATAGGATGGTCCAACCAATCATGGGCACTAGGAAGATCTATCTCCAGGGCACAACAGTCCCTGGGCCATAAACATGGCAAAACTTGCTTCGCTACGAGGACTCAAGCCAGTGGAGCCAGAGAGCTCCTACTTATACTGGGCCAGTCTAGCTGAATTAGAGGTATAGAACAGTATTATTGTAATAGTCCGTTCAAGGTGCACAAACGATAAATAAAGCACTAAGTGACCATCCTGCCAGCTGAGTAGCAGCTATGAAGTTAGGGTATACTACTGATAAGGTGACAGTGGTCCAACATACCTGAGAGATATCGGAGTATACATCCGTGTTAAGAACGTGGAAGGGAGTCAAACGTTTTGGTAGAGTATCCATTCTTTAGCTCAGTGTTTCTCAATCTTTTTTTTAGTCAAGGCCCCCTTTAACCACTTCAGCCACGGACCATTTGGCTGCCCAAAGACCGGAGCGTTTTTTTGCGATTCAGCACTGCGTCGCTTTAACTGACAATTGCGCGGTCGTGCGGCGTGGCTCCCAAACAAAATTGACGTCCTTTTTTCCCCCACAAATAGAGCTTTCTTTTGGTGGTAATTGATCGCCTCTGCGTTTTTTATTTTTTGCGCTATAAACAAAAAAAGAGCGACAATTTTGAAAAAAAGCACTTTACTTTTTGCTATAATAAATATCCCTAAAAAAATATATAAAAAAACATGTTTTTTTCCTCAGTTTAGGCCAATACGTGTTCTTCTACATATTTTTGGTAAAAAAAAAAAAAAAAATCGCAATAAGCGTTTATTGATTGGTTTGCGCAAAAGTTATAGCGTCTACAAAATAGGGGATAGTTTTATGGCATTTTTGTTAATAATTTTTTTTTTTACTATTAATGGCGGCGATCTACAATTTTTCTCGTGACTGCGACATTATGGCGGACAGATCGGACACTTTTGGCGCTATTTTGGGACCATTCACATTTATACAGCGATCAGTGCGAATAAAAATGCACTGATTACTGTGTAAATGTGACTGGCAGTGAAGGGGTTAACCACTAGGTGGCGCTGTAGAGGTTAAGTGTGTCCTAGGAAGTGATTCTAATTGTGGGGGGGGGGTACATGTGACACGACACTGATCACCGCTCCCAATTACAGGGAGCGGTGATCAGTGTCCTGTCACTAGGCAGAATGGGGAAATGCTTGTTTACATTAGCATTTCCCCGTTCTTCCTCTCCATGAGACGATCGCAGGTATCCCCACAGACAACGAGTCCACGGGACCTGCAATCACACTCACGGAGCTCGCGGCGCGCGCCCACAATGCCGTGTCTTAAAGGGCAACTTACAGGTACGTCAATATGCCTGTAAGTGCCCTTCTGCTGACGTATATCGGCGTAAGCTGGTCGACAAGGGGTTAAAATTATGGACAGTCTCGAAGCCCCTCTTTCTAAAATGTAAAAAACCGTTCTAATAGTTTCACATAATGCAGCAACATCCACACATGTAGGACACCCAACGTTATGATGCTTAGAAATATATATATATATATATATATATATATATATATATATATATATATATATATATATTTATTTTTTTTTACAGCTTTTTCTCCTTGTGTGAGGCTCTCTGTTCTATCTCTGAGAGGTCCGCCTTCCCTGACCCCACTGCCACATATGCCATTTATTTTATGGGCATCTATTTCAGGTGCGTACTAATGATGAGATATTATACATATATTTTTCTATACATTTTTAATATAGCCTATTTGGTATAGTCTCTATTAAATCAGAGACACATTTCATCAGCAAGTTTTTGCTGTGTCACCTTTACACACACACACACACATATATACATATATATATGTATATATGTTCTCTCTTTATTCTTTGACAGTTTGTCTGTTCATTTCTTGTACCTTGTCCTGGCTCCCACACTCGCCCGGGAATTTGCCCTTAGGGGCCAATAGATGTCCCTTGATTTGGTCGGTCCAGCCGTGGTAAGCTTCAATGTCTATTCTTGATGGGGATGCAGTTATGGGTTGGAACCGTGTATATAATATATTATTCTTAGCATTGTTTGGATTGTTGAACATGCTCACCTCTATGGCAGATTTGAGGTATGTCCATATATGTTCCAATCCTTACAATCATTATTGCATGTATTTTTGATTGGTTTGTTTATAAGCTTGATTATTTATATGTCTATCCTTTATAGAGATAACTACATAAAATGTCTCTGGAAACATACTCCTGAAGAAGCGGTCACAACGCGAAACATGCTGAGTCTGAACTGATCTGAGGACGACATTCCGATTCCTTTCCCTGGATGGATGTCTTCCAATTGCTCAGTTCTTGTTCAGAGAATGAATTTATATGTATTGTATATTCCCTCTTTTTAGGACCTTTTAATCATGTCTTTGTTTCAATAAATTTATAGAATTTTATACAAATGTGTATGTAAGTCCTTACCGTACCATGAGAGTCCACAGTTGCCTTAGACCCTCTGCCTTTTGTTTTTCCTAAATTTATAGGACGATGGTACATCATCATAGCTTTACTATCACTAGCACTAAATAATTAATTGGACCCCTATGCTTTTTAAAACAATTACTGGAGTTCCCCTGCAATAACTATGATTCAGTAGCCAATAGCCACTAATTTTTCTCTGACTGACATGAACAAACAAGTAGTTTTCTTAAGCCACTGCCCACAATTAAAATGCTGTACTAATCCAACCCATTAGAGAGAAAGAGAGTTTAAAATAAGCCCACTCTTACATATTTGTTGTTATATTTACAAAAATGAACAATCAAAACTGTTTTCAGGCTGTGCAATGATTTACAGGTTTGCAGCTTATTAACATCCATGGTAAGTAATCAATAATCAGATATGATGGAACAGATTGATTGCCAGGGAAGGTGTTGCCATAGATTCCTATAGAACTGAAGCCTAGTACACACTGATAGTTTTTTTCGCTCAGCTCGGCGGGTTGCACATGGCCCTTCGACAGAAGGACTGGCTCCAGTACGCATGGGCAAAACGTTGGCCGGTTTCCATTGATGCCGCCTGAGATTCGGCCCATGTGTACTAGGCTTAAATCTACAGGGTATCTAGAGTAGCCCCTACTGCAAATAACAGTCTGTGCCAACACAGCTGATCTCAGGAATGGTCTCAATCTTCACAAGGCCCTATGGAAGTTAATAAGCTGTATACTATTGAATGGACCTCACTAGTTGGAGAACCTTTTTGAGGCACTTATTTAGGAAGCCACAAGGCAAAGTGCAATCAAATGCCGTGTGCACACGAGCGGATTTTCCGTCTGAAAAAACTTGGATGGTTTTTCAGACGGGATTCCGCTCAAGCTTGCCTTGCAAACACACGGTCACACAAAAGTTCTCTGAACTTTCGACCATCAAGAACGCGGTGACGTACAACGCTATGACATGCCGAGAAAATTAAGTTCAATGCTTCCGAGCATGCATCGAATTGTTTCTGAGCATGCGTAGGTATTTTGTGCTTCGGAATTTGTACAGACGATCGCGTTTTCGGCTAGGAACTTTTTCCGACCGAAAAATTGAGAACCTGCTCTCAATCTTTTGCTGGCTGGAATTCCGCCAGCAAAAGACCGATGGAGCATACGCACGGTCGCATTTTCTGACTAAAAGCTCTCATCGGTCTTTTGCTGGCCGAATTTCCGATCGTGTGTACGGGGCAAAAGAGTTCCTTCATTACCTTTTTGTAAGTGTTGTTCACTGAGCCCAGTGAGCTTCATTGCTCTGTCCACCAGTGCCCTCTGCCATGTACACGTTAAGTCTTACTGTCCATTTTTTTTTAAATGTTTTTTTTTTTTAAATGTAGTCTAAATGTCCAAACAGTTAAGTTTTTCATACACAGAATATTTCTATATTTGCCATTCCATGACTTGGGATGGCTAATAAGACTAATGCATTTCTTACATACATCATTACACCTTGACAATTACCACTTGGGGGGGTGGTGAAGGGGAAAAGAAGGGACACCGTGGCCAACTATTTTATGGTCACTTAGGGATAATGTCTGATTGTTCACCCCACAGATATCCCATTACATGTCTATCTTGTTGTAAGAACCTCTGAAAGACAATCCGAAAGTGTGGCTACAACGCCAAAGGAAGAGTCAAGTAAATCAGAGTCATGAAGCGTCCACAACTAAAATACTAGTTGTGGACTCAACCAGATATGAAAAGGGTCTATATATCCAAAAATCTCAGTAGCCAAAGCATTGTATTATTCCACTTTATTGTACACAAATGTTAAAAAACAGTTTCTAAAACACCTCCACTATACTCAAAAAAATGCCCTAGTGCAGGGATGCTGAAACTACGGCCCTCCAGCTGTTGCGGAACTACACATCCCATTAGGCATTGTAAAACTCTGACATTCACAGACATGGCTAGGCATGATGGGAATTGTAGTTCTTGAACAACTGGAGGGCCATAGTTTGAAGACCCTTGCCCTAGTGCCTATTGTATATGCTATGGTCAAAATATATTGTCCTTGGTGATGCAACGGCAGCTCTCTGTGTCATAAATGTGACGCCCTTACAAAAATCAAGAAAAAAGAAAAATGTCCATGTCCAAGTTTAGTTAGTCATATCGTGCATTGATTGGTAGGACACAAAGCATTTAGTGTCTAAATAGGGATTGGTGTCCATTGGGATATATATGTGGCTCCATAAAACTTTGAACATATGTTAACCATGAAGATCATATAGTGTGGTCTAGAGGAGGGTACAATGAAAAGGGGGGAAGGCTATGCAGATGTTGATCCACCTCCCTCGCACACTAAAGTAGGATGGTATGCAGTCTATATTTCAAGAAGTTGCAAACCCTTCATGTAAACAATGTAGAACATATACAGAAGTTGATAGCAGATGAACAATAGCGTGGTCCAGGGGAGGATTTCAATGTCATACTGTCCCCCTCGCATGTTATACTTGAAAACATATTCATGCATGTATATGCTAGTAGATTGCATGTCAAAACTTGTGATGTTTCAACACAGATCACATCTGTAAATCCTGTTATAGGTAAATGTAGAGGCGTGGTAAGCCACCATTTATCCGTCAATGACCAGCAGAATCTCTTATGTGCAATACAAGTGTCCAAATGCTGGTCATATATCAACTAGCAGAAAAACAGTTACATGGAACTCATATGTTTCGGCATCGCATCACCAAGTACAGTAGAAACAGTCCCGAGTTTCCATAATGGATACATCATAGTAATTAGTATATTTATCCCTAGGCCATGCATGCGCCCATAGCATATTTACCGGGTCATCTGTGTTGAGGGTGGGGGTGGTTGAGGAAAAAAAAACGCCAACCTGACTAGTTTAGCCGGTTCTACCAGCTGTCGCAGAGGTACGGCTCTCCCAAAACCAGAATCATCCAACCACAAAGAGCAGAGACAAAAACAAAGAATCTTGCCCCCTAAAAGACTGACTTATGATACTTTAGGCGAAAGTTCTGATAAAGCTATCTTCTCCTCATAAAGAACTCACAAAGGGCCGACCCGTCCAGTGGATTAGATTCAGTCCGATTCAGTGGAAGGCAACTCCAACTTACTCCCTGGAACATCTAAGTGGGCCATCCGATATCGGTGGCTTATGGGCAAGATAACCTCACCTCTTATGACAAATGGTGGGAGGTTACCTTGCCAGATTCAAATGCACATGTCAATTGCTTGTACTCTCATATGTATTAAATTGCTTTTGCCTCCAGATGTATTTTTAGAGCTTATATCAGGTTATGGACATTATACTGACTCTAAAAGAAAACAAGGAAAGGGGCGCCTCTGAGTGTATAAGTAAAACACTTTAATAATAAAACACAATACCAACTCACATGGGAGCAGGTATTTTAGAGTACATCTCTGGGCTGAGTAGTGTCCAAGAGCAGGATGGGTGACCAGGTCCAAATAGTTCCACTTCTCCCTGACGATGTGTAGCACGTCAGATCCCAGGAAGGATGGGGCGGTGAGCTGTCAATGCCTGTAGTGCTAAGAGCTGGGGCTCCTGAAGTCCTCCACCTACAGCGGTTACAAGAGAGGACTTCAGGAGAAGTTCCTGGACACTACTCAGCCAAGAGATGTACTCTACCATACCTGCTCCCATGTGAGTTGATATTGTGTTTTACTATTAAAATCTTTTACTTATACACTCAGAGGTGCCCCTTTCCTTGTTTTCTCTCAGCTTTACAGGAATTGGCTTCTGGTCTCCATTGGTGGCAGCCCTGACAAACGGACTCTATACTCATCTATACCTGTTTGGACTATCATGGTTTATAAATGGTTACTACTAAGGTACTAAAGTTTTGCGCCTTTTACTTGTATATTATACTGACTCTGTCTCTCCTTTGGGGACCAAAGATTCTTTGGTGGGAGGAATGTGTAGCGGGTGTAGTGGACACCCCTCCTCCCCCCTCTCATCCCCTCATGCTGCCAGAACAGGGAACAGAGCGGCGGTGCTGTGGGTGGCTGACACCCCCCCCCCCCCGAGAGATAGAGCGGCTCTCAGTTTTCCTGCCCACTCGCTTCTCCGCCTGTCAACAGTGGGGTCCAGAGAGGACCAGAGCAACTACAGGGGAGATCAGCGGACTCTCTGTGATCTCAGTCTGCCGGCCGCTTTGTCTTTCCCTCCCTCTTAGCAGCACCAAGAGCCAATTAGGAGAACCTGAGGAGCATCATGGGAAATGTTGCCCCAGAGACAGTGTGACCCATAAAATTGAATGGGAGATGGACTACAGCCCCCAGCTAGCTTGGACACAGACAACCAGATTGGACGAGAGTTTATTTTTTCCCAGACAAAGTAAGTCACCTCAGGGCAGAGTTTCCAGGGGAGAAGGGAGAGAGACTGAGCCACTGGAGAGCCATTACTGTCAGGAAGACTAGAGCACTGCACTGTGTTTTGAAAGCTGAAGGACACAGCTGCTGCCAGGGTACAGTCCCTGCCGTTTCAGGGGTTACCACGGGCAACTGAGAGTGAAGGGACAACCGCCCAGAGGGGCCACTGCATTTCTGGGTCTGGTGAGAGGCCTGTCGGCCATTGTCTACTACCGTCCTTAGAGACTGAGCCATTAGGAACCATATAGTCAGCTACTCCATTGCTACAATACTGCCTGCAGGCCTTATTGACTGCCTCAAAGGGCTCCGACGGTTAAAGAGCTCCAACATTTTAGCCAACTGAAGAGATAAGACTAAAGACTAACCCCTAACCTTTGCTGCCCCAAAGCCTTCGCCCCTTTGCTAGTTAAAGAGGTACCTCTTAGCCTGCCAGTGACATTTACACAGTAATCAGTGCATTTTTTATAGCACTGATCGCTGTATAAATGTCAATGGTCCCAAAAAAGTGTGAAAAGTATCCGATCTGTTCGTCGCAAAGATGTCGCAGTCCTGATAAAAATCACCGCTATCACCAGTAAAAAATAAATAAATAATAAAAATGGCATAAAAATGCCATAAATCTATTCCCTATTTTGTAGATGCTATAACTGTTGCGCAAACCAATCAATATAAGGTTATTGTGATTTTTTTTTTTTTACCAAAAACATGTAGAAGAATACATATCAGTCTAAACTGATGAAGAAATTTGTTTAAAAAACATTTTTTTTTTGAATATTTATTATGACAAAAAGGAAAAATATGTATGAATCTCAGTTGTTGGTCCGGTTGGTGAAAACAACACCCTTCCTAAAGACACCTCATCCCAATGAAGACTAAATCAAAAAAGGAGAGTAGGGGGGATTTTTGCAGTGTCAGATATGAAGATATACAATTGACTTCTTATGAATAAAATATAGTATTCATTATCAAAATATATTTTTAAAAAAGGGGAAAACAAATAAGACATACTGTAACTAGACAATATGGAATTACAGGCATTTGGTGGTAAGCATCATATACAGAGGAATATTGAATCACAGCAAAGAATATTGCACACAAGCCCGACATGTTTCGCTACTCAAGCTTCCTCAGGGGATGTGGAAGGAGTTTGTTATGCTGAGACCACTAAATAAATGAAAAAGCAGAATTATAACAACAATTCACAAAATATACAAGGAAATTATACATACAAAGTGTTAATTGGGATATGAACCTATTTGCATGAAATAAACTAGACACTTACCCCATGCAGTATTAGTACCCATGAGCCACCTGGCAGAGCCCCTAACTTGGTCCCAAAAGACCGGATCCAAGGGGGTCAGTTTGGCAAGGTCATAGAGGGCTGATAGGGAGACACTGAGGGACAATAGAATTGCCAAAGATTAAATTTCTGGATTGAATATATAAAGGTAATTTGGTGTGGAGGAATGGGGGGGGGGGAAGAGGGGAGGAATGAGGGGGAGGGGGGGTGGGGGGAGAGAAGGGATGAAGGGGGGGGGGAGGGTTGGGGATGGGAAAAGGAACATCTCCTACTAAAAGGATTTATATATGTATATATATATACTTACACTGAGTTTTCTATTCATTTGGTTATCTAATAGTCCATAGAACACAATGATGTTTAAAGGGTTATGGTTAGACCCTATATGAAATTTGCTGCTGGGGAAGACTGAAAAATGATAATAGGGGATTTTTAGTATATAGTTGTAATGTTTATGATATTAAAGGTGAAAAAAGTGAGTAAATAGGATTACATGATAACTAACGTGGGTTGTTAGGTATGCCTATGAGAAGAATGGAGGCACTGTAGAATATGGCTGACTATCCCAGAATGGTAGCTGAGCGTCAGCAAAGGAATAAATAAATGAAATAATAGATAGAATAGGTTACAGGAGACAAGCTCTCCATACTTAAATGACTTAATACAAGCAAAGTAATGTATTATGGGTCAGCTGCAAAGAGCGATGCCACACAGCTAGATAGGAATAGAGACACCGATCGTCATAGACATTGATAATATAGACCAGTAGCCTCCAAGTAAAGACAGATTAGTGCACAGTTGAAGGATAGCATAAGGTTAGTTAATAAGTCATGGGTCCAAATCTACAGCGTCTTACCTCTCTATTCAGTGGTCACAAATCCAGTGTCTCCCTCCGGCTCAGGCTGAACTGACAGCCTGAATAGCCGGTTTATATCAGCCCTCCAACGAGCCGGCGTGTGACGTCACCGGCTCGAGGCGGACGTGAAGACGCCTGTGCGCATGCGCACGAGCCGCTCTCCACCCTCTAAACTACAATTACCATGAGACCCTGCGGTGAGGAGGAGGGTCCAGGCTCATCCACATTCAGGAATGTCCCCGGATCCCTCAACCAATCACCGCAGCGCTCAGGCATGCAGTGCTGGTGCAATATGTATATATGTATATATGAAAAAAAAATTTTTTCAAAATTGTCGTTCTTTTTTTGTTTATAGCCCTAAAAAAAGAAAAACCGCAGAGGTGATCAAATAACACCAAGCTCTATTTGTGGGGGAAAAAGGACATCAATTTTTTTTTTTTTTTGGGTACAATGTCACACGACCACGCAATTGTCAGTTAAAACGATGCAGTGCCTTTTTGCAAAAAAAAAATGGCCCGGTCAGGAAGGGGGTAAATCCTTCCAGGGCTGAACAGGTGTGTGTCTATTCACTAATAATAACCCACAGCCAGGATAAAAGTTTTTTCCACTTGTGTCTTTATTCATGCTTGCAGTGATTTTCATTCAACTAGGTGTTTCGGAGGGTCTGAGTTTGTTCTTGGAGACAAGGCGCAGAACAGAGAACTTATGCCGCGTACACACGGTCGGACTTTACGGCAGACTTTGCTTGGCGGACTTTTCGACAGACTTTACGACGGACTTTCCGAATGAACGGACTTGCCTACACACAATCCACCAAAGTCCATCGAATTCGTACGTGATGACGTACGACTGGACTAAAACAAGGAAGTTCATAGCCAGTAGCCAATAGCTGCCCTAGCGTGGCTTTTTGTCCGTCAAACTAGCATACAGACGAGCGGACTTTTCGACCGGACTCAAGTTCGACGGATAGATTTAAAACATGTTTCAAATCTAAGTCCATCCAACTTTTGAGAAAACAAAGTCCGCTGGAGCCCACACACGATCGGATTGTCCGACGAAATCCCGTCCGCCGGGCAAAGTCTGCCGTAAAGTCCGCTCGTGTGTACGCGGCATTAGATTTACCAAGCGGCTCCTTCAGGGGTGGCTCTACATGTAGATAAAAACATTTTTATGAGAGGAAACCATTGTTCTATGAAATGAACTGCTATTATATTTCAGGTGGTTGGAGGAGGGAGGTGTCTGTGTCCTCTCCATCTACGAAGCTGCATTATATGTCCAACGTTTAAAAAACCAAGCTGACCTTATCTGCCTGACACAAGGCAGCTTTGAATTTAGTCAGCGTGATTTTTTTTTTTAGGCGGGAAAAAACGAAATGACTTTCACTTCCTGGTAAAAAACTAACAGACATATTTGCCTTGAAAGGGGAAGAGAAGGTGAGCAGCTGCAGACGGAGCTGAGGTTGGCATCTTTCCAGGCACCACGTAGGGGAGGATGGCACGGAGTGTGCGAGATGCCCTGCTCAGGGCCTTGGATGAGCTGGGTGAGAGGAGCTTCAAGAGGTTTCGGAGCGAATTAATGAACTGGGAAATTAAGAAGGGCTTCAACAAGATCCCCAGAAGCAAGCTAGAAAAGGCAGAAACCGATGATGCGGTAGATGTAATAGTGCGTCACTACATGGAATCTTATGGAGCGGAGCTGACGGTGGATGTTCTAGAAGCCATTGATGAGAAAAAAGTGGCCTCCAACCTTAAGAAAAACCTGGAGAATGGTAAAGCTGATCATTAAACTAATATGACATCTTCTTTTTTTTTTTTTAATAAAGCAGGCCATCCATTTTGTTTGCATTTTGTCCAGTTCCTGATGAACTGGCTGAAATTTTGCTTAGTGGGTGGCCCTGTTGGCGACCTCCCTCCCAACTTTCTTTGACTGAAGAGATCAAAAGAGCTGGGCAGAAAATTGATGGCTGATGAGCCTCTACATCCGATTGGATGCAGCTGCTGTTTGGGTACTCTGACAACCGCCCACCGGCAAACGTCAGAATGCCATAGCCCAGCAGGGTGATTGATCCATCTGTGTGCTGTATTGCATTCGGGAAGAATCTGTTGAAAATCTGTTAACCTGCAGGCTGCATGGAAATGATCTAAAAGTTGTACAGCCAGCTTTAGGAATTGAGCCTATTGTGGGCAGTTCGCATATAGTGAAGTGAAATGTAGAGATAGGCATAGGTGCCAACATGTACAGATTTCTCCGTTCCCTTCCTTTTTCTTTTCTGTACCTAATTGATACAAAAAAAAAAAAAATGGATTAAGTAACATATACAGATCATTTCCAGGAGTACTCTTCTGCTCACTGCAATCTCTGGGAGATACAGCACCCTGTAATACTCTTCATATACTGTAACTATATTGGATAATAGGATACTTCTTACATTTGTGAATGTTGCTGTTTTTGCCTTTATTAATCAAAAAAGCTTCTTTTGTGCCCCTCTCTGATTTGTTTTCACTTTATTACTGGGGCCCGACACTCTCAGACTGAATGACTAATGCCCCCGTACACACGGACGGATTTTCCGATGGAAAATGTGTGATAGGACCTCGTTGTCGGAAATTCTGACCGTGTGTGGGCTCCATCACACATTTTCCATCGGAATTTCCAACACACAAAGTTTAAGAGCTTGCTATAAAATTTTCCGACAACAAAATCCGTTGTCGGAATTTCCGATCGTGTGTACAGAAATCCGACGCAAAGTGCCACACATGCTCAGAATAAATAAAGAGATGAAAGCTATTGGCTACTGCCCCGTTTATAGTCCCGACGTATGTGTTTTACGTCACCGCGTTCAGAATGATTGGATTTTCCGACAACTTTGTGTGACCGTGTGTATGCAAGACAAGTTTGAGCCAACATCCGTCGGAAAAAATCCTAGGATTTTGTTGGCGGAATGTCCGATCAATGTCCGACCGTGTGTACGGGGCATAACTCCTGCCAAGTGGCGGTCTCTAGGTAGACAAAGGGTTAATATTTTGAGTGTTTAGCTTTTATATGGACGACCTGGCTCCATGCTTTGAGCAAGTCTTGCTATAATGAAACGCATTGGGTGGCGGAGTAAGGCATGCACCTAGGCTATGTTCTTGTAGCAGTGAAGGAAGTGTAAAGCCCCGTATACACACGATCGGACTTTCCGACAACAAAACCGTGGAATTTTCGTTCGAAGGTTGTTGGCTCCAACTTGTCTTGCGTACACACGGTCACACAAATGTTGGCCAACGATTACGAACGTAGTGACGTACAAGACGTACGGCGGGCCGATAAAAAGGAAGTTCAATTGTCATGTGCCACCCTTTGGGCTCCTTCTGCTAATGTTGTGTTTGATGAGCATTGGTTCCGAGCATGCGTGTTTGTACTTTGGACTTTTGTCTGACGGACTTGTGTACACACGATCGTAAAGTCCAACAACGCGCATTTGTTGGCGGAAAATTTGAGAACCTGCTAGCCAACATTTGTTGGTGGAAAGTCCGCCAACAAATGTCCGATGGAGCATACACACGGTCGGACCTTCCGCCAACAAGCTCACATCCAACATTTGTTGTCGTAAAAATCCGATCGTGTGTACGGGGCATTAGAGTAAACTGAGCATAGAGCAGAGTCTAAGCTTTTTATATTGATGTGGTTTTAGTGCTGTAAATAGAATATAAATACGTGATACTAACATCGTTTTCTTATTGCATTGACATGAGTGCAACAGGTTGAAGATTGTATGGCATGAAAGGAGACAAGATTGGAGGAAATGTTAGGAATATGATCAGCAATGGCATATAGGTATATTTCCCTAGTGGCAGAGTTTTGAAGCCGATAGATGTTCTTAACCAGGGAAACTGAAGGGACAAAATGCCACAACCTGGTATTGTCCCTGGAAAATTTAGGATGTGTTCAGGCTGAGATAACATGAGAGAATAAAGAACTTAAATAAAAAATAGAAATTGGAATATAGAGGCCAGATAAGGAGATTACACAAAATATAAAAGATCATACATTATTTTTGCATGACATACGGTATTTAAAACAGGCATACAAAATGAATGTCTTCTTTAAATAAAAAACAGTAGTGCTTCAGGTAGAATAAATCAGATACATCGAGGAGCGTGGACGTGGAGGATGCCACCGTGACCCGCTGTGAGACAGGTAAGTCCCGACTCCCGGGCGATGCACACTGGCAGCATTTGATGGGGCACAGTAGCAGCAATTGATGGGGCACAGTAGTGGCAATTGATGGGTACACTGGCAGAAATTGATGGGGCACAGTAGTGGCAATTGATGGGTACACTGGCAGCAATTGATGGGGCACAGTAGCGGCAATTGATGGGCACAGTGGCAACAATTGATGGGGCACAGTAGCGGCAATTGATGGGCACAGTGGCAGCAATTGATGGGCACACTGGCAGCAATTGATGGGTACAGTAGGTGCGTTTGATGGCACAGTGGCGGCAATTTATGGGTACAGTGGCTGTGTTTGATGGCATAGTGCCTGCACTTGATGGGCACAGTGGCTGTGTTTGATGTGCGCAGTGGCTGTATTTGATGGGCACAGTGGCTGCGTTTGATGGGCACAGTGGCTGCATTTCATGGGCACAGTGGGTGCGTTTGATGGGCACAGTGGCTGTGTTTCATGGGCACAGTGGCTGCGTTTGATGGGCACAGTGGCTGCATTTGATGGGCACAGTGGCTGCAATTGATGGGTTTTTTTTTTCAGTTTGTTTTGTGCCCCCCCAAAAATTTTGAGCACCAGCCACCACTAAGAGTTTACACAACAGGAAAAACAAAACAAACTGCCCGCTGCAGCAGAAAGTATGTAGCAAGTCTTAAAACGACACAACACTGCCCTAACATCTATATAAATAACCAGAGTGAAAAAAAAAAGGTTCAGAGAGAGCCACCTGAAGGCTGGGCATTCAGGATGGTGGGGCCTTCTTCCGAATCATATCAGGTGGTCCCCTCTCTGAACCCACAATAAGCCATAGTTAACAATGAAAATAAATTTACGGTGCAAGTTTGCTGTAAAAATGTTAGTCCAGGAAAGGAGCAAAAATCACTTTATATCCAGATATTCAGTGGTGGAGAGAGTCACCAAGAGGTCCCTGAGCAGGACCAACTTTCACAGGAACACAAGGAAGCCACAGAACAGATGCAGGGCCACGATCTTGGGACCCAAAGTAGGTACGGAAGTGCTGCCAAAGGGTTCATCAGATGAGTGTGAAAAATAAATGAGGCTCAGTTGCATAAAAACCTTTTTCTGGCTAGAGACATCCAGTACATGTGTTACAACTTTTCAGAACCGGGAAAAGGGGACACCTTTTGGCACAAAGTATGTAGGTAGAGTGCACAGCCCTGCCACTGCCTCAGTTGTACGGACCATGCAGAAATAAAAAAAGTGTTTTTTTGCCCTTTTTCTATAACAATCAATAGAAGGACACATTTATAGCAGAAATCTTTATAGCTGCAGAAAAAACTTAAAAGTCCTAAAATCAGGTCTTACTCACTTACTCAATGTCCTATTAGCTGTTTGCCACCCAGACTCCACAGGTAGATCCTTTGTGAGGGAGATGTCAGAACAATGCCCTCCAGCAAAAATCCTTTAGCAACCTTCTTCAGGCCTTTAGCTCAGCACCTGCCGAGGCCCAGACTGCAAGTCTTGTCTCTCATTAGCTGCCTCCCAGGGGCAGCAGCCCCAGGAGAACTGGAATCCTTCTAGCAGAGGAAGAACCTTCTGGGAAGGCCTCCCAAACATTTATCCTCTCCTCAGCCACCTTCTGGATGCATCCTTCCAGGGGATTGGCTGGGGCATAATTAAATATTCATACTAGACATTTGACTCTTACCTGCCCTTCTCCCAGAAGCAAGTAGGAGAGTTCAAACACCAAGCTTAAAGAGCCCTGACCAGACAAAAGCAATAGATCACTTGCTCCACTGGCTACAGGAAAGCTAGCAACTAAACAAAGGTAATTGGGAACAATGGACATGATATGTCATGAACCTGAACTTCGGGATACTACATGCCAGGTAGCACAAACATAACCCAGACTGGTTACAGAGGACCAAATGTATCCACCAATGTGTGCACATCTTATTCAACATGGCTGTGCAGAGGACAGTGATGATATGCTGTACCAAAAGCAGCCAATCAGGTGTGAGCTTACTGCAGTAGTGTATTTACGTTTTGTGCTGCCCTAGGCCTGACTAAACTCACGCATCCCCCTAATTTAAATATGACCCACCCCTTCCTGTCAAGGCCACACCCCTTGCTGTTTAAGACCCGCCCTGAAATTTTCAAGTGGGGACACTAGTTCTGAGGGCCGGGGGCGGGGCAATGGATTCCCCTAATTTGCATAGATTTCCTCGCACTTCCTGTCTGGCTATGGGGCAGGAAGTGAAGGGAAATCTCTGCAATGGGACAGGACTGGTAAAAAAATATACTGACTATAACCCTCCCTTATTCTATCCAAAATGAAAGAAAAAAATGTTGCTTATAGTTCTACTTTAACCACAAATTTCTGATAATTTTATGGAGAGGACTAAGAAGATATAACCATGCCAATGGTGCAGCAGAGAACATATAGCACAGTGAGGAAGGTTTGTGGTCCAGGATGATGGGACAGTCAAAATTAGAAGCGGTGACCCCCCCACCCCCCACAGGCAAGATAGCATGTTGGCGTAGAGACACTAATTCTTTTTTTCTTTTTCAGTGAGAGGTTTTAGCTGGAAAAAGAAAACCGAGGAGGAACCACAATCTACTTCAAAGGGTAAGCTATATAAGAGCAGGGCCTGTCACCAATTATTCGGTAGAGGAGGCTTCTTTCCATAAAAATTAGGCTAGCAGAAAGGTCCCTTAGGCGTGTCCATTAATGATGATTTCCTGGGCTCAGTGTATGTTCAGTTACCAGGTTTTTCTGGTCTTCAGTTGACAGTTGTCCCTGGCCATGTCCCTGATAAAGAGCTTGTCCCTGTCAACTGCTTTAGTGATTACAGCCCCGGTCAGATAATTATACTGTCAATGAGGTGGCTGCTGTTAATCTGCCAGTGAATTTGTAAAGAGGCTTGTTGGATCTGTCACTACATTATTTTACTCCTACTTCTCACACTAATGCCCCGTACACACGGTCGGATTTTCCGACGGAAAATGTGCGATCGGAGCTTGTTGTCAGAAATTCCGACCATGTGTGGGCTCCATCTGACTTTTTCCATCGGAATTTCCGACACACAAAGTTGGAGAGCGGGCTAAAAAATTTTCCGACAACAAAATCCATTCGCGTAAATTCCGACCGTGTGTGGACAATTCCGACTCACAAAGTGCCACGCATGCTCAGAAGAAATTAAGAGACGAAAGCTATTGGCTACTGCCCTGTTTATAGTCCCGACGTACGTGTTTTACGTCACCGCCTTCAGAACGATCGGATCTTCCGACAACTTTGTGCGACCGTGTGTATGCAAGACAAGTTTGAGCCAACAATCCCTGGCGCTGTGCCTCAGAAAAGGAAAGTGGGGGCCGTAAATTTGAAGTCCAGCAGCCTCAGATACATCTGGATGAGAGGTGCTGACTGCCAAGGGGTGAGTGAGCTCACTATCCATCTCTGTCTGTGACTGAATATGAACACTAGGGGTGATCAAAGGATTAAGTGTTCCCTAGGCAGGTACTTTCTAACTGTCAGGAGGACGGCCTGACTGGGAGTAGAGAGAGATCGCTGTTCCTGATCACTAGGAACAGCTGATCTCTCTCTCTCCTCCCCTGTCAGATCGGGGATCCGCCTTTTTTACCCTGATCCTCGTTCTGTCTCTCATACCATGGGTGGCCAGAGGACATTGAGCACGCCCACTGTATCTAATGCACAGACCAACATACAGGTACGTTGGTTTGTGCAGCCGGGCCGCCCTGCTCCAGTATATGTGCAGTGGGCGGTCAGGAAGTGGTTAAAGATGTGGGTGGGTGCAGCGTGGTGCGGCGGCAGTAAACACACTGAGTCCGGTTGCAAATAACACAACTTGTTTCGAAGGAACAGCCCACAGTTACAATCAGCCCAGTGGGAAGGAACCCAGCTGGGAACACTCACAGTTCTGTGCAAAAATGTAAAGCGGAGAAGGTTCTGATGCACTGACAGCATCTGTCTCCAAGGGCGGAATGTGGCTTGGTCAGTCTAAGCCCAATTTGGAGGATTCCGATGCAGGATGGTGTCCCAAGCCTGTCCCTACTTGTCTGGAACTTTTCATTACCGCTATTCACTTTCTTTGACAGACAGGTGCTCTTTCCCTACATTTTCAACTCTCAAAATGCACGCCAAAGCCTAGGGGCAGCAGTGGCGTCTCCAGCTTTCAAATTTAGGGGGGGCACATGGGGGGACAGGGACAAAAGTAAGGGGGCAACTACAAAATGCATATATATATATATATATATATATATATATATACTGGGGCCCTTTACTACGACCCCACAACGGGCCCTTTCACATGTTCTGCAGTGAGCTCCCTTCCTACTGTATTGGAGCCCCCCCAGGGTGGCAGAAAACAAGAGATATATGTCACCAGCATTCCAAGAAAATATAAGGATCCAAAGCAGTGGGAGAACTATCAGGGTTGCAAATGTTGTCTTGCCTCCGGGCCCTGGTGTTCTGCCACTGTGGGGTTCCCCAGCCTCCTCTTGCTGTCCTGCCCCTGCTATTGACAGCGCTGGTCTGGCATCTCTTGGAATTTACAGGCTGGTTCTCCTGTCCTAAGTGTCCTGGTGGAGTCCTTCCTGCAATTCGCTCTTCTCCCTGCCAATGAGGATGCAGGTGAAGGAGCAGATCGGACGGCTGTGGTTGTGTGAGCTCTAGCATTATGCAGTTCAGCGAGCAGGGGAGGGGGGAGGAATCACCCGCAGGAGCTGACTGGGGACTCTCTCCCTCTTAGACATTGATTTTTTGTAAAAAAAAATATATTTTTTTTTGGGGGGGGCACATGGTGGGGCACAGCATAATGTTGGGGGGGGGGGGGGTCAGGGCCCCCTCTGCCCCCCCCCCAGGGACGCCATCGAGAGGCAGGCACATAAAAATGCTCTGCTGACCCAAGATGGCCACCAGAGTCAATTGGATGCAGCATAGCCAACCAGAACGTTGCCTCAGGGGACCAGAAAACCATAGACAAACCAAGTTTCTTTTGACTTCCCCTCCAGTTGCCGTACTGCTCTGGTCGAGCACCACCTACAGTGGGGAAAAGTAGACTGTACCTGCCTACAAAGAGAATCCACTGAAGGGGACTACGGTACAGTAATTATGGACCTTCCATCCTTGTGGATTTTCCTGAAGACAACAGGGAGACTTTGCTTGGGTCAGTGACACAAGTAGCTCCACCAAAAAGCCAAGCTGTACAGGGCTGATAGCAGCCTGAGCAGAACATAGAGCTCCTACAAGAAGAAGGCCTCAGTTCTGGAAGAGTGTATAAATGTTTTTCACCTTTGTTACCTCTAAATATTCAATAGATCTTAGGAACTGTGCATACAAATGCTTGAACCCCTGCAAATAAGTAGAACCTCCTTCTAGGAGCCAATAGGCTTCCGTAAGATGGCAAATTATTCTCAGTGTTAAAATTAAAAGCTGTAAAACGTTCACGACTAATATATAATTCTCACTAAACAATCCCCTTTTTATTTTATAAAGATGTGTGAATATATTTTTTTCTGATTACAGCTTCCTCCTCTTCTGCCCCAAAATCCTGGGTGGGGCACTTTGTGGATAAACATCGCAACAAACTGATAGCTCGCTGTGTTCTGGTGGATCCCATTCTGGATGATCTCGTCTCTGAAGGTCTGCTATCTGATGAAGGATATGATGCCATACGAGCTGAAAAAACTTCCCAGAAGCAGATGAGAAAACTCTTCACGTTCACCAGGAACTGGTCTGCATCCGACAAAAATACACTCTATGAAAGCTTAAAGGAACACAATCCTCATCTGACCAAAGATCTGGAGAAGTCCTAAAATGTAACATCATCTACAGAGATATTTAAAGTATAACTAAAAATTGAAAAACTTGTATTTTAAGTTTTGAATGGAGTGGAGAGGGATTAGAACACCTGACAGTCTTTTATTGCTGTGTCCCCGCTATGGAGATTCACCCTCTGAATTTGTCCTGTTTACCATTATCATTGAAAGAAAAAATAAAATATTGTCCCCAAAACAGTAATAGAGGGTAAATCTTCCAATCGGGACACTAGTACTGGTGATCCTGGTGACAACCAGGGATTTCATCACTTTGGAGGGATTTCCTCTGGCTATAGGCAGGAAGTGAAGGAAAGATTTACATGGTTTTAGTGGATAAACAAAAGCGACACATACAGCCATAGGAAAAAAAGGTTATACAGACTGTTATCACATAGAATACACTTGTGTCCAACAAAACCTATTGTGTTCGAGTGAGGAACTGTTTAAATAGCTAACACCTGGGCGAACACAACTCATTGTGGATAGATTTTAGGAATTGTGGAAACTTTCTAAACATCCATTGAAACTAAGTCCATCCTAACACATGGTGTTAGAAAGATGTGAATGGTTATGTGAGTCAGAAATATTTTAAAATATCTACATGTTATTATAAGACATTTGAATTATGTATGATAATGTAGGTCACAGAGATTATTATAATTTTAGTATCTGCGGACCCAACAACTTTGGTATAAAGAATATATAGGTCTGTCTGTCTGTCTGTCTGTCTGTCTGTCTGTCTGTCTGTCTGTCTGTCTGTCTGTCTGTCTGTCTGTCTGTCTGTCTGTCTGTCTGTCTGTCTGTCTGTCTGTCTGTCTGTCTGTCTGTCTGTCTGTCTGTCTGTCTGTCTGTCTGTCTGTCTGTCTGTCTGTCTGTCTATTGGGGCAGCACAGTGGTCTAGTGGTAGCACTCTCACCTAGCAGTAAAAAGGGTCGCTGGTTCAAATCCCAAGCACGACACTACCTGCCTGGAGTTTGCATGTTCTCCCTGTGCCTGTGTGGGTTTCCTCCAAAGACATGCTGGTAGGTTAATTGGATCCTGTCTAAATTGTCCCCAGTATGTATGAATGTGAGTTAGGGACCTTAGATTGTAAGCTCCTTGAGGGTAGGGATTGATGTGAATGTACAATGAATATGTAAAGCGCTGCGTAAATTGACAGCGCTATATAAGTACCTTAAAAAAATATGGATAGATATATCTATCTATATATATATAAGAAATTGTGATTTTATAAGTAGAAGTGTTTTAAGAAACTACCGTATATACTCGAGTATAGGTCGAGTTTTTCAGCACATTTTTTTGTGCTGAAAGTGCCCCCCTCGACTTATACTCGAGTCAAGCACTTTTCTGCAGCAAAAAAATTTCATTTTCCAAACCGAATTTGGGGCCCTGTATCTCAGGGACACTTTGTGCTAGGAACCCCAAATTTGGTGTGAAAACCCAGTGGAACCGGTACCACAACATATCCAAAGCTGGGGTTCCTAGCACCAAGTGGCCCTGAGATACGGGGCCCCAAAATCGGTTCGGAAAATGTCATTCTCTGCTGCAGAAAAGTGCTTGACATTTTCTGAACTGACATTGGGGCCCCATATCTCAGGGCCACTTGGTGCTAGGAACCCCAAATTTGGTGTGCAAACCCAGTGCAAACCCAGATACGGGGCCCCAAAGTCGGTTCAGAAAATGTCAAGCACTTTTCTGCAGCAGAGAATGAAAAAGCACAAAAGTGCTTGACATTTTCTGAACCGAATTTGGGGCCCTGTATCTCAGGGCCACTTTGCGCTATAAACCCCAGCTTTGGATATTTTATGGTGCTAGGTCCACTGGGTTTGCACACCCAATTTGGGGTTCCTAGCACTAAGTGGCCCCAAGATACGGGGCCACAAAGTCAGTCAACTGTGTCCATCTGCAGCAATGTCATTTTGGGACCCTTTGGGTTCAGAGACCCCAAATTTTGGCTGCAGCTAGGGGGCATCTAGGAACCCTTAACTACCGAGTTTAAAGTTCGGGGGACCTATGGCTGCAAATGGACACAGTGAGGCTGCAAATGGACACATTGAGGCTGCAAATGGACATTGTTGACCCTCTTTTCCACTTACAGTAGCTGTGCATTTCTCACCCTAGGCTTATACTCGAGTCACTAAGTTTTTCCCATTTTTTTGTGGTAAATTAGGGCCTCGACTTATACTCGGATCGACTTATACTCGAGTATATACGGTAATTAGTATTATGAAAAACATATAATCATGATTATAACTATATAAGACTGTAGCCTATGTTTAGCAAATATTCATTGGATATACCGGAATTATACAGGTATCCATATAGATAATCATTTTATGTGATATTGATTAATATATATAACAACATGTGTCTTTCATAGATAGACCAGTGTTTATAGATATACATTTATAGATATACATATATATAACTATTTTTATGTAATGGTGATTAATTAAAATTATACTGAGTGTATTTTATATTAGACCGATTACCAGAATATTTAAAGGTATATATTCTTCTCACCATTATATAAACTAATACATATTAGAAAAATAGAACATATTAACTTCAGAAGATAAACTCAAAACACATGTGAGACACCTGGGGGTTGAAGGAGATATTACCTAAAACTCACAGAACTCCCTGGGAGGTAATTGATTAAGTTTTGCTTACCAATGGAAATAGAAGCCATACCTTTTTTTTTCGTCTTAAAAATCCTGGTAACCAGCAATCCAGACTAGTAGCCATCCTGGAATGGGTAAATATGTCATGCTGATTTTATCTTGTATGTTCTCTCAAATACTGATGTATTGAATATTATACTATTGATAATCGTTCTCCCGAATCATTAACCGCCTTGTAGATTTTTCTCTAAAGATTCAATTTTTCATTATATTTTTCTTTTTGCATAGCTGCCACTTTTATTGACAAAACAAACGTCTAATTTATTTCACATTGTTAACCACTTACTTACCTGCAGTATTGTAACGGATGGACGTGTGAAATACAGACGTTCTGTTTAATTGTCAATTTCACAAGGTTATTGATTCTACCGAGAAGTTATCATGGTCGTATTATGTCAAAGGGACTGCGCGCCCATTTTTGTGAGTGTTTTTATTGATTTTTCAAGACGTTCATGTAACGCAATCGGTATTTTAATTTCATGTAAAGATTTGTTTTGTCAACCAATAAATGTAACTATTTTGTATGATCACATGTCTCCGTGCATAAGTTTCCTATGTATAGACTGTGTCATATAGATTGATTCTGTACCTTAAAAATATCCTTGTTAAAAATGACTCAATAATAATTACTGTGCAGGAAACCTGTCCTTAAAAAGCACAACAGTACACGCGATTAGACTTTCCGACAAATGAAAATATATAAAGTGATCTCGCGCGGTAAAATAAAATCACTAAAAAACACTAAAAAGTGAAATCCACAAAGGAATTAATAAAGTGCAAAAATATTATAATTGCAAAATGTTATATCTCCACAAAAAAAAGTGCAAAAAATATGTATAATAAGTGTCCAAATAATGTGCATAGTCCTGTGCAAAATGATGATATATGAAAAAAAAACTATATATATATATATATATATATATATATATATATATCTATATATATATATATATATATATATATATATATATATATATATATATATATTTATTTTTTTTTCAATTCTTTATTTATATTTTCAAAATACAAAAATCCATATATTGACATACATATAGATAAAATCCATCTTTAATGACCCACAACCTAGATAAAATAAATAAATAAATACCCACCCCCCCCCTCCCTTCCCAATCCTGCTGAGTTACTATAATATAATTCAATAACCTAAATTCCCTCACATAGTTCCCTTGGTTTATACCCGTTTAACCTTTAGCCAGTAATCTCTTCCACATAGCTCCAGGTATTCTTGTACCTTCGCCACCCTGCCCATTTATCTTTTGGTTCAGTCCCCTCCTCAAACTCTATTTCGGCGCCCTCCTCACTCTCCATTATGTAAATTTCATTAACATAGAGCAACCATTCAAGAATTTTAGGGCTCTCAGGCTCCATCCATTTTTTAGGAATCTGACTCTTGGCAGTATCCAACAAAATGGGAACTATCGATGTTTGATATTGCTTGATTGCCTCCTCAGTCCCATGGAATAAACAAATCCATGGGTCTTCCTGAATCGTCTTATTAGTAATTTCCTTTATTAGGCGTATAATTTTCTTCCAATACACTTTGATGGTGGGACACTCATATATATATGAGGTCACAAAAAGCAGACAATGAGTATTACCGTCCTACAAGGAGAATGATGGTGCTGAGGGGGAATCAAAGTTCAAAAAATGGTGGACACAATGGATGAAAAATAAGCAAATAAATAACAATATATTGTCCATAAATAACTCCACGAATTGCCTCCTGGAACAGTAGTCTCACAGAACTCTCACCTCATATACATGAAGAAAATCGCATCAATGAGTAAGTAAGACTCTCCACAGCATCTTATTGGAACCTTTTCCTGCTCACATACACTGATGATGGGGCCATAGGCTGCTTCTCCAGCTTTATAAAACCTCCACTGAGCCGTCCATTTACAGTCCTTCGGAATGAAGCCCTCCACCTCCACACTGTGACCGGGTTTGACGATGTAGTTATTTAGGACAAGTGTATATTCTGCTTCCTTATCAGACAAACTTGTTTTGTCTAAAAAGTTTTGTTGGCAGAAAATTTGAGAACCTGTTCTTAAACATTTGTTGGTGGAAAGTCCGACAGCAAGTGTCCGATGGGGCGTACACGCGGTCGGACTTTCCGACAACAAGCTCACATCCAACATTTCCCGTCGGAAAGTCTGACCGCGTGTACGTATTAGTGCAATTGTGTGTTGGTGCAAATAAAAAAAGTATCACAGACAGTACTCAATTTTCTCGGGATACACCCTGTAATACCCTCCATATTAACTATGGGAAAATAAGATACTTCCTACATTTGTGAACCTTACTGCTGTTGCATTTATTAATAAAAAAAAAACAAAAAAAAAAACCTTCTTGTCGTCTTTTGCACCCCTTCTCTGATTTAGTTTCACTTTGTTGCTGAGAACTGACTTTCCCTGACTCGATGGCCAAGGCTCGGTGTGTGTACATGTTAAATCAGGTTAGGGAGTCTTTAAAAAAAAAAAAAAAAAGACCTTCAGATGAAACAGTGAGCCCAAATCTTTGTAAAAGAATATTAGGTGCTTTATTCATAGACTGCAATGGAGGAGACACAACAAACACCGACTTCCAGCTCTACCGGGCAGAATGAAGAAGGAAGTGTCTCTAACCTACAAACTAGGGTCGCCACCTTTTCTTCAAGTCAAACCCGAATACTTTAGCGGCGCACAGCAATTTTTTTTTATACATATATTTTGCTAATAAATACCATTTCTAATCACATGAAGTTAATCACAAGAGTCCCCCTTTACATCAGAGTCCACAGAGTTTCCCTTTTACTTCTGAACTCGCAGAGTTCCCTTTCACTGTAAAGGGGGACTCTGCAGACTCTGATGTAAGGGAGAACTCTGGGGCCTCTAACATAAGGGATGCTCTGGGAACCCTGATCTAAGGAGGAACACTGAGAACTCTGATGTAAGGGGGAATACTGAGAACTCTGTTGTACGGAAAGACCTCTGATGTATGGAGAGGACTCTGATGTAAGGGGGGACACTGAGAACTCTGATATACGGAAAGAACTCTGATGTATGGAGAGGACTCTGATGTAAGGAGGAACACTGAGAACTCTGATGTACGGAAAGACCTCTGATGTATGGAGAGGACTCTGATGTAAGGGGGGACACTGAGAACTCTGATGTACGGAAAGAACTCTGATGTATGGAGAGGACTCTGATGTAAGGAGGAACACTGAGAACTCTGATGTACGGAAAGACCTCTGATGTATGGAGAGGACTCTGATGTAAGGGGGGACACTGAGAACTCTGATGTACGGAAAGAACTCTGACGTAAGGGGTACACTGTGGCCTCTGGTGTAAAGGGGAACTCCGGTGTAAGGGGTGCTCTGAGAACCCTGATTTTCCTTAGTGTACTCACTCAGAGGCAGGAGAGAGAAGGGGGGGAGACTTCAGTCACAGACAGAGATGGATGGTGAGCTCACTCACCCCTTGGCAGTCAGCACCTGTCATCCAGATGTATCTGAGGCTGCTGGACTTCAAAAATCCTGACCCCCACTTTCCTTTTCTGAGGCACAGCCCCAGGGCTTGGAGTGTGGGCAGACACAGAGGCGGAGGGGCGGGAGGAAGAGGTGCAGATCGAGCCCTCTCTCTTCTCCCGTCTGTGTGTGTGGGGGGAGGGGGGTTGTTAGTGCTGGCTTTGGGCAGCATAAAAGAGAGTGTAACAGACACTCTCAGCTTAGACAACTGCAGCCAGCAACCCTGCTGGGAAGCCATAGTCCAGTCTGAATAATGTGTCTAGGTTCCAGGCAGTCTCAAACCCGGACGCATGATTCCAAACCCGAACTGTCTGGGTGAATCCCGGACAGGTGGCAACCCTATTAAAAACATATATTTAACAATATATACTTTATGAATATGCATAAGGTCTAGGCGTGTTATAGGTGTGACCACATAGTTTAGTACAATCAATGTCCATATCTTCTTAGGAGCAAGGGAACAGTTAAGTGAGTGTATACATCATGTGACTGATAGAAAAAGAGATTACAACAGTATTTGGTTGGTTCAGACTGGTTTTGATAAAGAAGTCATTTTGAGAAGCGTCACATATGCAACAGTTTCGATTTCTCAGGAATTGAAACAAAACAAAAAAAAAATTGCCTAGGGGGGGTAAAAAAGTGCATTACCAATTCTTAAAGTGATAGCATATATATATATTGTAGTGGATCAGAGGGGTGGACATCTGGCTCAGAGACAGTCCAGTAAAATAAAAGTGGCTTTATTCAGCAAAATGGCAAAATAAACATATGATAAGACAGACTTGTCTTGTCACACGGTTGTGCACACAGGTACAGCTCACAGTTCAGCAGCACACAGGCTTACAGGTAATAGTTCAGGGCTCCAATCAGAGCTACCGTCTTTATGTGGTTAAGCTCACCCAGCAGGTACACCATCCAGCAATGGATCTTTTCACACAGCGTGGTCCTGTGTGTCTTTCTCTCTTCTACTCAACAGCTCCCCTCTGACATTTTCAGCCCAGCTGACAATAAGCAGGTCTGAAGGGGAAATACCTGCCCTCTTCGATTAGCCCCTTCTTAACCCTGCCCCAGGCTGACCCTCTATAGATCCCCCCCCCTTCTGTTCCAGGCCAGGGTTCTGGACCACCACTAATCCAGTGGCAATAGACCCGGGAAAGGGCATGCGCATTCTGATGTACCTTTCCTGGTCTATGTACCACTACAAACTTGAAGTCCTGTAGAGCAAGGAACCACCGGGTGATTCTGGAGTTTTTGTTTTTATTTTGGGCCATCCACGTAAGGGGGCGCATGATCTGAAACGAACTTGAAGGGTCGACGCAACGAGTAGTAGCGGAGTGTTTCCAAGGGCCATTTTATTGCAAGACATTCCCTTTCCACAATGGAATAATTCCTCTTAGCTGGTGTGAGCTTCCGGCTCAAGTACACAACGGGGTGCTCACCCCCCCCCCCAACCATCTGAGACAGTACTGCAGCCAGACCCAACTTTGAGGCATCTGTTTGTACCAGGAACTCTTTTTGGAAGTCGGGAGCTACCAACACTGGTTCCTGGCACAAAGCTTTCTTCAACCGGCAGAACGCTGCTTCTGCTTCTGCACTCCACTGAACAACAGTTGCGTTCTTTCCCTTGGTGAGATCAGTCAGAGGTGCTGCTAGACTGGCAAAGTTGGGGACAAACCTCCTATAATAGCCCACAATGCCAAGGAAAGAACACACCTGTTTATTTGTGAGTGGACGGGGCCATTTCTGAATAGCCTCCACCTTGTTTAGTTGGGGATTAATCACACCCCTGCCTACAACATACCCCAGGTAGTGGGCCTCCTCCAACCCAACCTTGCTTTTTTTCTGGGTTCACTGTGAACCCTGCCCTTCGGAGTGCATCCCAGACCAGCTGGACCTTCGGTAATGACTCTCCCAGTCCTGACTAAAGAAGTCAATGTCATCAAGCTAGGCTCCTGAGAATTCCTTATGAGGTCTCAGGACGAAGTCCATGGCCCTCTGGAAAGTGGCTGGGGCCCCATGTAACCCAAATGGCTTTCGGGCATACTGCCATAACCCCTCTAGTGTGGCAAATGCAGTTTTCTCTTTAGTCTATGGGGAAAGTGGGATCTGCCAGTATCCCTTGGTCAAGTCAAAAATGGTGATGTACCGGGCCGGTCCTAATCTCTCGATTAACTCATCCACCCGGGGCATGGGAATCCGCATCTGGCTTAGAGACTTCATTTAACTTGCGAAAGTCATTGCAGAACCGCCAGGTTCCATTCGGCTTGGGTACAAGGACTATGGGGCTGGACCAGCTACTTGAAGACTCCTCAATGATCCCAAGGTCCAACATACTCTTAAGCTCAGCCAAGACAATATTCCGGCGAGCTTCGGGTATGCGGTAGGGTTTGAGGTTTACTCGAACGCCAGGGTCTGTGATGACATTATGTTCAATTACCGAGGTTAGGCCCGGCAGGTTTGAAAAAATGTTTAGGTTCCTCTGCAAAAACTGCATCTACAGATTGAACCTCCTGGTTAGAAGGGGGGACTTTGATAAAATTCTTTGCCAGAAGGAAAAAATGTGGCTATATAACCTAAACAGTATGCAACCTCAAGTGTTAAATAATGAATGTAATCTTGCTGTATTTCTTACTTCTTAGCCCCAAGCTGTAAAATGGTAACTCTTGACATATCAGCCTTTTGGTCCTATGTCTGCATTTTTATTAATTTTGTGTTTTTCACTATGTATTCATAACCCCATTATTTTTTCCCCTCACTTCATGACCTATCCTTGTTATAGTTAGGTCCTCTTCATATTTTTTGTAGAATTTTCCCCTCCCTTTTTTATCTATTCTTTGGGCGTCTATACTCCCAGACCGGACCGCTGATTCCATGTTGTTGTCTTGTATGTATGGTAGTCCATTGGTTGCGCAGTTGCCTAGACAACCAGATGCGGACCCGACTACGTAACTTGACGCTCTGGCTATTTAAGGACGTCTTGTTGGCTTCTGCGCATGCACTGAAGAAACCCTAGTGATGGGTGAAACGCGTCAGCATGACGCCATCACGCTCCCTGTAGCGCACACGCTGGTCCACTCACACGCCAAGGGGACACCTCTGTGAGCTTCACGAGTGCCGACAGGAAGCCCCGACTCTCTGTGAGGGCTGTGCTGTCAGGGCTACGAAGTGAATAAAGACTTTCCTGCTCTGCTCGGCAATATATGGCAATACTCAGTAACACATGGAAGGCGGATATCCCTCGTAACCCAAGAAACTATCCTGATGAGCTGAAGGAAGACTCTTTCTGAAGGAGCTGCTTGTCCATCGGTGTGGAGGTGCGGAGGTGGTGTTCGCTGTCAAGAAAGCAGTGAGATCTTACCTTTTACACCTCCCGTCAGGGAGGGCTATACTCACAAGCTAAACCGCCTACTATCTAAACACACACCAACCTACCCACATTGAACCTCCTGAGTCAGCAGCAAGCTCCATACAACTTTAGTTCAGCCACAGGATTCTCCTCCTTAGTCTTTATGAGCACAGTGAGCTCTGTGTTCATAGACCAATTACTAGGGGCAAGTGCAATCAATCACTATATCACTGCTGTTGATCTCTGACCGTCCATAACTCAGCGGGGAAGATGATCCAGCAGTGACTATCTTTATTCATACTAATCCATAGGGGGAATGCATGGAATGCATGGAGGAATGTGTGATGGCCATAAAGCGTGTATAGGCAACATTGTCTATTTTAATGAATTGTTGGTGGTATTTCTTTGATGAATTTTGTTTGATCAGTGTTTAAGTGATTTGCATAATAAAACTTTATATTTTTGCTTAATTGCCTGTTTCTCCTTGAAGAATAGCTTTTTTGGAATTGATCTGTCAATTCCTACCTTTTTTTCTTTATATGCCTAATCAATTCAGAGGAACGCAACTATAGTATCATACTTTTTAATCTGAGGTGTGTGCAATTAGCTAACTATCAGCGGTTGCTGTGATTTTCATCAACTTGCTTTGGGTATGCGGTAGGGTTTGAGGTTTACTCGAACGCCAGGGTCTGTGATGACATTATGTTCAATTACCGAGGTTAGGCCTGGCAGGTTTGAAAAAATGTCTCAAATCCTCTGCAAAAACTCCCAGGACTACTGTTTTTGAGAAGGGGAGAGAGCCTCTGCAATCCCTACCTTCTTAATCTGGGCATCAGGGTCTTCCGGGACCTTCAGACTGACTGTCAAAACCTGTCTATCTTTCCATGGTTTGCTCAAATTGACGTGGTAAATCTGGTAGGGTTTACGTTTGGTGGGCTGATGGACTTTATAGTTTACCTTGCCCACCCTCTCAACTATCTCAAAGGGTCCTTGCCACTTGGCGAGAAACTTACTCTCCACGGTAGGCGCTAAGACCAGCACCCGACCCCCAGGTTTAAACTCTCTAAGCTTGGCAGATTGGTTGTACACACGACTCTGGGCATTTTGCGCAGCCTGCAAATGTTCCCGTACTATGGGCATAACTTTTGTTATTCGGTCCTGCATTTGAGAGACGTGTTCTACCACACTCTGATACGGGGAAGCTTCTTGTTCCTACGTCTCTTTCATTATGTCCAGTAGTCCACGGGGGTGTTTCCCATAAACCAACTCAAAGGGGGAGAATCCCATGGAGGCCTGGGGTACCTCTCTTATGGCAAACAACAAGGGAGGCAACGAGCAATCCCAATCCCGACCATCCTCCTCAACTGCTTTCTTTAGCATTCCCTTTAAGGTTTTGTTGAACCGCTCCACTAACCCATCAGTTTGTGGGTGATACACTGAAGTCTGCAAGTGTTTAATCTTAAACAGTTTACAGAGTTCCGTCATCACTGTTGACATGAACTGGGTACCTTGGTCTGTCAAGAGCTCGGATGGGAGCCCTGTTCTCATAAACATCTGAAACAACTCCCGTGCGATGACCTTGGATGAGCAATTTCTTACCGCTTCCGGATACCTGGTGGCATAGTCGAGGACAACTAAAATGTATTGGTGTCCCCTAGCTGACTTAGGTAAGGGACCCACCAAGTCCATGGCTATGCGATCAAAGGGAGCCTTGATAATTGGAAGCGGTACCAGCGGACTGCGAAAATGGGGTGGTCCTTTGACAGGTAGGGCAGGACTCACAGTAGTCCTTAATTTCCCGATATACACTGGGACAAAAAACACACTGGAGCGGTCCTTTGACAGGTAGGGCAGGACTCACAGTAGTCCTTAAATTTCCCGATATACACCGGGCCAAAAAACACGCTGTAAAACCCGTTCCTGAGTTTTAGCCGCTCCAAGGTGACCCCCAAGTACATTACCCTAGACCTAAAAAGTTTGGGTACCACCAGTTGTTCCAACACTTCTTTATTGACTTTAGTTACTCGGTACAACAAGTCATGATTCACAGCAAAATGGGGAAACTGCACGTCTGCCCCAGGGTGCTGTGGTTCACCGTTTAAGACCGTGGCCTGTTCCCTGGTGGGGATCAAAGTCCCTCATCTGAGCACTAAGGAAATCTTCCCAGGAGCCCCCGAGATCTGACATATCTAGCTCAGAGGAGGTACTTTCCGCTTCTAATGCCGCAAACACCTCCAGGGGACCGGGCTCACTTCCTGCAGGTTCAGCAACCTGGTACTGATCCTTAGTAACAACCTTCTGCAACGCAGTATTATTTACCACCTCTGTGGGTTCTTGCTTTTTGGGGAAAACCCCCGAACCTTTGAGCTTTTGCTCATAAAAGTCCCAAAGCATGGGGCAGTCTCGCCCGATTAGTAAGTCATGAGGTAATCCCGGGATCACCTCATCTTTTAGTGTAGCCGTTCCTGCTGGTGTACACAGGGTCACACAGGCCACCGGATACTTTTTAACATCACCATGCACACAGATGACCCCAACCTGTTCCCTTGGTATCAGCTTTCTTGGCAACCCGTCTGATCGGAGCAGGGTAAGGACACTCCCAGAGTCAAGGAGCGCTACCACCCCCTGTCCATTGACCCACACCACACACTCATGTGGATTTAGGCTGGTTGCAGCACAGAATGCATGGGCATACATGGAGCGACGGCGGCCCATGTCGCACTCCATTGGCCCGATGACCCAGTTGATGGCAGGACCAACAGCCAACCTCACGGGGCTCCCCCTGTCGGTTCCCTGGAAGCTTAGGTCCTGGGGTGCTCCTGGCAGTTGTATTATACCCCCGAGAAGCCACCATGCTATCAACGGGAGCCATACTGGTGCTGGAACGCACTTCTTTGAAAGTGACAGAGGGACTCTCCTGTAACTTTTCTGCACAACTGTAGTGCTCAACCACTGTAGCCATCTCATCCATGGACTGAGGCTCGGACCGAGCCACCCATCGGTGGAGCTCCCTGGGTAGTCCATGCAGGAAACGGTCAAATCTGAGTGGGTGTCTTTTCCTCAGGTTTCAGCCAATCTTGGAACAAGTACATTAGGTGGTAGAGCTGCGCACGGGCAGGCTTAGAATTGTCAAAGCGCCAGCCATGGACTCGGTTCGTCCTTAAAGCGTCAGTCATTCCCAGCCTTGCTAGTGTAGCACTAACTCTCGGTGGAGCTGCTGATTTAGGCGGGCTTGTTACCTTCACTCTCGATCCCTCTGTTTTACCGGCACTAGGGTTCCGTTGCCTTTACCTCTGGACGATATAAGCACCAACACTCGAATGCGTTTTCAATGCTTTATTGAACCAAGTAACGAAGGAAGTAGCAGGAAAGAGCCAGGAGGAAAGCTGCAGGGAAGCTCAAATACCTTTCTTTAGGATTCTTGAGAACGTCCTTTACAGTTGAATAGTGTAATTGGATGCGATCCCCTTATGGGACATAATCTTTGCTCGCCTGGATAGGCCTCTCTCACTTGCCTAGCAACCAGTACGCAGCACGAACAAAAGTCTCTGCCACAGACTTGCTTGAAATAAACCCGTACAATCCTCTGCCACAGGATGTATTGGTTTTGTGGTGAATGTTAGACACAGTACTTGGACCTCTAAGCCAACCCGGCAGTACTATGCTGTGAAACTACTTTAGGATACGTCCTCCAACCGAGTCACCAGGCCCCTCTCCAGACCAGCACTCTGCGTGATCCTTCCATGACGGGTCCTCCCCTGGGATCTTCTCGGTTGTCCAGCTTCTTCACTCTGGATAGACAGCTCAGGACCATTCCTCTGCCGCTGTGGTAGGCCCCAGACAGGCTTCTGGGCCCACTCACGCGCCGCAGCGACGCGGGCCTCCGGAACGGAGGACCACGAGGTGGTACTCTAACGCATACCTGTCGGCCAGGAGGGCCAGCAGGTGGCTGTAAAACGACCCCTAAAACATGGCGTCTGTCCCATAAATACTCTCTCCCAGAATGCAACTCGGAGGACCACCTCCACCGAGTTGTCTCCGGGACAGAGGAGCACCCATACGCTTCGACACGTTCCAACACCAGCCAATGGTAACAACGACACCCACCGGCTCAGTATGGAGCTACACGCAACGTCAGCCAAGCTGGAACAGAGGCAAATCTAACTTCCTCTAACGAGCAATTTACTAAATTTACCTATCAGATGGTAGATCATTAATCTACCAGCACTACACTAGGATTTCTGCTGATTCAGGGGTCAAGTCACAGGATGCTTGTTGGGGGTCTGCGGTCAGGAAAGGAGCCAGTACATCTGCCCAGTCTTTATCAGGCAGACCTTCCCTTGCTGCAATCCGCTCAAACATCGCTCGGTATGCTTCCACGTTGTCTAAGGCCGTCATCTTTTGCAGGGTCCGCTGCACTGCCTTCCGGGGGTCACTCTTTACAGCGGGGTCACCTTTCATCATTTCAGCCTGCTGGGTCACCGCCTTTTGTAATCCCGCTATTTGTTTACTCAGTAAGCGGTTTGTTTCCTGTTGTACAGCGAGCCTGTGCTTGTACCAGGGCCTGCTGGGCCTCCTGATGGCGGGCCTGCGCTTGTGTATTAGCCAGTACCAGCTGCTTAACCACGTCCTCCATGGCTTGTTCAGAAGATTTTGCCATCTGTGCAGCTTTAACCCAGGACATGGGATTGGACTGGACCCCTCAAACTGCCCGATGCACGCTCCACCATGTGTAGGGGATCAGAGGGGTGGACAACTGGCTCAGAGACAGTCCAGTAAAATAAAAGTGGCTTTATTCAGCAAAATGGCAAAAATAGACATAAGATAAGACAGACTTGTCTTGTTACACGGTTGTGCACACAGGTACAGCTCATAGTTCAGCAGCACACAGGCTTACAGGTAATGATTCAGGGCTCCAATCAGAGCTACCGTCTTTATGTGGTTAAGCTCACCCAGCAGGTACACCATCCAGCAATGGACCTTTTCACTCAGCGTGGTCCTGTGTGTCTCTCTCTCCCACTCAAACAGCTTCTCTCTGACACTTTCAGCCCAGCTGACAATAAGCAGGTCTGAAGGGGAAATACCTGCCCTCTTCGATTAACCCCTTCTTAACCCTGCCCCTGGCTGACCCTCTACAATATATATATATAGATATATCTATCTATATATCTATATAGATAGATATATCTATATATATATATATATATATATATATATATATATAGATATATCTATATATATCTATCTATCTATATAGATAGATATATATACACAGTATCTCACAAAAGTGAGTACACCCCTCACATTTTTGTATATATTTTATTCTATCTTTTCATGTGACAACACTGAAGAAATGACACTTTGCTACAATGTAAAGTAGTGAGTGTACAGCTTGTATAACAGTGTAAATTTGCTGTCCCCTCAAAATAACTCAACACACAGCCATTAATGTCTAAACCACTGGCAACAAAAGTGAGTACACCCCTAAGTGAAAATGTCCAAGTTGGGCCCAAAGTGTCAATATTTTGTGTGGCCACCATTATTTTCCAGCACTGCCTTAACCTTCTTGTTCATGGAGTTCACCAGAGCTTCACAGGTTGCCACTGGAGTCCTCTTCCCCTCCTCCATGACGACATCACGGAGCTGGTGGATGTTAGAGACCTTGCGCTCCTCCACCTTCTGTTTGAAGATGCCCCACAGATGGTCAATAGGGTTTAGGTCTGGAGACATGCTTGGCCAGTCCATCACCTTTACCCTCAGCTTCTTTAGCAAGGCAGTGTTCATCTTCGAGGTGTGTTTGGGGTCGTTATCATGTTAGAATACTGTCCTGTGGCCCAGTCTCTGAAGGGAGGGGATCATGCTCTGCTTCAGTATATCACAGTACATGTTGGCATTCATGATTCCCTCAATGAACTGTAGCTCCCCAGTGCCGGCAGCACTCATGCAGCCCCAGACCATGACACTCCCACCACCATGCTTGACTGAAGGCAAGACACCCTTGTCTTTGTACTCCTCACCTGGTTGCCGCCCAACACGCTTGACACCATCTGAACCAAATAAGTTTATCTTGGTCTCATCAGACCACAGGGCATGGTTCCAGTGTCCCATGTCCTTAGTCTGCTTGTCTTCAACAAACTGTTTGCGGGCTTTCTTGTGCACCAACTTTACAAGAGGCTTCCTTCTGGGATGACAGCCATGAGACCAATTTGATACAGTGTGCGGCGTATGGTCTGAGCACTGACAGGCTGACCCCCCACCCCTTCAACCTCTGCAGCAATGCTGACAGCACTCATACGTCTATTTCCCAAAGACAACCTCTGGATATGACGCTGACCATATGCACTCAACTTCTTTGGTTGACCATGGAGAGGCCTGTTCTGAGTGGAACCTGTCCTGTTAAACCGCTGTATGGTCTTGGCCACCGTACTGCAGCTCAGTTTCAGGGTCTTGGCAATCTTCTTATAGCCTAAACCATCTTTATGTAGAGCAACAATTCTTTTATTCATATCGTCAGAGTTCTTTGCCATGAGGTGCCATGTTGAACTTCCAGTGACCAGAGAGTGAGAGCGATAACACCAAATTTAACACACCTGCTCCCCATTCACACCTGAGACCTTGTAACACTAATTAATCACATGACAGCGGGAGGGAAAATGGCTAATTGGGCCCAATTTGGACATTTTCACTTAGGGGTGTACTCACTTTTGTTGCCAGCGGTTTAGACATTAATGGCTGTGTGTTGAGTTATTTTGAGGGGACAGCAAATATCCACTGTTGTACAAGCTGTAAACTCACTACTTTACATTGTAGCCAAGTGTCATTTCTTCAGTGTTGTCACATGAAAAGATAAAATAAAATATTTACAAAAATGTGAGGGGTGTACTCAATTTTGTGAGATACTGAATGTCAGTGCCCATCATTCCACTGCAAATTATTGGATGAAAGGTTTAGCGCTGAGAAACACAGAAAAGATAAATGGCTCTTATATCCACACCTCCAAACTTTTTTAAATGGGAATAAGGGACATGTATTAGAAAAATTACAGAGGTATAGGACACACCCCCTGCCACGCCTACGTAAAGGAGAATTATACAAAAAAATGATTGGTTAAACCCAAAAGTGCTTTTTTTTTGCCACTACTATTGCTTTATATTGGCCTTTGAAATGTACAAATTCAGCAATTTAGAATTTGGATGAAAGGTTTAGCACTGGGAAACACTTTTTGAAAGATGCATTTTATATACAACTATATAGATCAGACCAAAATGAGGGACAAATGAGGAGGAAAGAGGGACAGAGGGACATTGCTCCAAATCAGGGACAGTCCCTCGAAATCAAGGACAGTTGGGAGCTATGCAGTTATGACACACCACGGTTGTACATAACACATGTTGGGCTCAAGTGGGAAAGTTTAGTGCAGATAAAAAATTTCTGAAAGAGGAAATTGATGTTAAAGGAAATTAACTACTACCAGGGCTTTTTTTTTCAGCTGCAACTTGGTGGAACTCAGTTCCACTACCTCTGGTTCAGATCTTCTGCTCTCTGCTCACCACTATCACTGGTAAACACAAAAGTCCAGCTTCTGTGTTTACCAGTGATAGCTTGTCTCCCAACGACTCCCACAGATCTGATATCCTGAGCAGCTCCCACTGAGAGCTGGATTGGAACAAGGGAGATGCAGGTGTCCAGGGTCCACTGCGGATGCCGACACCCCCACTAGATGATCTACCTGCAAGTGAGAGAGGAGGAGTCACCTACATTGTGTGGGGAGGTACTAGAGCCGTCTGGGTGCTTTAGCTTAATACAGCAACAAAAGTAAGATATGTGGAAGATGGTGGAGCTTTTAAGGGGAGGGGATGGGTGAAGTGGAGGGAGAGTCGTATGCAGAGGTCAGTGCTGAAGAGGGGTTAAAATAAGATGTGGATGGGAGATGCAGAGGTAAGCAGCTGTGCAGGAAGGCTGAACCCTGCTCTCTGTATGCAGCGCAACCCCTGAACTCTGCACTATGTACATAGCACACCCCCAAACTCTGCATGTAGTGCATCCCTAAACTCTGTACTATGTACCAAACGCACCCCGGAACTCTGCACGTAGCGCACCCCTGGGGGCAGGGGCGCCGAGAGGGGGTGGCTAGATGGGGCTGAAGACCCGAATGTGCCCCCGAAAAGCCCCGAGCCTCAGGCATGCAGTTTTTCATTATAAGCCCCGAGCAGCGAGTGCCAGGACCGGTCTGATCCCGAGCGCCGCCGAGTTTGGCCGAGTGCCATAGCAGGTCCCGCCTTCTGGAGCCTGCAACGCCTATGATGGATGCCCCCCTGGTCCAATGCTGGGACCGCGGGATGTGTGACGTCCATCATAGGCGCTGCAGGCTCCAGAAGGCGGGAATTACAATGCGGCCGCCGCGCCACTGTGAGATCCTCGCTCAGCGCTCGGGCGGGCCGCTCTCCTCTCCTCCTCCTCCTCTGACTGTCTGACTGCCTGGCTGCTGTGACACCGCACACCACGACTGAGCTTAGGTAGGTCAGACAGTGTATGTAAATTTCAGTGTATGTAAATGTCAGTGTAGGTAGGTCAGTGTAGGTAGGTCAGTGTAGGTAGGTCACTACGGTCAGTGTAGGTAGGTCACTACGGTCAGTGTAAGTAGGTCACTATGGTCAGTGTAGGTAGGTCAGTGTAGGTAGGTCACTACAGTCAGTGTAGGTAGGTCACTACGGTTCAGTGTAGGTAGGTCACTACGGTCAGTGTAGGTAGGTCAGTGTAGGTAGGTCACTATGGTTAGTGTAGGTAGGTCACTACGGTCAGTGTAGGTAGGTCACCATGGTCAGTGTAGGTAGGTCAGTGTAGGTAGGTCACTATGGTTAGTGTAGGTAGGTCACTACGGTCAGTGTAGGTAGGTCAGTGTAGGTAGGTCACTATGGTTAGTGTAGGTAGGTCAGTGTATGTAAATGTCAGTGTAGGTAGGTCACTACCGTCAGTGTAGGTAGGTCACGGCCCAGCCAAAAAAAAAAAAAAAGGCCTGCATCACGTGTACACCCCCCCCCCACCCTGTTTCCGGCCTTGGACTTCGGGCTGAAGCCCCTGGTCTTTTTGCCACCTAACAACGACCCTGCCTTGGGGGGGGGGGGCGGTTTTGGGGGGTTGTGGTTGAGTTCCCGCACCTATTTTCTGAGAAAAAAAAGCCCTGACTACTACTATATTTCAGGTGGTGGTTGGAGGGAGGATTGGAGTCCACGTTCCTCTTCATCTACGAAGCTGTATTATATGTCCAACACTCAGAAAAAGACATTCAACCAGATCTTCACTGCTGCACCAAAAAACAAGCTGACCTCCTCTGGCTGACACAAGCCTGGCTGACTTTGAATTTTTTTTTTCAAGGCGGGAGAAGAACAAAAAAATTGCTTTCACTTTCAGCTAGAAATGTGCAGATCTCATTTCCGTGAAAGTGGAAGAACAAGCGAGCTGCTGGAGACAGAGCTAAGTTTGGCATCTTTTGAGGCACCACATAGGGGAGGATGGCACGGACTGTGCGAGATGAATTGCTCACTGCCTTGGATGATCTGAATGAGGACAGCTTCGAGAGGTTCTGTGGCAAAATAAGAGACTGGGAAATCGAGACGGGTTACGGAAAGATTCCCAGAAGAAAACTAGAGAAGGCAAAAACTGGTGATGTAGTGGATCTGATATTGAGTTTCTACACAAATTCTTATGGACCCGAATTGACGGTGGATGTTCTAGACGCCATCAATCAGAAGGATGTGGCCTTGGACCTTAAGAAGGCACTGGAGAAAGGTAAAGCTGGCTATGGGCTAAATATTTATCTAAGACCTCTTTCACACGGGGCAGATCAGTCATGATCCGCCCCGTGAACATCCGCTTGCTCAGCGGGGATAGCTCCGCCGATCCCCGCTGAGCAGGAAGATGACAGGTGCATCGCTGCACACTGTGCAGCGACGGACCTGTCAGAGCGCCGCTCTCCCCTATGGGGGGATCGGATGATGACGGTCCGTAGTGTCTGTCGTCATCCGATCCGATCCGAAAACGGATGGAAAAGTAGGTTTTTCCTCCGTTACACTTTTCGGATCGGAGCGGGGTCGGATGTCAGCGGACATGTCACCGCTGACATCCGACGCTCCATAGGGATGAATGTATGTCCGTTTTTCATCCGAAAACGGAAGGATGAAAAACGGACATACGGATCGTCCGTGTAAAGGGGCCTTATGTGACTGTTACTCATTTGAATAATAAAGCTGGTCCTACACTATATGGCCTCATGCACACTGGACGTTTTTGGACGTTTTTATAGGGGGGTTTTTTGGCGTCAGACGTTTTTTTTTCTACAGTCAATGAATTCTCCAGCATGTTATCCTATGTGTCCATGCACACATAGACTGTTGTCAACGTTTTTTGGCTGGGGCATTTTTTTTGGCTGTAAAAAACCCCCAAAACTACCCTGTTTCCCCGAAAATAAGACCTAGCGTGATTGTCAGCGATGGCTGCAATATAAGCCCTACCCCCCAAATAAGCCCTACCCTGTTTCCCCGAAAATAAGCCCTACCCTGAAAATAAGACCTACAAGGACTTTAACTAGGGCTTATTTGCGGGGGGTAGGGCTTATATTGCAGCCATCACTGACAATCACGCTAGGTCTTATTTTGAGGAAAACAGGGTAGTGGGTTCTGAGAGGCGTTTTTCAGTAGTAAAAACTCTCCAAACACCGATAAACATTCAAAAATGTGGCTCACCAGCAATTTTTAAAGTTTTTGATCCATTGAAAAAAAAAAACCGCTAAAAACGCTACTGCTGAAAAACGCAAAAACGTTGAAAAACTCACTGCAAAGCTACTGGTGTTTTTATAATGTTATTATAACGTCCAGTGTGCACGAGGCCTTAAATTTGAGCCAGTTTCTGATAAAACAGACAAAATTTGCTTGGTGGGTGGTCTGGTTGGCTCCCTCCCTGCTGGTATCCTTCGACTGAAGGAGCCAGGCAGAAAACGGACTACCAAACTAGACGCAGCTAATGTTCGGCTACTGTGATAGCCACCGCTAGACATGTGCGGTCCGTTTCGTTCCAAATTAAAATTTGGACGAATTCTCGTTATTTCGGAAATTTAGATGTATCCGAATTAGAATAGTACCGAATTTAAACGAAACCCGAAATAACGAAATTTCGAATCCGGACGAATTTCCTGTGCAAATCGTTTTCGAATACTTTTCGAATTTGAATCGTTTTCCAACTTCCGAAGATAATAAAATAGAATAGAAAATAAAGGAATAGAATAGAAAAAAATGTTCCCAACTATTTGGTTTTTGGGATATTAGATTGTAAGCTCTAAGGAGCAGGGCCCTCTGATTCCTACTGTATTAAAGTGTATTGTATTTGTACTGTCTACCCTCAAGTTGTAAAGCGCTACGTAAACTGTTGGCGCTATATAAATACTGTATAATAATAATATTAATAATATTTCCGAATTAGGGGAACATGCGGTTCAACCAAACATATACCGTATTTATCGGCGTATAACACGCACTTTTTTCCCCTTAAAATCAGTGGAAAATCGCGGGTGCGTGTTATACGCCGATCCCCTGCGATCCTGAGCTTCAAAATCGCCGACCGCGATTTGAAAATGGCGCTGCCGGCGCTGAAATACACAGAGCTGGTCCTCGGCTCTTCTTGGCCACTTTTGGCTTCACTCGAGCGCCGCCCGAACCTAGCCGAGTGTACTCGGCTAGGTTCAGGATAGCTCCGCTCACAGTAACGCCCATCCCGGGCGGGACTACGAGTGGAGCCGAAAGTGAACGAGAGCCGCCGAGAAGAGCCGAGGACCGGCTCTGTGTATTTCGGCGCTGGCGGCGCCATTTTCAAATCGCGGTCGGCGATTTTGAAGCTCAGGATCACAGGGGATCACAGGATTTTCAAACTGCGAGCTGCAAGGCTGCACTGGGGCAAGGCTGCACTGGGGCAAGGCTGCAATGGACACTGGGGAAGGCTCCACTGACAAGGCTGCACTGACATGGCTGCACTGGGGCAAGGCTGCACTGAGAAGGCTGCAATGATGGGCATTTAAATGTAAGTTTTTTTCCCTTAAACTTTCCTCCTAAAAGTTTTTTTTCCTTAAAATTCCCTCCTAAACTTGGGGTGCGTGTTATACGCCGATAAATACGGTAACTACAAAGAAGTAGCGATACATACCAATCATCTATATTCATTTTCAGATGGTTTCTATCAGTATATGTTAATCATAAGCATTGAATGTTCAACCATTAATATCAATGTAATTATTAACAATAGGCCATGCATTCACCGTGAACATCAAATAGGATGTTTTTTTTTTTTTTTTTTCTTACCACTTCAGTGTTTACCTTTGAGAGACCTTTTTCAACCTGACGTTCAAAACCCGTCCCTTCTCAAGTTCACATCATTGTGGAGCTCAGCGAAGCTGGCCCCCCTACAATCAGCACAAATAAAAACTCAAGTGTGTTTCTTTAGTGCTACGTTTGTGCTGTTTTGTGCCGTAAAAATTTACATTTGTGCTGCTTTTATTTTTAAGATATTAGCAATTGTTTTTTCCAGACTATGACATCACCTAGCCCCCCTACAACGCCCAAATGACACGAAACTGGTCTCGTTGGTTAGTGCTACGTTTGTGCTCTTTTGTGCCGCTAAAAATTCTGTTCTATCTTTTATCGTTTTTGCGTTATTAATGATTTATTAAAGGTCACCAAAGGTCAGTCAGCCCCCCTACAACGCCCAAATGACGCAAAACTGGTCTCGTTGGTTAGTGCTACGTTTGTGCTGTTTTGTGCTGCTAACATTTCCGTTCTATCTTTTATCGTTTTTTCGTTATTAATGATTTATTAAAGGTCACCAAAGGTCAGACAGCCCCCCTACAACGCCCAAATGACACGAAACTGGTCTCGTTGGTTAGTGCTACGTTTGTGCTGGTTTGTGCTGCTAAAATTTTTATTTGTGCTGTTATGGTTTTTAAGTTATAACAGTTTATTTTTTTTTTTCAAACCCCACTCACTTTGCCCACCCTACAATCAGCACAAATAAAAACTCAAGTGTGTTTCTTTAGTGCTATATTTGTGCTGTTTTGTGCTGCTAAAATTTCCGTTCTACCTTTTATCGTTTTTGCGTTATTAATGATTTATTAAAGGTCACCAAAAGTCAGTCAGCCCCCCTACAACACCCAAATGACACAAAACTGGTCTCGTTGGTTAGTGCTACGTTTGTGCTGTTTTGTGCTGCTAAAAATTCTGTTCTATCTTTTATCGTTTTTGCGTTATTAATGATTTATTAAAGGTCACCAAAGGTCAGTCAGCCCCCCTACAACGCCCAAATGACACAAAACTGGTCTCGTTGGTTAGTGCTACGTTTGTGCTGTTTTGTGCTGCTAACATTTCCGTTCTATCTTTTATCGTTTTTTCGTTATTAATGATTTATTAAAGGTCACCAAAGGTCACTCAGCCCCCCTACAATGCCCAAATGACACGAAACTGGTCTCGTTGGTTAGTGCTACGTTTGTGCTGGTTTGTGCTGCTAAATTTTTTATTTGTGCTGTTATGGTTTTTAAGTTATAACAGTTTTTTTTTTCAAACCCCACTCACTTTGCCCACCCTACAATCAGCACAAATAAAAACTCAAGTGTGTTTCTTTAGTGCTACATTTGTGCTGTTTTGTGCTGCTAAAATTTCCATTCTACCTTTTATCGTTTTTGCGTTATTAATGATTTATTAAAGGTCACCAAAGGTCAGTCAGCCCCCCTACAACTCCCAAATGACACAAAACTGGTCTCGTTGGTTAGTGCTACGTTTGTGCTGTTTTGTGCTGCTAACATTTCCGTTCTATCTTTTATCGTTTTCGCGTTATTAATGATTTATTAAAGGTCACCAAAGGTCACTCAGCCCCCCTATAATGCCCAAATTACACAAAACTGGTCTCGTTGGTTAGTGCTACGTTTGTGCTGTTTTGTGCTGCTAAAATTTCCGTTCTATCTTTTATCGTTTTCTCGTTATTAATGATTTATTAAAGGTCACCAAAGGTCAGTCAGCCCCCCTACAACGCCAAAATGACACGAAACTGGTCTCGTTGGTTAGTGCTACGTTTGTGCTGGTTTGTGCTGCTAAAATTTTTATTTGTGCTGTTATGGTTTTTAAGTTATAACAGTTTTGTTTTTTTTTCAAACCCCACTCACGTTACCCCCCTACAATCAGCACAAATAAAAACTCAAGTGTGTTTCTTTAGTGCTACATTTGTGCTGTTTTGTGCTGCTAAAATTTCTGTTCTACCTTTTATCATTTTTGCGTTATTAATGATTTATTAAAGGTCACCGAAGGTCACTCAGCCCCCCTACAACACCCGAATGACACAAAACTGGTCTTGTTGGTTAGTGCTATGTTTGTGCTCTTTTGTGCTGCTAAAATTTCCGTTCTATCTTTTATCGTTTTCGCGTTATTAATGATCTATTAAAGGTCACCAAAAGTCAGTCAGCCCCCCGTACAACACCCAAATGACACAAAACTGGTCTCGTTGGTTAGTGCCTCATTTGTGCTGGTTTGTGCTGCTAAAATTTTTATTTGTGCTGTTATGGTTTTTTAGTTATAAAAGCTTGTTTTTATATTTGTGCTTTTTTGTGTCATAATAATAAAAATTCGTGCTGCTTTTATTTTTAAGGTAATAGCAATTTGTTTTTTCCAGATGATGACATCACCCCGCTCTCCTGTCACATACCTGGTTAGTGGACTCCTGGTTGGAAAGCAGCCATGGGAGCACAATGAGGTATGAGTGCCTGTGATCAGTCCAGTATACTGCGTGGTGGAAGCAGTCAGCAGGTGGATGTGGCGGCAGAACCAGCTGGTGGCAGATGAGCTGGCACTGAACTTGGCTGGTGGCAGACTGTGGGTAAGCAGCTGGAAGTAGGAGACAGATGAGACCTTGCTGGGCTGAAGAGCTGTAGCAGGCTGGATGAGCAGGATGCAGGGTCAGATGAGCCGGGTCCATAATGGTCAGGCAGATCAGGCATAGACGGCACACAACAGGATAATCGGGTCACAAACCAAGTCAGCAACAGGAGGTAGATCAGGCAAGAAGAGAAGGCAGAAGCAGAATCCAGAGACAAGCCAAGGTCAGGGCAGGTAGCAGTCAAACGGAGATCAGGAGCAAGCTGGGTTAGGATCAGAGGTCAAATACAGGAATCAGGAATGAACACATAGAAGCGGCACACCAATTTGCAGCCTGTTTAAATAGTCTGTCTGGTGCCAGCATTGGTGACAGGCTCACGCTCATCTGCCCAGCCAGTTGCCAGTCTGCGCATGCACATATGTATGTACAGGGAGACATCATTTGTGCTATGCGAAAGCCTTCCCTGACACCCCCTACAGCAGCCAAACAAAATGAAAACGGGCTGGTTGGTTAGTGCCACGTTTGTGTTGGTTTGTGCCTATTTACTTTCCACTCTATCTCCTTTTGTTTTTCAGTTATTGTTGATTTATTAAAGGTCACCAAAGGTTACCCAGCCCCCCTACAAGAGACAAAGGGCATGAAACTGGGCTGGTTGGTGCCTCCTTTGTGCTGGTTTGTGCTGTTTAAATATCAGTTCTACCGCTTTTCGTTTTTCAGTTATTTACTATTATAACGCTGTTAAACGCCCAAATGACACAAAACTGGTCTTGTTGGTTAGTGCTACGTTTGTGCTCTTTTGTGCTGCTAAAATTTCCGTTCTATCTTTTATCGTTTTTGCGTTATTAATGATTTATTAAAGGTCACCAAAAGTCAGTCAGCCCCCCTACAACACCCAAATGACACAAAACTGGTCTAAACTGGTTTAAATGTGTTAAATAGTAAATAACTGAAAAACAAAAAGTGGTAGAACTGATATTTAAACAGCACAAACCAGCACAAAGGAGGCACCAACCAGCCCAGTTTCATGCCCTTTGTCTCTTGTAGGGGGGCTGGGTAACCTTTGGTGACCTTTAATAAATCAACAATAACTGAAAAACAAAAGGAGATAGAGTGGAAAGTAAATAGGCACAAACCAACACAAACGTGGCACTAACCAACCAGCCCGTTTTCATTTTGTTTGGCTGCTGTAGGGGATGTCAGGGAAGGCTTTCGCATAGCACAAATGATGTCTCCCTGTACATACATATGTGCATGCGCAGACTGGCAACTGGCTGGGCAGATGAGCGTGAGCCTGTCACCAATGCTGGCACCAGACAGACTATTTAAACAGGCTGCAATTTGGTGTGCCGCTTCTATGTGTTCATTCCTGATTCCTGTATTTGACCTCTGATCCTAACCCAGCTTGCTCCTGATCTCCGTTTGACTGCTACCTGCCCTGACCTTGGCTTGTCTCTGGATTCTGCTTCTGCCTTCTCTTCTTGCCTGATCTACCTCCTGTTGCTGACTTGGTTTGTGACCCGATTATCCTGTTGTGTGCCGTCTATGCCTGATCTGCCTGACCATTATGGACCCGGCTCATCTGACCCTGCATCCTGCTCATCCAGCCTGCTACAGCTCTTCAGCCCAGCAAGGTCTCATCTGTCTCCTACTTCCAGCTGCTTACCCACAGTCTGCCACCAGCCAAGCTCAGTGCCAGCTCATCTGCCACCAGCTGGTTCTGCCGCCACATCCACATGCTGACTGCTTCCACCACACAGTATACTGGACTGATCACAGGCACTCATACCTCACTGTGCTCCCATGGCTGCTTTCTAACCAGGAGCTCACTAACCAGGTATGTGACAGGAGAGCGGGGTGATGTCATCATCTGGAAAAAAAAAATTGCTATTATCTTAAAAATAAAAGCAGCACGAATTTTTATTATTATGACACAAAAAAGCACACATATAAAAACAAGCTTTTAGAACTAAAAAACCATAACAGCACAAATAAAAATTTTAGCAGCACAAACCAGCACAAATGAGGCACTAACCAACGAGACCAGTTTTGTGTCATTTGGGTGTTGTACGGGGGCTGACTGACTTTTGGTGACCTTTAATAAATCATTAATAACGCGAAAACGATAAAAGATAGAACGGAAATTTTAGCAGCACAAAAGAGCACAAACATAGCACTAACCAACAAGACCAGTTTTGTGTCATTTGGGTGTTGTAGGGGGGCTGAGTGACCTTCGGTGACCTTTAATAAATCATTAATAACGCAAAAATGATAAAAGGTAGAACAGAAATTTTAGCAGCACAAAACAGCACAAATGTAGCACTAAAGAAACACACTTGAGTTTTTATTTGTGCTGATTGTAGGGGGGTAAAGTGAGTGGGGTTTGAAAAAAAAAACAAAACTGTTATAACTTAAAAACCATAACAGCACAAATAAAAATTTTAGCACAAAACAGCACAAACGTAGCACTAACCAACGAGACCAGTTTCGTGTCATTTGGGCGTTGTAGGGGGGCTGACTGACCTTTGGTGACCTTTAATAAATCATTAATAACACAAAAACGATAAAAGGTAGAACAGAAATTTTAGCAGCACAAAACAGCACAAATGTAGCACTAAAGAAACACACTTGAGTTTTTATTTGTGCTGATTGTAGGGTGGGCAAAGTGAGTGGGGTTTGAAAAAAAAAACTATTATAACTTAAAAACCATAACAGCACAAATAAAAATTTTAGCAGCACAAACCAGCACAAACGTAGCACTAACCAACGAGACCAGTTTCGTGTCATTTGGGCATTGTAGGGGGGCTAACTGACCTTTGGTGACCGATAATAAATCATTAATAACACGAAAATGATAAAAGATAGAACGGAAATTTTAGCAGCACAAAACAGCACAAACGTAGCACTAACCAACGAGACCAGTTTTGTGTCATTTGGGCATTATAGGGGGGCTGAGTGACCTTTGGTGACCTTTAATAAATCATTAATAATGCAAAAATGATAATAGATAGAACGGAAATGTTAGCAGCACAAAACAGCACAAACGTAGCACTAACCAACGAGACCAGTTTTGTGTCATTTGGGCGTTGTAGGGGGGCTGACTGACCTTTGGTGACCTTTAATAAATCATTAATAACGCAAAAACGATAAAAGATAGAACAGAATTTTTAGCAGCACAAAACAGCACAAACGTAGCACTAACCAATGAGACCAGTTTTGTGTCATTTGAGTGTTGTAGGGGGGCTGACTGACTTTTGGTGACCTTTAATAAATCATTAATAACGCAAAAACGATAAAAGGTAGAATGGAAATTTTAGCAGCACAAAACAGCACAAATGTAGCACTAAAGAAACACACTTGAGTTTTTATTTGTGCTGATTGTAGGGTGGGCAAAGTGAGTGGGGTTTGAAAAAAAAAATAAACTGTTATAACTTAAAAACCATAACAGCACAAATAAAAATGTTAGCAGCACAAACCAGCACAAACCTAGCACTAACCAACGAGACCAGTTTTGCGTCATTTGGGCATTGTAGGGGGGCTGACTGACCTTTGGTGACCTTTAATAAATCATTAATAACGCAAAAACGATAAAAGATAGAACGGAATTTTTAGCGGCACAAAACAGCACAAACGTAGCACTAACCAACGAGACCAGTTCTGTGTCATTTGGGCGTTGTAGGGGGGCTAGGTGATGTCATAGTCTGGAAAAAACAATTGCTAATATCTTAAAAATAAAAGCAGCACAAATGTAAATTTTTACGGCACAAAACAGCACAAACGTAGCACTAAAGAAACACACTTGAGTTTTTATTTGTGCTGATTGTAGGGGGGCCAGCTTCGCTGAGCTTCATTGTGGCCTCTTTTACCAAAAAAAAAAAATCTATCAAATAGGATGTTGAACACTGTGACATGTTCTCTATATTGATTTTCTGTTCTCATTCCTTTTTTCTTTGTTTATGGAAAAATAATAATATTTATATTTGAAAAAGAATAGAAAAAAATATATATATTTTTTCTATTCTATTCCTTTTTTTTCCTATTCTGTTTTATTCTTTTTGGAAATTGGAAAACTATTCAAATTGGAAAACGATTCAAATTCAAAATTGATTCGAAAACTTTTTGAAAACTTTTCGAATCGATTCGAAAACGAATAAACGAAACGAATCCCGAAAACGAATGAAACAAATTTAACTAAATGAATTTATGTAAATAACGAAATGAAACGAAGCTAATTTTTTTCGTTCTGCACATGTCTAGCCACCACTGGCAGCTGTCAGACTACAATAAGCCAGTAGAGAGGGATTGTTGGAGGAATCTGTTGGGTTGTTTTTTTATTTAACTGGTGAGCTGAATGAAAAATATCTAATAGTGTATGGCCAGATTTAGGATATTTATCCTGTATGTGCTGGTTTTGTGAACCTGTTATGAACAATTTGCATTTAGTGGAGTGAACGTGGAGATTCCCTCTTCATCCTGTAAGAAAATCATAAAAAAATTAATTAAAAAAACCTGTCTGTGATGGGAAACAGATGCACTATTGCACAGATGTCTTTGCTCAGTGGAGGACGTGTGAGAGTAAACTGAGCATGGAACAGAGTCTAAACTTTTTATACTGGCGCGGTTTTAGCACGGTTGCATATAAATGGAGTATAAAAACATTATTATACAATCGTCATTTTCTTATTGCATTGCTCTGAGTGGAACATGTTGAAGATTGAATGGCACGGAAGGAGAGAGAATCGGAGGAAATGTCAGGAATGATCAGCAGTGGCGGGCTATAGATTTCCCTAGTGGCAGATTTGTGAAGCCAACAGATGTTCGTAATCAGGGAAATTAAAGGGACAAAATACCACAATCTGGTATTGTTCCTGGAAAGCTCTGGGTTGAGCTGATGCAAGAGAACGAAGAGTTTCGCAAAGAGGGAACTTCCCCAGGAAGGTTCAGGTTCAAAGCGGTTATAAAGTATATATATATGTAACAAAAAGCAAGATACTCCCAATGGCTTATACACAGCTTACAAGTAATGAAAAACATTACTTTTATAAAAATATTATTAATATATATTACTATTATTAATTATAAATTATAAAATAAATATTTTTCATTACTTGTAAGCCATTGGAAGTATCTTGCTTTTTGTTACATACATTATAGGGCTACCCTGTTTCCCCGACAATAAGACCTATCGTGATTGTTGGTGATGACTGCAATATAAGCCCTACCCCCCAAATAATCCCTAGTTAAAGTCCTTGTAGGTCTTATTTTCAGGGTAGGGCTTATTTTCGGGGAAACAGGGTAGGGCTTATTTTGCGGGTAGGGCTTATATTGCAGCCATCACTGACAATCACGCTAGGTCTTATTTTCGGGGAAACAGGGTAGCAGCATGTTGTCTATAACCAGGAGAGGTGGGTTTCATATTTTTTGTTTATAAAGTGTATATATATATATATATATATATATATATATATATATATATATATATATATATATTTTTTTTTTTTTTCAACCACTTGAAGACCAGACATTTTCTGGCAAATTTTTGTGAAAATCATTTTTTTTTCTGCTAGAAAATTACTTAGCACCCCCCCCAATATTATATACATTTTTTAAAGCACAGGCCCTAGAGAATAAATTGGTGGGTTGTAGTTTTTATGTCATACGATATTTGCGCAGCGGTTTTTCAAACACAATTTTTGGCTAAAAATACACTTTTTTTTAAATTTTAATGCAAAAAAAACATAACCCAATTTTTTATTTTTTTTTTGTAATATATAAAAGATGATGTCACACAGAGCAAATTGATCACAAACATGTCACGCTTTAAAATAGTGCGCGTCCAAGAAAAACTATACTGTCTGTTTGGGAGGCATCTGACCCTCTAATGGTCTCTGCCTGGAGAGCAATGGTGATTGCTACCTTACCCTTGTACAAGCTGACCTATATGGGCTGCAACTGCCCTTAGAAGTTTTATAAAATGTGGTTCGCCTGGGTGAAAGCCAGACATCTTACGGTCAGGGGCGGATCCACAGTCTAGTCTCGGGAGGGGCACTGCCAGAAAATATGTTTTTTGGGGGGCAATTTATCGGGGAAGTGGCTGGTGTTGGCGCTTCAATCATCAGGGCACCATGGTTGTTATGGCGTCAGGATGATTGAAGCGCATTATTTCTAATAGTTCAACTCACCATAATGTAGAATCAGTGGGAGCCATGAGCATGTCACTTGCCACGTCGCCTGCCACCAGATGCGGATTGTCACCTGACACACATTGTGGATTGTCACTTGCCTGCTAAGGTGGTCTCTTGCTGTGTCCCAGAGTCAGGCAGCAGATTACCAGTCAGATGGCTGCCTGCACAGTGAGGGCGTAACTGCGGGGATGCAGGGCAGACGGTGAGAGATGATGTCATCCCTCTGCTCCCCCACCTGTCGGCTCCCTGATTGGCCAACAGCCCGCTCATACACCAAGTCGCCCAGCTGCTCGCCCGCTCTCTCACCCGCCCGCTTACCGACTGAGCCGCCCGGCCCGCCCGCTCTCTCACCCGCGAAGCCCCCTTCTCTCCCCTTCCCTTCCCGCCTTTGGTCTGGGTATGATAGTGTGCAGTATTTTTCAGGTTCATTGGGCTGCTGGGTTGAAGCACGTTTCTACCCCTGGTGCTATATGAATATTCACTGCTCCTAAAGCGCCCCTTCCCATTGAAAACGATGGGGCAGCGCTGCAAACCTGCCGGCAAAGCGCCGCTTCAGCGGTGCTTTGCGGGTAGTTTTAACCCTTTTTCGGCCGCTAGCGGGGGTTAAAACCGCCCCGCTAGCGGCCGAGTAGCGCTGCTAAAACTATAGTGAAGTGGCGCTAAATATAGCACTGCTTTACCGCCGGCGCCCGCCTGCCCCAGTGTGAAAGTAGCCTTACTGTAACTAAGAGTCTACAAAGCAGGAAAAACAAGACAAACCACCTACTGCAGCCAAAAGTATGCAGCAAATCTTAAAACTCCAAATCTTCATAAATAACCAGAGTTTGATTCTGGGACCAAGAGAAGAAGAGAGGTCCAGAGACTTGAAGTCCAGACAGTCAGGCTAGTCAGGGCCTTCTTCCAGTTCAGGTCAAGAGGGTCCTTCTCTAAACCCCCAATAGCATGCCTCCCAACATTTTGAGATGGGAACGAGGGACACCTTTAGCAAAAGTATGAAGGAATAGGACACGCCCCCTTAAAGGAGACTTAAACAACAAAAAAAGATTAGTTAAACCCACATTTTACAAATGCAGCTATTTAGAAATTAGATGAGAGGTTTAGCACTAGGAAACACTTTTTGAAAGAAAAAAAGTGCATTTTATATACAAATATATGGATCAGACCAAAATGAGGGACAAATGAGAAGGAAAGAGGGACTTTGTTCCAAATCAGGGACAATCCCTCGAAATCAGGGACAGTTGGGCGCTATGCCAAGAGGCCATAGTTAGCAATGTTTAAAAATCATTTCCAGGTACAAGGTTGTTGTAAAATCAAAGGACCAAAAATCACTTTATATCTAGAAATGCAGTGGTGGACAGAGTCACCAATAGGCCCCCGTGAGCAGGACCAATTTTTAACAGGGGCACAAGGAGGCCACAAAACAGATGCAGGGCACCATCTTGGGACCCAGAGTAAGTACGGAGGTGCTGCTAAAGGGTTTTTCAGATAGTGTGAAAAATAAATGAGGCTCAGTTACATAAAAATAACTTTTTCTGGTCATAGACATAGAGGCAGTCCCCGAGTTACGAACATCCGACTTGCGAACGACTCCTACTTACGAACGGGGGGCGGCGTGACGTCTCTGCAGTTCTGCACATGCGCGGCCACTTTTCGACAGCAGGCACTTATGACAGAACATCGGAAATCGACGTCTCTGCCCATTCTGCGCATGCTGTTCCCACTTACAAACATATTCAACTTAAGAACAAACCTACAGTCCCTAGCCCGTTCGTAACTCGGGGACCTCCTGTACTGTACATGTGTTCCAACTTTCAGAGGCAGGAAAGAGGGTCACCTTTTGGCACAAATTATGTAGGTAAAGGACACACAAAAAAAGATGTGTTTTTTTGCATTTTTCCATTAAAATGACAAATTAAATCAATAAAAACTTTTTTTTATAGCAAGTAATTATTATATATTTTTTAATAGAGGTCAATACATCAGACACGAAAGAGGGAGAAATGAGGAGTAATGAGGGATAGAGGGATTTGGTTTTAAAGAAAGGCAGTTGGGAGCTATTGACATAATGTCCAGGCAGCACCCTCAGAGCCCAGACTTTTTACAGGGGATCAAATGTATCCACCAATGTGTGCACATGAGGTCTTAGTGCCCGGTTCACACTACCGCGACTTGGGATCCGACTTGTCAGACCTCAAGTCGCCCCACGTCGCTTAACATCAGAAATTCCATTCAAGTGAATGAGAGCCGTCTTAATGTACGCTACTGAAGTCGCTCCGACTTCAGAAAAGGTCCCTGTACTACTTCAAGGCGACTTCTAGGCGACTTGTACCCATTGATTTCAATGGAAGTCGCCTACAAGTCAGATCGTGGTCTATAGTGAAGCGACTTCACAGGAAGAGAAGATGGTTTTTTCAAGCAAACCCCTCCCTCCCCCAGAGCTGATTGTAGTTTGATTGGCCACTGGAAAGTCGCCTTGTAAGTCGCCCCAAGTCGCCCCAAGTCGCGCTGTTATGTCGCCCTCAGGTCGTGTCCAGGTCGCCTCGCAAAGTCGCGGCCAGAGTCGTGTTGCCCCTGTGTGAACCGAGCCTAATACAGCACAGGACAATGATGACATGCCACACCCAAAGCAGCCAATCAGGTGTGAGCTTACTGTAGGCAGCTACCTAAGCAGCAATCAGCAATCTTTGCACTGTTATATTATTATTATTATTTCAGGTACTTATATAGCTCCGTCAATTTACGCAGCACTTTACATATACATTGTACATTCACATTGGTCCCCACCCTCAAGGAGCTTACAATCTAAGGTCGCTAACTCACATTCATACACTAGGGCCAATTTAGACAGAAGCCAATTAACCTACCAGCATGTCTTTAGAGTGTGGGAGGAAACCGGAGCACCCGGAGGAAACCCGCACAGGCACAGGGAGAACATGCAGACTGTATTGATTAAATAATTAAGCATATACTGTACATTTGTGTATTAAAAGAACAATTCTGCTGTAGGACAAAACATGTCGGGATAGAGAGATTAATGTCTATGCTTTTTTTATTTTCAGTAAAAGGTTTTACGTGGAGAAAGAAGCCCGAGGAGGAACCACCATCTACTTCAAAAGGTGAGCAATATAAGAGTAGGTCCTATCACCAATTATTCTGTAGAGAAGACTTCTTTCCATAAGACTAGGCTACCAGATAGGTCCCTCAGTCATGTCCATTTATAATGATTCCATTGGCTCAGTGTATGTTCAGAGACAGATTTTTCTGGTCTTTAGCTGAAAGTTGTCCATGGCCCTGTCCCTGATCTAAGAGTCAGTCCCTGTCTAATTAGAGTCCCCAACTGCTTCAGTGGTGACAGCCCTGGTCAGGCAATTATGTGTCAATGAGTTGGATGGTGGTATTCTGCGAGACAATCTTCCACATTGACCCAACATACAATGAACTAGTTAAGGAGTTTGTTGGACCGGTCACTAGATCATTTTGCTCCCAATTCTTACAGAAATTTCCAGCTGGCTCACCATCCCTCACTGCTCATCATTGGTCACTGGGTCAAAGCAAACCGGCCAGATTGGCTTCAAATCTGATTTGGCACAAACTGATTAATTTATCCCTTCAAACCATTTCAACGCGTGAGCTGTCTGTCAGCCCTTAGTGAGTTTCAGTGCAGAGTAATTTTTATGAATTATTTCCAAGTATGTACATGGCAGCTAACAATTCAAAAAGAGACTCCAGCGCCAGCGGCCTGTGTATTCATGTTAAAATAGTCCAGCCAATGTATTATGGGAGTAGCGATGCAGTGTGGAGATCCCCCGTTGAGTCTTCAATGCTGTTTGCAACTTTGTCACAGAGAATCCACTGAAAGGGAATGTGGTACAGTATTTATGGACCTTCCATCTTTGTGCATTCTCCTTAAGGCAATAGGAAGACTTTGCTTGGGCCAGTGACACAATTAGCTCCACTGAAAGCCAAGCTGGGCAGTGCTGATAGCAGTCTGAGCAGAACATAGAGCTCCTACAAGAAGAAGGCACCAGTTTTGGAAAAAGGTTTACATGTTTTTTAAGCCCTAAAAATGCAGTAGATCTTATGCCGCGTACACACGAGCGGACTTTACGGCAGACTTTGCCCGGCGGACGGGATTTGGTCGGACAATTAGATCATGTGTGGGCTCCAGCGGACTTTGTTTTCTCAAAAGTTGGATGGACTTAGATTTGAAACATGTTTTAAATTAATCCGTTGAAATCGAGTCCGGTCAAAAAGTCCGCTCGTCTGTATGCTAGTTAGACGGACAAAAAGCCACGCTAGGGCAGCTATTGGCTACTGGCTATGAACTTCCTTGTTTTAGTCCGGTCGTACGTCATCACGTACGAATTCGACGGACTTTGGTGGATTGTGTATAGGCAAGTCCGTTCATTCAGAAAGTCCGACGTAAAGTACGTCGAAAAGTCCGCCGGGCAAAGTCTGCCGTAAAGTCCGCTCGTGTGTACGCGGCATTAGCCACTGTGCATACAAATGCCTGATGGGAAGCTTTACAGAACCCTTACAAATAAGTAGAACCCTCCTGGAGGAGATATAAGGCTTCAGTGGGACTAACATGGAAAATTCCTTCCAGTGTAAAATTCAAAAGCTTTAAAAGACCCACAACTCTTATATATTCTCACTGAACAAGACCCTTTTTTGTAAAGTTTAGTTAAAATTTTTTTTTCTGATTACAGCTTCCTCCTCTTCTGCCCCCAAAACCCAGGTGGTGCACTTTGTGGATAAACATCGCAAGGAACTGATAGCCAATTGTGCTCTGGTGGATCCCATCCTGGATGGTCTCTTCTCTGAAGATCTGCTAACTCAGGAACAATATGACGCCATACGAGCTGAAAAATATTCCCAGGAGAAAATGAGGAAACTCTATGAATACATCAAGGGCTGGCCTGTATCTGGCAAGCAGACACTCTATAACATTTTAAAGGAAGAAAATGGTCCTTTGATTAAAAATCTGGAGCAGTCCTAAACTGTCTCCGAAGATTACGCCATCTACAGGGATATTTAAAGGATATCTAAACCCAAGAACAAAAATGTCATATGTTTCAGTTTACCAGTCCTTGGATGTGATGGTGCATAGTTTTCTTTTTTTCAGGCTAAGATAATTTTTTTCAGATACAGAAAATTACCTGCCAAGAATTACCAGTGTCCCTGTAATTTCCTCTCAAACAATGTTATCGACCTCCCCAGCAATCTTCTGTGATTTACGGGAAGTGTGTGACTGGCATGATCATCGAGTGGAAACGAAAGTAAAATAGATAAAAGAGCAGCTATGACACCTAAGGACTGGTAAGCTGCAATATATGACATTTCTTAGGGCTTTAGATACTTTTAAAGATGAATTCTAGAAAAAAAAACATTTTAAAGTTTCTTTATGACTTTTCTGTAAGTGATACTTAGTTAGCGCAGTGCCTTGTAGAGATGTGTAGTGCAGCATTCTGTCCATCAGTACCCTGTGCTGTGCACGCTTTGAGGGTTGATTTACTAAAGGTAAGTAGACTGTGCACTTTGCAAAAAGCAATTGCACTCTGCAAGTGCAGTTGCGCCAGAACTAAGAAAATGAGGTAAGGGTTAAAGCGGAGTTCCACACATAAATGGAACTTCCGCTTTTCGGAACCCTCCCCCCCTCCGGTGTCACATTTGGCACCTTTCAGGGGGGAGGGGGGTGCAGATACCTGTCTAAAACAGGTATTTGCACCCACTTCCGGAATAGACTCCCATGGGAGTCTATGCCTCTTCCCGTCCCGACCGCGCTGTCTCCTGGGAAACACACAGCTCCCAGGAGAGAGCGGGGACCACTTGGGATGCGCAGCGCGACTCGCGCACACGCAGTAGGGAACCGGGAAGTGAAGCCGCAACGCTTCACTTCCTGATTCCCTCACCTAGGATGGCGGCGGCAGCTGCCGAGAACCGAGCGGGTTCTCGGCGTCCCCTGCCAACATCGCTGGACTCTGGGACAGGTAAGTGGCCATGTATTAAAAGTCAGCAGCTGCAGTATTTGTAGCTGCTGGCTTTTAATATTTTTTTTTAGATGATGTAGGTGGACCCCCGCTTTAAATTTACAAAGAATACCCAATCATGTGCAGGGGAAATAAAAAAAAACATAGCATTTTTTTCCTGCACATGATTGGATGACGGAAGTCACCAGAGCTTCTGCTCATTTACTGAGCTCTGGAACAACTGCAAAGTGCAACTTGCACAGTCTATTTGCCTTTGTTAAATCAACCCCATTATGTTTTGCTTAGGAATTAGGGGTTGTTTACGAAAGGAAAATCCACTTTGCACTTCAAGTGTAAACTACAAGAAATTGCACTAAATCTGAGGGGTAGATCTGAAATGAGGGGAAGCTCTGCTGATTTTATCATCCAATCATGTGCAAGCTAAAATGCTGTTTTTTTTATTTTCCTTGCATGTCCCCCTCGGGTCTACAGCGACTGCACTTCCAAGTGCACTTTCAGTGCAATTTCAAGTGCACTTTGCACTTGTAGTTTGCACTTGTAGTGCAAAGTGGATTTGCCTTTCGTAAATAACCCCCCAATGCCTGATATCACAAAGATTCTGACATATGCAAGGTTCTACAAACATTACATCTAAAATCCCTTTTTATATTCTTTTTTTTTATAAACTTTTTAACAAATGTAATCAGAATGCTCTTCATACACAAAACATTTCCATATTTGTCATTCCATAGCTACAACTTGGGATGGTTAAGAAGACCAATACATTTCCTCTATTCCTCATTCCACCTTGACTTTGACTTTCCACCTTGACTTTGACTTTCCACCTTGACTTTGACCTTCCACCTTGACTTTCCACCTTGACTTTGACCTTCCACCTTGATTTTGACTTTCCACCTTGACTTTGACTTTCCACCTTGACTTGGGAGAAGAAGGGACCCAATGGTCAACTGTGCTATAGTCACTGAAGGATGATGTCTGATTATTCACACCACAGATATCCCATTACATGTACATCATGTTGGAAGGACCCCTGAACAGCAATCTGAAATTGTCATTGCCAAAACATACATCTTTTCTGTGAATGGTATGGCTTCATCACAGCACGTAAAATAAAATTGGGTGAAATGACATCTTTCTGACTCTTTCATTAATGTATTCATCTGTTAAAAAATTGGAAGGAAATAAAACATTTCATTGGTAACCATTCTTGAGCTAACACGATCAGATTAAAATTTCTACGCAAGGTAAATGTTGACATATGATTGGCCTCACAGTCAGGCCTTCCAAAAGTGACCTTCCAGCCCACTTGGAGTTCCTTCCTTCTCGCTCTGAGCATTTTGGGTGAAATTGTGCCTCTTGGACTCTTTCATTATTGTAGTCATTTGTGTTAAGAAATTGGAAGGAAGTCCAACATTTTGTTGGTATCTGTTTTTGAACTAAGAGCTGACATTAAATAAAGGTAAGATGAATGTTGACATGATCAAGTTCAAGGTCAACCCTTCCAAAACAAATATTTAAAAAAAATTGCACTTTTAACATACCTATTCTTGGAGTTTCCACCTCCTCACGCATTTTTTAAATCTCCCAGTCACATGTTGCTTAGAGTTTGATGGAAATGGTGTCAACAGGCTGATGGGAGCTCATAGGCTTACCAAGAAGAAAATGAAGCAAAGCTGTTCAGCGCCTGGCAGGCCACATAGCCCAGGTCTCCAGATCAATATGTTTCAGGTAACTAGATGAATGTGTTTCAAGTAACTAGAATTTGATTAATATTCAGCACAAAGATGGGGAAACATCAAGGATAAGTGAATTAAACATCATTTAAAGCATCCTTCCCCAACCTCCCCAGCACCAGGGACCGGTTTTGTGGAAAACAACCCCTCCACCTGGGGTTGGAGGAGCAGTGTGTCACGTCGGGAGGGCCCTATAAGTGAAGTCAGCTCAGTATGAAGGCCCCCTGTCCCTGGCCTGGCCAGGCTCTCCTCCCTCTCCTTCCTCTCCCCCTTCTCCTCATCTCTCTTCTCTTCTTCCCACATTTGTGATGTGACCACAGAGAGGGAAGGGAGTAATGGTGCAGGGAGAAGCAGGGTGGGTACCCTGTGGTGGTTGGAGGGTGGCAGTGAAGGTTGTGCTGGATTGCTCACCCGCCGCCCACCCCCCTGCCACACGGTCCAGCCCCCAGCAGGCTGTTCAATGGCCTGGGGGTTGGGGACCTCTGAATTAAATCTCAGCTACTACCCAAACTTCTCTTTATTTACCTTTGGCTATATTGGGGAAGTGTTTGAACTTCTATCATATTATTTCATTGCTATTTGTCCTGCCCTTTGAGAAAATTTCCCTCACTTCCTGTCTCTGTGACACCCTGTGTGTGATAGGGTGTCCCCAGGAGAGGAAGTAAGGACTGTATACTTGAATAGTGCTAGGCTGAATTACTCACTGGCATCTTATACTGTATCTTTTTTAACCACTTGCCGCCCACCCACCGTCAAATGATGGCTGGGTGGTGTGGCACTCGTTCTGGGTGGACGTCATATAACAGCTTCCCAGAATGGCAGCTCTTGCGCTCCTGCCTGAGCGCGCCCGTTGCTAGGACAAGGCACGACCCCGATCTCTGCAAAGAGCCGGCAGAGTGTGAGGAGAGGAGAGCTGATCAGCGGTATCTTCTCGCAGAGGACATCTAGGAATGTAATCCGGGCACCGATCATCAGTGCCCTGATTACAATAAAGCAGCCACAGTGCCCACCAGTGCCAGCAATAAGTGCCCACCAGTGCCAGCAATCAGTGCCCACAAGTGCCAGCAATCAGTGCCCACCACTGCCAGCAATCAGTGCCCACAAGTGCCAGCAATCAGTAGCCATTAGTGATGCCAGTCAGTACTGGCTATCAGTGTGCCCATCAATGCTGCCCATCAATGCCCATCACTGCTGCCCATCAATGCCACCCATCAATGCCCATCAGTGCCACCCATCAGTGCCACCTATCCGTGCCGCCTATCTGTGCCCACCAGTGCTGCCTATCCCGTGCCCCCCAGTGTCACCCAGCAGTGCCCAACAGTGCCACCCAGTGCTCCCTATCAGTGCTCATCAGTGCCACATATCAGTGCCACCTATCAGTGACAATAAGTGTGACATATTCGTGTCTCCTCAACAGTGCCATCTAATCAGTGCCCATAAGTGCCGCCTCATCAGTGCCCATCAGTGCAGCCTATCAGTGCCCATCAGCGCCCATCAGTGAAGGGGAAAAATTACTTATTTACAAAATTTACTGACAGAAACTAAGAAAAACTTTTTTTTTTTTTAATTTTCAAACTTTTTTTTTTTTAGGAAAAAAAATAAAAAACCCAGAAGTGAATAAATACCACCAAAATAAAGCTCTATTGGTGTGAAAAAAATGATAAAAATTTCACATGGGTACAGTGTAGCATGACTGCGCAATTGTCATTCAAAGTGCGACAGCGCTGAAAGCTGAAAAATGGCCTGGGCAGGAAGGGGGTGTAAGTGCCCGGTATTGAGGTGGTTAAACACCAAAAGTATCTAAAGGAGATAGTGTGTGTGAGTGTGTGTCGGGGGTACAATTTGAAGAGTTATTTTTTCTCAAGTCCAGAACTTTAATGACAGAAATATTTGTTTATACCACACATACTGTGACCCCTTTGTCAGCACTCATTGCCTTTTCAATTCAAACAAAAGAAAAAGAAAAAAATGTTTTAGTAGAAAATGCCCGTGCATGCTATTGTAAATACACCCAGAATAGCCAAACAGAGTGAATATGGAGCAATTGAACTGAAACGTGTGCAGGCAACATTGTAGTCTAGCAGCAGCTTCCTTATATACCTCAGACCCGCAACCAATAGTGCCAACCAAAAATTATTACCATCAGGTTTTAGGTATTTAAGGGATATCTATCATAGGAGAAACATGGAGCCTGCTATTGTTGACTTTTTCTAAAAAATGATGGCTGCCATGCCAACCCTCTGTAGCCTATGCTATATGACCAAAAGTATGTGGGCACTCCCCCAAATTACCCAGCTCAGATATTTCCAGTAAAGGGTACTGGTAATGCTGCAGGATGCAAAGACATTGTAGAAAATTCTCAATAGTTTAGTGAAGGGCCTTTCTACTCTGGCATGACTGTGCCCCTGTGCTCAAAGCCAGCTCCATAAAGACATGGTGGGTGAGATTTACTAAAACTGGAACACTCAATCTGGTGCAGCAGTGCATGGTAAGCCCATCAGCTTCTAACTTCAGCTTGTTCAGTTAAGAATTGGCAATAAAACCTGGAAGCTGATTGGTTTCTTTGCAGAGATGCACCAGATTTTGCACTCTCCAGATTTAGTAAATCAACCCCCGGTTTGATAAGTTTAGGGTGGAGGAACTTACTCAAGTGGTATCACGTACCTGGTGGAGATCAAGCTGTAGAGGGGGCTTCTCTTGCACTTCCTGCCCAACGCCCCTGGTAGAGATGACAGGGAGTGAAGGACACAGAGTGGCACGAGGGCTGATGTAGCGGGTGGCACCAGCTGGGCCTTGGCAGGAACCCGATGGCTGCAGATCACCGGATAGGCACTGAGAACAGGAACTCCGTGTTGCTGGATCAGCAGGCGGAAGTGTGGTTGAAACATAAGCCAGGGGGGTCATCAACAGCTGGGCAGAACAGGTACCGGAACGTGGGGCAGAAGCTAAGACAGGATACAGGCTGGGTTCGGTACACAGTTAGGCAGCGAGGTACAGAAGCATGAAGCAGGAACAGGGTCCAAAAAACAAGCTGAGGTCACAGGTAGGCAGGCGGAAATTCAAGGGAAGGTTCAGGTGAAGCCGGGTCAAACACAGGAAAACAGGAACAAGCTGTAGCTGTGTATGTGTCATTGTTTAAATAGGCTGACTGGCGCCAGTACGTGCACGTGTGCGCGCGTCCATGCATGTGCCAGTACATGTTATTCTTTGCGCACACACTGGTGTGCCCGCGCCTGTGCACCAATGCGCGTCTATTAACTGGACTTCTCTTACAAGTGGCCTCAATGGCCCTGACCTCAACCCTACTGAACATCTCTGAGATGGAACGCTGATTATTGTCAGGCAGATCTACTCATCCAACATCAGTACCTGACATCATAAATGCCATTTTGGTTAAATGGGCCCAAATTTCCAGTTTTAGCTAGCTAGTTAGTGTACCTCTCAGCAAGGGTCTGTTAGCGTCAGATTTCCCGCCACCCTATCACAGTCCCACGCTGATCACGCCATTACCAGTATAGCGTCTATAGCTGGGTACATTTCAGTATAAATAAAGTAAATTCCATAGATTATAGACACTATAACTGCACAAAGCAATTATTATACACTTATTGTTTTTTTTTTTTTACCAAAGACATGTAGTAGAATACATTTTAGCCTAAATTTATGAAGAAATTCTATTTTTTTTTTTTTATAACAGGAAGTAGAAAATGTATTTTTATTTCAAAATTTTTGGTCTGTTTTCATTTCAATAATAAAATATAAAAAAAACCCTAGTGGTGATCAAATACCAACAAAAGAAAGCTCTATTTTTGTAGAGAAAAAAAAATGATATAAATGTAATTTGTGTACAGTGTTGCATGCCGACGCAATTACCAGTTAAAGTAGCGCAGTGCTGAATAGCAAAAAAATGCCCTGGTCACGAAAGGGGGTAAAACCTTCCGGAGGTCAAGTGGTTAAAAAGCCAAAAACCACCAGGTAAGTTGGAAAATTATAAAACTGAAAGCCTTATGCATGACACTTAAAATCTTTATGGACCCAGATGGTTATACTGGATGATGGCTAAACAAAGATCGGGGAATTTTGCGGGCGCTTCGACAGCGCTGGCCATTGATTTCAATGGCAGGGGCGTTTCAGGAGCGGTGCATTCACTGCACTCGCAACGCCCCAAAGATGCGGCTTGCAGGACTTTTGTTCCCGTCCTGCCAGCGCACCGCCCCGGTGTGAAAGCACTCGGGGTCCCACATTGGGGCTGCAGGGGGGGGGCGTTTTTCAGGCGCTTTACAGGCGCTGTTTTTAGCCATTTAGCGGCTGAAAAACGCCTCCAGTGTGAAAGTAGCCTGAGAGGGTAATTCTTCCCAATGACCACAAGTGTAAGGAGCATTCTTCCCACTGACCATCACACTAATGTACCATGACTTATTAGCAGGGGTCCCTGAGATCGGAAAGTTATTTCCTGGGTTCTTCTGTGTTGAAAAGTTTGAGAAAGCCCGCCTATAGTGGTGTCTGGGGGAAAGAGATTTTGAGTGTATTTTTGCACTAATTCTATAAGTGATATTGTTTGGGCTTAACTTGGCTTTTCCTAAAGAGAATCCACTGAAAGGGAGTGGGGTACAGTATTTATGGACTTGTTCAGAAATAAAAAAAAAAATTAATAGAGGATCTAATCCTTCCCTACGCTGTTCAAACCAAAATGTTTTGGCTATTTTTATGCACTTCAATAGTTGGGGAAAGGAGAATACTATTCCTATTAGAAGTTTCTAGATACTTACTACCCTGTTTTCCCGAAAATAAGACTTAGCGTGATTGTCGGTGATGGCTGTAATATAAGCCCTACCTCCCAAATAAGCCCTACTCTGTTTCCCCGAAAATAAGCCCTACCCTGAAAATAGAGACCTAAAAGGACTTTAACTAGGGCTAATTTTGGGGGTAGGTCTAATATTACAGCCATCACCGACAATCACGCTAGGTCTTATTTTCGGGGAAACAGGGTAGGTGAAATGAACAGAGCTCCAACACAAAGCCAAAACTGCCAAAATAATGAATATCCAATTCACACTTTGATAAATATGCATTTTTTGTTTAGTAAAATCTTTATTTCAAACATTTTGTGAAAAACATTTCACATTTTTTTATCACAGGTTCTTCTGCTTCTTGCTTAAGCCCCAGAAAGCACTTTGTGGATGAACATCGGGAGGCTCTGATAAACCGGGTGCCTCTGGTGGCTCCCGCCCTGGATAGTCTTATAGCGTCGCCGGTACCGCGTTTAGCCGCGTTTGCGTTTATGAGTGTTTTTAAAGGAACATTTTACGACCGACTTTGGGGCCCCATATCTCTGGGCCACTTGGTGCTAGGAACCCCAAATTTGGTGTGCAAACACTAGCACTACAACATATTCAAATTCGGGGTTCCTAGCACCAAGTGGCCCCGAGATACGGGGACCCAAAGTCGGGTCACAAAATGTCATTCTCTGCTGCAGAAAAGTACTTGACATTTTGCGACCCGAATTTGGGGCCCCATATCTCGGGGCCACTTGGTGCTAGGAACCCCAAATTTGGTGTGCAAACCCAGTTGGACTAACACTATAACATATAAGTGGCCTTGAGATATGGGGCCCCAAAGTCAGGTCACAAAACGTCATTCTCTGCTGCATGTGTTTGACATTTTGCGACCCAACATTGGGGCCCCATATCCCATATGTAGTAGTGCTAGTTCCACTGTATTAGCACACCAAATTTGGGGTCCCTAGCACCAAGTGGCCCCGAGATACGGGGCCCCAAATTTGGGTCGCAAAATGTCATTCTCTGCTCTGCAGACGCTGCTAGACGCAAACGCGGTAAAACGCGGCTAAACGCGGCATGCAAACGCATCAAAACGGGCATTTCTAAAAGCCGGTTTCAGCTTTTTAAAACATGTGTTCAGCAGAGTTTGCACCGGCGTCTCGTGTGCATGAGGTCTAAGGATCTGCTGACTTATGAAGATTTTCAAACAATAAAGAGAAAGGGAACATCTTATGCACAGATGAGAAAGCTCTGCTACAAATACGTCAGCTCCTGGCAGGATCCTCAGAAATATGTATTTGAAAATGCTTTGAAAAAAAATAATCGTGTTTTGGTGGAAAATCTAGAGCGGTCTTAGCTCTAATTATTACAACAAAATTGGCATTATTAATATAGGAATATTTGTATTTTGGTGGAAATATAGCATTTATATTCTCGCCCCTCTATAATCAACCGAGCTAAGGCAGCTCCCTCCTTTTCCTAGGGCTTTAAAAAATAAGGCTGGTCATCAGTAACCTTCTGAAATATAAGCAACTAAAATGCCCACCTTGATGATGCTACAGATTGAAAGACCTTTGGCACAGCCCTGGAACCAGTGTTCAGAGGTTACCATATTGCTAGTCATAAACCAATCTGCCTGACATCACTGTTCCAATAAGTATATAAGCAGGTCCTTACAGGGGTAAAAAATTAAGTTTATTTTATTTTTGTATTGCTGTTATTGAAGTGTATAATGTTAAATTTCTGAGGCTTATCATTATAATGTGAACCATGATAATGTTTTTTACTGTGCTTTGTAATGCAATGTGTAGTGAGTAACTGGGTTGATCAGAGCTAGGAAAGGGTTAAGCTAGGTCTTCCCTTTTCTCAGGTGTTCATGGCCCATTTCCCCTTGCTGTGGGTCCATAAATACAAGGCCAGGGCTTAGGGCCTAGCTCTCTTCCACATGGGATTACAAGGGGAAGGACTGCTGCATCATGTAATCTTGCATGTGGTCTCCATATTGGGGACACCCGGGGGCCGCCGATATGGGGGACCACCAGTCCTTTTGTAGGGGGCCTGAGCAAACAGGGGGGCCCAAACACGGAGGGGGATTAGTGAGGGATGACAATTGCAGAACTCTTCCTCCAGCAGCTGAAAGCTGGCCTCTCCCCCTCTCCCTGCTGCCAGCGTTTACCTGCTGAGAAAGAGACAGTTGTTCCTCACTAATCCCCCTCCCAGCGCTGGCTCTAATGTTAGCTCTCCTCCTGAGTTTGTTATCTCTGTAACTTTGTATCTCTCCCTCTGCCTCTCTGATCCCGGAACTGCCCAGGCTGTATATTTTTTTCATCTCATCTTCATTTTTATGTATTAACTCAGCTTTACCTTTTAGATTTAGTAGGAATTCTGTGAGTTATGTTGTATTTGTGTCTGCTAATAATGATGTTATTGTATTTTTGTTATATAGCTTTAATATTTTCTTATGGGGGGGGCCCTGTCAGGTAGTCTGTACGGGGCCCCACGATTTCCATCAGCAGCCCTAGGGACACCCAAAGGATTCTACCTGAAATGGACTTATGTTGAATGGACTCTGCTTTCACGTGAAGGTATGCTATGGGCAGCCTGAGTTAGGTAGTGTAGGAATGTGCATGGAAGAACTGTGTTACATTTACTTGTTCTTGCTACGAGCTTTCAGTAAAGTTCAGTTTACCTGTTCAGTGCCTGGTCTGAAGTTACTGCAAAGGGGTGTGTTGGGAGGTGGTGCGTTGGCAGTAAAAACACAGAATCCAATTGTAGAGAACAGAACTTGTATTATTGCAGAATCCAGCGATTCACAACAAACCCGATGGGAAGGCATCTGACTAGGAACACTCATGGCAATATCATCAATGTGTAGCAGCGCAGGTCTAGATGTGTCTTGAGGGGCAGAATGTGGCCTGGCCGGTCCGAGCCCAAATGAGGAGGTCTCTAGAGGGATGGTGTGTCCCTATCCTTTCCCTACTCAACTGGAACCTCTCCCTGCTGCTAATCACTGTCCCTACACTACCCACATGTGAAATGTGCGCCACGCCTGGGAGCCAGGGCCTTAAATAGGTTCCTTCTGACCCAAGATGACTGCTAGGGTCACATGGGGCCGCAGCATCCAATCAGATAGCTTCCCCAGTGACCTAGGAAACCATAGATATCACCATCCAATCTGTCATAAATGTATCTATATTATTTTTAATGTTATGTACTATATTTCTTGTAATTGGAATATGGTGGTTCAGTATTACCCCACCATTCAATTATTTATGGGTCATTAAAAAAATATAAGACCCTTAAAAGTCACCAAGTGACAAGGTGTGCGGTAGTCAGTGATGGAGTGCTTCAAAGTACAGAGCCTCAGGTTAAGGCACAGTGGCACTCAGGCCTGGATTGGCCATAAAACAAACTGGGCACTTGCGCGGTGGGCCGGGGCCGCCAGGCCGCCATTCCTTGCGGGGCCCAAGGCAGCTGGGCTGCTCTTTGAGCCCGCGCCGCTCACCCGGCCTCTCTGTGGTTAAGCTTAGCCATCGGCACCAGGGGGATGGAAACATGAAGGGGGGAGGAGCTAGGAAGACACCTTCGGCCTCTCCGCGGCTGCACAGCTGCCCGTATAGGTCAGCCGTCGGTGCCGGGGGCGTGGCTACGAAGGGGGAAGGAGCTAGAGCAGAAACCTGCTGGAGACACCTTGGAGCCAGATGAGAGAGAACGTGAGTGCGCCCCCCCCCCCTGTAACCTAGATAGGAGGAGCAGTGGGGACGGCTGCACACAGAAGAATCATTCTCTCCATTAACTGCCTGCAGTCTCTGAATGCCTACGAGAGGGAGAGGAGAAGCAGGCATTCCGAGACTGCAGGCGGATAATGGAGAGAATAATTCTTCTATATGCAGCCGCCCCCACTGCTCCTCCTATCCTGCTTCTTTCTGCTCCCCCCCCTGTGCTCTCCACCCCACCCATGCTCTTTGCCCCCTTGTGCTCTCCACCTCCCCCCATGCTCTTCGCCGCCACCCTGTGCTCTCCATCTCCCCCCATGCTCTCCAGCCTCCCCTGTGCTCTCCACCTCCCCCTGTGCTCGCCACATTCCCCCATGCTCTCCGCCGCCCCCCTGTGCGCTCCACCTCCCCCCATGCTCTCCAGCCTCTCTAGTGCTCTCCACCTCCCCCCATGCTCTCCAGCCTCCCCTGTTTTCTCCACCTCCCCCCATGCTCTCCGCCACCTCCCCTGTGCTCTTCGCCGCCCCCTGTGCTCTCCACCGCCCCCTGTGCTCTCCACCGCCCCCTGTGCTCTCCACCTCCCCCATGTTCTCCGCTTCCCCCCTGTGCTCTCCACATCCCCCCATGCTCTCTGCTTCCCCCCTGTGCTCTCCTCTTCCTCTCTGTGTTCTCTGCCTCTCCCCTGTGCTCTTGCCCCACCCCATGTTCTCAAGGTTCCTCCCTGTGTTCTCCCCCCCCCATGCTCTTGCCTGGTCCCCCCTTGCCCCCACCCCTCTGCCGGGTTCCCCCCTCCCGGGGGATCCATCAGGGTGGAGAGCGGGGAAGGGGCCAGTTAACATGTCATAGGCTGCTCAATCCAAAATGCCCGGGCCTATTTTTTGTCCCAGTCCGGGCCTGGTGGCACCAGAGGTATGGCTTGCTTCTAAGTACTGAGTGCCGACTTAATGTTGACTTCACATGAATGGCCGGTCCCAGGCATTAGTGAGCGTGTACCCTGAAGGGAGAGGAGGCCCCATGCCCGTAACTATGACAGGTATCCCTACCCCATAACCGTTATTAGCATGGAAAGTAAGGTCCACATTGAATGACAGGGTGAAGAAAGGTGATCTGTTCTGTGGACTCTGCCAGTGCTGGAGGTGCACTGGTATTTTTCCTTTGAATCACTTTACCAGTTCCCTTATCAGACTGGTTTGGCCTTTCTGACTAAATCCACAATAAGTCTTGAAGTTTGTTTGCTTATCTGTATAGGTTCCTGTATTACTTACGTTGTATTAGATAAAAGCCTGATAGATATTCTTGAGAAAACGGTAATGATCTAAAGAAGGAAGAACATTCACTGATGTGTGAGCTCTCAGCTCTTTAACTTAGCAGACAACTGAGGACTGTATGAGGTCCAAACCCTAATCTGAGACCAAAGAAATCTGAGAAAATTTGATTGCTAAGGGAGCAAGTTAAAGGGGTTGTAAAGGTTCGTGTTTTTTCAACTTAATGCATCTTATGCATTAAGGTGAAAAAACACCTGTCAGTGACCGGCCCCCCCAGCCTGAACTTACCTGAACACTCGAACTTGTCCCACGGGGACGCGCTGTCCCTCTTCCTGGGGTTCTCGGCTGTTGATTGGATAGATTGATAGCAGCGCAGCCATTGGCTTCCGCTGCTGTCAATCAAATCCAATGATGTGCGCGCTGGGGAGCGGGGCCGAGTCCTGCATTCGGCATCTATGGACGCCGAATGCTGGACTCAGGAGCGCACCCGAGCTGCACAGTGGAGGTAAGTATGATATGTTTGTTATTTTTTTTTTTTTTTAAATCCCGAACCTTTAGCGTCACTTTAAGTGCCCATAGCAACACCTTCTCTATTATTCATCTTGTCTCAGCACAGGTAAGGTCTTTAACTTTACTCGACCGTCAGCTTTCCAGTGGTAATTAATGACCTGAGGGCTATAACCAATAAACTGGCAGCTTCTGAAAATGAAAGGAGTTTCATTTTCGGGTAGCCGATGAGCAGAAAAAGTTGGGAGATCACAAATTAACTTCTTGCCGACCAGCTCCCCTGCGCCTATCGCCGTAGGTGTACAGCGGCCGCTTTAAGGGTTATAGGGGGGCGCCGCGTGACGCCGTAGCCGATGCGCGTGGCCGATGGCCGCGATGACCCGTGATCGCTCCTCAGAGAGCCAGAACGGGGATCTCTCAATGTAAACAGACAGTGATCAGGAACAGCGATCTCTATCCTCCTCCAGTCAGTCCCCCCCCCCCCATAGTTAGAAACACCTCCCTAGGAAACACCTTAACCCCTTGATCGCCCCCTAGAGTTAACCCCTTCCCTGCCAGTGACATTTATACAGTTATCAGTGCTTATTTTTAGCTCTGATCGCTGTATAAATGTCAATGGTCCCAAAAAAGCATCAAAAGTGTCCGATTTGTCCGCCGCAATGTCTCAGTCCCGCTAAAAATTGCTGATCACCGCCATTACTAGTAAAAAAAAAAAATGACATAAATATATGCCCTATTTTGAATAACATTTGCGCAAACCAATCAATATACACTTAATACGATTTTTTTTTCTTACCAACAATATGTAGAAGATTATATATTGGCCTAAACTGATGAAGAAATTTGTTTTGTTTTTTTTTGGATATTTATTATAGCAAAAAGTAAAAAAAAATATTGGATTATTTTCAAAATTGTTGCTCTTTTTTTGTTTATAACATAAAAAATAAAATCCTCAGAGGTGATCAAATACCACCAAAAGAAAGCTCTGTTTGTGGGAAAAAAAAGGACATCAATTTTGTTTGGGTACAGCGTCGCACGACCGCGCAATTGTCAGTTAAAGCGATGCAGTGCCGTATCGCAAAAAATGGCCTGGTCAGGAAGTGAGCAAAACCTTCCGGGGCTGAAGTGGTTGTAAACGCTTACATCCACCCAGTGAAGTGATTGGCCTCAAGTGATACACAAAGATAAAACAAATCCTCCTACATAAGTTGTACCTGTTCATCTACAGCTGTCTATCCCCTACAAGCCATTCATACTGCCGAATTTACACAGGATCTCTCATCTCTGAAAAGTAGGGGGGTGGGGAGCTAATGTTACATCAGTGAGGGGAGCTCTGAGAGCTGATTGGAGGAAAGAGACACACCCCCTCGTTGAGGCTGTCAATCACAGGTTGTGCTGTCCCCTGTCACTATTTTTCTCTTGGTGTCAGAAAAACTTGTCAAAAGTGATCCAGCAGCTTAGTGAGGCAGCAAACAGAAATGACACTTAGACCCCTTTCATGCTGGGGCGTTTTTCAGGCGCTACAGCGCTAAAAATAGCGTCTGAAAAAAGCCTCAGCTACAAACCCAGTGGGGCGATGCGCTGGCAGGGCGTCATAAAAAGTCCTGCCAGCAGCGGTGTAGGAACGGTGAATACACCGCTCCTCCACCGCTCCTCCACCGCTCCTGCCCATTGAAAACAATGAGGCAGCGTTTCCATACCGCCGGCTGCAGCGGCGTTTTGCGGGCGGATTTAACCCCCTTTTCGGCTGCTAGCGGGGGTTAAAACTGCCTCGCTATCGGCCCAATAGCGCCGCTAAAACGATGGTTAAGCGCCGCTAAAACGATGGTTAAGGGGCGCTAAAACGATGGTTAAGGGGCGCTAATTATAGCGCCACTTTACCTCTGACGCCTGGGGCGGCTAAGTGTGAAAGGGGTCTTAGTGCTCTGAATTGAGACAAGTACACACTATAGAGAGATATGCTTTGTTCATATTTCATGTCGGATCTTTACAACCACTTTAACCAGTTCATCTCAGGAAGGTTTTACTCCCCTTCATGACCAATTTAATTGACAATTGTGCGGCCCTGCGACGCTGTACCCAAATAAAATTGATGCCCTTTTTTCCCCACAAATAGAGCTTTCTTTTGGTGGTATTTTTTTTATTTTTTGCGCTATAAACAAAAAAAGAGCAACAATTTTGAAGAAAGAAAACAATATTTTTTTACTTTCTGCTATAATACACATCCAATAAAAAAAATTGAAAAAAAAATCAAATTTCTTCATCAATTTAGGCCTATATGTATTCTGCTACATATTTTCGGTAAAGAAAATCCCAATAAGAGTATATTGATTGGTTTGCGCAAAAGTTATAGCGCCTACAAACTATGGTGTGTTTTTATTTAATTATTTTTTTACTAGTAATGGCGGCGATCAGCGATTTTTAGAGGGACTGCGACACTGAGGCGGACAAATCGGACACCTGACACTTTTTTGGGAAGCAGCGACATTATTAAAGTGATCAGTGCTAAAAAATCTGCACTGTCACTGTACTAATGACACTGGCAGGGAAGGTGTTAACACCAGGGGTGATCAAAGGGTTAAGTGTGTCCCTAGGGGGTGCTTGCTAACTGTGTGGGGGATGTTCTGACTGGGGGAACACGGAGATCCGTGTTCTTGCTTAGCAGAAACGGAAGATCTCTATGTTCTCCCCTGTCAGAACGGCGATCTGCCTTGTGTACAGATTGCCGTTCTTCTCAATTTTTTCTTTGGCCGCGTTTGTTGGCTAAGTGTAAACATATTTTTTACAAAAACATCCCCCCCCCCCCAAAAAAAAAAATCTAAATTTTTAAGTAGTTTACGATTTTGTGTTGGGCCGCAGTCATAGCCGCGGGCAGCGGGTTGGACAAGCCTGTTCTACAAAAGACCAGTTTGAAAATAAGCAAAGGTATTTGCACGCTGACAGCAATGTTGTTACCTTCTAACATTTCAGACGAGGGTTAAGTTCACTTTAAGAAAACATTTTCCTTGTCACTCGATGTCTACATTTTGTACAATCTGTTGATAATAACACTTTGTTTGCATATGACATTTCACCTTGAAACTTTCCAATGTATGTCAGGCAATGAGGAACTCAAATAAACCACAAATGTGCTCCTAAAAAGTTCAGGCTGTTTGTAGAACCAACATATGGCAGTCTGTGTAATGAATGTCGGCCCTCTGCAGCGAGAGGGGAACCGAAACACCGAAACACCGGGGTTGGTGTTGTGCAACAGAACAAGCAACAAAAGCTTCTTCCTAATGCAGCGCTGGGGGGGGGGGTGGCTACAAAACACTTGGGTCATACCCTGGAAAAGTCATTAAAATGTCTATGCCACACCTTCTGATTAAAGATTTATTGTAAAATCAAAGTATTTGATTTGTTCATAAACGACCTGGAGGATGGGATAAACAGTTCAATCTCTGTATTTGCAGACAATACTAAGCTAAGCAGGGCAATAACTTCGCCGCAGGATGTGGAAATCTTGCAAAAAGACCTGAACAAATTAATGGGGTGGGCGACTACATGGCAAATGAGGTTCAATGTAGAAAAATGTAAAATAATGCATTTGGGTGGCAAAAATCTGAATGCAATCTATAGACTGGGGGGAGAACCTCTGGGGGAATCTAGGATAGAAAAGGACCTGGGGGTCCTAGTAGATGATAGGCTCAGCAATGGCATGGAATGCCAAGCTGCTGCTAACAAAGCAAACAGAATATTGGCATGAAAAAGGGGATCAACTCCAGGGATAAAATGATAATTCTCCCACTCTACAAGACTCTGGTCTGGCCGCACCTGGAGTATGCTGTCCAGTTCTGGGCACCAGTCCTCAGGAAGGATGTACTGGAAATGGAGCGAGTACAAAGAAGGGCAACAAAGCTAATAAAGGGTCTGGAGGATCTTAGTTATGAGGAAAGGTTGCGAGCACTGAACTTATTCTCTCTGGAGAAGAGACGCTTGAGAGGGGATATGATTTCAATATACAAATCCTGTACTGGTGACCCCACAATAGGGATAAAACGTTTCTGCGGAAGAGAGTTTAACAAGACTTGTGGCCACTCATTAAAATTAGAAGAAAAGAGGTTTAACCTTAAAATGCATAGAGGTTTCTTTACTGTAATGCCCCGTACACACGGTTGGATTTTCCAACGGAAATGTTCGATGGGAGCTTGTTGTCAGAAGTTTCGACCGTGTGTAAGCTCCATCGGACATTTTTCATCGGAATTTCCGTCTCACAAAATTTGAGATCTGGATCTCAAATTTTTCGACAACTAAATTCCGATCGTGTGCACACAATTCCGACGCACAAAGTTTCACGCATGCTCAGAATCAAACAGAAGAGCCACACTGGCTATTGAACTTCATTTTTCTCGGCTCGTCGTACGTGTTGTACGTCACTGCGTTCTTGACGTTCGGAATTTCCGACAAGATTTGTGCAGGGCTTTTTTTCTCGAACAATAGGTGCTGGAACTTAACCACGGCCCCACAAAACCCCTCCCCCTTCACACACCCTCCAAATCACATCAACTAGTGGGTGTGTTCAGTCACATTTCACGAAAACAGTAATGCCCCGTACACACGGTCGGATTTTCCAATGGAAAATGTCCGATCGGAGCGTGTTGTTGGAAATTCCGACCGTGTGTGGGCTCCATCGGACATTTTCCATCGGATTTTCCGACACACAAAGTTGGAGAGCAGGAGATAAAATTTTCCGACAACAAAATCCGTTGTCGGAAATTCCGATCGTGTGTACACAAATCCGACGGACAAAGTGCCACGCATGCTCAGAATAAATAAAGAGATGAAAGCTATTGGTCACTGCCCCGTTTATAGTCCCGACGTACGTGTTTTACGTCACCGCGTTTAGAACGATCGGATTTTCCGACAACTTTGTGTGACCGTGTGTATGCAAGACAAGTTTGAGCCAACATCCGTCGGAAAAAATCCTAGGATTTTGTTGTCGGAATGTCCGAACAAAGTCCGACCGTGTTTACGCCCTATAAGAGGGTCTTAAAGGGGCATTAAATACCAGAATTGCATTACATACAGAGTGCAGAGCTGTCACTTGTAAACACAGAAACCAGACTTCTGTGTTTACAAGTGATTGTGGTGAGCAGGCACCAAAGGGTCTGAGCCAGAGGTGGTGGAACCGAGTTCCACCAAGTTCCCCGTGAAAAAAAGCCCTGGATTTGTGTGACCGTGTGTATGCAAGACAAGTTTGAGCCAACATCCGTCGGAAAAAATCCATGGATTTTGTTGTCGGAATGTCCGATCGTGTGTACGGGGCATTAGAGTGGCAAGGATGTGGAATTCCCTTCCACAGGCGGTGGTCTCAGCGGGGGGCATCGATAGTTTCAAAAAACTATTAGATAAGCACCTGAACGATCGCAACATACAGGGATATATAATGTAATACTGACATATAATCACACACATAGGTTGGACTTGATGGACTTGTGTCCGACCTCCCCTACTTGTAACTATATGTAAAAGTAAAAGGATTCCAAGAATGGAAAAGGTTAAAATATGGCTGATAGACAATCAATGTTAAACATCATGCTTGATTATGTACCTAAATCTCACCCAAACCTCAGCAGGCTGAAACAGGCATATCAGGGCCGGTGCTGGGGGGCGGCCAAAAGGTGTGTAGGCATCAGATGTCGCATGGGCATCCACCCAATGGAAGGGATGACAGACTACTGGTTGAACACGTAAGGATCAGTGATGTGGATGGGCCACCAATGGACCGGGCAAAAGACTCCAAACCGCCAGATGGTGCAGCTGGTGTAGTCAGACGGCACACTGGATGTGACGTTACCAACACAGAGCGATGATTTGGTAAAGGGCCCCACCCAAAACGTGTTGTCATGACTACAGCCTGCTGACAGCTTTCCATCTACTCTAGTACTGCATCAGCGTTCCATCCCAAGCCTCCTAGTGGTGAGTCCGACATCGCTTACCTAACCATATCTAAACCCTAAAACAAAAATGTATTTTATTGCAGCCTAGTAGTCCTTAGATGTGGTGGCCGTATTTGCTTCTGCCGGTAACACACTTCCTGTCCTAAAGTAACTCACTCACCCTTCCTGTATCAGGACAACAGAAGCAGGATAGGACCACAGGACACCACCCCTCCGCTCTTCTCAGTAACATAGAGGGGCAGGGTTCTGTGTATGTGGGCGGGGCTTACTGAGCCAGGATGGGGGCCCAGAGAGAGCACTCGCTAGTGCCCCCAGAGGCAGGCTGGGGCTGCCAATCAATGCAAGACTGGTGTTAAGGCAGCTGTGTACTGACCACTCCCCAGAAACATCATTTCCTGCTTGTGTGATTGGCTCACCAATTTTCCCAGAAGTCTGCCTAAGATACAGTCAGAGTTCAGGCATCCCCTGCAACAATAATGTAATTTTTTTGAGAGATACTTTCAATAGGAACCCGTCTAAAGGGATGTAGGCCCAGCAGATTTCCTCATTAGTGCCCTGCAGCTCCACACCTGACAGTTAATTATGAAACCACTCCCATTAGACCCACTCAGGACAGGGGCAGAGACAAACACACAGGGATTTCTTCGAGATAACAGAAGGTAGGAATCTGCAACAAAGTTTGTTATAATCCTTGCAATGTACATAGATCACCCATAGGGGAAGGTTTTTTTCTCAACAAAAGTGGAGTTACGCTTTAATAATAACAATGGACAGTTCAACAAAGATGTATCCAATGCCATTCCTGTACATAATCTTCGAAGTGCCCCTTAGTTATTCTCCTGGTGTCCCTTGCCCCATGAGGCAGTCATACCTTAGATGGGTGTGAAAGTCCTGTAGCACCCTCCTACATACTGTAGGTGCTAGGTTAGGCAAAGTTAGTTCTTGGCTCACTGTAATCAGTTGAAATGTGTGTGATTATTTTGATCTGTTATGTGTTTCACTGGCTTAGTGGTTGACAGCTTCCCTTTGTCTGTCTGGAAAGGTTCTGGAAGATAGTGGGCTGGGAGAGTCAAATCAGCAGCTGCATATTTATCTAACCCTGGCCAATATGTGCCCAGATGGTGGCTGGGAGAGTGTATAAATACTTTGGGACATGCAACAGAGGAGCCTTTGTCCAGGAAGAGGAGATCAAAGCCTGGAGGGCTACTGAAGTTACGGACAGGCCTACCATGTGTCTGTGGTTCAACGAGGTCCCAGCTAGGCTAGCTGGGGGGGTCTATCCTGCTAAAAGTTGCTGGAGCTGACTGAGGGACTTTTCATCTGGGGATCTGGTCTGGTATCACTGGAAAGGTGTCTGGAAGATAATGGAAGGAGGCATCCAATTATCCAAGCACATTAATGAATACAGACTAGAGTGAGAGATCTCTGAGACTGTGTGCCACCCCTCTTGTGCTAGAGTGAACATTGCTCAAATGGGACATTGTTCATGGTGTCCTGGTGCATCTCAGTGCAGTATTTGCTTGTGCAAGGCTCAGATTTTCAGGAGGAAGATTAATGTCCTCAAATTGCTGCTTAAAGTTACTGGAGTATCTCACAATTACCTTAAACCTATCCACGTTCACATGCTGCAATAAAGCATCAGAAGAGCATACCCCTTCACTGCACATTGGGCCAAAGGAGTGACTGTGTGGCTGGTTGTGAGGGCAGCAAAGGGAACAGACCATAGCAACCCTAAACTGTGGGCTCCTGCAGAAGTGAGTGCTACAGTCCTTTAGAGTCCATTAGTCAAAAGCATGAGTCCATACCCCAAGGAACTGGGTTCCCTCCAAGGGGTGGTTATGTGGAAAAAGTGAAACATCTTTAGCAACATTCTTGCTCCTTGTATAAGTAGAACTTGAGACCTCTGGCCGTCTTACTAACTGTGGGAACCCTGAGAGGTGGTTTCCTCCCTTTTTATGTTTTATATGTTTATATGTTTGCCCCAGCAGAGGGCAGTACCTTTCCTGGAAAACCAGGCCAGCAGAGTTAACCCTTACTTCTCTGGGAGCATCACCTCAGTAGGGCAACGTAACTAAATTACTAACTAAATTACGGGAGAACGCTTCTCCTAGGGGGTTATCTGATGTGGGGAGGAGCCATAAGAGCCGCTGAGGGACCCCAGAAGATGATGCTCGGGGCCACTCTGTGCAAAACGAGCTGCACAGTGGTGGTAAGTTTGATATGTTTGTTATTTAACCGGTTCCGGACCAGCCACTGCAGTTATACTGCGGCAGGTTGGCCCGGCTGCGTGAAATGTCGTAGCTGTACGTCGCACGGGTGGCTCCCGGGGGGGCCACGATGATCGGATTCGATGCAGAACCGATCAATCCCCAGGCCCAGGCCAATGGTATCTGGCCTGGACCTGGTGATCGCTCCTAGCGAATGAGAACCTTCCCCTGCATGTGTAAGTGTAAACACAGCAGGGGAAGTGATGTCATCTCTCCTCGTGAAAGTCTTTTCGTTCCAGAGAGAGGAGAGAAGACATCAGAGTAAGTGCACCAACACTACACTGACACCAGTTCATGTAGGCCACCCCCCCGATCACCTCCCGATCACCCCCCCCCCCCGGTTAACCCCTAAACCCCCTGTCACTGTGTCACCCAGTGCAGTGTTCATATTTTTTTTCTTATTACTGTACTGGTGTCATTAGTGACAAAAATCAGTGTAGGCCCAGATAGGTCTAGGGACACCCCCTAACCCCCCTAATAAAGGTTTACCCCTTGATCACCCCGTCACCAGTGATCACTATATAAGTGTCACAGGTGACGGTGGTTAGCTAGTTTATTTTTTTTAGCATCAGGGCACCCACCGTATATTACCCAATAAAGGTTTAACCCCCTGATCACCCGGCGGGTGATAACAGTTACTTTTTGGTGTCAGTTAGGGTCTGCGTCGCCCCAGGCAGCATCAGATTAGTGCCAGTAGCGCTAACACCCACGCACGCACCATACACCTCACTTAGTAGTATAGTGTCTGAACGGATCAATATCTGATCTGATCAGAACTATATTAGCGTCCCCAGCAGTTTAGGGTTCCCAAAAACGCAGTGTTAGCGGGATCAGCCCAGATACCTGCTAGCATCTGCGTTTAGGCTATCCGCCCGGCCCAGCCCACCCAAGTGCAGTATCAATCGATCACTGTCACTTACAAAACACATAACTGCAGCGTTCGCAGAGTCAGGCCTGATCCCTGCGAACACTAATGCCGCGTACACACGATCGGACATTCCGACAACAAAAACGTGGATTTTTTTCTGACGGATGTTGGCTCAAACTTGTCTTGCCACACACGGTCACACAAATATTGTCTGAAATTTACAACACGTACTACGGCACTATAGAAACGTGATTCAATACCAAGTGCGCCACCCTTTGGGCTCCTTCTGCAAATCTCGTGTTTATCTCGTGTTAGTACAAGTTTGGTGAGAGACGATTCGCGCTTTTCAGCCTCGTGCTTTTCAGTCCGTTACTGCTCTTCAGTTTGTGCTTGTGGGTTCGTATCTGTTTTTCAGTGCATTCTTGTCCGCTCGTGTCCGATTTTCAGCTCGCTCTTCTCAGGCCTTTCTGATTTTCAGTGCGTTCTGTGAGTTCGTTCTGACCAGCCGACCATTTTCTAGCCATGTTGCAGGTACGTACTCATCGTAGAGTTCGTGCTGTGCGGGGGCTTGGTGTTGGGGTTCTTACTTTGACCCAAGTCCAGTCCATGAACAGGGTGGGGAAGAGTTCATTGACAAAGAAATGCTTGCTCCAGCGTGGCCAATTTCCATCCCTGTCAAAATGACTGTAAACAGGCACGCAGGCAAGGAGCTAGCGAGCAAGAAAGGGGGGGAGGGTCGGGACTTTAAATGAATGAATTAAATGTAAACGCATGGTTTGCAAAATAATAATTGGTGGGTTAATAAACTGTTTAATAAGTCACATACGGTAGTAACATACACGTTCCTATTAACACTTGGCAAGACAATTAGAATAAGTAATAGCACTGATTTACAGTGGTTAACATACAAATTACTAATATCATATGGCAAGGCTGATAGAATAGGTAATAACCCACTTGTTTACAGTCAATTTTCTCAGATGCCTTTGTTGCGGGAGATCTGGGAGAATAATCCTGATGATCTCTGGAATTATCTCTGGATGACGGACCCCGTTTTTCACTATCTGTTGGCTTTGCTGTCCCCTTATATTACGAGGTAGGACACCAGCATGCAGCAAGCCATCACTCCTGAGCAGAGGCTAGTCGCCACGTTGCAGTACTTGGCGACGGGGAGAAGTCTGCAGGACATCAAGTTCTCGACAAGCATCTCCCCCCCAGGCTCTGGGGATCATTATTCCAGAGACCTGTTCTGCCATCATCCAGGTCCTGCAGAAGGAGTATATTAAGGTAAGTTTTATCCTTTAACATCACATTCTATGTATTTAATGTTTGCTAATGTATTGTATTTCTTTCATCATTCCCTAATTACCCTTATTGTAATATGCTGTGAATGTCCCCTTTGCCCTCAAGCATGCTAGAATTTGTTAAAGTTCCTTTTTTGTCCTTCATGCATATTTGCCTTCACTTAACAATGTATTTTGTCAGCTCCATTGTAATGCTTACCCTAAACACCCCCTAAAATGTGTTTAAATGTTATTTTTGTCCTTAAATTCAGGCAGAGTTCCAGAGGCTTTTTTTTGGGGGGGCCCCAAACTCATTTGGAACCCTCCCTTCCCCCCAACCATTAAGTCAACCGATACCAATCTTCTATCTGCAGACTTTGCCAAACCCATAAACACTATACCTACCTCTTTTGTTACCTGTCCAAAACATACCCCCCCACCCACCCTTAAAATTTTTACAATGGGCCATCAGAGGGTGTGAGGAATCTCATAAGTGGACCTTATACTTTTGTCTTTAACCACTTAAGGACCGCCTCACGCCGATGTACGTCGGCAAGGCGGCATGGGCAGGCAAAATCACGTACATGTACGTGATTTGCCTCCCGCGGGTGGAGGGTCCGATCGGACCCCCCCCCCCCCCGCCCGAGGCGGTCCCGTTCTGTCCCCCGGCGATCAGAGACGAGGGGGAGGCCATCCGTTCGTGGCCCCCCCCTCGCGATCGCCGCCGGCCAATGGGAACACTCCTTTGCTGCTGTATGCTAAACAGCAGCAAAGGAAGTGATGTCATCTCCCCTCGGGTCGGTAGTTTCCGTTCCAGCGCCGAGGAGAGAAGACAGGTATGTGAGTGCACCAACACACACACAGTAGAACATGCCAGGCATACAAAACACCCAGATCCCCCCCCGATCGCCCCCTGATCCCCCCCCAATCACCCCCCCCCCCCTGTCACAAACTGACACCAGCAGGTTTTTTTTTTTTTTTTTCTGATTACTGCTAGGTGTCAGTTTGTGACAGTTACTGTGTTAGCACAGTTACTGTTACCCCCCTGTAGGTCTAGGGTACCCCCCTAACCCCCCCTAATAAAGTTTTAACCCCTTGATCACCCCCTGTCACCAGTGTCGCTAAGCGATCATTATTCTGATCGCTGTATTAGTGTCGCTGGTGACGCTAGTTAGTGAGGTAAATATTTAGGTTCGCCGTCAGCGTTTTATAGCTATAAAAACAAAAGAAAGTGACCAGTCGCATGAACTAAATATCAATGGCATGCTTCCATCCCGGGTTCATATATACAAGAAAAAAGAGAAGGGCAAGTGGGACTTTAAATGAAGCATGTCAATTGAAAGTATAATAATGAATACATGTGAGTAGGTAAAATGATTGGATTTAATTTATAGTCAAGTCCATGATTTTGATGCATACAGTACCAATAAAGTAGTATAAATACAGACATAATCGCATGAATTGATATAAACGCATATTTAGCAGTAACAATCAAGGAAACTCAGTAGTGTAAACAAATCAATGGACGTACATATATGCAATTCATAACAGAAGTACATGAATTAAAATCGCCAATCAAAATCACATGAAATGAGTTAACTCAATAAAAAATTTGATAAATGTCAGGGATATGATTTGGGCTTGATAGGGCATCCTTAGTTTGCGAACCCGACGCGTTTCTTGGCTTCTTGCCAGTCATCAGGGGTGGGATGCATAATTTAACTGAGGAAAACAAAAGAATAACATAAGTATTGATACATGTGGAACCTCCGGCCAATAGAGAAAATCGTATCAGAAATGTCCAAATTGTCTACTTTGAATGGAAAAGCTACTTACAAAAATAGCCCAAAAGTCAAGAGGGGTCACCAGCAATGGGATCTGTTAGGGTGTGAGATATAACCGTCTCAACCGGGGTTGAGGCAGGGCACCGACCATCCTTCCAAAGTAATTGGAGGGTGGGCCAGGGGAGACCACAGCCGACTGATTCCTGAGCCCTCAGTATATTGGTCAATGAGTTGTAAATGGGAAAATCTGCAGAAAATTAAAAAAAATATGGTGTGTCAAAGGAAGTAAGACTGGAGTAAAGAGTGTTGGATGAATGAAATGACTGAAAGAAATATGTGCTTGGTGCATATAAAAGTAAATGTGTAAAAAATAGGATAATAAGGGGAAATGAAATGGATGCATGAAAGTGCACGTGAAAGAAGATAAAAGATAAGTAAAGAAACCCATAGGGAATGTGTGAAGATAGAGGATGTCCTGCACTGGGTAAATAAGTGAGAGGATGGGAATATGTGTACTGTAAGCAGAAAAGAAGATGTAAAAAATATATATTAATTACCCATGTGTTGAATAGTGGCTGCTTAGCAGAGCGGTCCCTTCCCAGTGAAGCACAGTGAGGGAGTGAACCGTCAGTCTGTCGGTCCCAGCTGATATAATCTGGCCCTGGGCGGGTCCCTGCCAGCGTCATGCATGACGTCATTGGTAGCTGAGAGACGAGAGAGCAATCACAGCTGAGAGTAACTCAGTGGATGTCTGCTCATCACAGCTGTAGGCGTCAGATGGAGAAAAAACAAAACCCGGCTCACACCTTGCAGCGTCAATTGACACCACTTGGGGGGCCATTTTGTGCATGGCGCCGATGCGTTGAGATCGGGCCCCAACCGCCCCGAAATGCATGAGGGGAGGTGGGGAGGGAGCTGAGCGCATCGCAACCACGGACAAAGAGACTGCAAAATATCAAAACACTCCAGCCCATGTGCTGGATTTAAATCAATAAATGGATTCCAGGGAATAAAGACCCTGGAGTTGGTACAAAATAGTTCTCAATAAACTCAAGGGAACACATGTAAAAATATGTTATGTAGTCACAGACTGTTACTCTGTTGGAAAATAAGTAACGGATTTGGAATAAGGATATAAAAAAATATAATATTTAAACTAAGGATAACAAAAATAATAATGATAGTGCGATTTGGTCACCAAGGGAACGGGTGTCTTCCACCCAAATATATATATAAAAACAAAAGAAAGTGACCAGTCGCATGAACTAAATATCAATGGCATGCTTCCATCCCGGGTTCATATATACAAGAAAAAAGAGAAGGGCAAGTGGGACTTTAAATGAAGCATGTCAATTGAAAGTATAATAATGAATACATGTGAGTAGGTAAAATGATTGGATTTAATTTATAGTCAAGTCCATGATTTTGATGCATACAGTACCAATAAAGTAGTATAAATACAGACATAATCGCATGAATTGATATAAACGCATATTTAGCAGTAACAATCAAGGAAACTCAGTAGTGTAAACAAATCAATGGACGTACATATATGCAATTCATAACAGAAGTACATGAATTAAAATCGCCAATCAAAAGCGTTTTATAGCGATAGGGACCCCCATATACTACCTAATAAATGTTTTAACCCCTTGATTGGCCCCTAGTTAACCCTTTCACCACTGATCACCGTATAACCGTTACGGTTGACGCTGGTTAGTTTGTTTATTTTTTATAGTGTCAGGGCACCCGCCGTTTATTACCGAATAAAGGTTTAGCCCCCCGATCGCCCGGCGGTGATATGCGTCGCCCCAGGCAGCGGCAGATTAGCGCCAGTCCTGCTAACACCCACGCACGCAGCATGCGCCTCCCTTAGTGGTATAGTATCTGATCGGATCAATATCTGATCCGATCAGATCTATACTAGCGTCCCCAGCAGTTTAGGGTTCCCAAAAACGCAGTGTTAGCGGGATCAGCCCAGATACCCGCTAGCACCTGCGTTTTGCGCCTCCGCCCGGCCCAGCCCACCCAAGTGCAGTATCGATCGATCACTGTCACTTACAAAACACTAAACGCATAACTGCAGCGTTCGCAGAGTCAGGCCTGATCCCTGCGATCGCTAACAGTTTTTTTGGTAGCGTTTTGGGGAACTGGCAAGCACCAGCGGCGTAGTACACCCCGGTCGTAGTCAAACCAGCACTGCAGTAACACGTGGTGACGTGGCGAGTCCCATAAGTGCAGTTCAAGCTGGTGAGGTGGCAAGCACAAGTAGTGTCCCGCTGCCACCAAAAAGACAAACACAGGCCCGTCGTGCCCATAATGCCCTTCCTGCTGCATTTGCCAATCCTAATTGGGAACCCACCGCTTCTGCAGCGCCCGGCGTACTTCCCCCATTCACATCCCCAACCAAATGCAGTCGGCTGCATGAGAGGCATTTTTATGTCCTCCCGAGTACCCCTACCCAACGAACCCCCCCAAAAAGATGTCGTGTCTGCAGCAAGCGCGGATAGAGGCATGACACCCGCTATTATTGTCCCTCCTGTCCTGACAATCCTGGTCTTTGCATTGGTGAATGTTTTGAACGCTACCATACACTAGTTGAGTATTAGCATAGGGTACAGCATTGCACAGACTAGGCACACTTTCACAGGGTCTCCCAAGGTGCCATCGCATTTTGAGAGACCCGAACCTGGAACCGGTTACAGTTATAAAAGTTAGTTACAAAAAAAAGTGTAAAAAAAAAAAAATATATGAAATAAAAAAAAATAGTTGTCGTTTTATTGTTCTCTCTATTCTCTCTCTCTATTGTTCTGCTCTTTTTTACTGTATTCTATTCTGCAATGTTTTATTGTTATTATGTTTTATCATGTTTGTTTTTCAGGTATGTAATTATTTATACTTTACTGTTTACTGTGCTTTATTGTTAACCATTGTTAACTATTTTTTTGTCTTCAGGTACGCCATTCACGACTTTGAGTGGTTATACCAGAATGATGCCTGCAGGTTTAGGTATCATCTTGGTATCATTCTTTTCAGCCAGCGGTCGGCTTTCATGTAAAAGCAATCCTAGCGGCTAATTAGCCTCTAGACTGCTTTTACAAGCCGTGGGAGGGAATGCCCCCCCCCCCACCGTCTTCCGTGTTTTTCTCTGGCTCTCCTGTCTCAACAGGGAACCTGAGAATGCAGCCGGTGATTCAGCCAGCTGACCATAGAGCTGATCAGAGACCAGAGTGGCTCCAAACATCTCTATGGCCTAAGAAACCGGAAGCTACGAGCATTTCATGACTTAGATTTTGCCGGATGTAAATAGCGCCATTGGGAAATTGGGGAAGCATTTTATCACACCGATCTTGGTGTGGTCAGATGCTTTGAGGGCAGAGGAGAGATCTAGGGTCTAATAGACCACAATTTTTTTCAAAAAAGAGTACCTGTCACTACCTATTGCTATCATAGGGGATATTTACATTCCCCGAGATAACAATAAAAATGATTAAAAAAAAAAATATGAAAGGAACAGTTTAAAAGTAAGATTAAAAAAGCAAAAAAATAATAAAGAAAAAAAAAAAAAAAAAAAAAGCACCCCTGTCGCCCCCTGCTCTCGCACTAAGGCGAACGCAAGCGGCGGTCTGTCGTCAAACGTAAACAGCAATTGCACCATGCATGTGAGGTATCACCGCGAAGGCCAGATCGAGGGCAGTAATTTTTCCAGTAGACCTCCTCTGTAAATCTAAAGTGGTAACCTGTAAAGGCTTTTAAGGGCTTTTAAACATGTATTTATTTTGTTGCCACTGCACGTTTGTGCGCAATTTTAAAGCATGTCATGTTTGGTATCCATGTACTCGGCCTAAGATCATCTTTTTTATTTCATCAAACATTTGGGCAATATAGTGTGTTTTAGTGCATTAAAATTTAAAAAAGTGTGTTTTTTCCCCAAAAAATGCATTTGAAAAATCGTTGCGCAATTACTGTGTGAAAAAAAAAAATGAAACACCCACCATTTTAATCTGTAGGGCATTTGCTTTAAAAAAATATATAATGTTTGGGGGTTCAAAGTAATTTTTTTGCAAAAAAAAATAACTTTTTCATGTAAACAAAAAGTGTCAGAAAGGGCTTTGTCTTCAAGTGGTTAGAAGAGTGGGTGATGTGTGACATAAGCTTCTAAATGTTGTGCATAAAATGCCAGGACAGTTCAAAACCCCCCCAAATGACCCCATTTTGGAAAGTAGACACCCCAAGCTATTTGCTGAGAGGCATGTCGAGTCCATGGAATATTTTATATTGCGACACAAGTTGCGGGAAAGAGACAAATTTATTTATTTTTTTTTTGCACAAAGTTGTCACTAAATGATATATTGCTCAAACATGCCATGGAAATATGTGAAATTACACCCCAAAATACATTCTGCTGCTTCTCCTGAGTACGGGGATACCACATGTGTGAGACTTTTTGGGAGCCTAGCCGCGTACGGGACCCCGAAAACCAAGCACCACCTTCAGGCTTTCTAAGGGCGTGAATTTTTGATTTCACTCTTCACTACCTATCACAGTTTCGGAGGCCATGGAATGCCCAGGTGGCACAAAACCCCCCCAAATGACCCCATTTTGGAAAGTAGACACCCCAAGCTATTTGCTGAGAGGTATAGTGAGTATTTTGCAGACCTCACTTTTTGTCACAAAGTTTTGAAAATTGAAAAAAGAAAAAAAAAATGTTTTTTCTTGTCTTTCTTCATTTTCAAAAACAAATGAGAGCTGCAAAATACTCACCATGCCTCTCAGCAAATAGCTTGGGGTGTCTACTTTCCAAAATGGGGTCATTTGGTGGGGTTTTGTGCCACCTGGGCATTCCATGGCCTCCGAAACTGTGATAGGCAGTAAAGAGTGAAATCAAAAATTTTCACCCTTAGAAATCCTGAAGGCAGTGATTGGTTTTCGGGGTCCCGTACGCGGCTAGGCTCCCAAAAAGTCCCACACATGTGGTATCCCCGTACTCAGGAGAAGCAGCTAAATGTATTTTGGGGTGCAATTCCACATATGCCCATGGCCTGTGTGAGCAATATATCATTTGGTGACAACTTTATGAAAAAAAAAAAAAAGTGTCACTTTCCCGCAACTTGTGTCAAAATAAAAATATTCCATGGACTCAATATGCCTCTCAGCAAATAGCTTGGGGTGTCTACTTTCCAAAATGGGGTCATTTTGGGGGGTTTTGTGCCACCTGGGCATTCCATGGCCTCCGAAACTGTGATAGGCAGTGAAGAGTGAAATCAAAAATTTACACCCTTAGAAATCCTGAAGGCGGTGATTGGTTTTCGGGGCCCCGTACGCGGCTAGGCTCCCAAAAAGTCCCACACATGTGGTATCCCCATACTCAGGAGAAGCAGCTGAATGTATTTTGGGGTGCAATTCCACATAGGCCCATGGCCTGTGTGAGCAATATATCATTTAGTGACAACTTTTTGTAAATATTTTTTTATTCAATGGGTTCAACATGCCTCTCAGCAATTTCCTTGGGGTGTCTACTTTCCAAAATGGGGTCATTTGGGGGGGTTTTGTACTGCCCTGCCATTTTAGCACCTCAAGAAATGACATAGGCAGTCATAAACTAAAAGCTGTGTAAATTTCAGAAAATGTACCCTAGTTTGTAGACGCTATAACTTTTGCGCAAACCAATAAATATACGCTTATTGACATTTTTTTTACCAAAGACATGTGGCCGAATACATTTTGGCCTAAATGTATGACTAAAATTTAGTTTATTGGATTTTTTTTATAACAAAAAGTAGAAAATATCATTTTTTTTCCAAATTTTCGGTCTTTTTCCGTTTATAGCGCAAAAAATAAAAACCGCAGAGGTGATCAAATACCATCAAAAGAAAGCTCTATTTGTGGGAAGAAAAGGACGCAAATTTCGTTTGGGTACAGCATTGCATGACCGCGCAATTAGCAGTTAAAGCGACGCAGTGCCAAATTGGAAAAAGACCTCTGGTCCTTAGGCAGCATAATGGTCTGGGGCTCAAGTGGTTAAATACTCCCTAAAATAAATGTTATACTGATGTTGGCCAAGAATGTTTGTGTCTAATCTGCTTGCAATGTTATGTGTAAAAGTACTATTTTTTTTTCTTGTTTGACTCCACAGTTTCCTTCAAACACACAGGAATGGCAGACTGTGGCATCCCAGTTTGCCCAGCGGTGGGACTTTCCTAAATGCGGAGGGGCAATAGATGGGAAACATGTCCACATCGTCCCACCCCCCAACTCGGGGTCATACTATTATAACTATAAGGGGTTTAATAGTATTGTGTTGTTGGCGGTGGTGTCAGCAACATACAAGTTTTTTTATGTGGACGTGGGGAAGAATGGCCGAATGTCGGATGGTGGAGTCATCGCCCAGACGGAGTTTTACAGACGGCTCCAGAATGGTGGCTTGGGCTTGCCACCTGCAGAAGACAACGTGGCTGGTCTTCTGTTTGTGTTTGTCGCAGATGAAGCGTTTGGGCTAGGTGAACATCTGATGAGGCCATTTCCCATGAGGACCCTCACCCGGACCAAAGGGTTTTTAACTACCGGCTGGCCAGAGCCAGAAGAGTGGTGGAGAATGCTTTCAGCATAATGGCCAGCCGGTTCCGCCTATTTCTTACACCAATCCCCATGGCGGAATATAAACTGAACCATATTGTGCTTGCCTGCTGCATTATGTACAATTATCTACGTAAAAAGGCAACAAACTATGTGGCCTCAGTTGGGCCTGAGGCCGGCTTTCCTGATACTTCAACCCTGACGGCTCTTGAAGCTGGCCGTCCTGGTTTGACCCGCGAAGTGAGACAAAAATATCTGGAGTACTTTGCGGGTAGGGGGGCCATTGATATGCCAGCAAATGTGTGAAGCATTTTTTAAATAAATTTTTATTTTAAACTGAACTAATATTTCATTTGATTTACTGCTTGTGTTTCTTTTAGCTGTCTCCTAGGTTCTCCAATGGGCTTTTCTTTTTGGACATTTTCTTCAATAGTGCAAACATAATTTATTTGATACATGAGGTGACAATCTCTTCTTCAGCTAACTATTATGTTGTGGGTCTGCTACACACACACACATTGTTTTTGTTGTTAATGTATGTAATGCATTAATGATAAAAATAATCATCCTTTTCAGCACCGTGAATTAATTGTTTTGAGTCCCTAAAGTGGCATGATTGGGGCCAATTTTAGAGCACTGTGGGGGTTATTTACTAAAGGCAAATCCACTTTGCACTACAAGTGCACTTCAAAGTGCACTGAAACTACACTGAAAGTGCACTTGTAGTGCAAAGTAGATTTGTCTTTAGTAAATAACCCTCATTGTCACTGTAAACACCAACTTACTCCAAAAACTGATATTAAGCATTGAAAGAAGAAGCCACACATTGTTGAGTAGAAAACATTTTACTCCATGCACATTCACATGTGCGTTAGAAAAGGGTTTTTGAACAAACCAACATCTTTGGTGTATAAAATTTTTATGTTTGACATTACAAATATAATTTTTTTGGTTAAACAGGCATGTTTCAAACCATAACATACACAACTCGGGAACCTACAAAGTTCAACTTTGAAAAAGTGAAGGCAATATTAGACATTAATATGTCAAAACTGTGTTGATCTTGCCTTCATCAGATGAGGTGATGTCACCCCCGTAAAAGCCAAATTTTTAAGATGAGCACAAATTGGGAGTCAAAATGTGGATTTCCCTCCTGATCCCATGCCTAATGTCAACATGTGCTATCTCCCATCATGGGGGATCAATGGACATGTTTTGGGGGTGCAACCCCTTCCTCTAACCTACTTGAGTTGTGAGGAAGGGGTTGTACCCACAAAACGCGTACATTGATATCCCGTGAAGGCAGATAGCACATGTTGACACACTGTGCATCTTCAAAATTTGGCTTTTAAACTACTTTAAAACTTTATTTAAAAGAAAAAATACCATGAGAAAACGATACAGTTTTTGTGTGTTTTAGATTCTGCGTAAAACATTAATGATGTTCTTCATTTTTTGTTGAACATCATTGATGTTTTCCTTTATCTTCTCTAAATCCCGATTGCACACCATTATCTCCCCAATGAAGATGTGTGCACTGGTGAAATTAGTTTCTTCTTCCACAACATCCACATCACCTAAAATAAAAAAACACACCATGTATTATAAATTTGCAGGCATACATCTATTGCCTGAAGCTGTGGTCTCAGACACTCACCTGTTGTGGTCACTATTTCGCCCACTTCATGAACCTCTTCCTCCACATCTTCAGGTTGTGGTGTGGTGACTTGCCCTTCTTCAGGAGGTGTGGGGTTCTTGGTGTCCTCAGATGTCCCGAGTCTTTTCTCCCCTATGTGAATAAAAAAAAGGTATACTTAGGACACAGATATTTGAAGCCAGAAATAGGAATATGAAACATTGCTTGGAAGTGTCGTACAATTGTCTGTTTTGGCAGAGTTCCAAGCTGAAGACATGATTTTTTCCCTTTCTTAAAGCTGGAATACTTACCTTTTTTGGTCAAGTTTCACACACGGAGACACGCCTAGTATCCACTGGAGCACCTGTGTGGGACACCCTAAAAAGGGTTGTTCTGGTGTCCCACACTAGTGCTCCTGCCTCCAGATGTGTAAACAGCTGCTGAGTGTCCTCTCCTTACACTGAATCAAGTTTGCATTTCATTCTAGTTACAAACCCATCTAGACAACAATGTACTAAACTTCTTTTAATACAAATAGGCATGAACAAATGTAGTTAACCTGCATCTGCCAAAAACATTGTATTAGTGGGCGAACGAACGATGTTTACTACGAATGATTACTGTGCCCACGAACCTGAAACTTGCCATTTTAAACTGTACAACAGTAAAAAGAAAAGCACATGGAGGAGCATGCAAGTAATAATAATAATAGGAACACAGGACATCTACTTACTTTTTTGAAGCACTTTCCTGATCCTTCTGTACTGATCGTGCTCCCTCAATTTCAGGTCTGACCAGTGTTTCCTCAATTGATCCTTGGATCGTCATACCCCAAAACTCCTGTGCAGACTTTTCACAACTTTAGTCATGATCTTGGCCTTTCTCACATTTGGGTTTGGGTACAGTCCATGCTTCCCGTCATAGTCTGCCCTCTTCAAGATGTCCACCATCTCCACCATCTCTACAGAGGATATATTTGAGGCCTTATATCTCCTCCTGGATCGGGACGTTTCTTGCTTCGGGCTTTCATCATTGCTGCTAGTATCATGCACCTGCTGTGTCTCCGCCATGTGCTCTCCCACTGCACCGAAAGAGAAGGGGCGGGGAATATACTAGAAAGAAGGTCAGGGGCGGGCGGAGTTTCATGCATGCGCAGTGTATATAAAGTGTAACGCATGTGCGTCGTACGTACGATCTGTGAGCGAAGGAAGGAGTAGCGGAAGCGCCGATCGTGCTAACGAAGGTACAATTTTAACTTGGGGCATCAGTGGCCTATACTGCTTATTGATTAAGGCCTATATTGGGACAAGATTATGAGAGTTTAGCCTGACATTAGGGTTTGTCTTGTGTTGTGTCTTGCAGATAACATGGATAGATTCAATGATCACGATTTTCTCCCCCAATTCATTGATATGTACAGAGAGCTGCCCTGTCTGTGGCAGGTGAAACACCCTTTTTTATAATCAAAAAATAAAGAGGAAGGCAGCGATGAATCAGCTGTTGGAATTGGTGAAGCCGGTGATCCCCACGGCAAACATCAACTATTTGAATGCCAAAATTGGTGGCCTGAGAAGCATTTATAATAGGGAGCGCAAAATGGTCCAGGATTCCCAGAGATCAGGAGCAGCAGCAGATGACGTTTATGTCCCTAGGCTGTGGTACTATGACAGACTGCAATTTTTGTCAAACCAGACTAAAATCAGGCAATCACTCTCAACTCTTCCTGAGGCTTCCAACGTCCAACCTGGGCCTTCCACCCAGGAAGAAGTGGAGGAGCCCAGCTTGAGTCAGGTATAAGATTGTTTAACATATTTCTTGTCAAAAAATTAATGTTAACTAGATGTTATTATTGATCACTAATTTGTGATTTAACAAAGTGGTTTACATATCAATAGACAGTAGTAGCCAAAAATGATTGGGACAAGAATGAAAAATGCTGGTGTCAGGATGATAGTCTTTTCTATTTGTTAACATTCAATTTGCAACAGTCATGAGCTCAAAATTGTGTGTGATTTATGACCAAAAAACTAATACTATGTCCCATTTTCATACACAGGAAAGCCTCAGCCAGGAGGAGGCTGTGGAAAGTGGCAGCTAGGAGGTGGCGGGGGAAAGTGGCAGCCAGAAGGTGGCTGGGCCCAGTAGCCTGACCAAATCCCAGGTCCCTCCCCTTCGCCTTCCACCAAAAAGGCCCAGGAGGGGGAGGAACATGGAGGAGGCAGCGTTTGGTTTGATTCCGCAGGCTACTGCGGCCCTCAGAACCCCCCCCGATCTTCAAGAGGCCTATGCCTGCATGGCAGCCAGCAAGATGCAGGAAATGGAGGTGGGCCAACACCTCATTTGTGAGGAAGTCATCTTTCAAGTCCTAAATAAGGGGGTGAGGGGCGAACTCACAACCAAAAGTCATGTTTGTGAGTTGGACCATCCTCCTCCACCTCCTGCCACAACTCCAACACCACAGTCACAGCCTGGAAGGAAGCATGGAAGGAAGACAAGAGTGTGATGGCCTGGGTTCAGTCTGGTCTGACAAAAGACCCAGGCTGTTGTAAGACCACAGCCTCGGGACATACAAGTCATCTGCTGCTGTTCCTGATCTCTTGGAGTCCTGGGCCAAATTGTGCTCCCTATTAAATGGACTCCTCAGGTTACCAATTTTGCCTGTCAAATAATTGATGTGTGCCCTGGGGTGCAAACAGTTTATCCAGCGTTGCCTTCCCCTTTATTTTGTTATGACCCCTAATAAATGTCTATTTTTTTTTTGACAAATACTTGGCTGTGTTTTACTTCAAAAAGGACAGTTTGTTTGTGAGTAGGCAGGTACATCTCTAAAATACAATGTCAAATTAAAAAGGGACACCAACACCAACCAACCTATTTGAGGTTAAAAAATACAAGATAATAATTGTGTTGTGGTAACTTGACACACAAAATGACAAAAAACATTATGGAGATCACTAGAAAAAAAAAAGAAAAAGAAAAAAAAAAAAAAAAAAGTAGATCACTAGAAAAAAAAATTATAAACATTATTCTAGAGATCTGGCAAAAAAATAAAAAAAATAAAAATTATTCAGGAGATCACGAGAAATAATAAAGAAATCAGTTAGTCATAACTCTGTGTGAATATCAGCAGCAAAACAACTTCATTATTCTAGCATTATAAAGAAGAAGAGAATGTGCTGCATTAAAAGATTTAAAAATTTGCAGCGTGACAAATGTGCTATCTCCATTACGAGCGCTAATTTTACCAGACCGAGCGCTTCCGTCTCGTACTTGATTCAGAGCATGCGTGGAATTTTGTGCGTCGGAATTGTGTACACACGCTCGGAATTTCCGACAAGAAATCTTGTTGTTGGAAAATTTGAGAACCAGCTCTCAAACATTTGTTGTCGGAAATTCCAACAGTAAATGTCCGATGAAACCTACACTCGGAATTTCCGACAAGCTCACATCGAACATTTGTTGTCGGAAATTCCGACCGTGTGTACGCGGCATAACAGTTTTTTTTGCAGCGTTTGAAGGAGTCGCTGACAGTCAGGAGCTTCTTTTTCTGTGAGTCTCAGTACTGTACCAGTAAATTTAGAGACCAAAATGTGAAATCGAAGGTACAGTAGTGAAGAGGCCTACACGTTTCTGAGCATGACAGATAGTGATGAGGAAGTCACTCATCTGTCAGATTTACCACCACAACAAGTGCTTGTTCCCGTGCGCCAGCTGCCAATCTCCATTCCTCTAACGCCAATGCGTGTGCGCAGAGTCTTAGACAGAGACGAGTGAGGTCCGGATCAGGCATGCGCAATGGCGCACCCATACGAGTGAGTGTGCATTAGGGCGCGCACACACACGCGCGCACACACACACGCATACACACATCAACGAATCCTGTCGCACCGCGCCCTATTTAAACAGAGAGTCTGCCTAGTGTCAGTGCTGGATTGTCTTCATCTTGTTCCTGTGTTCCTGTTTGCTGCTTTGCCTGATTGACCTTGTTCCTGAAAACCCGGCATCCTCTGACCATTCTCTTGGATCCTCCCTGTCTGCCGGTTTGCCTCTACTTCCTATACTGACCCTTGCTTGGACCTATGACTACGGCTCTGCCTTCTGATCGTGTACCCCACTGCCAGCCTGTTGCCAACCTCTGCCTGTCTCTGACTACGATTCTGTCTTCTGATTGTGTCTGTTGCCAACTTCTGGCTGTTCCTAACTCTGCAAGTGATCCTGATCTGGCTTCTGCTGAACAAGTCCGGTGATTAGTATCTACATCTTCTCAACAGAGGTTTCTGTGTTCCCGAACTTTAGTCTTCTGCCTGCAGGCACCTGCACCCTTCCGTTGCCCTAGCAGTTACTGTCTCAACCTCCAGGGGTGCTAGGACCGGGACCGTGCAAGAGGCCACCCTCGTCATTTCGGGCTCCGCTGTAAGGTACGTGACAGTACAATCCAGCCACATGGAGCCCGAAAGGGGGGCCTCACCTTTGGAGGCATTGTGCAAACAGATTGCAGCCCTTACCCAGGCAGTCCAGGGCCTACAAGATGGCTACCATCAACTTGAGCAAAGAGTGGAGTCTCTATCCCCAAGCACCTCAGTGCACCTGACAGCTACAGCACCCATGCCATCTGCTCCAGCAGCCACAGCATCCACACCCACAGTAGTGGCACCACCCCCAGAGACACGGGTTCCCACTCCTGAGAGATTCACGGGGATCACAGCAAGTTCCGTGCCTTCAGGAATGCCTGCCAGTTGTACTTCCTTCTGCAACCCCGCACCTTCTCTTTGGAAAGCACTGAAGTGGAGTTCATCGTCTCACTGCTTCAGGGAGAAACCCAAACCTGGGCTCTATTGCCAAAGCAAACAGTAATGGAGACAGTGGGCAACCTTGTCTTGTACCTCTATACAATTGAAAAGGGGACGATAGGATATTATTAATGCGTATCCTGGCTCTGGGTTTGGAATAAAGTATCCTTACCCATGATACTAATTTACTTCCCAGTCCGAATCTTTCCAGTATTTCCAAGAGGTAGGGCCACTCCACACTATCAAACGCCTTTGAGGCGTCCAGTGACAGAATAGTCCTACCCCCCGAATTATCCACTGGCATCTGTAGATTCAAAAAGAGTCTCCTTATATTGTCCGACGTAGAGCGGGTGGGTATAAAGCCAGACTGGTCACAATGGACCAACTTGCCAATCACTTGAGATAGCCTCTTAGCCAAAACACTGGCAAACAGCTTGACATCCGCATTTAATAGCGAAATTGGGCGATATGAATCCAGTGAGAGTTTGTCTTTTCCGGGCTTTAAAAGTACTGTTATTATTGCCTCCTGCATACTATCTGGTAGGTGACCCACTTCTTCAGCCTCCGTTATGGCCTGCAATAATGAGGGTAAAAGGTCCTCCCTGTAATGGGAGTATACCTCTGCCGGGATCCCATCTGGGCCTGGTGATTTATGATGCTTTATCCCTTTCAGGGCTTCTGTTAATTCGGCAAGTGTAATTGGAAGGTTTAACATTTCCCTGTTAAACCGTGGAAACGGACAGGTTTGTAAAAACTGTACCAAATCAGATGGGGTATAAATAGTTACAGTTAGTTTACTAGAGTACAAATCTCTGTAGAACTGCTGGAAGCTGTTTAAAATGTCTAAGCTAAGGGTCTGGCTCTCCCCGGATTGAGCCCTCACTGCCTGAATATTGGTAGAGTCTCGTTGCTCCCTAGCTATAAGGGCTAAAAGGTGGCCAGTATTTTCCCCCTCTTCAAAATAACTCTGCTGCTGGAGGTATCTTCTCTTCTCTGCTGTCGATAACCAAACCGAGTTGTATATCACTTGGGCCTCCTTCCAGGACTCTTGATTGGATTTTGATGGATCTCTTATTAAAGCCTGTTCCCTTTCTTTCAATTCTTCCCGTACCCTGTTCTCCCATTCCCCGGATCGAGTTTTAAATCCCGCAATTTCTTTAATAAGGCATCCCCTCAAAAATGCCTTAAGTGTATCCCATACTACCACAGCACTAGCGGATCCCCTGTTGAATTGGAGGAACTCCCGTACTGCCTCTCTCGTTCTGTCTACCTGCGGGAACAAAGTTAACCAGTAGGGGTTCACCTTCCATAGGGGGCGCCCCAGCATTCCAGTGGTGTCTAACCGCACCCAAAATGGAGAATGGTCAGATAGTAGGCGTGGCTCATATGCTGAGTCCTCTACCCGCTGCAAAAGTGCCTCCTTCCCCAAACCCAGGTCAATACGGGAGAAGCCATCATGTGTTGCAGAGTAGCATGAGTAGCATCTGTCCTTTTCATGTCTCTCTCTCCATACGTCCCGTAGTCCTATTTCCATAAGCAGGGCAGCGAAAGCCGTCCTGCCAGCTGTCTATCTCCCACTTCTAGAAGTCAAGGACATTCTATCTTGGAAGTTATCCAAGATGTTATTATAATCTCCCAATGCTAGTACCGGGACATCCGGGTGTAGGGCCATAAATTGTGATAAACACCCGAGCGGAACTGATGAAAATGGTGGGGGTATGTATATAGATGCAATTATGCATATTAGTCCGTTAATTTTACATAACAAAAAAACACATTTTCCCTCCTTGTCCACCCTCTGTTCCATGCACTCAAAGGAGACATCCGAGGAGACATCTATACTAACACCCCTTGAATATGAGGTGTGCATAGAACGGAACTGCTCAGGGTATATCCCTGAGCGCAATAGATGAACAGAATCTGGACACAAATGCGTCTCTTGTAAACAAATTATCTGAGGTTTCATTTTATCAAAGTATCTGAACATTGCACTTCTCTTATCTCTGTCCCTCAACCCTCTTACATTCCATGTCATTAGGAGTAAACCTTTTTTTTTCCCCTTCTCCTTACTCATATGTGAAATAATACCAATTCAAGTAATTATAAAACCAAAAACAACAACATAGACAAAAAGTCAAGATACAATTATCCTTCTGGGTTTTACCTGTCCCCTGAGCCCCCTTCGTGTACAATACATAACTGCATATCTTCCTCTTAATCCCCCCACCTTCCATGGTGAAACATAAAAAACATTTGTAACTAAATTTGTATTTGTGATATTTTCCACTGTTTGCTTGTGTTATACCTCTACCGCCCACCTCCTACCCTTCTTCCCTCCCCTCTCGCTCTAACTTTGTTGCTGCCGCTGCTGGAACTGCTGCTGCGGCTTTCACTTGATTTGTTTGATTTTTTGCAGAGCGTGTAACCTGACCTCCTACTTGCTGTGGCTGAATTTGTAATTGGTGTGGATTTGATTTATCTTCAGCAGCCCGTTTCCCAGTTACACAGTACTGTTATATCATGGGGCCAAAAAAATGGGAGGGGGAGGAAGTGGAGAAAAAAGAGGAAAAAAAGGTTTGGGATATAATAGATGCTGTCCCAATCTGCTTATTTTGCCTGAGAAAAGTAGCAAAAGAATAGCCCTCTACAAGCCTCTGATATCACATCAACTTAATAATACATAGGGCGATGAGTAGACATATAAGCAATAAAGTTCCATTTACAGTTGATGGTATAGTGAACAACTTGCAATTGTCTTTCCACTGGTTCTATTTATGTTGTCAAAGAGAGAAGAAAAAAAGAACAAAAAAGCCTCACACATCAGCTCCCTGTCCGTCTCCCACCCCGGACTGGGTCTGCTATTTTCTTTGTTTCAGGTACTAGATATTAGATATAGATATTAAGGCAACAAGTTCTATTTAACCAGGATTTCACATTGCAAGCTCAGTTTGGTTTAATTTCTTCAATCAAGAACCAGGAATAGAAGTCATTTATAGCAAATATGGTATGTGAGGGAAATAAAAAAGGAAAGTTTTCACCTATGTCTGGCGTCTTCTTAGTCCTTTTAATCACTCTCCGGTTTCACAGCGTTGCCTTGCTATTTTTGTTAACCACGGATTGTTTCAAAACCTGCTTCTGCTGCCGCTGAGTTCAGCCTGTTCGTTGGCTACTGACAGTCAAGGGGGGACCTCTCACGCCACCCCTGTGACTCCTACCTCCAGGCTCTCTCTCCGCTGCACGCGCTGACACCGCTGCTGCTTCAGCTGTTACTGAAGCCGGTCTCCTCGTTTGGCCGCTGGCCAGTTGGCAGGGTCTCTCACACCCCCCTTCTGCCCCGTCCTCCGAGCCTGCACCGGGATCAGGTATGCTCCGTGGCTCATCGGTTTAACCGGATACCGCTGCTTGCTCCTAACGCCTGCAGCTTAGCTGGTCAGAGCGGAGGGAGAGGAGATCTCTCACACCCTCTCACTCCCGCATCCGGTCACGCCCCCCTCTGCTCTACTGCAATGTCTTTACTTGAGCATCTAACCTTCGACCCTGAACCTTTGACGTGAACTCTGTTGTCCTTGTCTGCTTGTGGCCCCTACCTTGGCTTATTCCCTTACTATCCCTATCCTCCTGTTGCCTACTGTGGGCGTGAGCTGGGGAACCCTGGGGGTCGCAACCTGGAGCCAGTTGCAGCTCAGTCCATCCTCACCATTAGAGGCTCCGGTTAACACCTGCTGGCTCTGAGACTCCATGCCCTAGGGAATCTTACGCTCTAACCCCAGGGGGATCCGTGTTGTTGTTCCAGCAGCCCTGCCTTCCGTTCCACCCTGACTCCCATCTGCCGCAGTCATCTGTAGGGTCCACTACCTTGCGGTGCACTCCTGATTCCAACGGTGTGCATCTGTCACCTAGTCTCAAGGTGACCTGACAAGCAGCTCAAGTTGCATTTGACAGACTAAAGGGACTATTTACCTCTGCTCCGGTACTGAAGCATCCCGATCCTACTCTGCCCTACATCCTGGAGGTGGATGCATCGGAAAGCGCTGTAGGGGCCATCCTGTCCCAGCACCAAGTACCTAAGTCTTTAATGCACCCTGTGGCCTTCTTTTCAATGAAATTAGGTCTATCAGAAAATAACTATGATGTGGGGGACCGAGAGCTTTTGGTGATTAAATCAGTCTTGGAGGAGTGGCAGTACCTCTTGGAGGGAGCAGCACACCCAATACTGATCTTCACGGATCACAAAAATTTAGAATATCTCAGAACTGCCAACCGCCTCAGACCCAGACAAGTGAGATGGGCTATTTTTTTCACACTTAAATTTCCACATTACTTACCGGCCAGGGTCCAAGAATGTCAAACCCGACGCGCTATCTCGCATGTTCCCAACCAGATACTATCCTGCAAGCTGGAAATTTTTTATTAACACAATCTGAATTAATATCACAGATCGTCAGGCATCCGTGGGAGCTTTCCTGCCGCCGGGCACGAACCTTCAGGAAAACGATGGACTCTACTTGCAGGGAAATAAAATTTTTATACCACAGAATTTGCGCACCACTATCTTGCAGGTTTGTCATGACTATCCTTTGGCCAGTCATTTCGGGGGATACAAGACCATGGACTTGGTCCAAAGACATTTCTGGTGGCCCAACCTAGCAAGGGATTGCAGGAAATATGTTAATTCTTGCCTAAACCGCCTCAGGAACAAAAACAGTAAAAACAAGGCTTGGGGATTTCAAGACCACTGCTCATTCCTGATAGACCTTGGGATAGGATCGCAATGGATTTTATTGTGGAGCTTCCTCCTTCTGAGGGGTTTTCATCCATCTTTGTAGTAGTTGATCGCCTCTCCAAAATGGCACATTTATATGCGCATTAATGGCGCATACCCCATCAGCAACGGAAACTGCCAAGGTGTTCATTAAGGAAATTGTTAGACTCCACGGAATTCCTAGTGATATTGTCTCAGATTGTGGAGTGCAGTTCACCTCAAAATTCTGGAAAGCACTATGTGAAGCCCTGGGTATCAAACTCAGTTTCTCCTCGGCCTACCATCCTCAGACCAATGAGCAGACTGAACGTACTAACCAAACGTTGGAGCAGTACTTACGTTGCTTTTCCTCTTTTACCCAGGAAGATTGGTCATCACTGCTGCCCCTGGTAGAATTTGCATTTAATAATTCTACTCATTCAGCCATTGACCAATTACCCTTCTTCTCCAACTATGGTTTTCATCCCTGTTTTTTGCCAACTCTGATTTCGGATTCTCCTTTGCAAGCTATCCAGAATAGATAAAACTTCTTTGCTACAAACAACCAGGTGCTGAGAGAGACAATTTCCAGGGCAAAGGAGGATAATAAAAGATTCTTCGGCAAGAGAAGGAGGGGGGAACTGGACTTAAAGACTGGTGAACACGTGTGGCTTTCAACAGTAAACCTGAAATTGGCATGCGAAACTGGGACCTAGTTACTTAGGGCCCTTTCCGATCAAGAAAAAAATTAATCCAGTAGTTTATGAACTCGAACGTCCCGACTGGTTTAAGATTCAGTGAAAAAAGAAAAGTGTGTGAGTGTGGCGCTGTTCCAAAGTTGCAGAAGAAATGTCTGCATATATACAGTTTTATCAAAAGTGTCACGTGTGTATTCCTTTAAGTGAAATATGTATGGCAGTTATTACCACTCCGGTGGGTTAAAGTGACTGGTGATTTAAACATGAGAAGCATAATGAGTGCAATAAATCGCAGCTTATGAACTCGAACGTCCTGACTCGTTTAAGATTCACCCTGTGTTTCATATCTCCTTATTAAAGCGTGGTAAACCTGACGTGGTAAATCCCTTTCTGGATCGTGAAGTAGGACCCCCAGAAGCTATAATGGTGGATGGAGAGTTCGAGATCGAAACTATTGTGGATGGCAGGAAAAGATAGGGGCAAAATCAGTACCTAATCAAATGGAGAGGTTTTGGCCCGGAGGAAAATTCCTGGAAGCCTGAGATGAATCTCCATGCCCGAAGACCTTTACAGGCCTTTCATCATTCTCACCCAGAAAAAGTGGCTCAGATGGGCATCCGGAGGCTGCCCTAAGGAGGGGGCAATGTCAGAGAACCACCACAAGTGCTCGTTCCTGTGCGCCAGCTGCCAATCTCCGTTCCTCTAACGCCAATGCGCATGCACAGAGTCTTAGACAGAGACGAGTGAGGTCCGGATCAGGCATGCACAATGGCGCATCCATACAAGCGAGTGTGCGTTAGCGCGCACACACGCGCGCACACACACACGCTCGCACACACGCTCGCACACACACATCAACAAATCCTGGCGCACACACCCTATTTAAACAGAGAGTCTGCCTAGTGTCAGTGCTGGATTGTCTTCAGCTTGTTCCTGTGCTCCTGTGTGCGGCTTTGCCTGATTGACCTTGTTTCTGATAACCCGGCTTCCTCTGACCATTCTCTTGGATCCTCCCTGTCTGCCTGTCTGCCTCTACTTCCTATACTGACCCTGGCTTGGACTTATGACTATGGCTCTGCCTTCTGATCATGTACCCCGCTGCCAGCCTGTTGCCAACCTCTGCCTATCCCTCTACTACGATTCTGTCTTCTGATTGTGTACCCTGCTGCCAGTCTGTTGCCAACTTCTGCCTGTTCCTGACTCTGCAAGTGATCCTGATCTGGCTTCCGCTGAACAAGTCCAATGATCAGTGTCTACATCTTCTCAACAGAGGTTCCTGTGTCCCCGAACTTCAGTCTTCTGCCTGCAGGCACCTGCACCCCTCATTGCCCTAGCAGTTCTTGTCTCAACCTCCAGGGGTGCTAGGATCGGGACCATGCAAGAGGCCACCCTCCTCATTTCGGGCTCCGCTGTAAGGTACGTGACACTCAGAACACGAACCTGTAGACAGCAGCGGCACCCTGACAGATAGCTCTGATGATGGAGTAGTGGTCCCTGATAAGGTCAGGCGTACCCGACCCCGTTCTTCTGCTGTCGTTGAGGTGCAAGAACCGCAGGTCCCTCGTATGGAGCAGAGAGCCAGTACTAGTGCCGCTCATCCTTCTGGTGAACTGGCAAGCACCAGCAGCCTAGTACATCCTGGTCGTACATCCAGCACTGCAGTATCATGTGGTGACGTGGCGAGTCCCATAAGTGCAGTTCAAGCTAGCGAGGTGGCAAGCACAAGTAGTGTCCCGCTGCCACCAAGAAGAAGACAAACATAAGCCTGTCGAGCCCATAGTGCCCTTCCTGCTGCATTCGCCAATCCTAATTGGGAGCCCACCACTTCTGCAGCATCCGTACTTCCCCCATTCACTGGCCAACCCGGAATTCAGGTGGAAACAGATGATTTTACGTCACTTGATTTTTATTCGCTGTTTTTCACGGAAGATCTGTATAGATCTATTGTGGACTAAAGCAATTTATATGCTGGTAAATTCATCGCCGCTAATGCCCAGCTGACCCTTGCCCTTGCCAGAGATTGGAGACCAATTACGGTCTCCTAATTTAAGCTCTTTCTGGGCCTTTCCCTCCTCATGGGTATAACTAAAAAGAGTGAGTTGCGGTCATATTGGTCCACTGACCTAATTCACCATATGCCCGTGTTCTCTGCCTCCATGACCAGGACACGATATGAGCAGATCTTGCGGTTCATGCATTTCAGTGATAATGATCTCTGTCGTCCTCGGTGTGATCCTGCATTTGATCAGCTCTACAAAATTCAGCCCCTCGTAAACCACTTCAACCAGCAGTTTGCAGCTTTGTTTACTCCCGATCAAGTTGTCTGCGTTGATGAGTCCCTGATTAAGTTTTCTGGCCGCTTGTCTGTCATCCAAACAAAAGAACTCGCTGCTCCAGGTGAGACAGGAAGCCTAATGATATCACGGGTGCCCGCCTCGGCTCGCCTGCGCATACGATCAACACTGAAGAAATGGCTGCACTCCAAGATCCACCAAAATCCTTATTTAATGAACGAACATCCCAGGTGTTACAAAGAGTTAAAATGGTAGACGCGTTTCACACACTAACAGGTGCGCTTATTCATCACTCATCATTCATTATTCATAACCGTACCTGTTAGTGTGTGAAACGCGTCTACCATTTGAACTGTTTGTAACACTTGGGATGTTCGTTCATTAACCACTTCAATACAGGGCATTTTCACCCCCTTCCTGCCCAAGCCAATTTTCAGTTTTCAGCGCTGTCGCGCTTTGAATGACAATTGCGCTGTCATGCGACGCTGTACACAAATTAGATTTTTTATCATTTTGTCCCCACAAATAGAGCTTTCTTTTGGTGGTATTTGATCACCTCTGCAGTTCTTATTTTTTGCGCTATAAACAGAAGAAGAGCCATAAGTTTGAAAAAAAACACAATATTTTTTCCTTTTTCTATAATAAATATCACAAATTAAAAAAAAAAAAAAGTGTTCCTCAGTTTAGGCCGATACGTATTCTTCTACATATTTTTGTAGAAGAATCGCAATAAGCGTATATTTATTGGTTTTCGCAAAGGTTATAGTGTCTACAAAATAAGGAATAATTTTATGGCATTTTTATAAATTTTTTTTTTTTTTTTTTTACTAGTAATGGCGGTGATCTGCAATTTTTATCGTGACTGCGATATTGCGGCGGACACTTCGAACATTTTTTACACCATTTTGGGACCATTGGCATTTATACAGCGATCCATGCTATAAAAATGCATTGATTACTGTATAAATGTGACAGGCAGGGAAGGGGTTAACACTAGGGGGTGATCAAAGGGTTAACTGTGTGTCCTAAGGAGTGATTTTAACTGTAGGGGGAGGGGACTCACAAGGGGAGGAGACCGATTGTTGTTCCACTGTACTGGGATCACATGATCGGTCTCCTCTCCTCTGACAGGACATGGATCTGTGTGTTTACACACACAGATCCATGGTCCTGCTCGGTTAACGGGCAATCGCGGGTGCCCGGCAGACACCGCGGCCGCCAGGCACGCGCATCAAGTCCCAAGTGACGTGTCGGGGGCGCGCGCCGCCCCCCAGGCGGCCGGGAGGCCCAGGAGATCCCATCTGCGGATGTCATATGTACATGGGCGGGTATTAAAGTGGTTAAATAAGAATTTTGATGGATCTTGGAGTGCAGCCGTTTCTTCAGTGTTGATCGCTTGTCTGTCAAACAGTATTTTCCCAGCAAGCATGCCAGATACGGGGTCAAGATGTATAATCTCTGTGACAGGGCCACAGGCTATACATATAGTTTTATGGTTTACGAGGGAAAAGATAGTCACGTAGAGCCGGAGAACTGCCCAGATTACATAGGAAGCGCTGGTAAGATTGTGTGTGGGACTTAGTGTAACCCTTATTCGGAAAGGGGAACCACTTGTATGTGGACAATTATTACACGAGCGTGCCACTTTTTAGTCACCTTTTTGATTATGGAATTGGCGCATGTGGCACCGTGCAATCTAATCGCCGGGGCTTCCCCCAATGGCTTGTAGAATCCAGTCTTAGGCTGGCGGAGAGAGCCTGTAATAATTTGTTAGCAGTGAAGTGGAGGAATTCACTGAATGTTTTCGTTATGTCCTCCCTTCACGCAGATACGACAGTCCAAATTTCTACGGCGACTGGTGTTGTGGAGAAACCCCTCTGTGTCCACGAATACAACCTTAACATGGGAGGGGTGGATCTCAATGGCCAGTTGTTGGCGCCGCACCTAAATTGCCCGTAAGGCCAGACGCTGGTACATAAAAGTGTCTGTATATTTATTTCAATTGGCTCTGCTGAACGCTTTTGTGCTATACAAGCTTCAGGATGAACTGGATCCTTCCTTAAATTCCAGGAAGAGATCGTCACAGCCCTTCTGTTTCCAGACAGTGCTATGGCCCACCTTCCCAACGCAAATGCAGTGAGTCGGCTGCATGAGAGGCCTGTTCCGTATTTCCTCCCTGGTACCCCTACCCAAAGAACAAACCAAAGAAGATGCCGTGTCTGCAGAAAACGCGGATTTAGGCGTGACACCCGCTTTTATTGTCCCTCCTGTCCTGACCAACCTGGTCTCTGCATCGGTGACTGTTTCAAACGCTACTACACACTAGTTGAGTGTTAGCATAAGGTACAGCACTACACAGTCCTAGGGCACACTATCACAGGGTCTCGAAAGATGTGATGGCCATCACATTTTGAGACCCTAATCTGCAATGTTCAGTTTACAGTTTTTTTACAGTTTTTATAAAAGTGGAAAAAAAAACACACACACACACACAAAAACACAAAAAAAAATATATAAAATGAAAAAGCCAAAAATAGTTGTGGTTTTATTTTTCTCCTCTCTCTCTATTGTTCTCTCTCTTATGTTCGCTCTCTACTGTCCGCTTTACTGTTTGCTCACTATTGTTCTATATCTATTGTTCTCTCTCTGTTTTATTTTACTATGTTTTATTGTATTTGCTTTGCAGGTATGGTACGTTATACTGTAATGTTTGTTTTATTGTCAACCATCATTTGCTTAGCAGGTACGCCATTCAGCTGCCGCACGGGTTTATTTATTGTGACAGCAACAGCGTTTGCTCCCACGATATGTAAAGCCGTGACTCCAGCGCTGTCGGAGGTGATTTCACCACCACAGTTAAAAAAAAGAGCATATATGCCAAAGCATGGGGGGAGGGGCGAAGGAGCGATTTGATCCTAACATTAGGGGCGGATTGCCCCCATACTTCAGCATATATATTTTTAGGCACAGATTGCAATGTTTTATTTTTACTATGTTTTATTGTATTTGCTTTGCAGGTATGGTAAGTCTTACTGTTATACTGTAATGTTACTTTGTTTTATTGTTAATCATCATTTGCTTAGCAGGTACGCCATTCAGCTGTAGCACGGGTTTATTTATCTTGACAGCAACAGCACTTGCTCCCACGATATGTAAATCAGTGACTCCAGCGCTGTAGGAGGTGATTTCAACACTACAGTTAAAAATAAAAATGATGCATGTATGCCCATCATTAGAAGTGGGTGGATGAAGGGAGGTATTCCAATAGTGGGCATACCCACCGATCAATCTATTTTTTTCGTTCAGCCCACAGGCTGCATGAAAAAAAGAACTTTACAATGTATGCCCAATAAGGACCAGAAACGTACTGGTATGTTGCTGGACTTTGAGTGGTTATACCAGAATGATGCCTGCAGGTTTAGGTATCATCTTGGTATCATTCTTTTTAACCAGCGGTCGGCTTTCATGTAAAAGCAATCCTAGTGGCTAATTAGCCTCTAGACTGCTTTTACAAGCAGTGGGAGGGAATGTCCCCCCCTTCCCACCATCTTCCATGGTTTTCTCGGGTTCTCCTGTCCCAAGAGGGAACCTGAGAATGCAGCCGGTGGTTCCGCCAGCTGACTATAGAGCTGATCAGAGACCAGAATGGCTCCAATCTTCTCTATGGCCTAAGAAACCGGAAGCTACGAGCATTCATGTCTTAGGTTTCACCGGAAATAAACAGCGCCATTGGGAAATTGGCAAAGCATTTTATCACGCCGATCTTGGTGTGGTCAGATGTTTAGAGGGCAGAGGAGAGATCTAGGGTCTAATAGACTCCAATTTTTTTCAAAAAAGAGTACCTGTCACTAGCTATTGCTATCATAAGGGATATTTATATTCCCTGACATAACAATAAAAATGATTAAAAAAAAATATGAAAGGAACAGTTTAAAAATAAAATAAAAAAGCAAAATAAATAATTAAAAAAAAAAAAAAGCACTCCTGTCCCCCAGTGCTTACACGCAGAGGCGAACGCAAGCGTCAGTCTGGTGTCATATGTAAACAGCAATTGCACCATGCATGTGAGGTATCACCACTAAGGTCAGATTGAGAGCAGTAATTTTAGCAGTAGACCTCATCTGTAAATCTAAAGTGGTAACCTTTAAAGGCTTTTAAAAATGTATGTAGTTTGTCGCCGCTGCACGTTTGTGCGCAATTTGAAAGCATGTCGTGTTTGGTATCCATGTACTCGGCCTAAGATCATCTTTTTTATTTCATCAAACATTTGGGCATTAACATTTTAAAAAGTGTGGTTTTTCCTCAAAAATTGCGTTTGAAAAATCGCTGCGCAAATACTGTGTGAAAAAAAAATTGCAACACCCATCATTTTAATCTGTAGGGCCTTTTGATTTAAAAAAATATATAATGTTTGGGGGTTCAATGTAATTTTCTTGAAAAAAAAAAAAATTTCATGTAAACAAAAAGTGTCAGAAAGGGCTTTGTCTTCAAGTGGTTAGAAGAGTGTGACATAAGCTTCTAAATGTTGTGCATAAAATGCCAGGACAGTTCAAAACCCCCCTAAATTACCCCTTTTAGGTAAGTAGACACCCCAAGCTATTTGCTGAGAGGCATGTTGAGTCCATGGAATATTTTATATTTTGCCACAAGTTGCGGGAAAATTACAATTTTTTTTGCACAAAGTCATCACTAAATGATATATTGCTCAAACATGCCCTGGGCATATGTGAAATTACACCCCAAAATACATTCTGCTGCTTCTCCTGAGTACGGGGATACCACATGTGTGAGACTTTTTGGGAGCCTAGCCGTGTACAGAACCACGAAAACCAATCACCGCCTTCAGACTTTCTAAGGGCGTTAAATGGCGATTTCACTTCCTCACTACCTATCACAGTTTCGGAGGCCATGAAATGTCAAGATAGCACAAAACCCCTCCAAATTACCCCATTTTTGAAAGTAGACACCCCAGCTTTTTGCTGAGAGGTATGTTGAGTATTTTGCAGATCTCGCTTTTTGTCACAAAGTTTTGAAAATTGAAAAAAGATAAAAAATATATGTTTTTTCTTTTCTCTCTTCATTTTCAAAAACAAATGAGAGCTGTAAAATACTCACCATGCCTCTTAGCAAATACCTTGGGGTGTCTACTTTCCATAAACATTTGCTGAAAAACATTTGCTGCCTGTAAAAGGTACCTGCAGAAAGCAGTATATTGCTTTAAATGTATTCAGGGCATCTCTGGCGGGAATAAGAAAAGAAAAAAATTGCTTTCGTTTTCAGCTTGCCAAGTCTGTGTTGTCATTTGCATTCAAACTTCCTCGTAGAGACATTTTGCAGAGATCGAGGAACACCAAGCAGGTTCCTAAGTCAGCAGGGTGTAGAAGCATAGTCATAGAGGAGAATGGAGAAGACGGTTCGGGACCATGTGCTCGGGGCTCTGAACGAATTGGAAAGTGGGAGTCTGAAGAGCTTCCGTAACAAGTTAAATGATTGCACAGTTAAGGAAGGCTGCAAAAGGATCCCCAAAGGCCAGCTGGAAAATAAAGACCGTGAAGACCTCACAAAGCTGATTCTGCAATACTACGGGGATTCCTATGGGGTTGAACTTACTGTAAGCATTCTAAAAGCCATCAATGAGAATCGAGTGGCAGAAGATCTAGAGAAGCACCTGGCTAATGGTAAGACTTGTAGCAGACTTTAAACAGTGATTACCAACCATTGATCGTTTTTATATATTGATTATGGCACAAACATGCATTCCTGGATCCCCCATGTGTGCGTGTTTATGCGGTGGAATCACATTACACAGAAAGCAGAGTTTGTACAAACGGGTGTCCATTCGTGTCCCCAACCTGGATGGACTAGAGAAGAGAAAATACCCATTGGTTTATTTTTTGCTGTTTGTGTCCTGTTGGGGAGATTCCCTTCGCTTTCTGTCCTAGAGATACAACAAGACAGAGGAAATATTTACAAAATGGGAGCTGTTACTGGCAAGGTGACCCCAGTGGAACAGTCCCTGGTTCTGGTGACAACTCAGAATTTTTGATTTTCCAATCACTTTCTGCTTCAATGATAATGGATACCAGGACAAAGAGGGGAAATCTCATCAGCAGAAACATAGACAGCAAGGGTTCTAACTTTTCCCTATTGGTTTTATATACACTTTAACCCCCCCACCCCCCTACTTCTCGATGGCCATGCAGAACTTAAAAATCAGTTTTGAGTTACCCTCTAAATCATAAAAGGCCAGTAAGGCATGAATTGGTAGCTGACCACAATGATATATAGTACTAGGCTACATTAAAACAGTACATACAGGGAACAGTATCGGATTTCCCCCAGGGAGGTATAAGGTTGGAGCTAATGAATGAGAACTTTGTTAATAGGAGACAGAGGATGTGCAGCATTTAATAGTATTAATAGTGCAAAAAGATGAGATGTGGGCGGGGAGTCCAGCAAAGGAAGGGAGATAAAGAGAGAGAAAGCAAGAGAAATAGAAACTAAAAAGTTTGGAAAGATGATTTGTTAAATACTAATAATCAATAAATCTTGCAGACAGAAATGAGTATGGAAAGGAGTTTCATAGGAAAGCATTGCCTGGGAAATTTACAAAGTATATGTAAACCTCAAACCTATTTTTCTTTTAAATAGTTTTCTGAAGCAAATTGTTTCCTATGAATTTGTTGCAAAGTTTCTTACATGCTGGTAGCAGAACATCCTGCTGTAGGCTAAAACCGCCAAGCCACTGCCTCACAATTTGCAGCGTCATTGTCAGCTTGCCAATACATGTTTTCTTCAGTTGGCCATTGGGCTGCCGATAAGGTCTATCAGATAGGAATTCATCTAATGTAATAAGTAAAATGACTAGTGCATACATAACTTGGGTGCCAGGTGAAATGAACTAAAATAAATAAATGTATTAACCACAAAGATTGCTACAAATGTGAAAAATCATCTAAATAGGTGCCTGTGTGATATCACTCAACATGCACAAAATTCGTGCTCATATAATTGCATTATTTATCTGTTTTAATTAAATTAAAACAGAATCTTAGCAAAAAGTCCCATATAATGCTCTCATATGCAGAAATGGTAGAATGTTGAAAGATGTCTAATACATATCACGATGTCCCATATAGAAAGATTAGCTTCTTACCAGATAGAATGGATCCCTATTACAGAGATCAAACTTGCTTTGTGGATATGACCACTGACATGTGAGATGATTCTCCTGATTAGCCAAGATCCAAATACTTCAGAACTCAGGTTGTTGCAAGAACCAAAGGGTAGGATTACTCCCATGAGCATGCAGCTCATTCATATCACCGTAATTGCCGGCTTGGATGTCTCAGGTGTATGAATGAAAAAACACTACAACCGCTGTATCTTTGAAATGGGACTCCAATGTTGGGAAATCATATAGATAGTAAAGAAAAAAGCCTCATAGTGTTGTAAAACCAAACAAAAATGTATTAAAAGCTGATAAAAGTTACACTTACGACAAGGCTGAAAACTTCAAGCATAAAAAATTGATATCACTCGTCCAACCAGTTGGGTGGCATTGCAAGGGTTCTCTGATCCGACGCATTTCCACACAAATGTCGTCTCCTGGGAATGATCCTCCATTCCCAGGAGACGACATTTGTGTGGAAACGCGTCGGATTGGAGAACCCTTGCAATGCCACCCAACTGGTTGGACAAGTGATATCGCCGTCAAATCTATTTTGTGAGTGTAACTTTTATCAGCTTTTAACACATTTTTGTTTGGTTTTACACTATGAGGCTTTTTTCTTTCCTATCTATATGGTTTCCCAACATTGGAGTCATATTTCAAAGATACAGCGGTTGTAGTGTTTTTTTCTGTGAAGCCACAGCTGGGCACCCACAGTTAAAATGCAGGCGGAGGGGGAGACAAGCGGGGCTTCAATCCCCCGCATCGCTGGACCCTGACTTTTAATTTTTTTTTTTTAAGCGGAACTCCGCTTTAAATAATGCTCATGGCTAATAATAATGGGGTCATTGGTAATTTGATCAAGGGAAGTGGCTAATCTTAAAGTGGACCTTGCAGTGAAATTAGGCCGCATCTTAAAGGGGACATACAGTACGCCCATTTGGCCAGTCGTGCCATTGTGCCGACGCACATCGTCGTGCACTGGTCGGGAAGCGGTTAAACTTACTAGTAAAGCATGATTAGTGATGGGGGGAGGGGTCTAGGCAATGTTAGCAAAATTAGCATTTTATTATGACTGACAATGCTGCTGTCCTAAAGTGTCTCTGTTGCTCCTTCCTCCAGAGTCGGGGCCCTCTAATATAGGAGGTATGTTACTGGCCAGATCACCGGGTGAAAACAGAGGGGAAAGAAAAATAATGCAGCCACCACATCTAAAGATTGGTAAGCTGCAATAAATTAAATTTTTGGTTTTGGGTTTAATTCCTCCTTAAAGTGGTTGTAAACCTCAGTCATGGAATCTGAGCAAAGCACACGTATCTGCAGTGTTTACTTATCTCTCTCCAAACCTTAAAGGCCTCATGCACACGAGACGCTGTTAAACGCATGTTCCGAGGCAGTTGGACACTTTGCCCCTGAACCCATTCAATGTTATCCTATGTGTCCATGTACACAGTCTTGTTTTTTGGTGTTTTTAGGCAGTTGCGTTTAACCTCGTTTTTCCAGAAGCAAAAAAATGGGTTCAGACTCAAAAGTTTTCCACCAAGTGGCCCCGAGATACGGGGCCCCAAAGTCGGGTCACAAAATGTCATTCTCTGCTGCAGAAAAGTGCTTGACATTTTGTGACCTGAATTTGGGGCCCCATATCTCGAGGTCACTTGATGCTAGGAACCCCAAATTTGGTGTGCTAACACAGTGGGACTAACACTATAACATACCCAAATTTGGTGTTCCTAGCACCAAGTTACCCCAAGATATAGGGCCCCAAAGTCAGGTCGGAAAATGTCATTCTCTGCTGCAGAAGTGCTTGACATTTTGCGACCCGACTTTGGGGCCCCGTATCTCGGGACCACTTGGTGCTAGGAACACCAAATTTGGATATGCTGTAGTGCTAGAGATACGGGGCCCCAAAGTCGGGTTGCAAAATGTCATTCTCTGCTCTGCAGAAGCTTCTAGACGCAAACGCGGTAAAACGCGGCATGCAAACGCGGCAAAACAGGCGTTTCTAAACGCCGGTTTCAGCTTTTAAAAACATGTGTTCAGCAGAGTTTGCACCAGCGTCTCGTGTGCATGAGGCCTAAGTGTCTTCTCTCTGGTGCTTCATTCCTCTGTTATCAGCATGAGTCACTTCTGAGAAGTTCTCCCGACACATGAGATAAATTTGTGTCTGGAAGGAGGGGGAGGAGAGCTCTGCAGACAGCTTGTCTATTCAGAACACAGTTCTTCTGTTGTGTGAAAGGGAAGGGGTGTGTGCTTTTCCTCCAATCAGCTCCCACACACTGTTACTTCACTCTCTCCGCCCCTTTCTCTGTGCTCCTGATGAAAAAAAGATTTTTAACAGGATCTGCCCTTTTGAAGGAGAGCAGAGAGGAGAAGACTGCAGATAAACAATTAAAGCCTATGTAGGAGGATTTGTGTCACCTCTGTGTATCATCTGAGGCCAGTCACTTCACTGGGTATACAGGTGCATCTCAAAAATTTAGACTATCATCAAAAAGTTAATTTATTTCAGTAATTCAATTCAAAAAGTGAAACTCATATATTAGATTCCAGTCCTGCTGGAAAATTAAATCAGCATCTTCATAAAGCTGGTCAGCAGACAGAAGCATGAAGTGGTCTAGAATGTCCTGTTAGAGGGCTGAGCTGACTTTGAACTTGATAAAACACAGTGGACCAACACCAGCAGATGACTTGGCTCCCCAAAACATTACTGACTGTGGAAACGTCCCTCTGGACCTCATACAACTTGGATTCTGTGCCTCTCCACTCTTCCTCCAGACTCTGGGACCTTGATTTCCAAATGATATTCAAAGAGGACTTTTGACCACAGAGCAACAGTCCAGTCCTTTTTCTCCTTAGCCCATTTAAGATGCTTCTGATGTTGTCTCTGGTTCAGGAGTGGCTTGACACAAGTAATATGGCAATTGTAGACCATGTCCTGGATATGTCTGTGTGTGGTGGCTCTTGAAGCACTGGCTTCAGCCGTAGTACACTCCTTGTAAATCTCCCCCAAATTCTTGAATGACCTTTGCTTCACAATCTTTTTAAGGCTGCCGTTATCCCTGTTGCTTGCGCATCTTTTTCTACCACACTTTTTCCTTCCACTCAACATTCCATTAACATGCATGGATACAGCACTCTGTGAACAGTCAGCTTCTTTAGCAATGAGCTTTTGTGAATTAACCTCCATGTGGAGGGTGTCAATGACGGTCTTCTGGACAACTGTCAAGTCAACAATCTTCCCCATGATAGTGCAACCTACTGAACCGGACTGAGAGACCATTTAAGGGCTCAGGAAACCTTTACAGGTGTTTTGAGTTAATTAGCTGATTAAAGTGTGACACCATGAGTCCACAATATTCAACTTTTTCACAATATTCAAATTTTCTGAGATACTGAATGTTAGGTTTTCACGAGCTGTAAGCTATAATCCTCAAAATTAAAAGAAAGAAATGCTTGAAATATATCACTGTGTGTGTGTCTTGAATCTATATAAAATATAGGAGTTTCACTTCTTGAATTGAATTACTGAAATAAATTAACTTTTTGATGATATTTTAATTGTTTGAGACGCACCTGTATATGAGGGATTACAACCACTTTAAGTTTTGGATAAAGTAAGGTCACTTTTTTGCTGTATGTGTATCTCAATAAGGAGATTTCTTTTAACTTCCTGTCCCAGAGAGGCAACACAAAAGGTAAGAGGAAATCTCCTGAAAGTGGGAGGAATTCCCCTCTTGGAGAGCGGTCAGTGGAACAGGTGTTTCCCATTAAAAGATTTACCATCTCCTCTTGTTCTGAAGGCAACCGAAAAATGTCTCATCACTTTCTGTAATCACCAAGGCAAATAGAAAGGGGGAATCCACCTAGCCGGGACATGGACAGAAATTAAAAAAAAAAGAGTTGATAGCAGTTCTAATCTTTACTCTATTTAAAACCAAAACGTTTTGGCTGTTTTTATATTTGAATAGATAGAGAAAGCAGGACACTATTCCAATTATGAGTTCCCTTGATATTAATTTGTTGAAATGAACAGGGACCCAGCACAAAGTCGAAACTTTCCAAAAAAAAAAAAACTATTGCCACTGTGATTACTGTGCTTTTATTTATTTTTAGCAAATTCTTTTTTCTTTATTTCAATAATTTTCTTTTTTTTTATCACAGATTCTTCTGCTTCTTGCTCAGGCCCCAAGGAGCACTTTGTGGATAAACATCGGGAAGCTCTGATACGTGGGGTGTCTCAGGTAGAGCCCATCCTGGATAGTCTTATGTCTGCAAGACTGCTGGAATATGAAGATTATGAGACAATAACTGGAGAAGGAACATCCTATGCACAGATGAGGAAGCTCTACATGAAATACGTCAAGTCCTGGGAGGATCCTCAGAAGGACATATTCAAAAACGCCTTGAGAAAAGCTAATCGCATTTTGGTGGAAAATCTGGAGAAGCCTCAGATCTAAAAAATGGCTGTCTAATGATCATAGCACAACTTATTATTTTAATATTCTTACCCCCTACAATAACCAAGCTCTGGCAGGTCACTCCACCTGCTAATTTTGGCTAGCTGCCATATGACTAAAATGTCCTGCCCACCTTGATGATGTTGCTGACCAGCTCAGTTGACCCCTGAACCAGTGTTCATAGGTTATCAGATTTCTAGCTGTCAACCAGTCTGTGTGACATCACTGCCTTTATTAGTATGACAGATATCCTTACCCCGTACCAACAGTAGCGCTGAAAGCAGGGTCCACACTGAATGACCAGGTGAACAGAGGTGATTTCGGCAACAGCTTTACCATGCTCTGGTATTTTGGTCATTTGAGCCACTTTACCAGTTACCTGAGCAGGCGACTCTTCTGTTCTAATCCACTATGAACTCTGCCTTCAGTTTCGCTCATCTGTAGAAGGTCCTGCATCGTTTATTAGGTAGAGGCCTGAAAGACCTTTCCATTAAGACCTGATTTATACAGAGGAAGAACTTTCAGTGATGTAGGAGATCTCAGCTCATTAACTTATTGCATAAATGAGGACTGTACAGGGTCCAAACTCAAAGCTGTGCTGAGAAAAATTGATTGTTAAGGGAGGTGTACTGCATAATATGTGTATCCAGCTAAATGAGGGCTTATGGCAATACCTTCTTCACCAACCAGCCCGTCTCAGCACAGATCATTTTTGATAGGACTGTTGGCTATACTTGGCCTTTAGATCTCCAATGGTAGTTACTGAGCTGAGGGCTATAACTAATAAGCAGCCTAATTAAAAGAGGTGTATCTCTTTCCAAAAGAACCTTTTTGACCGTTAGCTCCTGAGACCAGTACCTTGTACACGATGAGCTGTGCAGAGTTTGTCATTGCTTTTTACAATGAATGTCTATGGAAATTACTGAACAGCCTCCATGCGCAGATGGGGTTTAACAGGAGAAACTTTTAAAGGCTACAATTTAAAAAGACACAATGAAATTTGCAATTTGCAGTGCCATTGTTTAACTTTTCCCTAAATGACCCATTTAAGTTTAAGTATCTGAACCTAGTGTCTTGTACCTGCAGATACCCTATGGAGTGCCTTGTACCTGATGTGGACATTCATTGCTCTGCGCATTGGTGCTATTTGCTATGTACACAACACCTAAGTAATGTCTGTACGATATCATTTTATAAGTAAATAAGCAAACATGATCAGACAATTGATGTAAAAAAAAACCTAAAGTGATAACAGCCCTAAGTGTTGGTACTTTTGTGGTGCCAACAAGAACCTTTGTTAGGCCCCTTTCACACTGGGGCGGTTTGCAGCCGTTATTGCGCTAAAAATACCGCCTGCAAACTGCCCCTAAACAGCCTCCGCTGTTTGTTCAGTGTGAAAGCCCGAGTGCGCTGGCAGGAGAAGAAAAAATCTCCTGCAAGCCGCATCTTTGGAGCGGTGCATTCACCGCTCCTAAACCGCTCCTGCCCATTGAAATCAATGGGACAGCGCGGCTATACCACGGCAATACCGCGGCTACAGCCGCGCTGAACGAGTGATTTTAACCCTTTTTCGGCCGCCAGCGGGGGGTTAAAACCGCACCGCTAGCGGCCGAATACCGCGGTAAAACAGCGCTAAAAATAGCGCTGTTTTACCGCCGATGCCCCCTACCGCCCCAGTGTGAAAGGGGCCTTAGTCTTTATATCAATGTCAACTTAAGCTGAACCCACCACAGGCACCTAGCTGCACTCCCAGCCATTCAACTGTCAAATGCCAAAGCATCTATTGCTCATGTCTGTCATTCAACAACTGACAGTCAAGGGGTGGGGTTTAGTGACAGTAGAGGGTGGGGCATAATATTGACTTGGGCAGAAGTCAAGTCTTCATATACTCTGGTCTTTGGTCCAATGGGGCTCTACAGGGGCCAATTTGAAAACAAGCTCACACAAAACATTTCCCTTCTTGTCATTCCACATCTGCATTTTGTACAAGCTGTTAACAATAACACATCCTTTGCATATGGCATTCCACCTTGAAAACTTTTGCAATGTATGTGTGGGGGGAGGGGGAGCTGGGACATGGTTTCTTACTATCTGATCAATGAAAGATGAGGTTACATATCAGTGATTTTGCCTTTTTTATCAAGATTTAATAAAACCTTTAACAATCTGAAAATGGAATTTGCATACAATTTCCTTTCTCTGTGCAGATGGCTATTACAGTTTGTGTATTAAATAAAACTGAAAAAATAAAATAAATCTTGGTTTGCTCCATGTATGACCTAATCAGTGTAATTCACATGGAAGTAGGCCACCTTTTTCTTGGTATCAATTCTTGTCTTAGCAATTTACTACTAACAAAATGGTTACCAGATTAAAGATTAAAGCCCCATTCCAGTATTCCTCTCCATCTTCTGGAGGACATCCATGATCTCCCCATGGTATTTTTTTGTTTTATACAGTACATATCATTATCTTCAGGTGGGTCACGTGATGTGCAGGCTCCTGTTCTTCTTCAGATATTCTTCCTGTGGTGGTCGATCTTCAATGATGCAGAAAGCAGTATTGACAGTATAGTATATAGAGTTCAGAGCTAGAGATATATGAAAGATCAGTTTCAGTTCTAGTAAAACCAAACTTACAATTGTGGATTTCTTCTAGACTGTTTTACAAAAGATTAATAATAGGGCCATCATGAGCTTTCCAGACCATGTTTATGGGGCTGTCGCAAGTTTTACAACCCCACCTACCTAGCATCAGTTTCTCTGTTTTATAACTAGCTTGAGCTGTTTCTGTCAATTGTGCTTTAAACCGGAGTATTTTCTTTTGTCAAGTGAATTAAGTCCCATGAATGCCTAGCACAGACATGAGAATTTATTCTGACCTTATTTGTCGCTGACTTGAGAATTTTGGAGGAATGAGGGTGGGACGGTGTTTGCTGTTTGGTATAACTTACCCATTCTCCATTCTCAGTTTGGGGTTCATTATACGTCATTAGGACTATGATGATGAGGAGGGAGGTGTTGTGCTAGGTAATTGACTCTCCTGGAGTAAATTTTTTCCTGTGGGGGGGGGGGGGAGTGAGATAGATAATATAGTCACCTTTCCCCAGGAGCCTAGTGGAGGATGACGTCATCCTCCTTAAAACAAGGTCCTGGGGAATGTTGAGTAGTCCAAATCCCGTGAGAAGAAAGTCTAGCACTCAGTGTCTTCTTGCAAGATTTGGATTACTCCCCAGGATCGTGTGGGAATTATGTCACCCCCTGCACAATAGAAGCCAAGGGAAGTTAGTATATTAACTTTTTTCCTCTAGTGGCCTGTAAGATTATTTATGGCGTTTCGGCAAGGGGGAGGTCGGGGGCCACACTTAAAATGGGTTAGGGGCACACTTAGGAAGGGGGGGGGCACACTTAAAAAGTGGGCCTTCCATGTAGTACAACATACTTGGGATAAACATACACTATTTTGTTCAAAAGTATTGGGACACCTGCCTTTACACGCACATGAACTTTAATGGCATCCTAGTCTTGGTACATAGGGTTCAAGCTCTTCTGGGAAGTCTGTCCACGAGGTTCAGGAGTGTGTCTATGGGAATGTTTGACCATTCTTCCAGAAGCACATTTGTGGGGTCAGGCATTGATGTTCGACGAGAAGGCCTGGCTCGCAGTCTCCGCTCTAATTCATCCCAAAGGTGTTCTATCGAGTTGAGGTCAGGACAGTCAAGTTCCTCCATCCCAAACTCCCTCATCTATCTCTTTATGGACCTTGCTTTGTGCACTGGTCCAAATCATTTGGTGGAGGGGGGATTATGGTGTGGGGGTTTTGTCTTTCAGGGGTTGGGCTTGGCCCCCTTAGTTCCAGTGAAGGAAACTCTTAAGGCTTCAGCATTCCAAGACATTTTGGACAATTTCATGCTCCCAACTTTGTGGGAACAGTTTGGGGATGGCCCCTTCCTGTTCCAACATGACTGCTCACCAGGGCACAAAGCAAGGTCCATAAAGACATGGGTGAATGAGTTTGGGGTGGAGGAACGTGACTGGTCTGCAGACTGGGATGCCATTAAAGTTCATGTGCGTGTAAAGGCAGGCATCCCAATACTTTTGACAATATAGTGTAGGTCTATCCTCAGCCAAAAATATGAAAAGTAAAAAGGCAAACACACAAAAAAAAAACAAAATTAGTCTTGATGAATCAGTTGGTCTTTTTCTACTCCCAGTTTTATATGTTTCACCCTCTCCTGGAATCCAGCCAGAGGGAAAATATATCAGTGGCCTTCATTTAAGGGAGGCACTTGGGAAAAAAGAAGATAATTAATTTTTTCTCTTTTAGCTTGCCCTATCTACGTTGGCTGCTACAGTCAAGCTACTTTGTAGAGACATTTTGCAGAGACATCGAGGAACACTGAGCAGGTTCCTGAGTCAGCAGGGTGTAAAGGCAAAGTCATAGAGAAGAATGGAGAAGACCATTTGGGACCATGTGCTCGGGGCACTGAAGGAATTGGAACGTGGGAGTCTGAGGAGCTTCCGTAACAAATTAAACACTTGCACAGTTAGGGAGGGCTACAACAAGATCTCCAAAGGCCAGCTGAAGAATAAAGTCCATGAAGACCTCACCAATCTGATCCTACAATACTGTTCATACCGGTTTGAACTTAAGTTACTGTAGCCCTTCTATAGGTCATCAATGAGAATAAAGTGGCAGCGGATCATGGGAAACTCCTGCCCAATGGTAAAGCTGGCATAGCAGAATTCAACCACTTGAAGACCGGGACTTTTCTGGCACTTTTTTTTACATGCAACAATCAGTATTTTTTGCTTGAAAATATCTTAGAATCCCCAAACATTATATATTTTTTTCAAAGCAGAGGCCCTAGAGAATAAATTGGTGGGTTTTGCAATTTTTTTATGTCACACGGTATTTGCGCAAACGCAAGTTAAGAAAAAAATAAATAAACTTTTTTGAATTTCAATACTAAAAAAACCCACAATACATAACCCAATTTTTGGTAAAACATAAAAGACGATGTTACGCCAAGTAAATAGATACCAAACATGTCACACTTTAACCGGTTCCCGACTGGCTCATGCAGATAAACTGCGTCAGAATGGCTCTCCTGGGCAAAATCCCGTATGGGTACGCCCTTCCCTTAGGTGGCCGCCGGAGGGCACGATGCACATGATGTGTAAACACACACAAATCCCTGTGCTGTCAGGACAGAGGAGACATATCATTTTTTCCTAGTAAGTAGGAACAACGATATGTCTCCTCACCTAGTTAGTCCCCTACCCTCACAGTTAGAACACTCAGAGGGAACACACATTTAACCCTTTGATAGCCCCCTAGTGTTAACGCATTCCCTGTCATTGACATTTACACAGTAATCAGTGCATATTTATAGCACTGATCGCTGTATAAATGTCATTGGTCCCAAAAATGTGTCAAAAGTGTCTGATTTGTCCATCGCAATGTTGCAATACCGCAAAAAAAAAAAAATCGCAGATCACCGCCATTACTAGTAAAAAATAATAATAATAATAAAAATGCCTTAAATCTTTCCCATTGTTTGTAGATGCTCTAAATTTTGCACAAACCAATCAATCGACGCTTATTGGGTTTTTTGTGTTTACCAAAAATATGTAGGAGAATACATAGTCGGCCTAAACTGATGAAGAAATGTGTTTTTTTTTTGTAAATGTGGGGGTATTTATTATAGCAAAAAATAGAAAATATTGTTTTTTTTTTCAAAATTGTCGCTCTTTTTTTGTTTATAGAGCAAAAAATAAAAACCACAGAGGTGATCAAATACCACCCAAAGAAAGCTCTATTTGTGGGAAAAAAAGGACGTCAATTTTGTTTGGGTACAGCATAGCACGACCGCGCAATTGTCAGTTAAAGCGACGTAGTGCCAAATTGTAAAAAGTGCTCTGGTCAGGGAGGGGGTAAAATTACACACGCCCGGGCGGTGACAAACAACATACATTTTTACTATCGGCACTTTAAAATCCTTTACAGGTTACCTCTTTAGATATACAGAGGAGGTCTGGTGCTAGAATTACTGCCCGCGATCTGATGTTCACGGTGATACCTCACGTGTGGGGCAATCGCTGTTCGTGTGCGTGCGGGAATGACAGGGGCACTCAATTTTTTTTTTTTTTTATTATTCATTTATTTTTATCCCTTTTATTGCTGTCTCAAGGAATATAAACATCCTTGTGACAGCAATAGGCATATGTGACAGGTCCTCTTTATGAAGAGATCTGGGGCCTATAAGACCCCAAATCTCTCCTCTGCCCTTAAGGCTTGGTTCAGACCAATGCATTTTATAGTGGGTTTTATAGTTTTGCAGAAACACAATACAGACCATTTAACATGATTTCCTATGGGTCACGTTCACATCTGTGCATTTTATGGAAAGGGCCATAGACTTCAATGGATCAAAAACGTGTATTGAAAAACACAAAATGCACCTGGAATATGCAAACTGCAACATGCACAGGTGTGAACCAGGCCGAAAGGCATTCAAAACACCAAGGTCGGTGTGTTTGAATGGTTTTTTTTTTTTTATAATGGCGCCGTTGACATTCGGGTACACCGGAAGTGAAGTCAGGTCATCGCTTCGGGGTTACCATAGCCGAGAGCCGAATAAAGGTGATCCCAGCTTTCTTCGGCTCTCCGATCAGCCAGAGGACATGCTGGTTGGTCGTGTGGGATGGAAGAGCCAGAAAAAAGCTGTGGGAAGGAGCTGGTGGGGGGTGGATGGACTAGAGAAGAAAAAATGCCCATCGGTTTATTTTTTGCTGCCTGTGTCCTGTTGGAGAGATTTCCTTCACTTCCTGTCCTAGAGATACAACAAGACAAAGTTATTCTCAGAGTTGTCACTGGCAAGGTGTCCCCATCAGAAGATTCTCTGGTTCTGGTGGCAACTCAACATTTTGGATTTTCCAATCACTTTCTGTTCCTGGGATAATGATCACCAGGACAAAGAAAGGGGGAACCCTCCCTAGCAGTGACACTGACTTTTCCCAGTACTTTATCCAGAGCTAGAAAAAAGTGGTTTATACAGGAAGCAGTGTGGGGACTTCCCCGGGGAGGTAGAAGGCTGCAGCTAATGAATGAGAACTAGGAGAGGAGAGTCTCGCTGATACAGTAATTGCATTGAGGTGATACGGGTGGGGAGCCCAACAAAGGAAGGAAAGATTGAGAAATTAAAGGTAAAAAGAATGTGCTGAGTGAATGGGAAGATGATTTGTTAATTACTAATAACTCTTCCAAACAAAAATGAATATGGAAAAGATGTTTAATAAAGAGCATTGATTGGGAAAATTATAAAGTGTATGTATATCTTAAATCTATTTTTCTCTGTATACAGCAGTGGTCTCCAAACTATGTCCCTGGTACCCTTTGCTTGCTTTTATCCGGCCCTTGGGGCATTATTCCCCCCACTCTCAGAAACAATGCCTGCCACTGACACCAACAATGGGGCACTATTCCTCCCATTGACACCAATGATGCGGCATTATTCCTCCCATTGACACCAATGATGGGGCACTATCCCTCCCATTGAGCCCAATGATGGGGCACTATTCCTCCCATTGACCCCAATGATGGGGCACTATTGATCTTTTTTTAAAAAGAATCAAGCAACCAATTTTATACAAAAGTAAAAAACAAAACCATAGTAAAAAACTTTACCAGAAATCAAAGGAATACACATCCATGTTCAGAATATATACAATATATACATAATCCACTACCAAAACATTTTTAGAAAACTATTTACATAAAGCAGCAGAGAGGGCCTAAGAGGCACAACCCATCACCTATGTACACAGCCATTTGTCAAAAATTAATTAATTTAAAAAAAAAAAAAATCTAGGGTGATAAGAGACAGACAGTCACACCCGGGAAAGAGACTCCTGGCAGTCAGGGAGGCTTAAAACCCCTCCACGCCTTCAACTAAGCCCCCTGACTCTGCTTGTCTCTCTCAAGCACCCGAATCTTCCCCACCTCTTGCAAAATGTCATACACCACCACCTGAACAGGAAGGATTTTATGCCGAGTGCAGACCTGACACTGTGCATTCCAGGTGAAATAACAGACTACTAGGCTAACTAGAAAAAGTGTATCCAAACAAAAAACCCCACCAGTATTGAATGCTCTGTACACCCACTCAGCATAACCCAGCCTGGATAGGAAAGGAACACCGAGGGCCCGCCCCACCTGTTTGTACACCTCTATGTTAAAAGGGCAACGAAGCAGAAAATGGTCCATAGTCTCCTCTCCACCTGCACATTCATCCCGAGGACAGCTACGATCCATCCCACTGTGGAATTTCAAATTGCCCCGAACATAGAGCCTCCCAAGGAAGCACAACCAGGCCAGATCTCTAAATTTAATGGGGACTCTATCCAAATGAATCAGTCTTAACCCTGCCCTCAAAATTGGGCCTGGGCAATGCTTTAAGGCCAGTGGGTCATGAAAGACTTAGCTCAAGACTCGACTCCAAAGAACTTTCCTCGGAACCAAACTGAGATCTTCAGCCGACAATCGCCACTGCCTCAGTAACTACAGGCACGGAGCGACATAGGCTGGTAGCTGACCACAATGACCCCTGAGATTCTTCACTTCGCCACCTTCTTCCCAAAGTCATAGTAAAGGCCTAAACCAAGATCTAAACATGCCTGCCCATTCAGGAGGTTCCACTGCAAGCATATTACCAATGTTAAATTTGAGAAATAGCTGTGAAAAGAAAAGAACTGGGTTGACCATACCTAAGCCACCCTCCCTCCTGGATAGATAGGTGACATTCCTCTTGATGGGGTTCAGTCTGTTCCCCCACAGCATCTGGAAGAACACACTACTGACCCTAGCATAGAGAGACACTCGCAAGATGCAGACAAAGCTGACATAAAAGAAGATCAGGTAAGTCTTAATCAGATCAACCCTTTCCCTCAGAGATAACTTCCATCTCTTCCAGGTGACCACCTTAGTATTGGCAATTTCCAGTCTGCCTTCCTAGTTCTTGAGGCCATAATCGCCGGGTCCAAATTCAAAGCCTAGTATCTTAATTTTTTCCTGGGGCACTGGAAAGGTGTCCGGGAGATCAAACCCCTCACCTTCCTTTCCCATCCAGAAAACTTCACTCTTTTCCTGATTGATCTTGAAGCCTGATGCTTCAGAATACTGTGATGTCAGAGAGACCACCTCCTCTGCTTCTTCTGTCCCAGTGACAATCACCGACACATAGGCAACAACCTTCAATGGCGGCTCACCCAGGAGCCCCACTGGTACCCCACACAACATGCTGCTCTCTAGCCTCCTGATGAAGGGGTCACTTGCAAACACATAGAGCAGGGGACTCAGGGGACAACCCTGGCTCACCCCAGAGCAAACCTCAAAGGACTGCCCAACCATTAACAAGAGGAAAGCTTTCTGCCCCCTTACACAAGACTTTCAACCAATCGACAAAACCTCCTGGCAGACCATACTTACTAAGGAGCAACCACAGGTATTCATGGTTAATACGATCAAAAGCCTTTGCCTGATCCAATGTCAGCAAATACTTTCCCTAGCCTGCAGCCCTGCACCGCTCCAAGGCCTCCCGGACAGCTAAAACCACTGTGAAGGTGCACCTACCCTGGACCGAACAGTGCTGATGGCGAGAAAGCAAAGACTCTGCTACTGACGATAGGCGCCAGAGAAATATTTTTGCCAGTAAATATTTTTGCCAGGAAAGGATAGGCTTCTATTGGACTTCTACCGCCCAATATCTTTACTAAATGCAGATGTCAAGCTTTTTGCTAGTGTCCTGGCTAAGAGGCTATCTCAAGTAATCGGCAGGCTGGTTCACTGTGATCAGTCTGGCTTTATACCCACCCGTTCCATGGCCAATAACATAAGGTGGTTATACATGAACCTGCAGGTGCCGGTGGATAACCCGGGGGGGTAGGGCCATCCTGTCACTGGACGCTGCAAAGGCGTTTGATAGTGTGGAGTGGCCCTACCTCCTGGAAATATTGGAAAGATTCAGAATGGGGAGTAAATTTATAGCATGGGTAAAGGTGCTTTACTCTAAGCCTAGAGCCAGACTGCGCATTAACAATAACCTCTCCTCTCCATTTGAGTTATATAGAGGTACCCGACAGGGTTGCCCATTGTCTCCATTGCTGTTCGCCCTGGCGGTAGAGCCCCTAGCCATATTGATCTGCAACGCACCAGAGGTGGTAGGGTTTCGTAGGGGCCAGAGGGAAGAAAAGATATCTTTATATGCAGACGATGGACTTATATACATAGGCGACACAGCCACCTCACTGCGGGCAGTGATGGAGATAATGGGGGACTTTGGAGGCTTTTCAGGCTTTACTATCAACTGGTCAAAATCAATTTTAATGCCCATAGATCAGCTGAAGGGACAATTACCAGAGGGGGCGGAACAAATAGTTATAGTCAACAGCTTCAAATACTTGGGAGTGATGGTATCCCCAGATCCGGCTAAGTACCTTCGGCTGAATCTGGGTCCACTGTTGGTTAGACAGAAAGTGAAATGTGACAGCTGGTGTAAGCTTCCACTATCAGTAATAGGACGGGCAAATTTAATAAAAATGGTATAGGCCCCGCAGCAACTGTATGTCTTCCATAACTCACTAATGTGGATTTCAAACAAATGGTTCAAGCAAATCGATACATTGATGAGGGAATTATTATGGAAAAAAAAAGGCAGCTAGGATCAGTTTAGCTACATTGCAATATGGAAAAGACAGAGGAGGACTGGCAGTACCCCATCCCAAAATGTATTTTTTGGCATCACAGCTACAGCAGATGGCAGGGTGGGGGCGGGAAGGAAATGAGGACCCTATATGTAAATTGGTGACTATATCAGATCCCGCATTAGAGGCGGCTTCCCATATGAAGATGGACTTGCCAAGTATGAATGGCTTAGAACCCACGAATATCCTTCTCAAAAGGGGAAGGGGAGAGATCCAGAAAGCGCTGAAAATAATGGGTGTGCTTCCCTTTACCCCAAAATGGCATAATAAAAGCTATCCAGAGGTACAGGAATTACAAGGCTTCACCCCCTGGAAAGAAAGGGGATTCAGTTCTTTGCACAGCTCAATGAGGGGGAGGTGCTAAAGACATATGAACAACTATGTAGGGAATTTCAGTTGAACCCCAGGAGCTTTTATCACTATCTTCAACTTCGTCACGCGTTGCAGGCACAACAAATAACACACACCCTGACAGTATCAACATCACCTTTATTGAGAGAAGTACTAGTAGCAGACACTAGGAAAGGGTTAACATCAGTGGCGTCGCTAGGGAGTGGCCTTTGGGGCTATAGCCCCGAATCTGGGGCCCATAGCCCTGAGTCTCTGCAGGGGTCCCCAAGGGAAGGGGAGGCTCTCTGGGGACCCTGATGTAAGTGGGGGGCTCTCTGGGGACCCTGATGCAAGGGGGAGGCTCTCTGGGGTCCCTGATTTTAAGGGGGGGCTCTCTGGGGACCCTGATTTAAGGGGGAGGCTCTCTGGGGACCCTAATGTAAGGGAGGCTCTCTGGGAACCCTGATGTAAGTGGCGGGCTCTCTGGGGACCCTGATGCAAGGGGGAGACTCTCTGGGGACCCTGATGTAAGTGGGGGACTCTCTGGGGACCCTGATGTAAGTGGGGGGCTCTCTGGGGACCCTGATGTAAGGTGGGCTCTCTGGGGACCCTGATGCAAGGGGGAGGCTCTCTGGGGAACCCTGATTTAAGGGGGAGGCTCTCTGGGGACCCTGATGTAAGGGGGGGCTCTCTGGGGACCCTGATGTAAGTGGGGGGCTCTCTGGGGATATATACACACACACACGTATATTACTGTATATACATCTGTATGCCCACCCAAGCGTATGACTTTCTTTACTACACTGCTATGGGCTCTAGCCCCAGATCTTTTGTAGACCTAGCAATGCCCCTGGTTAACATCAAAAATATATAGGGAATTACTGACCTCAGTTCAGGACAATGCCTCGTTAAAGTGTCGAAACAAATGGGTGGAAGATATAGGGGAGATAGATGGAAACCAGTGGGAAATGGCACTCGAATCTATTCCAGCGGTATCGGTATCCACATCCCATAGACTGTCACAACTATTTATCGTACATAGGGCTTATAGAACACCAGTGCATAAATGGTCAGGAAGAGACTCCCCTCTGTGCGCCAAATGTAGAATACACAAGGGGACTTTATACACCTAATCTGGAGGTGTCCAAAACTGCACAGATACTGGGAAGAAGTCTCCCAGTGTATTACTAGACTAGCACAAGTTCCTGTCCCCCTAAATCCAGTAGTGTACCTGCTCGGAGCCATAGACGCAGAAATGTTCCCAAGTGGAATGGACTATATGTTAACTAGATTGATGTATCTAGCCAGAAAACTCATTCGGGGAAGCAATGGATCTCGTATGTAAATTCTTTGCTTCCTGGAGAGCGATTGACGTATAGTCGTAGGAGAGGAAATTTGACGCTATATGGCAACCATGGCTGGAGGCCACATCAACTGGTAGTGGAAAGACTTCAGATGTAGAGCCATGGGGGAGGAGTAGGAGAGGGAAAGGCAGAGAGGAGAAGAAAAGAATGGCCTGAAGGAGTAAAGATTGAATAATTAGATAGGAAAGAACATCGGTTGTTGGGGAAGAAAGGGAAAAACGAGGGCGGTGAATAAGATATGAGGAGAAACAGGAGATGGATGTAGATGCGGGGTTAGAGGGGGGGGGGGGGGGGGGAAGAAAAGATAGAGAGAAGATAGTGATAGAGAGATATGATATAGAAGCAAAAACACAAGTCTCCTCACCGATCCGGGGCTTAGAAATCACCTCAGCTTAATCTCCTAAATGTACCTCGTAAGGAGCATTCGAATTGGTTCTAATCAGAACCCACATAGCCCGTCCTGTCACCGCAGGCGAAGAGGAGAGAAAGGCAACGGGTTTTCAAATTCCCGGACTGGTACTGGACAAGGGGGAGACACTTAAAAAGGGAAAGGGGGAGACACTTAAAAAGGGAAAGGGGGAGACACTTAAGAAGGGAGAGGGGAGCATGCTTAAGAATGGAGAGGGGGACCACACTAAAGAAGAGGGGGCACACGTAAGAAAAAAGAGGGGGCACACTTAAGAAGGGAGGGGGGCACACTTAAGAAGGGAGAGGGGGGCACTTTTAAGAAGGGAGAGGGTGGCACACTTAAGAAGGGAGAGGGGGACCACACTAAAGAAGAGGGGGCACACGTAAGAAGGCGCTCTGTGAATGGCCCCGTGGTTTTCTGGGAACACGCACAGTTCCCAGAAGGCAACGGGGCAGCTCACCGAGGAACAGGACACGCCGCAGAATAGGAAGAGGCAGATTAGGAAGACTGCCTAGCAACAAGGGTTTAGGTAAGTTTAAAATTTTTTTTTTTTCAAATTTTTTTTTTTAATTTTTTTTTAGGATTTTTGGTGCAATTTTTTTTTTCAGGGTGGCCCTCCACTTTAAGAAGGGAGAGGGGGACAGACTAAAGAAGGGAGAGGGGGGCACACTTAAAGTGGTGTTCCGGCCGAAATTATACTTTTTAAATAAAAATACCCCTATAATACACAAGCTTAATGTATTATAGTAAAGTTAGTCTGTAAACTAAGGTCTGTTTTGTTAGTTTATAGCAGTAGTTATTTTATAAACTTACAGCAGGCCGTGGCCATCTTAAGTGTGGGCATCTGAAGCCAGACTGTATTTCTTCCTGGATCTCATCCTTGCAGATCTCGCACATGCTCAGTGCAGCACAAGCAGTGTAATAGGTTTCAGGTCAGGTTTCCATAGCAAAGGCAGTTTCAGAGGAAGTTGCCGCCCCTTCCTAGAAGGCATTGAAAACAGGAAATGATGCGATGGGCCGCGGCCAGGGAGGAGGAAGTGGAAAATGAATACAGCAGATATACAGTAGGTGCTGAGAAAAAAAATAAAAAAATATCCAATTTGTTTACAGTGCACAGTTTAGTGAGGGATGTTAAAGAGTTGTAAATGTGGGTGGAACTCCACTTTAAGAAGGGAGAGGGCGGCACACTTAAGAAGGGAGAGGGCGGCACACTTACGAAGGGAGAGGGCGGCACACTTAAGAAGGGAGAGGGTGGCACACTTAAGAAAGGAGAGGGCGGCACACTTAAGAAGGGAGAGGGTGGCACACTTAAGAAGGGAGAGGGTGGCACACTTGAGAAGGGAGAGGGTGGCACACTTAAGAAAGGAGAGGGCGGCACACTTAAGAAGGGAGAGGGTGGCACACTTGAGAAGGGAGAGGGTGGCACACTTAAGAAGGGAGAGGGTGGCACACTTGAGAAGGGAGAGGGTGGCACACTTGAGAAGGGAGAGGGGGGCACACTTAAGAAGGGAGAGGGTGGCACACTTGAGAAGGGAGAGGGTGGCACACTTGAGAAGGGAGAGGGGGGCACACTTAAAAGGGGGACTTCCATGTAGTGCAACATACTTGAGATAAACATAGGTCTATCCTCAGACAAAAATATGGGAAATGACAAGGCAAACACACACAAAAAACAAATACAGTGGTACCTTGGATTACGAGCATAATTTGTTCCAGGAGAATGCTTGTAATCCAAAGCACTCATATATCAAAGCGAGTTTCCCCATAGAAGTCAATGGAAACTCAGATAATTCGTTCCACAGTGACTTCTATTGTATGCAGTAACGCATGTGGCCAGAGATGGGGGGGGGGGCACTGGAGACACTTGGAAACACTTGGAAACTGCTCGGAAACCGCTCGGATGCACTCAGAAACACTCGGAGAGGCTCAGTGTTTCCAAGTGCATCCAAGCGGCTCCAAGTGCATACATGGATATATGTTGGCGATTCCCAGCATGCCGCTTCACTTAACTACAATGTCCATGTTATAACACAAAGTACATGAAATACGGCCTAATAGCACCGCTCAGCGCCCAGGAAAAAAACTTCTCTAGTATAGCCTATAATCTAAGCACATTTGTATTAGCAGCTACTATAAAATAAATCATACATAAAACCAATGGCAATTAAAAAAGGTCCAACGTATCTTGTGACTTCAAACTACCATAGCAGCTCTCATGTCAATCCATCAGCATATGACACGCTCTTATGAAGTGGTTTCTGTGAGTGAATACAATTCCTTTAAGGAGATATAAGCTCTTGTATTCGTGCACCACACACCCAGGCTTGTCACCACCAGTGTTAATTTTATTCGACTAAAAACCGACTAAAACATTTTAGACGACTAACTTAGTACCATTTTAGTTGACTAAAATACGACTAAAACTAAAACAACTGAGATGACTAAAATATGAATAAAACTAAAACAACTGAGATGACTAAAATACGAATAAAACTAAAATGGCATTTTAGTCAAAAGACTAAATTGGGGCTAAAACTAAAATGAAATTTGATGTGAAAATGAAACACTGGTCTGCAGTGCATGTTCATACCTCAATACCATAAATAATAACATATGAGATTTTTCACTCCAGCAGTATATAATGAGTTTGGAGATTGTAGAGAAATGCTTAAACAATGCATTACAATTTAGCTACACCCATTAGATTTTAGAGGACTAAAATTAGTTTTAGTCGACTAAAAGGTACTGGAGATTTAGTCAACTAAATACGACTAAAACTAAAACAATTGCAGAAGACTAAAATGGGACTAAAACTAAAATGCCATATTAGTCCTAAGACTTATGGAGCGTACACACGGTCGGACTTTTCGACCGGACTTGTCCGACGGACGCCGACGGGCCAAATCCGGCGGACGATCCGATCGTGTGTGGGCTTCACCGGACCTTCAGCGGACTTTTCCAGTCGCAAATCTGACGGACTTTAGATTTGGAACATGCTTCAAATCTTTTGCCGCGGACTTTACGGCAGACTTTGCCCGGTGGACGGGATTTAGTCGGACAATTCGATCGTGTGTGGGCTCCAGCGGACTTTGTTTTCTCTAAAGTTGGACGGACTTGGATTTGAAACATGTTTCAAATCTATCCGATGGACTCGAGTCCGGTCGAAAAGTCCGCTCGTCTGTATGCTAGTCTGACGGACAAAAAGCCACTCTAGGGCAGCTATTGGCTACTGGCTATGAACTTCCTTATTTTAGTCCGGTGTACGTCATCATGTACAAATTCGACGGACTTTGGTGGATTGTGTGTAGGCAAGTCCGTTCATTCAGAAAGTCCGTCGTAAAGTACGTCGGGCAAAGTCTGCCGTAAAGTCCGACCGTGTGTACGCGGCATTTACGTCGTAACTCCGCCGGACCCAGAAATCCGCTCGTCTGTGTGCTAGTCCGACGGACAAAAACCCACGCTAGGGCAGCTATTGGCTACTGGCTATCAACTTCCTTATTTTAGTCCGGTGTATGTCATCACGTACGAATCCGTCGGACTTTTGTGTGATCGTATGCAGGCAAGTCCGTTCGTTAAAAAGTCAGTCGGAAGTCCGTCAAAAGTCCGCCTGTGTGTACGCAGCCTTATGCCGCGTACACACGATCGGACTTCTCGTCGGAAAAAGATAGGACGGCTTTTCCGGCGGGTCTCCGCTCAAGTCTGCCTTGCATACACACGGTCACGCGAAAGTTCGCTGGAATTACAACCGTCAAGAACGTGGTGACGTACAACACTTCGACGAGCCGAGAAAATGAAGTTCAATGCTTCCGAGCATGCGTCAAATTGTTTTCCGAGCACACGTAGGGATTTCGCGCGTCGGAATTGCCACAGACCATCGCATTTTCAGGCAGGAACCGAAAAATTAAGAACCTGCTCTCAATCCTTTGCTGGCTGGAATTCGGCCAGCAAAAGTCCAATGGAGCAAACACACGGTCGCATATTCCGAAGAAAAAGCTCTCATCGGTCTTTTGCTGGCCGAAATTCTGACCGTGTGTACGCAGCATAAGGCTAAAACTAAATCGAGATTTGCTGCCAAAATGAACACTGGTCACCACGTGAGAAGAAACTCGCCCCCTTTGGGGTTAAACTCACCAGAATTCTGAAAAAACACATCTTTTGTTGTCCCTTCTCAGGGGTATCCACTGGCTCTGCTAATATTCTTATTAGGTACAGAAGACAACTGCAACCAACAGGTGGCTTGGACCACAAGAGGCTCTTCTTTTGTGGTCATGCTCTCGGCCACCTGTTGGTTGCAGTTGCCTTCCGTACCTAGTAAGAATTATAGAAAAGCGTGTCATATGGTGATGGATTGACATGAGAGCTGTTATGGTACTTTGAAGTCACAAGATATTTTGGACCTTTTTTAATTGCCATTAGTTTTAATGTCCATGTTGTGTCCTGACTTTTAATATCTCCTGACCCAGCCCTCATCTCCAGAGCCTCCTGATTTTGACCAGAAAAACGAAAGAAAGTAATTCCTCTACAACCTCAGAAGACTTCCCCCAAGTCAGGCGATGTACAGCTTCCTTTGCAGTTTGCACGCACATCTGGGGATTTATTTTTAACTTAGTTTAGATAGTCAGTCTGTGTGTCATCCAGGAGGAGAATTCCAGGCAGCAGAATGAAACCATCTACAGAAGAAGTTAAAGTAGAAGTCTCACTTTCATTGTTGTGGTTCCTGTCCCCCAGGAGTCAAAGTACACGTAGCACTTCATCCCGGCTTTCTAGGAGGAGCGGGGGCGGACTGACAACTCATGGGGCCCCCGGGCAATAGGAGATTATGGGGCCCCCGGGCAATAGGAGAAGATTATGGGGCCCCCGCGGCAATAGGAGATTATGGGGCCCCCAGGCAATAGGAGATTATGGGGCCCCCGGGCAATAGGAGAAGATTATGGGGCCCCCGGGCAATAGGAGACCATGGGGCCCCCGGGCAATAGAAGATTATGGGGCCCCCGGGCAATAGAAGATTATGGGGCCCCCGGGCAATAGGAGAAGATTATGGGGCCCCCGGGCAATAGGAGATTATGGGGCCCCCAGGCAATAGATTATGGGGCCACACAGTATACACACATACACACACAGACACACAATATACACATACAGTATACACACACAGACATACAATATACAATAAAATATACAATTCGATCATGTGTGGGCTCCATCGGACCTTTTCTGTCGAAAAACCTGTCGGACTTTAGAAATAAAACATGTTTCAATTCCTTCCGACGGACTCGAGTCCGATCGAAAAATCCGTTCGTCTGTGTGCTAGTCCGACGGACCAAAAAAGGACACTAGGGCAGCTATTGGCTACTGGCTATAAACTTCCTTATTCTAGTCCGGTCATACGTCGTCGCGTTCGAAACGATCGGACTTTGCTGTGATCGTGTGTAGGCAAGTCCGTTTTGTTGGAACTCCATCAGGACTGCGTCGAAAAGTTCTTCGGAGTTCAGTCCGACGAAAAAGTCCGCTCATGTGTTCGCGGCATAAGGGGTTCATTTACTAAAGGCAAATAGGTTGTGCACTTTGCAAGTGCAGTTGCTTCAGAGCTTAGTAAATGAGGTAAAGGTTTGCAAAGAATACCCAATCACGTGCAAGGAAAAAAAAATGCATTTTTGTGATTGGATGATGGAAGTCAGCAGAGCTACTGCTCATTTACTAAGCTCTGGAGCAACTGCACTTTGCAAAGTGCACAGGGGTCGATTTACTAAAGGCAAATCCACTTTGCACTACAAGTGCACTTGGAAGTGCAGTCGCTGTAGATCTGAGAGGAAGATCTGAAATGAGGGGAAGCTCTGCTGATTTTATCATCCAATGCTGCTTTTTTTTAATCTTACTTGCATGTCCCCCTCAGATCTACAGCGACTGCACTTCCAAGTGCACTTGTAGTGCAAAGCAGACTTGCCTTTAGTAAATTGACCCCTAAGTGACACTTTTTGGGGACCATTGACACCAATAGAGTGATCAGTGCTAAAAAAAAATGCACTGTCACTGTAAAAATGACATTGGAAGAGAAGGGTTTAACACTAGGGGGCGATCAAGGGGTTAAGTGTGCTCCTAGGGAGTGCTTTCTAACTGTGAGGGGGAGAGGATGCACTGGAGGAGAAGAGAATTCCGTGTTTCAGTTTAGCTCAAACACAAGATCTCTCTTTTACTCCCTGACAGAACAGTGGTGTGCCTTATTTACATAGACAGACCGCCATTCTGCCTTTCCTTGGCGGGTCCTGGTGGCAATCGCGGCCGCCGGACCCGCTGATTGGCTCTTGCTGTGTCCAACCACAGCGGAAGCGATGTGTGCGTGCTCCCCCCCTAGATCGCGTGCACAAAATCATGTGCAGATGCCCGATTGTGCGCAACCGGGCTGCTCTGCCGCAGTATATATGCGGTGGACGGTCCGGAAGCGATTAAGCTGGCCACACTGATTGAAATTCAGCCAGTTCAGCAGGGCTTGCCCGAATTTGTGTATGGCCTTCTCTGCTCAACGGAAGTCGATCGTTTGATCGACTCCTGTTAGAGGGACATGCTGAAAAATGTTTGTCGATCAGCACCTGCAGGCGATTATCCAGCGTATTCTGATATCGGCAGGTCCTGCTGTCAGAATAAAATGGCTCAGCAGCGACATCCACCTCGCTTGTGTGGATGGTGGGGTCCTTTTTGTTTTTTTTTTTTTTTGTTAAACCCGCTGGCTAGGGTTGCCACCTGTCCGGGATTCACACGGACAGTCCGGGATTCACCCGGACAGTCCGGGTTTTTGAAATCATTTGTCTGGGTTTCAGGTGGACTGAAACCCGGACACATTATTCAGACTGGGCTGTGCCTCCCCAGGTAACCAAGACTGCCACACACAAATCTGTTGCCGTTTCGGGAGCTGTGAGCGGCTGTCTGGGGGGCAGGGCGATGATGTCAGCAAGTGCAATTTGGCCACACCCACTATTCACTACGGTATACTACGTGCACCACATTACTACTCTCCTTGGGGCACCCAAAAGTGTGCCAGGCTGCTAAAATGTTCGGGTTTGACTTGAAGAAAAAGTGGCAACCCTACCGCTGGTTGAAAAAAAAAAAAAAAGAAATGACCCATCTATAGCCAGCTTTACACAATTGTTGCGGCTCTCTCATTCATTTAACCACATGCCGACCAGCGCACGACCATATACGAGGGCAGAATGGCAGTGGTGGGCAAATGGGCGTACCTGTACGTCCCCTTTAATTGGCAGGGTTAGCGGGCACACTCACGCGTGCCACGTACAGCGGGACCGACGGACAGCGAGTCACGCTGTATGTGGCGCGCACGTGCCCGCTAACCCTGCCAATTAAAGGGGACGTACAGGTACGCCCATTTGCCCCCAACTGCCATTCTCCCGACAATCGTGTCACAGAGCAGCAGAACGGGGAGATGGAGATGTAAACAAGGCATTTCCCCATTCTGCCTAGTGACATGACAGAGATCACTGCTCCCTTTGATAGGGAGCAGTGATCTCTGTCATGTCAGTGGTAGCCCCCCCCCCCCACAGTTAGAATCACCCCCTAGGACACACTTAACCCCTTCATCGCCCTTTAGTGTTTAATTCCTTCACTGCTAGTGTCGTTTACACAGTAATCAATGCATTTTTATAGCACTGATCCCTGTATAAATAACAATGGTCCCAAAATGGTGTCAAAAGTGTCCGATGTGTCCGCCATAATGTCGCAGTCATGATAAAAATCGCAGATCGCCACCATTACTGGTAAAAAAAAAAAATAATAATAATAAAAATGCCATAAATCTATCCCCTATTGTGTAGACATATAACTTTTGCGCAAACCAATCAATATTTTTTTTTTACCAAAAATATGTAGAAGAATACGTATCGGCCTAAACTGTGGACGAAATTTGTTTTTTTATATATTTTTGAGGGATAAAAATAATGCTTTTTTTTTTCAAAATTGTTGGTCTTTTTTTGTTTATAGCGCAAAAAATAACAACCGTAGAGGTGATCAAATACCACCAAAAGAAAGCTCTATTTGTGGGGAAAAAAAGGACGTCAATTTTTTTTGGGTGCAACGTCGCACGACCGCGCAATTGTCAGCTAAAGCAGCGCAGTGCCTTATCGCAAAAAGTGCTCTGGTCAGGAAGGGGGTAAAATCTTCCGGGGCTGAAGAGGTTAACAAGCTACAGACTCTCCTTGGGGCCCCTTTGGGATGTCCGGGTCCCCTGGGATCGGCCTCTGACCATAAACAAGGTAGAGTTTGGCTACGGACGACCCTTGTTTACAGCTCCATGCGGTTGCCTGAGACCAGTGCCGGTTGCCTGAGACCAGTGCCGGTTGCCTGAGACCAGTGCCGGTTGCCTGAGACCAGTGCCGGTTGCCTGAGACCAGTGCCGTCGCTGGGAATGCAGGAGGAAGGGACCTATCAGAGAAAGCGCACCGTATCCTGTGCATGCACAGTGGGGAGCCGGCTGTAAAATAGTCGGCTTCCCGCAGTCAAAATGACGGCACTGGGGATGTGAAGACCAGGGAAGAACCGGCCCCGGTGAAGACGGCTCTGGACTCCAGGCGTCTGTTTCTTAAAAGTCAGCAGTGACAGTATTTGTAGTTGCTGACTTTTATTTTTTTTAATGACCATAGTTCTCCTTTTATGTAGTACTGACAGGGTCTTTTCCCTCCCCCCAAGACAGTGACAAGAGAAGCAACAGACTGACAGGCTCATCCCTCAGTCACTCTGCTCTCTCCTCCTATCAGCATGCACCTTGCAATGTAGCACAACTGGCTGTCTATTGTCTATTGCCATGTCTATGCTCTGCTGTACAGAGCCTGGCAAGAGGCCGTGAAATTCAAGTTCTTACACTGCCTGCTTTTAAAAGGACACATTCAATATTGTAATAATATTAACCACGCCGATACACGTCGGTAAAGTGTCACGTTACGCAAAAAAAAAACCTATGGGTACGTCTTCCCCTTTAAGAGCCATAGCAGGCGCGCCCGCTGCACGGCGGGGGGAAACCGATGCGCGTGGTCCGGCGGGGCGCGATTGGCGCCGGCCACCCGCGATTGCAGGCACGAGAGCCAGAACGGGGATTTATATAGGTAAACACACAAATCCCTGTTCTGACAGGGGAGACGAGACACATCTGTTGTTTGTATCAATAAACGCTTATTGTGATTTTTTTTTTTTTTTTTAACCAAAAATACGTAGAAGAATATATAATCGGCCTAAACTGAGGAAGAAATTTGTTTTTTTTTGGGAATATTTATTATAGCAAAAAGTATTGTTTTTTTTTTTTCAAAATTGTCGCTTTTTTTTGTTTATAGTGCAAAAAATAAAAACCGCAGAGCTGATCTAATACCACCAAAAGAAAGCTCTATTTGTGGGGAAAAAAGGACATCAATTTTGTTTGGGTGCAGCGTCGCACGACCGCGCAATTGTCAGTTAAAGCGACGCAGTGCCGTATCACAAAAAATGGCCTGGTCAGGAGGGGGCGGGGGGTAAAACCTTTGGGAACTGAAGTGGTTAATGTTCCACACTGGATGAATGTCAGTCACAGCTAGGGCACACAGAGCCACAAAGTAGCGCAATGCAGCGCAATGCGGTGACATGAATGAAGTGTCACTTTGCACACTTCCATTAATAGTGACAAAAAAGTATCCTTCTCTCTTTGGGGTTGATTTACTAAAGCCAAACAAGAGCTTAGTAAATGAGGTAAAGCTTCACTTTGCAAAGAATACCCAATCACGTGCAACTGTTACTAATTAATGTATTTAAATTGTATTGTACAGTATGATCTCCTCCTGACAAGTCCCCCTGACGAAGGAACGTATTGGGTCCTGAAACGCGTCGGGCTGTCTGGACTTCATATGTGAATCTATCACCCTAGTCATCAGTGTTTTTATTGATTTGGAAATTGTAAAATTATATATTTGTAGACAACTTTTGAATAAATCATTTTTTTTTAACTGTATAACTGTATTTTGCACTTTGTTGCCTTAAAAGTCCCAATTTCCCCGGGGAAGGGGGGGGGGGGTATCTCCTTTTCTATCTATTGCATAAGGGATGTTGGCAACTTAAGCTGGTCTTGTTGGGTGTTCTCTCTTTTTATGTTCAATCACATGCAAGGAAAGTAAAAAAAACAGCATTTTTGCTTGCACATGATTGGATAAGGGAAGTCACCAGAGCTTCTGCTCATTTACTAAGCTCTGGAGCAACTGCACTTGCACAGTCTATTTGCCTTTAGTAAATCAACCCTACTGTTTTGATTCCTTTGTGTGAAATCCCTGGTGTTGCTGCCAGTACCCTTGCTTTCCTATGAAAAACTGACCACACTAGGTGGAAGAGCACCACCTGCTCCCTTCCAATGATCAGTCTATTCCTGCTCCCGCCCCCCCCCCCCCGCTAGGGTTGCCACCTGTCCAGGATTCACCCGGACAGTCCGGGTTTTGAATCATGTGTCCGGGTTTCAGTCCACCTGAAACCCGGACACGTTATTCAGACCAGGCTGTGGCTCCCCAAGTAACCCGAGATAGTCACACACAAATTTGTTGCCGCTGCGGGCGGCTGTTTGGGGGCAGGTTTGGCATCACTGAAGGGTGGGGCGATGCAAGAGCAATTTGGCCACACCCACTGGCGCGCCCTGTGCGCTACATTACTACTCCCCTTGGGGCACCCAAATGTGTCCCAGGTCTTTTATAATCTTATAGTGTTTACTGCAAAAAAATTTAAAAATTGCCCTGTGCTGCAAAAGTGTTCGGGTTTGGCTTGAAGAAAAGGTGGCAACCCTACCCCCCCCTTCGGACAGCCATTCACTGGGAAGATCCGTGTGCTGTTTTTTCCCCTCCCCCAGCTCTCTTATGCATGTGAGAATAGAAATCATGTGATCACTTATATTTAAGAAAAAAAAAAGGGGGGGGGGGAGACATTTATATTGTTTTCATATCTATACACAAATGTTTTGGCTTTCATTTCTATTTGAAACGAAATGGGTTGTTTTACAAAGTGAGGGTTTACATTTACTTTAATACTACTACAGTGATTACAGAGCTGCGTTATTGTGTGGCTCTCATATCCACACCTCCCAACTTTTTTTAAATGGGAATGAGGGACATGTATTAGCAAAATGATGTACCCTGTGTGCCCGAAAATAAGACCTAGCGTGATTGTCAGTGATGGCTGCAATATAAGCCCTACCCCCCAAATAAGCCCTAGTTAAAGTCCTTGTAGGGCTTATTTCCAGGGAAACAGAGTAGGGCTTATTTGGGGGATATGGCTTATATTGCAGCCATCACTGACAATCACGCTAGGTCTTATTTTCAAGGAAACAGGGTAGGTATAGGACACACCCCCTGCCACGCCTACTTAAAGGAGAATTATACAAAAAAATGATTGGTTAAACCCAAAAGTGCTTTTTTTTTAACCACTACTGTTACTTTATATTGGCCTTTGAATTTTACAAATGCAGCAATTTAGAAATCAGATGAAAGGTTTAGCGCTGGGAAACACTTTTTGAAAGATAAAAAGTGTATTTTATATACATCTATATAGATCAGACCAAAATGAGGGACAAATAAGGAAGAATGAGGGACAGAGGGACATTGCTCCAAACCAGGGACAGTCCCTTTGAAATCAGGGACAGTCCCTCGAAATCAGGGACAGTCCTTCGAAATTAGGGACAGTCCCTCGAAATTAGGGACAGTCATTCGAAATTAGGGGCAGTCCCTCAAAATCAGGGACAGTCCTTCGAAATCAGGGACAGTCCTTCGAAATCAGGGACAGTCCCTCGAAATTAGGGACAGTCATTCGAAATCAGGGACAGTCCCTCGAGATCAGGGACAGTCCTTCAAAATCAGGGAAAGTCCCTCGAAATCAGGGATAGTCCCTCAAAATCAGGGACAGTCCCTCGAAATCAGGGACAGGCCCTCGAAATCAGGGACAGTCCTTCGAAATCAGGGATTGTCTCTTGAAATCAGGGACAGTCCCTCGAAATCAGGGATTGTCTCTTGAAATCAGGGACAGTCCCTCGAGATCAGGGACAGTCCTTCAAAATCAGGGAAAGTCCCTCGAAATCAGGGATAGTCCCTCAAAATCAGGGACAGTCCCTCGAAATCAGGGACAGGCCCTCGAAATCAGGGACAGTCCTTCGAAATCAGGGATTGTCTCTTGAAATCAGGGACAGTCCCTCAAAATCAGGGAGTCCCTCGAAATCAGGGACAGTCCTTCGAAATCAGGGACAGTCCCTCGAAATCAGGGACAGTCCTTCGAAATCGGGGACAGTCCCTCGAAATCAGGGACAGTCCTTAGAAATCAGGGACAGTTGGGAGCTATGATATATCTGGCTGGAGTTCAGCTTTAAATATGTTGCAATGTCCCCCTCCCCCCCCAATCCAGTTCCAGATGTTCATGCAGATGTTCATGTTTAACCCGTCTTGTACTGTACGTTGTATTGTCCTTGTCCAGCACTGAGGACACACCAGCACCACAGCTGTGCCTGGACTAGAACCAGAGGCCAACAAAACAGTCTCCTTCTGTGACATCTGATCGATCGGTTGTCAGTCTAGCAGTCCTGCAAGTTTCATCCGGTAGCTCATATAGCTGCAGGCTGTTTGCTGACAAGGAAGTGGCAACACCAGCAGTGTAAAGGGTTAATAGTCAGGGTTACTACCGCTTCCCGCCACTACAATGTTACTTTCAGTTTCCTATAAAATATTTTCATTTCTCACATATTCTTCCTTACACTGCGAGCTCCCAATCACAGACGGAGAACTCCCCGGTCATGGCTGGTAAGTACAAAGGACGCTCGCTTCAAGGGATTCCCCCTTTAATTATTAGACTAGAGGATCCGATCTTTCAGTTAGTTAAACATAGTTTTGTCCCCCCTCCGACTAAGTACATCTCCCAGCCGGGCGTATTTACAGAACTGTATGAGGAAGTGAAACATATTAGTGTTGTCAGCTCTTAAAGCGAATGTAAAAGTAAAAAAATATAAAAGTAAATAAGAAACATTTTATGGAATTGCACAGAGCAGCCGTGTACCTCCTCTTCTTGGGTCCCCCGGCTGGCGCTCCTGGCTCTTCCTCTCTACCTGCTTCCCATTGGGGTACCCGTGCAGGGCTCGCTCCTGAGCCTTGCTGCTGTGTCCATTGACACAGACAGCGGGACTAGGCCCCGCCCCCTCCGTCACTGGCTTTGATTGACAGCGCTGGAAGCCAATGTGCCCCAGCAAAGCCAGTGAGACCCAGAATTGAGGGGAGAGAAGAGCTGCAGACATGCACAGCACTGGATCGAATGAGGGCTCAGGTAAGTAAAAGGGGGGGGTGCTGATGCCTAAACATTTTTTTATCTTCAAGAGGGTCCCCCCCCCTTACAAATAATGTGGCTGCTGACTTTTATTATTGAAGGACTTACCTGTGCAGACATCCAGCGGTGTTCTCACCTCAGCTGATTCTTGAATCGACTCTCGGGTGCTGGCGCCGCCATCTTGGCTATGGGAGCCTTGCGGCTTCACCATAGCTCCCAACTGTCCCTGATTTCAAGGAACTGTCCCTGATTTCAAAGGACTGTCCCTGATTTGGAGGGACTGTCCCTGATTTGGAGGGACTGTCCCTGATTTCAAAGGACTGTCCCTGATTTGGAGGGACTGTCCCTGATTTGGAGGAACTGTCCCTGATTTCAAAGGACTGTCCCTGATTTGGAGGGACTGTCCCTGATTTCAAAGGACTGTCCCTGATTTGGAACAATGTCCCTCTGTCCCTCATTCCTCCTCATTTGTCCCTCATTTTGGTCTGATCTATATAGATGTATATAAAATGCACTTTTTATCTATCAAAAAGTGTTTTCCAGAGCTAAACCTTTCATCTGATTTCTAAATGGCTGCATTTGTAAATTCCAAAAGCCAATATAAAGGAATAATAGTGGTAAAAAAAGCACTTGTGGGTTTAAACAATCTTGTTTTTTTGTACAATTCTCCTTTAAGGGGGCGTGGCAAGGGGCGTGTCCTATGCCTGCATACTTTTGCTGTTAGGTGTCCCTCATTCCCATCTCAAAATGTTGGGAGGTGTGGCTTCACAGTCAGTTTCCTAATCGCGCTGCGCTCTGTCAATGGGCCGGTTGTGGGGGGGGGAACTTCTGGCTCACCTGGCTGCGGCAATCTGAGCCAGAAGTGGGAGCGGGTACCTGTCAAAAACAGGTACCCGCTCCACCCTTTCCCCAAAAGGTGCCAAATGTGGCAGCAGAGGAGGAAAGGAGGCAGACAAGCAGAGCTTCCCCTTTTGGTTAGGTCCCATTTACACTTGGTCTTTTTTCAGGCATTTATTTTTTTTTTGCCCATTTCAGTTGCAAGAATATTATTTTAGACAATGGAAATCTAGTTACTAGGCAAGAAAACATGCAAAAAATGTGTTTTTTAGGCTCTCCCATTGTGGGCTAACAGGACAATGACATCACAATCTTCTCCTTGTCCAATCACATTTTAACCCCTGTGATCGCTTTGGTAAATGTTTGGACATTATTTTGTAGATCCAAGATCTAGCTGGCGATAGATGCTTTTAAGCGCAAAGATTTTCACTTAACTATATCTCGCCATAGCCACAAAGGATATAAAACCAATTTGTGCATGCCATATAAACCAAGATATTACATTGTAAATGTTGCAGTGAGATCATAGCTGTGCTGTACATAGCAGAGCTGTGGGAGGGGCCCAGCGGCCCCACCCACTACAGACTGCCTGCATAAAACTAAAGAAGAGGGCGGAGATCAGACCGGTCACCCTGCACAAGAAGAGAGAGCAGCGGTGAGCGGTCTTTATTAAAGGAAGTCTCACACTGGATTACTACACAAATCTGGAAGAAATACAGAAAGTTTCCCCAAGGCGTCTATTTATACAATTGCTGTGCAAATGTCTCAAGCATCTTCACAGTTGTCAAAATAAATAAATAAATAAAACCAGCAAAATTTGTGTCATATGTTTACTTCCTATGATCTTCAGCTCCACCTACTGGACATAATGCGGTATTTTCCTGAAATACTCCAATTAGGAAATTACTGCATTATATAGATGGAGCTGATGATCAAAGGAAGTTAACATATAACACAAATGATGCTTTTTTTGTTTGATGACTGTGAAAATGCTTGAGACATTTCCACCTCTTAGTGAGCTTTGTGTGTTTCTTCCAGATCTGTGCAGTAATCGTGTGTTCCTGTAATAGGTTGCCACCTCATCCCTTTAAGGATATGGTTACATGGTTACACTAATCCGACACGAAAGTAGTACGACTTCTGATCTGACTTTGCAATGTGACTTTATGTCCGACTTTCATGCAACTTCAATGAACTGGATCCGACCATACCAGGCCCTTTGAGTCTGGTATAAATCATGAGGGGGAACCCCACGCCAAAATTGAAAACAATGGCGTGGGGTCCCCCCAAAATCCATAGCAGACCCTTATCTAAGCATACAACCCGGCAGGTCAGGAAAGAAGGAAGGGCGAGTGAGCACCCCCCCCCTGGACAATACCAGGCCACATGCCCTCAACATGGGGGGGAGGTGCTTTGCATGTTGATGGGGACAAGGGCCTCTTCCCGACAACCATGGGCGGTGGTTGTGGGGGTCTGAGAGCAGGGGGCTTATCAGAATCTGGAATTCCCCAGATCCCGCCCCACCTTGTGATTGAGTATGAGGTACATTGTACCCCTACCCATTTACCTAAAAGAAGAAGTGTAATGTTAGAAAAAACAAAGATAGGGTTTTAGACAAGTTCTTTATTAATTAAATTAATGTCCCCTGTCATAGCTCCAAGGTGTCTTCTTCCTCTGGTCTTCTCCCTTCACTGTCTTCTTTCTCACATCTTCTCCCCCACTATATTCTTCCTCAGGTTTTCTCACTCCGCTGTCTTCTTCCTCTGGTGATGTCTTCTCCCTTCCCCAAATTCGTTGACTTCTTCCTCCGCCACCAACCCTCTCAAAATAATAAAAAACAATGCTGCTCCAATGCTGGCTTCCACTGTTATGTCAGTGACGGTGTCTGCCAGTTCTTATATAGCTATGGGACGTGGCTATTTGATTACACCACTGAAGGGTATGGTATGATCCCGAGGGGGAACCCTGCGCCGTTTTTTTTTTTCAATTTTGGTGCGCGGTTCCCCCTTAAGTTCCTCAGAGCACAAGTTGCGTGCCAGTTGAGATAATGATCCTGACTTAAATTGAAATCAATGGGCTGAAATCATGCCCAAGTCGGACCAAAGTAGTGCAGGAAGCATTTTCAAAGTCAGACCGACACAAGTCAGAACAGTTAAGGTGGCAACGTTCCATGGTTCCTCCTGCTACCCACCTCCAAGCAACGTTCCTTGGTTCCACCCCCTACCCACCTCCAAGCAACGTTCCTTGGTTCCACCCCCTACCCACCTCCAAGCAACATTCCTTGGTTCCACCCCCTACCCACCTCCAAGCAACGTTCCTTGGTTCCAACTGCTACCCACCTCCAAGCAACGTTCCATGGTTCCACCCCTACACACCTCCAAGCAACGTTCCTTGGTTCCACCCCCTACAGACATCCAAGCAAATGTTCCTTGGTTCCACCCCCTACCCACCTCCAAGCAAATGTTCCTTGGTTCCACCCCGTACCAAGCTCCAAGCAACGTTCCTTGGTTCCACCTGATACCCACCTCCAAGCAACGTCCCTTGGGTCCACCCTCTACCCACCTCCAAGTACCGCCCCTTTCAGAGAATGCAAAACCAAGCATCATTTTGTGGTGCTAAGTAATTAGTATGGAATTTGTTAATGATAACAAGAAAAGCAGTAAAATAGATCCCCCGCAGCCGGCAACAATATCTTCCCCCTCCCCTAGCAACAATAGATCCCCCTGCAACAAAATTCCCCTCCAGCAAAAATAGACCCCCCAGCAGTTAGAAACAATGGATCCCTTTCTCAACAGTAAATCCCTCTCAGTACCAATTGAAGAACATAAGACTCCCCAGAAACAATAGACTTCCCCAGCAACAATAAAGCTACTCGCAACAACAGATCCCCAACAGCGACAAAAGACCCCAAGAAGACAGCATCAATAGATCCTCCAGCACACCCCATCCCTTACATATATTCAGTGCTGTTCCCCCACATTCCCATAAAAAAGCCATATTTACTATAATATATATATATATATATATATATATATATATATATATATATATATACACACACACACACACACACCGGTATATATATATATATATATATATATATATATATATATACACACACAGTGGGGGCGGAAAGTATTCAGACCCCCTTAAATTTTTCACTCTTTGTTATATTGCAGCCATTTGCTAAAATCATTTAAGTTCATTTTTTTCCTCAATGTACACACAGCACCCCATATTGACAGAAAAACACAGAATTGTTGACATTTTAGAAGATTTATTAAAAAAAGAAAAACTGAAATATCACATGGTCCTAAGTATTCAGACCCTTTGCTGTGACACTCATATATTTAACTCAGGTGCTGTCCATTTCTTCTGATCATCCTTGAGATGGTTCTACACCTTCATTTGAGTCCAGCTGTGTTTGATTATACTGGTTGGACTTGATTAGGAAAGCCACACACCTGTCTATATAAGACCTTACAGCTCACAGTGCATGTCAGAGCAAATGAGAATCATGAGGTCAAAGGAATTGCCTGAAAAGCTCAGAGACAGACTTGTGGCAAGGCACAGATCTGGCCAAGGTTACAAAAAAATTTCTGCTGCACTTAAGGTTCCTAAGAGCACAGTGGCCTCCATAATCCTTAAATGGAAGACGTTTGGGATGACCAGAACCCTTCCTAGGGCTGGCCATCCAGCCAAACTGAGCTATCGGGGGAGAAGAGCATTGGTGAGAGAGGTAAAGAAGAACCCAAAGATCACTGTGGCTGAGCTCCAGAGATGCAGTCGGGAGATGGGAGAAAGTTGTAGGAAGTCAACCATCACTGCAGCCCTCCACCAGTCGGGGCTTTATGGCAGAGTGGCCCGATGGAAGCCTCTCCTCAGTGCAAGACACATGAAAGCCTGCATGGAGTTTGCTAAAAAACACCTGAAGGACTCCAAGATGGTGAGAAATAAGATTCTCTGGTCTGATGAGACCAAGATAGAACTTTTTGGCCTTAATTCTAAGCGGTATGTGTGGAGAAAACCAGGCACTGCTCATCACCTGTCCAATACAGTCCCAACAATGAAGCATGGTGTTGCAATCGAGGGAAAGATGAATGCGGCCAAGTACAGGGATATCCTGGACGAAAACCTTCTCCAGAGTGCTCAGGACCTCAGACTGGGCCAAAGGTTTACCTTCCAACAAGACAATGACCCTAAGCACACAGCTAAGATAACGAAGGAGTGGCTTCACAACAACTCCGTGACTGTTCTTGAATGGCCCAGCCAGAGCTCTGACTTAAACCCAATTGAGCATCTCTAGAGAGACCTAAAAATGGCTGTCCACCAACGTTTACCATCCAACCTGACAGAACTGGAGAGGATCTGCAAGGAGGAATGGCAGAGGATCCCCAAATCCAGGTGTGAAAAACTTGTTGCACCTTTCCCAAAAAGACTCATGGCTGTATTAGATCAAAAGGGTGCTTCTACTAAAAATACTGAGAAAAGGGTCTGAATACTTAGGACCATGCGATATTTCAGTTTTTCTTTTTTAATACATCTGCAAAAATGTCAACAATTCTGTGTTTTTCTGTCAATATGGGGTGCTGTGTGTACATTAATGAGGAAAAAAATGAACTTAAATGATTTTAGCAAATGGTTGCAATATAACAAAAAGAGTGAAAAATTTAAGGGGGTCTGAATACTTTCTGTCCCCACTGTATACACACACACATACACAAACAGGGCTTTTTTTCTCAGAGAATAGGTGCAGGCACTCCTCCCTTCTGAGTCACCCCTTGTCTCCGCCCTCTACCCACCTCCGAGCAACGTCCCTTGGTTCCACTTGCTACCCACCTCCGAGCAACGTCCCTTGGCTCCATATGCTACCCACCTCCGAGCAACGCCTCTTGGCTCCACCTGCTACCCACCTCAGAGCAACGTTCCTTGGTTCCACCCCCTGCCCACCTCAGAACAACGTTCCTTGGTTCCAACTCCTACCCACCTCAGAGCAACGGTCCTTGGTTTCACCCCCTACCCACATCAGAGCAACGTTCCTTGGCTCCACCCGCTACCCACCTCCGAGCAAATTCCCTTGGGTCCACACCCTACCCACCTCCCAGTATCGTCCCTTTTAGAGAATACAAAACCAAGCATCATTTGTGGTGCTAAGTAATTACTATAGAATTTGTTAATGATACCAAGAAAAGCAGTAAAATAGATCCCCCGAAGGAGAAGAGTTTAAGGAAGCATAGATGCTGCAGATTGAAATAGAGAGGTACTGTTGGTGTAGCTGCTATCAATGTCCTATAAATAGTTTAACAACAGCGGAGTTCTCTTTTAATACATCAATACTGCCACTTTTCCTTTATTTGCAGACAGCAGGCACTTTGTGGACAGACATCGAGAGAATCTGATAAGTCGGATGTATGCAGTAGATGGTGTCTTAGATGGTCTTCTGCAAGAGAACCTGCTGAACGATGAACAGTATGACCGAGTGCGGTGCCAGAGCACGTCGCAGGACAAGATGAGAGAGCTGTATAGTTATATACGAGGCTGGGGAAACGAACACAAGGACAGATTATACGAAATTCTTCTAAACAGAAACAGGCCGCTCATCCAAGACCTGCTGAAACAAGGGGTCTAAAAAATAGCACCGGGTCTGTTTGTATAGATGTGTTCCTGGGACCAATGTCTGAGTGGGAAGAGTCCATCACATGGGACCATCGGTGACACAGAACCGTCTCTCTGATTACCTTTCTATCTGTTGAAGCGGATATAAAATTATATTTCTAGTACAAAGCCTGGCGTTAAGTTATTTAAAAAATAAAAGCTTTTTAACCACTTCAATACCAGGCACTTCCCCCCTTCCTGCCCAGGCCAATTTTCAGCATTCAGCGCTGTCACTTTTTAAATAACAATTGCGCGGTCATGCTACACTGTACCCAAACTACATTTTTATCATTTTGTTCCCACAAATAGAGCTTTCCTTTCATGGCATTTGATCATCTTGGCGGTTTTTATTTTTTGTTTATTATTAAACGAATAAAAAAAGACCGAAATTTTTGAAAAAAAAATAAAAGTCTTTCTTTGTTTTTGTTATAAAATTTTGTAAATAAGTAAGTTTTCTCCTTCACTGATGGGTACTGATAAGCTGCACTGATGGGCACTGATAAGGCGGCACCAATGAGATGGCACTGATAGGCGGCACTGATGGGCATTGATAGGCATGGCATTTTTCATTGGCACTGGTTGCCAGCTGCCTGGGCACGGATTGGCATTTCCCTGGTGGTCTAGGGTGGCATACCTAGTGGTCCAGTGTGGTGGCCATCTCTGGTGTTCCTCGCGGCATCCTGGTGGTCCTGGGTGGGCATCCGAGAAGGGTGGGGGGTGGGACTGATAAACAATCAGCACAGACCCCCCCATCAGAATAGCAGCGGATCGGCTCTCCTCTACTCGCCTGTCAGACGTGAGTGAGGAAAAGCCAAATCAACGGCTCTTCCTGTTTACATCGTGATCAGCCGTGATTGGACACGGCTGATCACGTGGTAAAGAGTCTCTGTCAGAGACTCTTTTCCTATATCGAAGTTGCGGCACAACGATCACCATGATGCGCTCCCCCGGGGGGCACGCAGCGGCTTGACATCATATGACGTCCGGTCGGGATATCGCAACCAATTTGCCGACGTCATTTTGCTATATGGCGAGCGGCAAGTGGTTAATATATGACAAAAATGAGGAAGGAGTAAAAAAAAAAAAAAAAAGTCAATTTGGGGTTAATTAGAAGTTATAAAGGAACTACAGTAAAACCTTGGATTGAGAGTAACTTGTTCTGAGAGCGTTTTGCAAGACAAGCAAATTTTTTTTTTTTAATTTTGAGTTGATAAATGAGCGATGTCTCGATATACAAGTAGCGTCACGTCACAACTGCGTATGAAAGAGAAGAGAGGCGCCTCTAGGGCCCCCTTCACACTGCCACAACTTCAAAGTCGTGCGATTTTGCGGCCGCAATTTCAGGAAACGCCCCTCTGTAAACTTGAGGTCTATGGACCTCAATTTGCATCAAAGACAGACCAAAAGTAGTACAGGGACTACTTTGAAGTCGCACAGATATGTATGGCACTCATTGGAAATCGTGGGGTATGACTTGTAATGCGACTTTGCAGTCCCAAGTCACACAAGTGTGAATGGGGCCTCAGTGTAACAATACGGTTACATTTAATGAAGGTACAACATTTAGCAACTCACATGGTTGATTAAAACAGAAACATCTAAGTATGCCGGCATCCGGGGTAAAACTGTCCACATAGAGCAGTGATGGAGAACCTTGGCACCCCAGATGTTTTGGAACTACATTTCCCATGATACTCGGGCACTCTTCAGTGTAGTTGAGCATCATGGGAAATGTAATTGTAAAACATCTGGGGTGCCAAGGTTCACCATCACTGACATAGACCATCCTCCACACCGCCACCGACGTCATCCCTTCCACGCTGCGCTCCATGAGCCCTTCAATCCTCGCTTTCAGATCGCTCTACTACAGGGTAGTCTTCCCGGTCACGATTGCAGACTGACAACACTGAGAACTGGCGCTCCAACATGCGTTGCAGCGCACCCGCAATGTACTATCTATCTGCTTCGATGCGCTGTGTCAGGCTGGGTTCACACTATCTTCGCACACGCGGCTCACAGCAGGGGTTCAGTGCGCCTCCTGCTGCGGGGAACCCGCATCCAATTCGCAATAGTGTGAAAACCGCCTAATGCCTCGTACACATGTTCTGAATATCGTACGACAGATCGTACGACCGTTCTCGCTTAATAGTCGCAAGTAGAAATTGAATAGCTAAATAAAGTCATGCAAATTCTCGTACGACAGACAAAAAAAGAATCGGAAGTGATGTCATGTGTTGTATCTGTATTGTATTTTCAGACGACAACTATACTGACTAAACGAAAATTGTACAATCTGGAATCGTAAGAGGAAAATTTTTGTGTATGTCCGATCGAATAATATTGGATGAACGGTCGTGATCGGCTGTCGAAAGTAGCGTACACACGATCTGAATATCGTACGATTCTTCCTCGGACGACCGTTTTCATACGATATTTGGATCATGTGTACGGGCCATTGGGGGGGGGGGGACACTATATTACCAAAAGTATTGGGACACCTGCCTTTACATGCACAGGACCGAGCCTATTTCTGACACTTGCTGTTTACAAGTTAAAATCAGTTTTTTTCTTTTTTGCTAGAAAATTACTTAGAAGCCCCAAACATTATTTATATATATTTTAGCAGGCACCCTAGAGAATAAAATGGAGAACATTGTAATACTTTATGTCACACCGTATTTGCGCAGCGGCTTAACAAACGCAATTTTTTGGGAAAAAAATACACTTTATTGAATGACAAAATAAGAAAACTGTCAAGTTAGCCCAATTTTTTTTTTTGTATGAAATGTTCTATGATGTTACGCTGAGTAAGTTGATACCCAACATGTCACGCTTCAAAATTGCGCCCGCTCGTGGAATGGCGACAAACTTGGCACTTAAAAATCTCCATAGGCGATGTTTAAAAATGTCTACAGGGTACTAGTTTTAAGTTACAGAGGAGGTCTAGGGCTAGAATTATTGCTCTCGCTCTGACGATCACGGCGATACCTCACATGTGTGGTTTCACCATTTACATATGTATATGGAGAAGGCCTGGCGCACTTCTGCGTGTGAGCTCAGAGGGACACTTTAAATTTTTTTTTCCTTATTTCTTTTCTTTTTTTACACTATCCCTTAAAAAAAAATGTCTGGATCACTTTTATTCCTATTATAAGGAATGTAAACATCACTTGTAATAGAAAAAAGCATGACAGGACCTCTTTAATGTGAGATCTGGGGTCAAATAGACCTCAGATCTCATATTTACACTCAAAAAAAAAAAGCCTCCGGTCCCCCGGAGCCAAAATGGTTGGGGACCCCTGAAAGACTTTATTCATCATTGTACACACTCTGCTCACTGTCACTATGGTAACTAGGGAGGAGTCACGTGATCACACCTCCCGCCAAAAGGCGTGACGCAAGCCCTTGACATTTCCCGCCACGCTCTGATTGGTCGCTCCAGTCACATGCCCCCACTCACTCTGATTGGCCGCTCCAGTCACACACTCCCAACTCTGATTGGCCGTTGCACCAGGCGCGCTCCCTGAAGCTCAGCTCTCCCCGGTGCGGTGACAGGACCGGAAATGCAGCGACAATCCCGCCTCAAGCGGGAGCTCCAGCTCCTCAGCACCGAGCCGCCCTCGGGGGTCAGCTGCTGGCAGTCCGGGGAGCGGATAGACGAGCTCCGGGCCCAGGTGGTGGGTTCCGCCGGGTCCCCGTACGAGGGCGGCGTGTTCAGCCTGGAGATCGCCGTGCCGGAGCGCTACCCGTTCGAGCCGCCCCGGGTGCAGTTCATCACCCCCATCTACCACCCGAACATCGACTCGGCCGGCCGCATCTGTCTGGACATCCTGAAGCCGCCGCCGAAGGGAGCCTGGAGACCGGCGCTGAGCCTCTCCTCCGTCCTCACCTCCGTGCAACTACTGATGAGCGAGCCCAACCCCGAGGACCCGCTCATGGCCGACATCGCCCGGGAATACAAGTACCACCGAGCCGCCTACACCGCCACCGCCCGCACCTGGACCCAGAGGCACGCCGGGGCCCCGGGGGCCACACACAAGAGGGCGGGGCCCGAGAGGGAGGAGCCGAGCAAGAGGCCCTGCCGGGGGGAGGAGCTGGGTGACGTCACGGGGCGGGCTGAGTGACCGGCTGGGGAGGAGCCTGACTGATGCAGCCGAGGAGTCACGTGACTTTGTTGTCCCCACGTGACTCCAGAGCCAAACAACCCCGCCCACTGATAATGCCCCGCCCAGCCTGCTCCACCCTGAGTGACAAGACTGTTGATGTCTCAGGAGGGTCTGCCCAATCCAGCTCACCCCCTCTGATCCTGTCCCACCCTGACTGATGATGTCACAGGAGGGTCTGCCCAATCCAATTCACTTCTCTGATCCTGTCCCAGCCTGACTGATGATGTCACAGGAGGGTCTGTCCAATCCAGCTCACCCTCTCTGATCCTGTCCCACCCTGACTGATGATGTCACAGGAGGGTCTGCCCAATCCAGCTCACCCCCTCTGATCCTGCCCCACCCTGACTGGTGATGTCACAGGAGGGTCTACCCAATCCAATTCACCTCTCTGATCCTGCCCCACCCTGACTGGTGATGTCACAGGAGGGTCTACCCAATCCAATTCACCTCTCTGATCCTGTCCCAGCCTGACTGATGATGTCACAGGAGGGTCTGTCCAATCCAGCTCACCCCCTCTGATCCTGCCCCACCCTGACTGATGATGTCACAAGAGGGTCTGTCCAATCCAGCTCACCCTCTCTGATCCTGTCCCACCCAGACTGATGATGTCACAGGAGGTCTGTCCAATCCAGCTCACCCCCTCTGATCCTGCCCCACCCTGACTGATGATGTCACAAGAGGGTCTGTCAAATCCAGCTCACCCTCTCTGATCCTGTCCCACCCAGACTGATGATGTCACAGGAGGGCTGCCCAATCCAAAGCACCCTCTCTGATCCTGTCTCAGCCTGACTGATGATGTCACAGGAGGGTCTGTCCAATCCAGCTCACCACCTCTGATCCTGCCCCACCCTGACTGATGATGTCACAGGAGGGTCTGTCCAATCCAGCTCACCACCTCTGATCCTGTCCCAGCCTGCCTAAATGGAAGGTGGTGTCCCCATGTGACTACACAAACACTCTCTGGCTTGGTGTCACGGGCTGCTCCACCGTAAATAAGACTGCCTGTGTTATGGAAGGAATAAATGGCTGTCCCCATGTGACTTGAGGACTAAGCTTTGGCTTGTATACCTGATGGTCGCCTGGCCTGCTCCACCCTCAATGACGGCCTGTCTTATGATGTATCGGCAGGGTATGAATGGCGGACACTGTGCCCATATGACTCCAGAACCAACTGATCTAGCTTCCCCCTCCGATGGTGTCCCAGCCTGCTCCACCCTGAATTACAGCATTGTCTACATAGCAATCTGTCCCCCCCCCATGTGACTTCTGAACCAATCTGCCTTCTCCCTGGTGTGGTGTCCCAAGCTTCTCCACCTTGAATGGCAGCTGCTGTTCCCATGTGACTTCAGAACCAATCTCAGTTGTTCCTGATGGTGTTCCGGCATGCTCCACCCTTTGAATGGCAGCCTGTCGTGATGTATCAGGATAGTCCTAATGGGACTCCAGAACTAAACAATCCAGGTTCTCCCTGCATATATCAAAGCGAGTTTCCCCATAGGAAATAATGTAAACTCCGATAATGCGTTCCAGTGCCGCTGCTGGTGTATGCAGTACTGCATGTGGCCAGAGGTGTGGGGGGCGCCAGTGACACTCGGAAACACTGTTCTCTATTGTCTCTGCACGTCACTGGCGCCCCCGCATCTCTGGCCACATGTGGTACTGCACACCCCAGAGGCTTGAATCCTGCTCGTCTTGCGAAACAATGCTTGCAAATCGAGTCAGCATTTTAAAAAATAAATAATGGCTCATATTGCGGAACGCTCATAAACCGCGTTACTCGCAACCTGAGTTATTACTGTATGTTCCACCCTGAATGACAGCCTATTATGGATAGTATAAATGGTAGTCTGTGATGCTGTGACTTCTGAACCAAAGAATTTCGCTTATTTCTGGTGATGTCCCAGCGTGCTCCATTCTATGACAGCCTGTTACATAATGGCAGTTGCTGTCACCATGTGACTTCTGAACCAAATACTCTGGCTTATCCCTGATGGTATAAGGCCTCTTTCACATGGACGATCCGTATGTCCGTTTTTCATCCTTCCGTTTTGGGATGAAAAACGGACATACATTCATACCTATGGAGCGTCGGTGACATGTCCGCTGACATCCGACCCGCTCCGATCCTAAAAGTGTAACGGAGGAAAAACCTACTTTTCCATCTGTTTTCGGATCAGATCGGGTGACGACGAACTCTACGGTCCGTCATCATCCGATCCCCCATAGGGGAGAGCGGCGCTCTGACAGGTCCGTCGCTGCACAGTGTGCAGCGACGGACCTGTCATCTTCCTGCTCAGCGGGGATCGGCAGAGCGATCCCCGCTGAGCAAGCGGGTGTTCACAGGGCGGATCATCACTGATCTGCCCCGTGTGAAAGAGCCCTAAAGCAGGGAAATGCAATTAGTGGACCTCCAGCTGTTGCTAAACTACAAGTCCCATCATGCCTCTGGGTGTCATGCTTGTGGCTCTGAGTCTTGCTATGCTACATGGGAATTTAGTTCTGCAACAGCTGGAGGTCCGCTAATTGCATATCCCTGATGGTATAAAGGTAATGGGGACGCTGCTGCAGGTCAGTCCACCCTAATGGGTGCAGGTCCAGCTCCTTCCCTGAAGACCTAATATACAATATAGTGGATGATCACACTCTAGTAAAACGAACCTCTGTAAATTTAAAGGTACAACGGGAGAAGTGAGACTTCGAACATGCTTCACACTAGAATGCGTATTAATAGAAAAGTTTGGATTAGTTTGCATTATGTTCGAAGTCTCACTTTGCCCCTGTTTTTGAAAATTATATATATATATTTATATTATTATATTTTATTTTATGGAAGTAATGAAGTGTTTTATTGGAGTGTGGCCATCCTCTCTATTGAATATTGCCATCCCCTGATGATCCTGGATGACGGCCTGCCCCACGAACCCCCAGAATGGTGGATGAACATCGGCTGACGTCCCCACAGGACTCTAGAACCAATAATCTCTTCCCCCATGTCCCAGTATACTTTACCTTGTAAAGTTGCAGGATGTTCTGGCTGCTGGTGACTCTTAACCATCCAGTCTTAGTGATGTCCCAGCATGCACTGCACTGAATGGTTCTCTGTTCCTCATGACCTCACAAGAACAAGTTTATCAGTGCTGGTGACTCTGCATCACCAATCATCCTATAGTCCAGGGAGAGGGGGTCACAGAATTTCCTTTTAAAACCTGTCCTTCGAGAAATATGGAGGTTGTCATTGCTGCCGTACCTTTTTGAAAATGCTAGTTGCCTGGCTGTCATGCAGCTTTTTCTTGCTTTCTTAGATTGAATCAATGATTAAAGTTTGGAACCTGTACTGGTGACGCTGCTAGAGTTTAGAATGTGACACTACAGAAATGGTTTTCTCTGAAAGGGTGGCTGAAGGTTGAATGTATATAGATAATAAAAAATGTTTTATTGATGGTTTATAAAATGTTAATTTATGTCCATGCACGGCTTGCAGTGGAGAGAAATTGTGTGAATATTGTGAACAAAAACATTTCAAGATTAAAGTTTCCTAAATGATATTATTCTTATAGTTGGACCTCCTATTGAATGTTTTGCTACAATTTACTTTCTTTCATCTCCTCTTCTTCTCATTTTGTCTGTCTGGTTTAAGTCCTGCTTCAAGTTTTTTTCTGTTATATTTGTGTCACCCACCCCATCATTACTTTGTAAGTTCCAAAATAAAGTGAGAGAGAGAAAAAAAAATCACAAGATGTCACAAATGTGTTTTTCTCTTTGTTAGATTTTTGGCCATCTGTGTACTATTGCGGAGATTTCCCTTCCTGGCCCATTGCTGAAACAGGATGTGAGAGGAAACCAGTGTACCCATGAATTTGGGATTTACTTTCAGTTTCGATAATACTGGTAATGAGGACAAATAGAGGTCAGATCTCCCTAATTGGGGCGCAGCCAGCAATAAAAACCTGATGGGTTCTAATCCCTCTCCACTCTATCCAAAACCTAAAAAATGCCTTTAGTTATTAAAGAGGAGTTCCACCCAGGGGGGGCCATTAAAAAAAAAAAAAAAATTAAAAGTCAGCAGCTACAAATACTGCAGCTGCTGACTTTTAATTGGACACTTTCCTGTCCCTGGGTCCAGCGATGCGGGGGATCGAAGCCCCGCTCGTCTCCCCCCCCCCCCCTCTGCTCGTCGGCATTTCAACTGTGGGCGCCTGGCTGGCACCCACTGCGCATGCGCGAGCGGCGCCGCGCGCCGTGATTGGCCGCTCAATCACCTGGGACCTGAAATGGGTCCCAGATGATTGACAGGAGGGAGGGAGAAGAGCCGAGCCCTTCCTGTGCCAAGGGGGAAGTGATGTCATCAGCCCAGGCACTGGAAGAGGCAGACTACGAGGGACCCCCTAGCAACAGGCATTTAGAGGTAAGTAAAAAAAAAAATATCCAAATGTTTTTCTTTTTTTTTTTAGAATTTTTTAGATATGTTTGTTTTTTTGGGTGGAACCCCACTTTAAATTATAAACTTTTAATTTTACCTTTTTCTTAAAAATAGTAAATGCTATATCTATCTATCTATCTATCTATCTATCTATCTATCTATCTTCCTTCTAATTCATTTATTTTTTTTTTTGGTGAAAAATTCGCATTTAAAGCCTGTTGGTACGTGTAGTCGTGCATTCATTTTATAGAACTCTATGATTGAATGATTTGGCGGGGTGGGTGGAGCCCTATGCAGGCGCACTCTTAAAACTGGGAGAAGATCCCAGCCTGCCACCACCATTAATAGGGGATCGGGGGGAAGGGGGGGCTGCAGGAGTGAGAAAATGTTACATGATTCAACCTAAAACCAGGTGGAACATTTTCCCAAAGGTGAACTTTACATTTAACAGCTTACCGTAAAGTGAAAGCCGCACACATTATACATGGCCAGGCACACAGTTAACTCTTTGTTGCCCCTAGATGGTAACCCCTTCCCAGCCAGTGTCAGTACAGTATTATCACTGATCACCGTATTAAGGCTGAATATCTTCTGATACCCGTCCGACATTCAGCCACTGTGTACAGCAGCCTGTTCGACACAAGCTGGTCTAACATCTGGCTTCCGTCCTATGGGCATGCTGGAAAAGCAGTAGCCAATCGGCATTGGATCAGAGCACTTGGACCCGCCCCTGTCAGAACACTATCTCATTGGGGAGATTGCTCTACTAACATTGCAAAGTTAGTACAGCAGCTCCTCCTGAGTTCCCTAGTTTTTTTTTTTTTTTTTTGTTTTTTTCTTCTCGTTCAGCCTGCTGTGTTGAGCTGAAAAAAAAATTAAATAAAAACTGCCTGTGTGTACCAGGCGTTAGTGTCACTAGCAATGTCAGTGTCAGTTAGCGCCAGATTGAATGCCACCACCTATCACAGTCGCATTATAATTCGCTGATATACTTCCGTTACCAGTATAGCGTCTATAGCTGTGACAATTCCAGTATATCCCATAGTTTGTAGACGCTGTAACTTTCACACAAACCAATTAAGTATATATTCATGGGATGGATATATATATATATATATATATATATATATATATATATATATATATATATATATATCTCTATATCTATTTTTTTTTTTTTTTATGAAAGACATGTAGCGGAGTACATTTTGGCCTAAATTTATGAAGAAATTTGATTATTTTTATTTTTTTTTGGGTGTGTTTTATAACGGAAAGTAGAAAATGTTGTTTACAAAAGTTTTTAGTCTTTTTTTTTTTTTTTTTCAATTTATGTAATAAAAAAATGAAACCCCCCAGAGTTGATTACCACCAAAAGAAACCCATTTGTGTGAAAAAAATGCTATAAATGTAATTTGTGTACAGTGTTATATGACTGCACAATTACCAGCTGAATAGAAAAAAATGGCCTGGAGGTCGAGTGGTTAAGCAATGTGTGAAATACTCCTCCTTGTGTCGGTAAAATGTGCAAATTATTGGATTTAATAACAGGGTAACATGGATTAGTCTGATGACACTAAACTGTGGAAAGAACACTTGTTTGGCTGCTGTAATGTTGCAGCTTTGCTTTTTTTTGTTTGCTTTTCGATGAAGTTGTCCTATAAATGGAAAATGTATATGGAAGTTTTTTTTTAGAGTGCTGAAAGAGTTCTAACCTGTACCTGTTTTTCTGCCCCAGACACCTGTAAGGAGGGGGTATAGCTCAGTGGTAGAGCATTCGACTGCAGATCGAGAGGTCCCTGGTTCAAATCCGGGTGCCCCCTTCAAGATTTTCGACTTTTCCGTAATAGAAATGTAAAGACTGTAACCTCTTCATATAATAGCACAGGATCGGAGAACTTAGTTCACGAAAGGGTATTAACCGCTTTAAGACCGCCCACATTACCTTTACGGTTGGCGGCACAGGCGGGCTGGATCACGTACCTCTGCCATCCAGCCTCCTCCAGGTCAGGGGTGCGCCGCTCCCGTGACCGCTGTGTCCAGCGGATTGGGACTCCTGATACCTGGCCGCTTTGATCAGCTGGGGGATCGTGTAATCATTATGCGATCACAATGCCAACAAAACTTCATTCATAACAGCTGTGATTCCTATAGTGATGTTGTGATTGGACCACAGCTATCACATGGTGCTTAGGCCAATTACAGCACCCTGTACAATGTGATAGCGGTGGGCTAATCGCATAATAGTAAATCACAGCTGTTATGAATGTAACCTGTTCAAAACATTGCTGGGTTCACACATGCCCAGTAGAAATTTCCCCTCCCTTTTCACTGCAAATTTCCTAAGCGGCGGTGATTTTAGATGCACATTTTTGGAGTCAGCGTCTTTAACATTAGCTGGTTGTTAGGGAGCAGGCTGGCCGCCGCGTCCTTCACAATGGATGACTCGTCAGTTCCAGGTTCCCCGCTGATAGATGAATGTAAAAAAAACCAAAAAACATGCCAGCAATAAATAATCTTGAAAAAAAACTGTGTGGGGTCCCCCCCCAAATTTAAGGGGCTCAATTTTTTTGGGGAGGGGGATTTTATGTGCTTGGGTGTAACTTAACCACCTAAAGGACCGGAAGGATTTGCCCCCTTCATGACCAGGTCATTTTTTTGCGATACGGCACTGCGTCACTTTAACCGACAATTGCGCGGTCGTGCGACGCTGTACCCAAATAAAATTGACGTCCTTTTTCCCCCACAAATAGAGCTTTCTTTTGGAGGTATTTAATCGCCTCTACAGTGGTTCTTTTTTTTTTTGCGCTATAAACAAAAAAACAAGCGAAAATTTTGAAAAAAAAGACCATATTTTTTGCTTTTAATATCATCAAAAAAAATTAAAAATATTTCTTTATCAGTTTAGGCCAATATGTATTCTACATATTTTTGGTAATAAAAAAAAAATCGCAATAAGTTTATATTGATTGGTTTTCTGACTGCTTGAATTTTTGGATAAAAAGTTTTTCCACTTGCGCAGTAATCGTGATATCGAATCAAATTGTGGACAGGATGATCGTAATCAAATCCTAAGACCAGTGAAGATGCGCTCCCGTACCTCGTTGCGACTTGGTGCCTGGGGTTTGTTGAGCCCCACCCCAAATACGGATCTGAAAATCTCCATTTTGTGTCAGTAAAATGGTGCAAATAATTGGATTTAATAACAGGCTAACATGTATTAGTCTGAACTGTGGAAAGTAAAACCTGTTTGGCTGAAAAATGCTACAGCTTTGCTCTTATTCGTTTGTTTGCTTTTAAATGAAGTCGTCTCAACTTTGTCAGTCTAATGTCCTCTACAAATGGAAAATTAAGATGGTAGTTAAAGGGGTTGTAAACCTTCGTGTTTTTTCACCTTAATGCATCCTATGCATTAAGGTGAAAAAAAATCCTGGCAGTGACCCCCCCCCCCCGTTTTACTTACCTGAGCCCTGGAACCTGCCTGGGGTTATCAGCTCTTGATTGGATAGATTGATAGCAGCGCAGCCATTGGCTCACGCTGCTGTCATTTAAATCCAATGACTTGGGGGGGGGGGGGGGGGGGGGGCAAGTCATACATTCGGCAGGTATGGAAACCGAATGATGGACTTGGGAGCGCACCCGCAAGGTAACCTCCTCGGGAGAGCACTTCTCCTAGGGGGTTATCTGATGTGGGGAGGAGCCGCCGAGGAACCCCAGAAGAGGATGTTCAGGGCCACTCTGTGCAAAACAAGCTGTATAGTTTAGGTTAGTATGAGAATATATATATATATAATTTATTTATTTATTTATTTATTTAAAGCTTTACGATCACCTTAAGGAATGGTGACCTATACCTGTATTTTTCCATGGACTTACAAGGAAGGGGGTATAGCTCAGTGGTAGAGCATTCGACTGCAGATCGAGAGGTCCCTGGTTCAAATCCGGGTGCCCCCTTCAAGATTTTTGACTTTTTTTTTCTAATATAAATGTACAGACTGTAATCTCCCTCCTGGAAGATTTTAGACCCCCTTCCGTCTAAGGCTCACACATATGCGAATTGGATGTATCCAATTCACATGACAGGTGAATGTGACTGACTCTCAATGGAGCCGGTTCACACAGCTCAGGCGGCGGCTGCGGTCTGCAGTTAAAGCGGAGTTCCACACAAAAATGGAACTTCCGCTTTTCGAACCCTCCCCCCCTCCGGTGTCACATTTGGCACCTTTCAGGGGGGAGGGGGGTGCAGATACCTGTCTTAGACAGGTATTTGCACCCACTTCCGGCATAGACTCCCATGGGAGTCTATGCCTCTTCCCGTCCCCACCGCGCTGTCTGCTGGGAACACACAGCTCCCAGGAGAGAGCGGGGACCACTTGGGACGCGCAGCACGACTCGCGCATGCATATTAGGGAACCGGGAAGTGAAGCCGCAACGCTTCACTTCCTGATTCCCTCACCTAGGATGGCGGCAGCAGCTGCCGAGAACCGAGCGGGTTCTCGGCGTCCCCTGCCGACATTGCTGGACCCTGGGACAGGTAAGTGGCAATGTATTAAAAGTCAGCAGCTGCAGTATTTGTAGCAGCTGGCTTTTAATTTTTTTTATTTAGATGATGTAGGTGGACCCCCGCTTTAACCTCCCTGGCGGTATGATATTTTCAGATTTTAGGTGCTGAAAGCGGTACAATGTTTTGCATTGTAAATTTGGCGTTTTATATTGTAGGTCTGTAATTCTTAGGAGTAACTCACTTAAAGTGGGGTTCCACCCAAAAAACCAAAAATACCTCAAAAATTCTAAAACAAAAAAACATTTGGATTTTTTTTTTTTTTTCACTTACCTCTAAATGTCTGTTGCCAGGGGGTCCCTCATAGTCTGACTCTTCCTTTGCCTGGGCTGGTGACATCACTTCCCCCTCGGCACAGGAAGGGCTCCGCTCTGCTCCCTCCCTCCTGTCAATCATCTGGGACTAATTACAGGTCCCAGGTGATTGAGCGGCCAATCACGACGCGCGCCGCCGCTCCTGCATGCGCAGTGGGTGCCAGGCTGTGAAGCCACAGCCCGGCGCCCACAGTTGAAATGCTGGCGCCGACGAGCAAAGGGGGGGGACCAGCGGGGCTTCGATCCCCCGCATCGCTGGACCCAGGGACAGGTAAGTGTCCAATTAAAAGTCAGCAGCTGCAGTATTTGTAGCTGCTGACTTTTAATTTTTTTTTTTTTTTTTTTTGACGGCCCCCCTGGGTGGAACTCCTCTTTAAACCTGTCCAAACCAGAGTCTAGTAGACATCCCGGGTCTGATAAAGTTTGAAACAGGAAATCATAAATTATAATATAATAACTATAAATAATTATACCAAATAATATTATAATAATAAAAAGTATTTATAGAACAAATTGAGAGACGAAAGCTATTGGCTACTGGCCCGTTTATAGTCCCGACGTCCGTGTTTTACATCACCGCGTTCAGAACGATCGGATTTTCCGTGTGTATGCGACCGTGTGTGTGCAAGACAAGTTTGAGCCAACATCCGTCGGAAAAAATCCGATGGATTTTGTTGTCAGAATGTCCGATCAATGTCCGACCGTGTGTACAGGGATTTGGAATTGTGAGCAAAACTGCCGCCATTCCAAATTACGGTCAAAATGCGTGACGTTTGGCACCCCAAACACAGCACGATTTTGCAGCGCGACACAACGAGCACGAATTACAGCAAAAACACAAGCGTAAAGTCGCTCCTGGCTCCGGGCCAAATTTCTTCGGGGCCACAATCACACATATAGCAGTCCAATGAAGTGAATGGGCAGCCTTGTGTAGGACACGCCTCTCCGTGTGAGAATCACATACACAGAAAAGTTCCCGCTATGCGCAGTGTGAAGGGGCCTTAACCTCCCTGGCGGTATGATTATGTCAGATTTTTGCGTCTCAAAGCGGTACAATTATTTTGCATAGAAATTTGTCGTTTTAGATTGTAGGCCTGTAATTCTTACCAATAACACTTAAATCTCTCCAAACAAGAGTCTTGTAGATATCCCGGGTATGATGAAGTTTGAAACAGAAAATAATAAATTATAATATAATAAATAAAAATAATAATAAAATAAATTTCCCCACGATTCACTATCGCTCAATTCTGCAAGTATTTTAATTTATTATCGCTGTTTTCTAGCTGGTCTAAAGCCACTTTTGACATAAAGGGACGCTTTTTGTTTGCTATGGACAATCTCCAGTTTCCAGGCACAAAGAACAGTATATATAATATAAAACTGCATGCAGGGCACTGGACAAAGCATTGGGACAAAAGGGATGTGAAATGATTTCATACAGTAATATAATCTGTAAGATTTCACTGTACTGTATGTGTTACGATTTTTACATTTTTTCAAATTTGCTGCCGGGCTCCGCCCCCTAGCATCGCGACACTCACAGGGAACGGAGCCCAGCACACAGGACATCGGGGCGGAGGACACAGACCGTGGACACTGCAGGGGACATCGCAGGATCCTGGAGACAAGGTAAGTACACCGCACCAAGATCCTGCAATGCAATCCCGAGTGTGGCTCGGGGTTACCGCAAATAGTGCTGAAATTTAACCCCGAGCCACACTCGGGAATACCGTCAGGGAAGTTAAAGAATAAGAGAAAAAAAAAATCCCAAAAAGTGAAGCTGAAAATGGGGATGGGGTGTATAAGGCAGGTTGAGAGGTCTCAGGTTCCCCCTGGAAGATTTAGGGAAACACTTGAATTATAAATTCAAGAAAAGACCTTTATTATAAATATATAAATAGCAAAAGTGTTTAACACTGAAGGGGGTATAGCTCAGTGGTAGAGCATTCGACTGCAGATCGAGAGGTCCCTGGTTCAAGTCCGGGTGCCCCCTGGTGACTTTTGGATACCTTTGCATCTAAATACCCATATTAATAACACCAATAATCCAAGAAGAGATTCCAACAGCAGTTTATATGGTTCAACAATTGTATCTAAATGAGAACATGTAACTATTATCTGAAGTGCGTTATAAATGAGGGCATGGTTCAGTGGCAGAGATGTAAGAATTTGAAGAGCTGGTTTTGGGTTTTCTAGTAGAAAAGATGTGGGCGGCTGAACTATATACACAAATGTGTGCTTACCCATATCCTGGGATCATCTGGGTTCTGTGGCATCCTGGGACATTCACTGCCGTCTTCAGGATACTCAGTGGAGGTGACATAAAAACCTCTGTTCCTCAAATTCCCCTGAGCCACAATCCTCTTCTTTTCCTTTGGTGGTGGGGGCAGGGCTGGTGCAAGGATTTTTGACACCCTAGGCAAAACCTCATTTTGCTGCCCCCCCCGGCTCCACCCCTTTGCCCTGCCCATGTATACCCCACCTTTATAATGAAGCACCCATCAAATGCAGCCTCACCAGCGCCCATAAAATTCAGCATCACCAGCGCCCATTAAATGTGGCCTCACCAGCGCCCATCAAATTCTTCCTCACCAGCACCCATCAAATTCTTCCTCACCAGCGCCCATCAAATTCTTCCTCACCAGTGCCCATCAAAAGCAGCCTCACCAGCGCACATCGAATGCAGCCTCAATAGCGCCCATCAAATGCAGCCTCACCAGCACCCATGAATGCAGCCTACCAGCGCTCATCAAATGCAGCCTCAACAGCTGGGGGGGGCAGGCATTCTTATAGGACTGATCAGCGTTCACTTAACCACTTCCCCGCCCGCCTGCTATGTACTGCAGACAGGCATCTGATGTAGGCGAAGCAATGTATCTGTACATTGCTACTTATTTCCGGCTTTACAACGCAGAGCTCTGGGCTGTGATTGCACACACAGCCCCCCCCCCAGCCCCTCGGCCGACACCCGCTGGAATTGTAAACAGCAGGAGCCTGTCAGCAAGTCCTAGCCGATGATTCCCATCCAGGGCTCACTGATCGGCTGTGTGGAATCACAGCCCAGAACTCTGTGTTGACAATCAACACAGAGTTCTGAATGGAGAGAACAATCACTCTGATAAGAAACGTAGAGATCTAATAGTAAAAACTGCACACTGTACACACATTACACATAGTTGGGCACACTTTTAAACCCTTGATCACCCCTGAGCTATCACATGGTTCTTAGGCCAATCACAGCACCCTGTACCATGTGATAACTGTGGGCCAATCACATTACACAATAGTAAATCACAGCTGTTATGAATGTAACCTATTCATGACAGTTCAAAACACTGTTGTAACGCTGGGTTCACACATGTCCAGTGCAAATTTCCCCTCTGTTTTCACTGCAAACTTCCTAAGCAGCTGTTCAGCTGTGATTTTTAGATGCAGTTTGGATGCAAATTTTTGGAGCCGGCGGCCTAAGGCGTCTTTAAAGAGGAACTGCAGTCTGTTCACATAATTTGTAATAAAAACATCTTTGCCATTCTGAAGCTTTCCTCCGACCACATATTATTTTATATATACTGTGATTCTGTACTTGCCAAATATGCTGCAGAAATCTCCTTCTACTGAGTCTGGCAGCAACCATTTTAACTGTGGGCAGCTGAAGCTGCTGCCTGTTTACTTCCTGGATTTACACAGACACACACCTCCAGCTCTGCAGCTCTCATTGGCCCTATTATGACTCATTACTCCTCCCTTCCTGTCAAACTCTCATGAGAGTGAGAGAGAAAGAGCTGTGCATGATGTCATAAGCCTAGGCCAGTATTTACTGGCAGAAAAAAAATGTTTTACTATCCAATGTTCGAACAACAACAAGGGCAGAAGATTTAATAGATGCAAAGATGAAAAAATGACTGAAGGTCCGCTTTAACAATAGCTGGTTGTTAGGGAGCAGGCCGGCCGCCACATCCTTAACAATGGATGTCTCATCCGTTCCTGGTTCCCTGCTGAATGTAAATAAAAAAAAAAAACATGCTACCAATAAATAATCTTTAAAAAAACTGCATGGGGTCCCCCCCAAATGCATACCAGATCTAATGGGGGGGGGGGGCTTATATGTGCTTGGGTGTAACTTAAATGTTTTACAAAAAGTCCTCTATGTGATGATTTTTTACACCCTGCATGTCTCCCCTTGTCCTCCACTGAATGTAATGAAATGCAGATCACACTGCCTTGACGGGCGGGGAAACTGTCAACGGGGACCCGGAAGTGACGTCACTTCCAGGTCAACAACAAGAAGGGGGGATGAGTGGATGTGTATGCTGTCCTCCCTCCCCTCTAGCCAATGGCACCCACCTTGCTGGTTCTGGGCCAGTAGATGGGCAAACGGAGCCCAGAATATATAGCAGGGGGGCGTGTGAAGCATTCGGGGCGGCAGCACAAACTTTCTTGCCCCTATTGCGACCTGGTGCCTGGGGTTTATTGAGCCCCGCCCCAAATACCTATCTAAAAATCTCCGTCTTGTGTCGGTAAAATGGTGCAAATAATTGGATTTAATAACAGGCTAACATGTATTAGTCTGACTGCACTGAACTGTTGAAAGTAAAACCTGTTTGGCTGAAAAATGCTACAACTTTTCTCTTCTTTGTTTGTTTGCTTTTAACTGCTTGCTGACCAGCGCACGCTGATGTGCGTCCGCACAATGGCGCGGCTGGGCGAATGGGCATACCTGTACGTCCCCCTTTAAGACGCGGCTTAGTGGCCGCGCACACTCCCGCCGCATACTCCGTGAGCGTGCCCGCAGGTCCAGTGAACTTGATGCCTGCCGGGGCAGGCGATCGTTACAAACAAGGCATTTCCCTGTTCTGCCAAGCAACATGTCATTGGGAGCAGTGATCACTGTCATGTTCTAGTGAGCACACCCCCCCCCCACAGTTAGAATCACTCCCTAGGACACACTTAACCCCTTGATCGCCCCCTAGTGTTTAACCCCTTCCTTGCCAGTGCCATTTACACAGTTATCAGTGCATTTTTATAGCACTGTCCGCTGTATAAATGTCAATGGTCCCAAAATAGTGTCAAAAGTGTCTGATGTGTCCGCCACAATGTCGCAGTCACAATAAAAATCGCAGATCGCCGTGATTATTTAAAAAAAATAATAATAATAATAATAAAAATGCCTTAGAACTATCTCCTATTTTGGGGGTATAGCTCAGTGGTAGAGCATTCAACTGCAGATCGAGAGGTCCCTGGTTCAAATCCGGGTGCCCCCTTCAAGATTTTTGACTTTTTTTCTAATATAAATGTAGACTGTAATCTCTCTCCCTCCTGGAAGATTTCAGACCCCTTCCATCTAAGGCCGGGTTCACACATATGTGAATTGGATGCATCCAATTCGTGTGACTGACTCTCAATGGAGCCGCTCACACAGCTCCGGGGCGGCCGTGGTCCGCACTTATAAAGGGTTCTGTTTGTCTTTGGTTCCGTTTCAGGTGCAAAAATTCGGACCTCATTCGCACCTGAATTGATGAACAGGGACGCCTAAGTGCGATGAACAGAGCCTAAGTGTCAAGATTGTAACCTTTCTCTATATAGGAGCACAGGAATACAGAGCTTAATTGGAAATCACGAGCAGAACTGCAACCATTCCAAATTGCGGTCAAAATGCGTGACGTTTGGCACCCCAAACGCAGCTCGATTTTGCCGCGCGACACAACGAGCAACAATGCAAGCGTAAAATCGCTCCTGGCTCGGGGCCAAAATTTGTTCCCTGAGTTTCTTTGGAGCCACAATCACACATATAGAAGTCCATTGAAGTGAATGGGCTGCCTTATGTAGGACACGCCTCTCCGTGTGAGAATCGCATAAACAAAAAAGTTCCCGCTATGCGTAGTGTGAACGGGGCCTTAGAGAATAGGAGAAAAAAAATCCCTAAAAATAAAGCTGAAAATGGGGGGAGGGGTGTATAACGCAGGTTGAGAGGTCTCAGGTGCCCCCGGAAGATTTTGGAAGCACTTGAATCTAAATTCAAGAAAAGACCTTTATTATAAATACATAAATAGAAAAGGAAGCAGAAAAATAAAAACAAGAAGAGATTGCAACAGCAGCTTGTATGGTTCAACAATTGTATCTAAATGAGAACATGTAACTATTATCTGAAGTGCGTTATAAATGAGAGGGGCAAAGTTCAGTGGCAGAGATGTAAGCATTTGAAGAGCCAGTTTTCAGTAGAAAAGATGTGGGCAGCTGAACTATATAAACAAATGTGTGCCCCCCACCCATATCCTGGGCTCATCTGGGTTCTGTGGCATCCTGGGACATTCACATTCACTGCAGTATACTCAGTGGAGGTGACCTAGAAACCTCTGTTCCTCAAACTCCCCTGAGCCTCAATCCTCTTCTTTTTTTTTTGGTGGTGGGGGCAGGGCTGGTGCAAGGATTTTTGACACCCTAGCAAAACCTAATTTTGTCGCTCCCCCCCTCAACAGTGCCCATCAAATGCTGCCTCACCAGCACCAATTAAATGCAGCCTCACCAGTGCCCATCAATTCATCCTACCAGCGCCCATCAAATGCAGCCTCTCCAGTGCCCATCCTGCCAAACAATAGCCATCAGACCTATACGGCAGCCCACAGTACACTGCGGCCGAAAGCCGATTCCTCAGCTGCTCCAACATCCACTTGATAAAATATTTTGAACGTATACACTGAAGACCAGGTAGCAGCCTTACAAATCTGAGCCACAGATACCTGATAGCAAAAAGCCAAGGAGGTTCCTACACCTCTGGTAGAATGAGTTCTCACCCTGAAGGTAGGAGCTTTACCTTTCAACCTTTCAACCTTTCAACCTTTCAACCTTTCAACCTTTCAACCTTTCAACCTTTCAACCTTTCAACCTTTCAACCATGCAGCAAGGGGGGTATAGCTCAGTGGTAGAGCATTTGACTGCAGATCGAGAGGTCCCTGGTTCAAATCCGGGTGCCCCCTGCCAGATTTTAGACTTTTCTAACATAAATGTACAGACTGTAATCTCTCTCCCTCCTGGAAGACTCTAGACCCCTTCCATCCAAGGCTGGGTTTGAACAAATGCGAAGTGGATGCACCCAATTCGTGTGACTCGCTCTCAATGGAGCCGGTTCACACAGTTCCGGGGCGGCCGTGGTCCGCACTTAAAAAGGGTCCTGTGCGTCTTTGGTTCTGATTCAGGTGTAAATTTAGGCAAAAATTCAGACCGGATTCACACTTGAATTGGTGAACAGGGACGCACCGGACCCCGTGCTGTGAACCGCGGCCGCAGCTTATGTGAACAGAGCCTAAGTGTGAAGATTGTAACCTTTCTCTATATAGGAGCACAGAGCTTAATTGGAAATAAAGATTTGTAATCACGAGCAGAACTGCCGCTATTCCAAATTACGGCAAAACGCGCGACGTTTGGCACTCCAAGCGCAGAATGATTTAGCCACGTGACAAAACGAACACGAATCACAGCAAAAACACAAGCGTAAAATCGCTCCTGGCTCCGGGCCAAAATTTGTTCCCTGAGTTTCTTCGGAGCCACAATCACACACATAGAAGTCCATTGAAGTGAATGGGCTGCCTTATGTAGGACACGCCTCTCCGTGTGAGAATCACATACACAGAAAAGTTCTACGCTATGCGTGGTGTGAACGGGGGAACGGGGACTTAGAGAATAGGAGAAAAAAAAATCCCAAAAAGTACAGCTGAAAATGTGTGTGTGGGGGGGGGGGGGTGTATAACGCAGGTTGAGAGGTCTCAGGTGCCCCCTGGAAGATTTTGGAAACACTTGAATCTAAATTCAAGAGAAGACTTTTATTATAAATTCATAAATAGAAGAGGAAGCAGAGAAAAAAAAAGAAAAAGCACGACACATCTTTAAAACTGAAGGGGGTATAGCTCAGTGGTAGAGCATTCGACTGCAGATCGAGAGGTCCCTGGTTCAAGTCCGGGTGCCCCCTTGAAGGTTTTGGATACCTTTGCATCTAAATACCCATATTAATAACACTAATAATCCAACAAGAGATTGCAACAGCAGTTTATATGGTTCAACAATTGTATCTAAATGAGAACATGTAACTATTATCTGAAGTGCATTATAAATGAGAGGGCAAAGTTCAGTGGCAGAGATGTAAGCATTTGAAGTGCCGTTTTTCAGTAGAAAAGATGTGGGCAGCTGAACTATATAAACAAATGTGTGCCCCCCACCCATATCCTTGGCTCATCTAGGTTCTGTGGCATCCTGGGACATTCACTGCCGTCTTCAGGATACTCAGTGGAGGTGACCTAGAAACCTCTGTTCCTCAAACTCCTCTGAGCCGCAATCCTCTTCTTTTTTTGGTGGTGGGGGCAGGGCTGGTGCAAGGATTTTTGACACCTCATTTTGCCGCCCCCCTGGCTCCACCCCTGAGTCCACCCCTTTGCCCTGCCCATGTATACCCCACCTTTATAATGAAGCACCCATCAAATGCAGCTCACCAGCGCCCATAAAATGCAGCATCACCAGCACTCATCAATGCAGCCTCACCAGCGCCCATCAAATTCTTCCTCACCAGCGCCCATCAAAAGCAGCCTCACCAGCGCCCATCAAATTCTTCCTCACCAGCGCCCATCAAAAGCAGCATCACCAGTGCCCATCAAATGCAGCCTCATCAGCACCCATCAAATGCTACCTCACCAGCGCACATCGAATGGAGCCTGAACAGCACCCATCAAATGCAGCCTCCCCAGCGCGCATCAAATGCTGCCTCACCAGCGCACATCGAATGCAGCCTCAACAGCACCCATCAAATGCAGCCTCCCCAGCGCGTATCAAATGCTGCCTCACCAGCGCCCATCGAATGAAGCCTCAACAGCGCCCATCAAATGCAGCCTCACCACCGCCCATCAATGCAGCTTACCAGCGCCCATCAAATGCCGCCTCACCAGTGCCCATCAAATGCAGCCTCACCAGTGCCCATTAAATGCAGCCTCACCACCGCTCATCCATGCAGCTTACCAGCGCCCATCAAATGCAGCCTCACCAGCGCCCATCAAATGCAATCTCACCAGTGCCCATTAAATGCAGCCTCACCACCGCCCATCCATGCAGCCTACCAGCGCCCATCAAATGTTGCCTCACCAGTGCCCATCAAATGGAAAATTTGTTCGCTGAGTTTCTTTGGAGCCACAATCAAACATACAGTGGAACCTCGGATTGCGAGTAACGCGGTTAACGAGCGTTTCGCAATACGAGCACTGTATTTTTAAAAATCGTAACTCGGTTTCAAAAATCGTAAGCACGATTCAGGCCAAAGTGTGTGCAGAACCGCGTTTGGCCTGAGGTGGGGGGTGCCGGAGCCGAGCGGCGCCGATCGGATGGAAATGCACGGAAAAGCCTGAGGACAGCTCAGCTGATCTTGGCAAACCTCGGGAACAGAGTCTTTCTGAGGTTTGCCGAGGTCAGCCGAGGTGGCTCTCTGGCGCCCCCCCCACCTCTGGCCGCATGCGGTATTGCATGCCATTGAAGTCAATGCGGAACAAATTATTTTCGTTTCCATTGATTTCTATGGGAAAACTCGCTTTAATATGCGAGTACTTTGAATTACAAGCATTCTCCTGGAACGGATTATGCTTGTAATCCGAGGCTCCACTGTATAGCAGTCCATTGAAGTGAATGGGCTGCCTTATGTAGGAATCACATACACAGAAAAGTTCTACGCTATGCGTGGTGTGAACGGGGGAACGGGGACTTAGAGAATAGGAGAAAAAAAAATCCCAAAAAGTACAGCTGAAAATGTGTGTGTGGGGGGGGGGGGTGTATAACGCAGGTTGAGAGGTCTCAGGTGCCCCCTGGAAGATTTTGGAAACACTTGAATCTAAATTCAAGAGAAGACTTTTATTATAAATTCATAAATAGAAGAGGAAGCAGAGAAAAAAAAAGAAAAAGCACGACACATCTTTAAAACTGAAGGGGGTATAGCTCAGTGGTAGAGCATTCGACTGCAGATCGAGAGGTCCCTGGTTCAAGTCCGGGTGCCCCCTTGAAGGTTTTGGATACCTTTGCATCTAAATACCCATATTAATAACACTAATAATCCAACAAGAGATTGCAACAGCAGTTTATATGGTTCAACAATTGTATCTAAATGAGAACATGTAACTATTATCTGAAGTGCATTATAAATGAGAGGGCAAAGTTCAGTGGCAGAGATGTAAGCATTTGAAGTGCCGTTTTTCAGTAGAAAAGATGTGGGCAGCTGAACTATATAAACAAATGTGTGCCCCCCACCCATATCCTTGGCTCATCTAGGTTCTGTGGCATCCTGGGACATTCACTGCCGTCTTCAGGATACTCAGTGGAGGTGACCTAGAAACCTCTGTTCCTCAAACTCCTCTGAGCCGCAATCCTCTTCTTTTTTTGGTGGTGGGGGCAGGGCTGGTGCAAGGATTTTTGACACCTCATTTTGCCGCCCCCCTGGCTCCACCCCTGAGTCCACCCCTTTGCCCTGCCCATGTATACCCCACCTTTATAATGAAGCACCCATCAAATGCAGCTCACCAGCGCCCATAAAATGCAGCATCACCAGCACTCATCAATGCAGCCTCACCAGCGCCCATCAAATTCTTCCTCACCAGCGCCCATCAAAAGCAGCCTCACCAGCGCCCATCAAATTCTTCCTCACCAGCGCCCATCAAAAGCAGCATCACCAGTGCCCATCAAATGCAGCCTCATCAGCACCCATCAAATGCTACCTCACCAGCGCACATCGAATGGAGCCTGAACAGCACCCATCAAATGCAGCCTCCCCAGCGCGCATCAAATGCTGCCTCACCAGCGCACATCGAATGCAGCCTCAACAGCACCCATCAAATGCAGCCTCCCCAGCGCGTATCAAATGCTGCCTCACCAGCGCCCATCGAATGAAGCCTCAACAGCGCCCATCAAATGCAGCCTCACCACCGCCCATCAATGCAGCTTACCAGCGCCCATCAAATGCCGCCTCACCAGTGCCCATCAAATGCAGCCTCACCAGTGCCCATTAAATGCAGCCTCACCACCGCTCATCCATGCAGCTTACCAGCGCCCATCAAATGCAGCCTCACCAGCGCCCATCAAATGCAATCTCACCAGTGCCCATTAAATGCAGCCTCACCACCGCCCATCCATGCAGCCTACCAGCGCCCATCAAATGTTGCCTCACCAGTGCCCATCAAATGGAAAATTTGTTCGCTGAGTTTCTTTGGAGCCACAATCAAACATACAGTGGAACCTCGGATTGCGAGTAACGCGGTTAACGAGCGTTTCGCAATACGAGCACTGTATTTTTAAAAATCGTAACTCGGTTTCAAAAATCGTAAGCACGATTCAGGCCAAAGTGTGTGCAGAACCGCGTTTGGCCTGAGGTGGGGGGTGCCGGAGCCGAGCGGCGCCGATCGGATGGAAATGCACGGAAAAGCCTGAGGACAGCTCAGCTGATCTTGGCAAACCTCGGGAACAGAGTCTTTCTGAGGTTTGCCGAGGTCAGCCGAGGTGGCTCTCTGGCGCCCCCCCCACCTCTGGCCGCATGCGGTATTGCATGCCATTGAAGTCAATGCGGAACAAATTATTTTCGTTTCCATTGATTTCTATGGGAAAACTCGCTTTAATATGCGAGTACTTTGAATTACAAGCATTCTCCTGGAACGGATTATGCTTGTAATCCGAGGCTCCACTGTATAGCAGTCCATTGAAGTGAATGGGCTGCCTTATGTAGGACACGCCTCTCCGTGTGAGAATCGCATAAACAGAAAAGTTCTACGCTATGCGTAGTGTGAACGGGGGAACGGGGCCTTAGAGAATAGGTGAAAAAAATTCCAAAGAGTAAAGCTGAAAATGGGGGGGGGGGTGTAAAACACAGGTTGAGAGGTCTCAGGTGCCCCCTGGAAAAATTTGGAAACACTTGAATCTGAATTCAAAAAAAGATCTTTATCATAAATACATAAATAGAAAAGGAAGCAGGGAAAAAAAAAAAAAGAACGCGACACCACTTTAAAACCAAAGGGGGTATAACTCAGTGGTAGAGCATTTGACTGCAGATCAAGATGTCCCTGGTTCAAATCCAGGTGCCCCCTTGTGAGTTTTGGATACCTATGCATCTAAATACCCATATTAATAACGCTATGATCCAAGAGATTGCAACTGCTGTTTATATGGTTCAACAATTGTATCTAAATGAGAACATGTAACTATTATCTGAAGTGCGTTATAAATGAGGGGGCAAAGTTCAGTGGCAGAGATGTAAGCATTTGAAGAGCTGGTTTGGGGATTTCCAGTAGAAAAGATGTGAGCCCCTCAGCCCCTCAGGCGGCACCCACTGGGATTGTAAACCGCAAGAGCCTTTCAGCAAGTCCTACCCGATGATTCACGTCCGCAACCTGTTGATCGACTGTGTGCAATCATAGCCCAGAGCTCTAATAGCTCAGTGGTAGAGCATACAACTGCCGTATGAGAGGTCCCCGATTCACATCCAGGTGCCCTCTAGTAGATTTTGGACTTTTCCATAATATAAATGGAAGGACTGTAACCTCTCTCCTCTGGAAGATTTTAGACCCCTTCCGTAACCCTTCTCTATATAATAGCACAGGATCACAGAGCTTAGTTAAATCGAAGGTCTTAAGGCCCCGTTCACATATGGGCAATTTGGAATCGTGAGCAGAATTGCCACAAATTGCGCCAAGACGTACCGCGCTTGGCACCTCAAACACAGTGTGAACGGGCGGCTGGCTAGCTTTCCCTGCATCTCCTCGCGTTTCCTCCCTCCTCCTCCTCCCGGCGGCCAGCGTAGCGTCTCCTTTCGGTCAATCGGGAAATGGGTCTCAGACTCGCTTCCTGATTTGCTGGGAGGAGAATTAGTGTGACACTAGAGAATACTCATTGCTCTGCGCCCCAAGCCCACCCTATTTTGAAGTCTATTAGCTCTGGCTCTAATCACTTGCTTCAAAAAAATAAAAAACCCACTCCCCCCAATTGGAATCCATGCATCTTGGGCCCTGCATGTATATTAGGGGCCAGATGCATGGACGGGAGGGGCGGCGCCCATGCGCCCCTTATGGATGGGCCACCACTGGTACTAACGTCTCTTCCAGACACCCTCTTCAGCACGACAACCTTGTCTACATCTGATTTATTGAAAATTGTTTGCTTCAGACTTTCTTCTAAGCTTTACCCTTTGCCCTTAATGAGTTTTTTTTCTCTTGTACTGATTCTCCTGAAGACCACAAGGGGTAGCTCATTTCTTTTAGGACAAGCAGTTCTTAATCCCTTCAACTCAAGCCGGTTATTTGCATAACCTGGAACCTGGCTACCCTGCTGTGCCACAACATGACCTCTGTAGTCTAACCCTCAGGCCGTGTCCTGAGCCCACAGGAGACTGACACTTCAGATATGAGGCTTTCTGAAGGAACTTCAGGTCTTGAGTTCTGAGCCTTTGGTATAAGTTATTTAATTTAATAACAGGTTAGCATGTACTGGTTATATACTGGTTATACAGTTGAAAGAACATCCGCTTGGCTGCTCTAACATGTTACACCTTTGCTCATTGCACTTTTGTTTGTTTTTCAATAAGGTCTGCTGAGCTTGTTCTGGCTAATTTCCTCTGTAAATAGAAACCTGGCATGGTAGGTTTTTGAGAACATTAGTAAAGAGTTTTGACCTTTACCTATTAGTTACTACCTATTGGCTTAAGACAGCAGGTAGGGGGTATAGCTCAGTGGTAGAGCATTCGACTGCAGATCGAGAGGTCCCTGGTTCAAATCCGGGTGCCCCCTTCAAGATTTTAGACTTTTCTAATATAAATGTAGACTGTAATTTCTCTCCCTCCTGGAAGATTTTACACCCCTTCCATCTAAGGCTGGGTTTAAACAAATGCGAAGTGGATGCACCCAATTCACATGACAGGCAAGTGTGACTCTCAATGGAGCCGGTTCACACAGCTCCGGGACAGCCGTGGTCCGCACTTAAAAAGGGTCCTGTGCATCTTTGGTTCTTATTCAGGTGTGAATTTAGGCAAAAATTAAGATCGGATTCACACCTAAATTGGTGAACAGGGACGCACCGGACCCCGTGCTGTGAACCGCGGCCGCAGGTTATGTGAACAGAGCCTAAGTGTGAAGATTGTAACCTTTCTCTATATAGGAGCACAGAGCTTAATTGGAAATAAAGATTTGTAATCATGAGCAGAACTGCCGCTATTCCAAATTACGGCAAAACGCGCAACGTTTGGCACCCCAAACGCAGCATGATTTAGCCACGTAACACAATGAGCACGAATCACAGCAAAAACACAAGCGTAAAATCACTCCTGGCTCCGGGCCAAAATTTGTTCCCTGAGTTTCTTCGGAGCCACAATCACACATATAGTGGAACCTCGGATTGCGAGTAACACGGTTAACGAGCGTTTCACAATACGAGCACTGTATTTTTAAAAATCGTAACTCGGTTTGCGAGTGTTGTCTCGCAAAACGAGCAGGATTCAGGCCAAAGTGTGTGCAGTACCACGTTTGGCCTGAGGTGGGGGGGCGCCGGAGCCGAGCGGCGCTGAACGCAGCCGATTGGCGCCGTTTGGAAATGCACGGAAAGGCCCGAGGACAGCTCGGCTGACCTCTGCAAACCTCGGGAACGGAATCTTTCTGAGGTTTGCCAAGGTCAGCCGAGGTGTCCTCGGGCCTTTCCGGCCGTCTCCCCCCCACCTCTGGCCGCATGCGGTATTGCATGCCATTGAAGTCCGTTTCCATTGACTTCTATGGGGAAACTTGCTTTAATATGCGAGTACTTTGGATTACGAGCATTCTCCTGGAACGGATTATGCTCGTAATCCGAGGTTCCACTGTATAGCAGTCCATTGAAGTGAATGGGCTGCCTTATGTAGGATACGCCTCTCCGTATGAGAATCGCCTAAACAGAAAAGTTCCCGCTATGCTTAGTGTAAACGGGGCCTTAGAGAATAGGTGAAAAAAATCCCAAAAAACAAAGCTGAAAATGGCGGGGGGGGGGGGGGGGTATAACACAGGTTTAAAGGTCTCAGGTACCCCCTGGAAGATCTAAATTCAAGAAAAGACCTTTATTATAAATACATAAATAGAAAAGGAAGCAGGAAAAAAAAGAAGGGGGATGTAGCTCAGCGGTAGAGCATTCAACTGCAGCCTCAACAGCGCCCATCAAATGCAGCTTCACCACAGGAAATGTCATTCTTGTATGTGTGCACTGTAAAATATTTTGTACTGCTTTGGGGTGCAGCTCAGTGGTTGAGCATTTAACTGCAGATCGAGAGGTCCCTGGTTCAAATCTGGGTGCCCCCCCCTCTGGATTTTGGATACCTTTGTATCTAAATACCCACATATATTCTAAGAAGAGATTGCAACAGCAGTTTATATGGTTCAACAACTGTATCTAAATGAGAACATGTAACTATGTCCGGACCGTGTGCAATCATAGCCCAGAGCTCTAATAACTCAGTGAGCATTCAACTGCCGTATGAGAGGTCCCCGATTCAAATCCGAGTGCCCGCTAGAAGATTTTGGACTTTTCCATAGTATAAATGTAAGGACTGTAACCTCTCTCCTCTGGAAGATTTTAGACCCCTTCCGTAAGCTTTTTCTATATAATAGCACAGGATCACAGAGCTTAGATAAATAGAAGGTCTTAAGGCCCCGTTCACATATGGGCAATTTGGAATCGTGAGCAATCGTGATTGTTTAGATTATTAGGATGATGGAGATGCAATGTGGGTATGAATATGGGTATATGGTATGAATGTGCGTATGAATAAATCATTTTAAATTTTGACCACAGATACTCTGCAAATGGAGCTCTGCAGGGCTACCGGAGCAGAGAGTGCAACCAAGGGAGGTAACCCCACCACCTAATTCTGCACATGGCTCCTTCATTACAGATGGGTGAAGGGACCAGAGAGGGTGGTGCTCAGTGGATGATGAAGTTTTCTAGTAAGTAAACCCTGATCCAACTTCTTATTCAATGCCTCTAAGAGAGGACACTTTACTGACCAGCAGTCTGGGGGGACATTTCACTGACCATCACTATGGGGAGCACTTCACTAACTGGCAGTATGGGGGGGACACTTCACTAACTGGCAGTATGGGGGGGACACTTCACTAACTGGCAGTATGGGGGGGACACTTCACTGACCATCAGTATGGGGGGGACACTTCACTGACTATCAGTATGGGGGGAACACTTCACTAACTGGCAGTATGGGGGGACACTTCACCAACTGGCAGTATGGGGGGGGACACTTCACTGACCATCAGTATGGGGGGACACTTCACTGACCATCAGTATGGGGGGACACTTCACTAACTGGCAGTATGGGGGGACACTTCACTGACCATCAGTATGGGGGGACACTTCACTGACCATCAGTATGGGGGGACACTTCACTGACCATCAGTATGGGGGGACACTTCACTAACTGGCAGTATGGGGGGACACTTCACTGACCATCAGTATGGGGGGACACTTCACTGACCATCAGTATGGGGGGACACTTCACTAAATGGCAGTATGGGGGGGACACTTCACTGACCATCAGTATGGGGGGGACACTTCACTGACCATCAGTATGGGGGGGACACTTCACTGACCATCAGTATGGGGGGACACTTCACTAACTGGCAGTATGGGGGGGACACGTCACTGACCATCAGTATGGGGGGACACTTCACTATTTGGCAGTATGGGGGGACACTTCACTGACCAGCAGTATAGGAGCACTTCACTGACCAGCAGTATAGGAGCACTTCACTGACCAGCAGTATAGGAGCACTTCACTGACCAGCAGTATAGGAGCACTTCACTGACCAGCAGTATAGGAGCACTTCACTGACCAGCAGTATAGGAGCACTTCACTGACCAGTGAGGACATCCACTTACAACTGATCCGCTGACTTCCAATTTTATCCCCAAAACACAGGTGTTCAGCTATTTAGATCAGTTCAGTCACTTTTTTTTTTGGGGTGGGGGGGGGGGCGGATGTCAGCACACATGAAAATGGATGTAAAATTGACATCTGTATCTGTTTTTGATTCGTTTTTTTTTACAAAAATGTGACTGAACTGAACTAAAAAACTGAACGCCCATGTGAAAGGACTCTAAGAAGGTATTCCTGATGTGTAATGGGAGGCTCTGATATGTAGGGGCCTCTGATGTGTAAGGGGGGCGCTCCAATGTGTAGAGGGGCCTCTGATGTGAGGGGGGAGACACCCATATGTAAGGAGGTATTCCTGATGTGTAGGGGGGGGGGGGTGCTCCACTGTGTAGAAAGGCCTCTGATGTGTGTGTGTGTGTGTGGGGGGGGGGCGCTCCAATGTGTAGAGGGGCCTCTGAGGTGAGGGGGGGAGACACCACCAGGTATGCCACCCTAGACCACCAGGGATGCCAATCAGTGCCTACAATGGATGCCAATCAGTGCCCACAATGGGCATCACTGATTTGCAGGTATTATTGTTTGGCTCTGATTGGCATCCATCAGTACCATACATTACAGTACATCAGTGCCACATATCAGTGCCTATCTATGCCCATCCGTGCCGCCTATCAGTGCCCATCCGTGCCGCCTATCAGTGCCCATCTGTGCCGCCTATCAGTGCCCATCTGTGCCGCCTATGTGTACCCATCAGTGCCACCTATCAGTGCCCCATCAGTGCCACATATTAGTGCCCATCATCAGTGCCCATCAATGCCACCTCATTGGTGCCACCTTATTGGTGCCCATCAGTGCCGCCTTATCAGTGCCCGTCAGTGAAGGAGAAAACTTACTTAAAAAAAAAATGTTTTTTTCAGAATTTTTGGTGTTTTTTTAATTTGTCTTGCAGAAAACCCCAGGTCATAGGTGTGCGCACAGGGTGTGCTGGGTGTGCCTTGGCACACGCTAATCACTCTGTGCAAAACAGATTCCCCTTGTTGAATGCCCCTACCCCCGTGGCAGCTGAGGTTTCAGAGAAAGGGACTAGGGAACCTGTCCTTAGTTCCTTTCTCTGCTATTTCACCTCAACATTGTAAAAAAATAATAAAGAAAATAATATTATAAAAAAAAAAATTGTAAAAAATACCAAAATAAATAATATAAAAACAAAAAATGACTGACGCCAATCTCATTTCTGCTGACACTGTCCACTGCTCTACTGCGCCTGTGTGTTTAAGCTTTGGGGTGCACACCCTAATGCAATAGACTGCGCACACCTATGCCAGAGGTGATCAAATACCACCAAAAGAAAGCTCTATTTGTGGGAACAAAATGATAAAAACCTAGTTTGGGTACAGTGATGGATGACCGCGCAATTGTCATTCAGCGACAGCGATGAAAGCTGACGATTGGTCTGGGCAGGAAGGTGTATAAGTGCCCGGTATTGAAGTGGTTAATCCCAGGAGATCAGAGCGGGGAACCTCCAGGAAGGAGATAGTAACAGCAGTCTACATATTTTATTACAAGTGCTGTATATAAATAAGAGACGTATAACCAAAGGATATAATAATAGAAGGTCGGAGGGGATGGTTCTGTGGCAGAGCATTCAATGAGAGCGGAGACGAGCTCAGCGATAGAACATATGAATGCAGCTCGGTGGCGCCCCCTGGAAGGTTTGGGACACTATTATACGTAAATGTAAAAGTTGCAACTATTCTTTTTTAAGGGAACAAAAAAAAGAAGTAATAAAAAAAAATCTGTCCGGATGGTTACGTTGCACTGTGAAGTACAACATGAGTAGAACAGAAGTAGAACAGAATCACCATTTTCCTACAGGCAAGGGGGTATAGCTCAGTGGTAGAGCATTCGACTGCAGATCGAGAGGTCCCTGGTTCAAATCCGGGTGCCCCCTGCTAGATTTTGGATACCTTTGTATTTAAATGCAGAGCAGGAAAAAACAAAGCAACGAAAAAACAAAACACAACCGCAAAACAAAATGTCAAGGGAGGTGAGATGAGAGCGTTTAACCATGAAGCCTCTGGACACAATTAGGCTGAACGGAGAGATTGTAGCTGGAAATATCCATCGGGCTCTTTGACACTTGTGTTGATTAGTAATACACATTACCAGTGCCTGCTTCATTTATCATGCAGTTTTTATGTTTTTTTTGTAAATGACGTTTTCTATTGGGAGGTGATGATGAGGAAGTCACCAGATCTGAAGTGTGGTTAGGTGTCGGTGTGGTATTTATTTATTTTTTTGGTGTTCTTATTGGTTCAGTCAGTGGTGGAACTACAGTGGTCGCAGCAGTCGCACTTGCAACTGGGCCCTGCCGTTCTGCCTCCGCGGGGGGGCCCAAGACCCGACATCTACCCTGCACCTCTGGCTGTCTATTTTAGTATGAGGGGAGAAGTGGTTATTAGCAGCTCTATGGTGCCGACGAGCCGCGGGATCTCCCTGGGGCTTGTAGTTCTCTCTCCAAATGTATACAGTGGAGAGGGGAGGGGCCTCTGACCCGGCATGTATCGGCTTCACTCTTCAGTGAGTTGCTATGCTTCTACACTCTTGCCGATACATGCCCGGGTCAGAGGCCCCTCCCCTCTCCACTGTATACATTGGGGAAGAGAACTACAAGCCCCAGGGAGATCCCGTGGCCTCTGGACACAATAGAGCTGCCGATCGCTGCCTCCCACCTCCCGGGGGGGGAGGGGCAGCTGTTTGGGGACCCTGATGTATAGAGGGGCTCTCTTGGGACCCTGATGTAAGGGGGGGGCTCTCTGGGGACCCTGATGTAAGTGGGGGCTCTCTGGGGACCCTAATGTAGGGGCTCTCTGGAGACCCTGATGTAAGGGGGGCCCTCTGGGGACCCTGATGTAAGGGGGGGCTCTCTGGGGACCCTGATGTAGGGGCTCTCTGGGGACCCTGATGTAAGGGGGGGGGCTCTCTGGGGACCCTGATGTAAGCGGGGGCTCTCTGGGGACCCTAATGTAGGGGCTCTCTGGAGACCCTGATGTAAGGGGGGCCCTCTGGGGACCCTGATGTAAGGGGGGGCTCTCTGGGGACCCTGATGTAGGGGCTCTCTGGGGACCCTGATGTAAGGGGGGGGCTCTCTGGGGACCCTGATGTAAGCGGGGGCTCTCTGGGGACCCTAATGTAGGGGCTCTCTGGAGACCCTGATGTAAGGGGGGCCCTCTGGGGACCCTGATGTAAGGGGGGGCTCTCTGGGGACCCTGATGTAGGGGATCTCTGGAGACCCTGATGTAAGGGGGGCTCTCTGGGGACCCTGATGTAGGGGCTCTCTGGGGACCCTGATGTAAGGGGGGCCCTCTGGGGACCCTGATGTAAGGAGTGGCTCTCTGTGGACCCTGATGTAAGGGGGGGCACTCTAGGGACCCTGATGTAAAGGGGAGGCTCTTTGGGGACCCTGATGTAAGGAGGTTATGGTTATATGGGGTATCTCAGCCAATGGGCAGGGGTTTTCTTGAATCCCTTGGCCTGCTGGGAGAACCTATATATTTGGGTGAGGTCAGGTGATCTATGTCATATGCCCCGGGCTGCTAGGCCGGAGATTGGGCCTATCCTGGTGGCATCTGGCTGCCAGGCTGTGAGAGATTAAGCCAGGGACCCAACCAGTGGAGGTGACGCTTGCAGAGCAGCCTTGTGTATCAAGCCACGGACCAAGCCGGTTAGCAGTGGTGAAGCTTGAGGAGTACCACTGCAAAAGCCTTGAGGAGCTCAAGGGATTCAGAAGCTGAGTAAATCCCTTATACAGCCCACTTCTTGTTTCTTGTCTGGTCATTAGCCTAGTCTTATGACATCATGCACAGCTCTCCCTCTAACTTTTGTGAGAGTTTGCCAGGAAGGGAGGGGGGATGAGTCATAAGAGGGCCAATGAGAGCGGTAGAGCTGGAGGTGTGTCTGTGTAAATCCAGGAAGTGAACAGGCAGCAGCTTCAGCTGCCCACAGTTAAAATGGCTGCAGCCAGACTCAGTGGAGGGAGATTTCTGCAGCATATTTGGCAAGTACAGAATCACAGTATATATAAAATAATATGCAAAGTGGTTGGGGGGAAGCTTCAGAATGGCAAAGATGTTTTTATTACAAATTATGTCAGCAGACTACAGGTCAACTTTAAGCATAAGGGGGTATAGCTCAGTGGTAGAGCATTCGACTGCAGATCGAGAGGTCCCTGGTTCAAATCCGGGTGCCCCCTTAAGTGTTTTGTGTAGCTAAATGTGAAGGTTTCTCTGCGTAATTTTAAAGAGGAACTTCAGATAGTGCGTCTACCTGGGTGCCCCCACCGCAAGCTGCCTGCACCGGGGGCACCCCACAGGAAGGGCGGTGGGGAACCGAGAAGAGGAGGATCAGAGCTGCTCTGTGTAAATCTATTGCACAGAGCAGGTAAGTAGAACATTTTTGTTATTTCATTTGTTTTTAAATTCCTTTAGAGCAGTGTTTCTCAACTGGGGTTCCGCGAGAAGTCCCCAGGGGTTCCGCCACAATTCAACATTCAATGTTGTTACCATTGTTCCCAATGTGTGCTGACTGTGAGTACTGTCACGCGGATTGATACCCGATGCCTTCTCTGTAGTTCCGGTGTTCTGTCGAGAAGTGCCCCCCCCATCGAATAGTGCCCGGTATGTACTGCGCATGCACCGTACGGAACAGTGCAACAGCTGATTTGCCGATCAGCTGGCCTGACGTAACCAGGGCGCATGTGCACATCGTAGGAGGCGTCTCTCGATGAGAGATACCATTTCACGGACACAATTTAAACCTATACAAACAGCGGAGGGAGACCGTCATTCTCACATTGTGCATCGCTGCTGCTGGAGGACGGCTTGTGGCTGTGCTGAAGAGCTGGTTTTGTCTGTGTTTCAACCAGTGGCGGCTGGTGAAGTTTTAGGATGGGGGGTGCCAGACCCCGCCCTTCCTTTTTGACCCCTCCCACTTGGTGAAAATGGGCGTGGTTTCAGAGAAATAGTGGGCGTGGCTCTAAGGTGGTGCGGTTGGCGTCTGAGATGAACGAGGGATGGAGGGAGAGGGAGAGAGGGATGGAGGGACGGAAGCTACTCGGCGCCTCGGAAAGCGCCACAAGGCGGGATAAACGCCCGCAAATGAAGCGCCGCGTCTGCAATCTCCTGATTGCATAGACGTGGCGCTTCCCATAGTGCACTGTGTTCAGCGTCACACCATGTCCGGCGTACAAACACAGTGCACTTAAGGACATTTTTTTTGTATTTTTTTTTAAAGGGCCAGTTTGAAAAATTTTTTTTTTTACAATTTTTTTTTACTGCCTGGAGGGGGGGGGGGCGCCCCCTATGGACGGGCCACCACTAGTTGCAACCCGCCCTTTCACACAGGCAAAACCATCCGTTCAACACAGCAAACCCGCCCTGCAACTCAGACAAAACCGGACCATCAGCACACTGTACAGCTGCCTGCAACAGCGAGACGCAATCTGAGAACTACGGTTTCCCCCCCGCTGTTTGTATAGGTTTCAATTGTGGCCGTGAAATGGTATCTCCCATCAAGAGACGCCTCCTACGATTTGCACTTGCACCCTGGTTACGTCAGGCCAGCTGATTGTCAAATCAGCCGAAGTGCAGCTCCATCCTGCGCATGCGCGGGCACCAGGGGCGGACTGATAACTCATGGGGCCCCCAGGCAATAGGAGATTATGGGGCCCCCAGGCAATCAGAGATTATGGGGCCACACAGTATACACACACACACAGTATACAATCACACAGTATACACATACATGTACACACAGTATACACAGACAGATGTAAAAAAAACACAGATTTATACATACTGTCCCTGGTTTTACTGAGGCTGGCAACCCTGATGGGGCCCCCTAGTGGCCCAGGGCCCTCGGGCAGTGCCCGAGTGGCTCAATGGTCAGTCCGCCCCTGGCGGGCACTATTCGAAGGGGGGGGGGGCACTTCTCGACAGAACACCGGCTCAGAGAACTCAGAAGGCGGGGGGGTCAAGAGGAATGCAGAAAGTCAGAGCAGGAGTTCTGAAATGTCAGAGCATGGAGCTGAGAATGCAGACTGTGGAGGCAGGGAGCAGGGAGGGGAACTGAGATTGCGCTCCCTTCTCCATGGTTTGCAGAATAGGAGCCGAGGTTAAAAGACGGAGGAGGCGGGGAGCACAGAGAGGGAGCCAAGAATGGAGGCAGGAAGAACCAGATCGGAAGGTGAGATCCTGTCTGTACGGTAGCAGTGCTGCACACTGTGGAGGGGGGGAGGGGGCAGAGAAAAGGAGCACATGGCTGGATTGGAATGTGAGTTCTTGTGTACAGAAAGGATAAATGGAGACTGCGGGGCGGGGGCAGAGAACAGTGAACAGGAGGTGACGTCCTATTTGTAAATATAGCAGCACTGAATGCAGACTGCAGAGAACAGAAGCACACAGTTGGTTCAGCCCTATATGTAGCAGGAGGCATAGGCGTGCTCAGGGGGTGTGACGGGTGTTCCCGGGCACACCCTGATCTACCGGTGCCACGCAGATTCCCCTGCTGATATTTCACCAAAGCCCCCCAATGCAGCTCCTAAAACAATTGTAAGAAGTAATAAAAAAATAATAATAAAAAAAAACTACTGACACCAACTTCTGACCTACTAAAAAGTCCACTGCTCTACTGACGCCATCCACTGCCCTACTAACACCGTCCATGTTTTAATACATTTGGGGTGCACACCCTAATGCTATAGGCTGCGGCTGCGCACACCTATGGCAGGAGGTGAGATTATAATAGCTTTATGTTATGCCATAATTGTACATAATGCATGCTGGTAGGTTAATTGGATCCTGTCTAAATTGTCCCAGTATGTATGAATGTGAGTTAGGGACCTTAGATTGTAAGCTCCTTGAGGGTAGGGACTGATGTGAATGTACAATGTATATGTAAAGTGCTGTGTAAATTGACGGCGCTATACAAGTACCTGAAATAAATAAATAAAATAAAATTATAGCCTCCTGCTACATATAGGGCTGATCCAGCTGTGTGCCCCCCAACTCTCTGCCCCCCCTTCTGCAGTGGCAGGGACCTTCAAGAAAAAAAAAAAAAAGTGGTCTCCGACTCAAATCTGGGTGCCCCCTTGAAGATTTCGGATGCTCTTATATCGAAATGTAAAAATTGTAACCTTTCTCTGAAATATGGTTTAATCAGGAAAAAAAAAAAAAGCAGAGAGGAAACATTGCGGAGCTTGTGGAAACGTTGTGCTGATGTATTTGGACACAGATCCCCAGTTCAAAGGTGGTTGTCCCCTGGAAGACTTTGGAGGACATTGTACCAAAATGAAAAATACTGCATCAGTTTGCTAAAGTATATTTTAAGGGGGGAAAAAATGCATAAATATTAAAACACATGGCTAAATGGTTTACTTTTGTCGTAGACTAGTGGACTGTGGAGTGAAATGTTCACCAAAAAAAAGCGTTGATGAGGTCTACCAGAACTCAGGTTATAGCTCAGTGGTAGAGCATTCAACTGCAGATCGAAAGGTCCCTGGTTCAAATCCTGAAGATTTTAGATTCCATTGTATCTAAATGTAGACATTTCTCTGCATGCAATATGCTTTAAGCAAAAATAAAAACCCAACAAAATTACAAAAAACAAATACTTCAAAGGAGACAGAGTAGGTGGAGCATTTAACTGCAGATACAGATGTCCTGCCGAATGGAAGCCCCAGGATACAACTCTGAATAGGAGGACACCTGATATATGTGAACACCTGATGTAAGGGGGGGACACCCTATACAGTATCTCAAAAAGTGAGTACACCTCTGACATTTTTGTAAATATTTTCTTCTATCTTTTCATGTGACAACACTGAAGAAATGACACTTTGCTACAATGTAAAGTAGTGAGTGTACAGCTTGTATAACAGTGTCAATTTTCTGTCCCCTCAAAATAACTCAACACACAGCCATTAATGTCTAAACCGCAGGCAACAAAAGTGAGTACACCCCTAAGTGAAAATGTCCAAATTGGGCTCAAAGTGTCAATATTTAGTGTGGCCACCGTTATTTTCCAGCACTGCCTTAACCCTCTTGGGCATGGAGTTCACCAGAGCTTCACAGGTTACCACTGGAGTCCTCTTCCCCTCCTCCATGATGACATCACAGAGCTGGTGGATGTTAGAGACCTTGCGCTCCTCCACCTTCCGTTTGAGGATGCCCCACAGATGCTCAATAAGGTTTAGGTCTGGAGACATGCTTGGCCAGTCCATCACCTTTACCCTCAGCTTCTTTAGCAAGGCAGTGGGGTCGTTATGTGTCATAGTGTAATTTCTTCAGTGTTCTTCAGTGTTGTTACATGAAAAGATATAATAAAATATTTACAAAAATGTGAGGGGTGTACTCACTTTTCGGAGATACTGTATAAAGGAATACTGTGATGGGGACACCTGATATAAAAGGGTACTCTGGTGGGGGTAATTGATCTATTCCAAGCACTCTGATTGGGTAACTGACCTAAGAAGTACTCTGATGAGGACACCTTATGTAAGGTAGTTTTATTTTATTTTACTTTAAATGTGGATGTGATTGGCCTACTGTTACATTTTATTAAAGTGAGATTTGGACCTCGGCTGGAAGAAATTTTTAGCGACCGAAGCATTTGCATTAATGAGTGTGAGCAGGTTTGAATGCAAATCAAGAAGTCCCCGATTTAAACCTTGTTGCCCCCTGGAAGGCTTTGGACAGCATTGTACTAAAATGAAAATTCTGCATCATTTTGCCAAAGTACATCTAAAGGCCCCCCCCCCCCCCCCGTTTTACTTACCTGAGCCCCTTCATCTCCTCGGTGGGGACGTGCTGTCCCTCTCTCCATGGGGTCCTGGCTCTTGATTGGATAGATTGATAGCAGCGCAGCCATTGGCTCCCGCTGCTGTTAATTAAATTCAATGTCGTGGGTGCCAGGGGGCTTGGCCGAGTCCGGCATTCGTGTATATGGACGCAAATGCTGGACTCGAGAGCGCGCCCGCAAGGTAACCCCCTCAGGAGAGAGCTTCTCCTAGGGGGTTATCTGATGTGGGGAGGAGCCGCCGGGAGACCCCAGAAGAGAATTTTCGGGGCCACTCTGTGCAAAACGAGCTGCACAGTGGAGGTAAGTATGGCATGTTTGTTATCTAAAAAAATAAAAAGCGATCCTTTACAATCACCTTAAAGGGGGAAAAATGCACAAATAAAGAAGGCTGAATTGTTTAACCTTGTAATAAACTAGCTGACTGCAGAGTGAAATACTCACAAAAAAACAAAAGACAAACATCTACCAGCAGGGGGGTATAGCTCAGTGGTAGAGCATTCGACTGCAGATTAAGAGGTCCCTGGTTCAAATCTGGGTGCCCCCTTCAAGATCCTAGACACCCTTGTATCTAAATGTAGAAGTTTGACAGTAGTAGATTTTAGAGCGGTGTTCCGCCCCCCCTAAAAAAAAAATTAAAAGCCAGCAGCTACACATACTGCAGCCGCTGACTTTTAACAATCCGACACTTACCTGTCCTGGAGTCCAGCGATGTCGGCATCGCAGATGATGTCTCCAGCAGCTGTCGGGTGCGGCCGCCGCCATTGCGTGTAAGGGAACCCAGCAGTATAGCCTTATGGCTTCACGCCAGGAACCCCACTGCGCATGCGGGAGGCTGCGCTCCTCTCTCCTACTGGCCCGGCGACAGGAAGAGGAGGAGGGAGCCCCGCGGCGATGTCACGGGCCACGGCCTGGACTCCTGGAAGTGGGACCAGGCCAGGATACCTGGGTATCCTGTCCCCCCTCCCCCCCGAAAGGTGCCAATTGTGTGGTGCGGAGACAAATGAGCGGAAGTTCCACTTTTTGGGTGGAGCTCCGCTTTAAGCAGAAAAAAACACAAAAAGAAATAGTTGAAGGGAGACATAGGGGGTTATTTACAAAAAGGCAAATCCACTTTGCACCACCAGTGCACTTGGAAGTGCATTCACTGTAAATCTGAGGGGAAGCTCTGCTGATTTTACCATCCAATCATGTGCAAGCTAAAATGCTGTTTTATATTTTCCTTGCATGTCTCCCTCGCATCTACAGCGACTGAACTTCCAAGTGCACTTGTAGTGCAAAGTGGATTTGTCTTTAGTAAATAACCCCCTTTGTCCAGCATTTAAATGCAAATACAGATCTGCTTTGAGTTGAAATAGTACTTACATAGGAAGTCTCTGGACACAACGGAGAGATTGTGACTTGAAGAAAGTCCCTAAACTGAATCCTCAGGATGCAATTGAGAAGAGAATTTGTAGCTCAAAAATATCTTTAACCCCTTTGCTGCCAGAGCTGTTTTTGCATTTTTTGCACACCTGTTAAAATGCACATTTTTGGGTCTGAAGATAAGTTAACCCCCCCTCCCCCCCCAAACATTGTGGGTTTTCTGAAAGCAAAAAAAATTGCAGATCACGAGGTCCCCATTCCAAATCTTGGTGCCCCTGGAACACGTTGGATACCTTTGTATCTAAATGGAAGGGTTTCTCTGCAGAATCATTTCATTAACCACTTGCCACCCAGGCCAATTCTCTCCGACATGTAAAAATCATAATTTTTTTGCTAGAAAATTACCTAGAACCCCCAAACATTATATATGTTTTTTTTAGCAAAGACCCTAGAGAATAAAATGGCAGTTGTTGCAACTTTTTCTAACGCGTTTTTTTTGGGGAAAGAAACAGTTTTGTGCTTTAAAAAAACCAAAACAGTAAAGTTAGCCCAATGTTTTTGCATGTTGTGAAAGATGAAGTTACGCCGAGTAAATAGATACCTAACATGTCATGCTTCAAAATTGCACACGCTCGTGGAATGGCGCCAAAGTTCGGTACTTAAAAATCCCCATAGGCGACGCTTGAAATTTTTTTTTACTGGTTACATGTTTTGAGTTACAGAGGAGGTCTAGGGACCAAATTATTGCTCTTGCTCCAACGTTCGCGTCAATGCCTCACATGTGTGGTTTGAACACCGTTTTCATATGTGGGCGGGACTTACGTATGCTTTCGCTTCTGCGTGTGAGCTCACGGGGACAGGGGCGCTTTAAAATTTAATTTTTTTTTATTGTTAATTATACTTTCTTTTTTTTTATTTTGACACTTTTTTGAAAAAACATTTTTTGATCACTTTTATTTCTATTACAAGGAATGTAAACATCGCTTGCAATAGGAATATGACATGACAGGTCCTCTTTACAGTTAGATATGGGGTCAATAAGACCCCACATCTCACCACTAGGCTGGGAAGCCTGAAGTAAAAAAAAAATTAACAGATCACGGCTTCCCAGCCGAAGCGGTGCCGTTTTTTTGAATGCAGAGGCCGGGCGTGACGTCATAACATCGCGCCCGGCCTCCGACGATCATAGAGACTCCGGCGACCATCTGGTCCGCCGGAAATCTCTATGATCAACATCCGGGGCTGGCAGATCCTTTCTCCTACTCACCGATCGTAACGGTGAGTCGGTAGAAGCACCAGAGGGCGGCGAGAGGGGGTCCAAAGAGCGATCAAGCGGTGGAACAGCCTCTATGATCATTCATGAAAATGGCAATATCTGAATGATGTCTGTAGCTACAGGCATCAGTCAGATATCCCCGCTCAAAGTCCGTCACGTCATATGACGGCAGGCGGGAGTGAGGTGGTAAAAAAAACTGAAAATTGTATCAAATTTGTCAAGTTTGTCACATATTCAAGGTAGACAGTGGCGGCTGGCGCTAAACTTTTTTGGGGGGTGTTTGGGGGGGGCAAACAAACACCCCCCCCCAGGTGCGCACTCACCCCTCCATGGCACGGTCCCTCCTGTACACGACCTCTCTGCAGCTTCCTAGGCTTCTCCTCCTGGCCAACCCAATCCCCCTCCTGTCCTGATTGGCCGGGAGGAGAAGCTGGAAGACGATAGCAAATATTGATTGAAGTGTGCCCCGAGCCCAACCTGTTTGAAGCCAATTAGAGCCTCCGGCTTTAATCACGTGGCTTGAAAAAAAGAATGATGAGTCCGGCGCCCCCGCATGCAAACTAGGGTGGCGGCGCCCCTAATGGACTGGCCGTTTCTGGTGGTAGGGGTTGGAGTTTATCTCCTCACGCTGATCACCGGCAGCTGTGAGAGGGACATCAGTCCCGATCATGGAGAGCCTCTGCAGAGGCTTCTGTGCCACCTAGTGCCCACCAGCACCACCTACCAGTGCCCACAGTACCACCCATCAGTGCCCACAGTGCCACCTATAAATGTCACCAATCAGTGCCTCATCACCAGTGCTGCCTATCAATACCACCTACCAATGCCCATCAGTGCCACCTACCAGTGCCCATCAGTGAAATCTATCAGTGCCACCCATCAGTGCCACTCATCAGGGCCCATCAGTGATGTCTTATCAGTGCCTATCATTGTCGCCTTATCAGTGCCTATCATTGTCACCTTATCAGTGCCTATCATTCAGTGCCCATCAGTGCAAAATTACACGTTTGCAAAATTTTATAACAAACTATGAAACATGTTTTTGTTTTTCAAAAATTTCTGCCTTTTTTTTGTTTGTTTAGCAAAAAATAAAAACCCAAGTGGTGATTAAATACCACCAAAAGAAAGCTTTGTTTGTGTGAAAAAAATGATAAAAATTCCATTTGAGTACAGTGTTGTATGACCGCGTGATTGTCATTCAAAGTGCGACAGCGCTGAATGCTAAAAATTGGTCTGGGCAGGAGGGGGGTTTAAGTGCCCGGTAAGCAAGAGGTTAAAAGATGTAAAAAATCGAATTTCTTCATCAATTTAGGTCAATATGTATTCTGCTACATATTTTTGGCAACAAAAAAAAATACCAATACGCGTCTATTGATTGGTTTGCGCAAACGTTACAAACTATGCAATATTTTTATTTATTTTTTATTAGTGACTTATAGCGGGACTGCGATATTTCGGTGGACAATTCGGACAGCTAACTGACACTTTTTTGGGAGACCAATGACACTAATACAGTGATCAGCACTAAAAAATATGCACTGTCACTGTACCAATGACACTGGCAGGTAAGGGGGTATAGCTCAGTGGTAGAGCATTCGACTGCAGATCGAGAGGTCCCTGGTTCAAATCCGGGTGCCCCCTTCAAGATTTTAGACTTTTTTTTTTCTAATATAAATGTACAGACTGTAGCCCCCTTCCATCTAAGGTTCAAATCCGGGTGCCCCTTGTGACGTTTGGATGCTTTTGTCTCTAAATGTATAATAAATGATAACATTTCCTCTCACTACATACTCCCAGCATAGTAACAGAGCTGCCAAAGGCAGCTCTTGGTCCATACTAATGATTGGGAGTTGGCAGGAGCAGCTTTCAAACATGTGACCACTGTGACAGCCAATCACAGCGGTCATGTGATCGGCCAAACCTTCCTGTTCCCCTGCCTACAGACCTTGTTAAAGAGGAAGTAAACTTGTTTTCCTGGCTGTTACCTATAAGTAGTGTAAATATTGCCTAAACTTGCACCGTTTAAGAGATATTTACATTACATGCAGCTAGGGTCGCCACTTTTTCTACAAGCCAAACCCAAACACTTTAGCGGCGCACAGCAATTTTTTTTTCCTATACATTATAGGATTGTAACAGACCTAGGAGTTCTTAGGGCACTCCAAAGAGAATAGTAATGTGGCGTGCATAGTGCCCTCTCACCCTTCTATCAGCCCCTGTTCTGAGCCACATTCCTGTCTGAATTTTGTGTCTGGGTTTCAGGTGGACTGAAACCCGGACACATGATTCAAAATCCGGACTGTCCGGGTGAATACCGGACAGGTGGCAACCCTACATGCAGCCAGTGACATGACTGGCACATGCGCTCTGAAGGAACGGCCACCCGTGCCATTCTTGTCACCTATCAGTGCCACCTACCAGTGCCCATCAGTGCCGCCTCATCAGTGCCTATGAATACCCATCTGTGCTGCCTCATCAGTGCTGCCTATCAGTGCCACCTACCAGTGCCCATCACTGCCATCTATCAGTGCCCATCAGTGCTGCCTATCAGTACCACCTACCAGTGCCCATCACTGCCATCTATCAGTGCCCATCAGTGCTGCCTATCAGTGCCACCTACCAGTGCCCATCACTGCCATCTATCAGTGCCCATCAGTGCTGCTTATCAGTGCAGCCTCATCAGTGTCCACCAGTGTCGCCTCATCAATGCCTATCAATGCCCACCTGTGCCACCTCATCAGTGCCTATGAATACCCATCTGTGCTGCCTCATCAGTGCTGCCTATCAGTGCCACCTACCAGTGCCCATCAGTGCCATCTATCAGTGCCCATCAGTGCTGCTTATCAGTGCAGCCTCATCAGTGCCCACCAGTGTCGCCTCATCAATGCCTATCAATGCCCATCTGTGCCGCCTCATCAGTGCCGCCTATCGGCGCCCATCAGTGAAGGAGAAAACAGACATGTTTGCAACATTTTATAACAAACTATGAAAACGTTTTTTTGTCTTCTTAATTCTCGGTCTTTATTCATTTATTTAGCAAAAAATCAAAAACCCAGCAGTGATCAAATACCACCAAAAGAAAGCTCTATTTGTGTGAAAAGAAATGATAAAAATGTCATTTGGGTACAGTGTCGTATGACCGCGTGATTGTCATTCAAAGTGCGACAGCGCTGAATGCTGAACATTGGCCTGGGCAGGAGGGGGGGGGGGTATAAGTGCCCGGTAGACAAGGGGTTAAGGATACAAACTAGAACAGAATATATTCTTTTAAACCAGAGTTCAGTGTCACTTCAACTTGTAGAGAACATCATGTGTAGAATTTTCTGATGATTTGTTATCCTAAAGATCCTCCTACAGTTCTCCAGACTATTGTTGGTTGTCAGGCAGTGAAATAGTTAACCTTCCCTTCTCTCCGCCCCCTTGCCATGAGCCCTGGTCTCAGTTTGGAAACAACTTCCTGTTCTTGCACAATATCTGTCCTTATGTGACCCATGGCTGGTAGGTATACAATGACTATTACTGAATGATTGTGCATTTTATAGGCTGAATTATTCTGGGAGAGATCAGACAATTCTGCTCTGTGATGTCATGCGAGAAAAAAAAAAAAAAAGGTATAGCGCAAATCGCCGTCATTGTACGTCGGTACTTTAGCGCTAAATACCGGGGTTATGGCAGCAGCTAGCTGGTATTTTTGGACATTTCATTATATTTAATTGCATTTTAGTGTAAAAATAAAAAGACATTTCATTATATTTTATTGCATTTTAGTGTAAAAAAACGACATTTCCGTATATTTTATTGCATTTTAGTGTAAAAAAAAGACATTTCATTATATTTTATTGCATTTTAGTGTAAAAAAAGACATTTCATTATATTTTATTGCGTTTTAGTGTAAAAAAAGACATTTCATTATATTTTATTGCATTTTAGTGTAAAAAAACGACATTTCATTATATTTTATTGCATTTTAGTGTAAAAAAACGTCATTTCATTATATTTTATTGCATTTTAGTGTAAAAAAAAGACATTTCATTATATTTTATTGCATTTTAGTTTAAAAAAAAGACATTTCATTATATTGTATTGCATTTTAGTGTAAAAAAAGACATTTCATTATATTTTATTGCATTTTAGAGTAAAAAAACAACATTTCCGTATATTTTATTGCATTTTAGTGTAAAAAAAATGACATTTCCGTATATTTTATTGCATTTTAGTGTAAAAAAACAACATTTCAGTATATTTTATTGCATTTTAGTGTAAAAAAAAGACATTTCATTATATTTTATTGCATTTTAGTGTAAAAAAAGACATTTCATTATATTTTATTGCATTTTAGTGTAAAAAAAGACATTTCATTATATTTTATTGCATTTTAGTGTAAAAAAAAGACATTTTATTATATTTTATTGTAATTTAGTGTAAAAAAAAAGACATTTCATTATATTTTATTGCATTTTAGTGTAAAAAAAAGACATTTCATTATATTTTATTGCAATTTAGTGTAAAAAAAGACATTTCATTATATTTTATTGCATTTTAGTGTAAATTAAGGACATTTCATTATATTTTATAGCATTTTAGTGTAAAAAAAGACATTTCAATATATTTTATTGCATTTTAGTGTAAAAAAACGACATTTCTGTATATTGTATTGCATTTTAGTGTAAAAAAAGACATTTCATTATATTTTATTGCATTTTAGTGTAAAAAAAGACATTTCATTATATTTTATTGCATTTTAGTGTAAAAAAAAGACATTTCATTATATTTTATTGCATTTTAGTGTAAAAAAAAGACATTTCATTATATTTTATTGCATTTTAGTGTAAAAAAAACGGAAAATTTATATCAAATACTTACCATAATTTTCCTTTCCTGATAGGCTCCATGGCAGCATACGTGTGGGTTGATCCCGCCTCCATAACTACCCAATAGGACCCCTCCCTATAAATTTTAGCTGTGAGCTCCCAGCCGTGTTTCGTAACTAGCCTACTCCAGCATTAGGAGGGACTCCTGCTGCCATGGAGCCTATCAGGAAAGGAAAATTATGGTAAGTATTTGATATAAATTTTCAGTTTTCCTGACAGGCTCCATGGCAGCATACGTGTGGGAAATAACTCGCCAAACACACACGGGTGGGCACAATGCTGAGCAAGAAAATACATTTATTTGACACTGTCCACTGACAGCACTTTTAAACCCAAAATAAACGGATGACAAGGCGGCTGGTTCAACATAATAGTGGGAAACAAACGTATTAATAGATGACCAAGAAGCCGCTCTACATATAACTTCGGGTGCGACATGAAGAGAAGCCGCCCACGAGGTTGAGATACTCCGAGTTGAGTGTGCAGTCACTGTCTCTGGAGGAGCCAAGCCCTTCGCTTTATAAGCCCTTTGAATGGTCTGTACTATCCAAGCAGAGATGGATCTAATTGAGGCCCGCTTTCCTTTATTTTTTCCCCATAGAAGAATAAAAAGAAAGTCTGTTTGTCTAAACGATTCCGTAACTTCCAAGTATTGACTCAAAGTATGTCCCACATCAAGGGGATGGACATCTTGACCTTCTGTTGTGCTAAAGGTAGGCAACACAATTTCCTGATTTTCATGAAAAATAGATGTCACTTTAGGGTTTGAGCCCAACATGGGAATAACACTGCTCTATCCGGAAAAAAGGTCAAGAAAGGCTCTTTAGAACCTAAGTTTCTGATTTCAGACACTCTTTTGGCTGAAGTTACTGCCACCAGGAAGACGGTCTTGAGTGTGAGGTCTTTAACTGATAGAGGCTTTTCAGGATCTGTTCCAAGTGTGGAAAGAAAATCTAGAACAAGGGGAAGATCCCATTTAGGAAATCTTGGTTTTCTTTGAGGTCTTAGCCTGATAGCACCCTTGAAGAATTGGCGAACCAGGGCGTGGTTAGCCCATGAAATTCCTGTAAACGCCGAAATGGCTGATATTTGTACACGAAGGGAACTTACTGCTAGAGGCAAATCCAAGCCCATTTGCAGAAAGCTCAGGATATCCTGGACTTCTGGAGAACCACAAGGATTAGGTCTAGAGGCCATGTGTTCTGTGAACTTGGACCAGATACGTTCATAAACTCTATTAGTGCTCTTCCGTCTGGCATTAAGAAGAGTCAGAATGGCTTCTTCTGGACAACCTAAGGCTTCAAGCCTTCCCATCTCAAAAACCAGACCCTGAGATGTAGATGAGCAGGGCATGGATGCAGGATTGTGCCTTGGGACAGAAGATCCGGCCTGAGAGGCAGAGGAATTGAATCCCGATAACTGAGTTAAGAGGGGAAACCATGGCCTGTTGGGCCAAAACGGTATTACTGCTATGACTTCCACCTCCTCTGTTCTGAGCCTGCGGAGAAACTGGAGTATCACAGGTACCGGAGGGAAGGCATACACCTTGTTGAACCTCCACCGATCCGTGAGGGCATCTATCCCATAGGCTTGGGGATCCCGGTACCTCGAATAATATTTGGTCAGTTTGTAATTGCATGGGGATGCAAACAGATCCACTTCTGGAGACACTCCCAGTGTCAGGAGCCACTTGAACACCTCTTTGTGCAGGGACCACTCGTTGTTGTCCATTTGAACACGGGACAAAAAATCCGCCTGTACATCCTGGACACCCGGAATGTAGACTGCTGAAATGTTGGACAGATTCCTCTGAGCCCAGTTCATGATTGGCTCGACCTCCCGTAGAAGAGACCAGCTGCGAGTCCCATCTTGCTTCCTTATATAAGCCACTGCGGTTGTATTGTCCAACCGGAGCATCACTGAGGAGTTTTCTATCAGATGGTGGAAGGATCTGAGCGCTTGAAAGGCTGCTCGAAGTTCCAGAATATTGGATACAACCTTCTGAGATGGCGAGTTCCATCTGCCCTGAGCCACTTCCGACAGGCAGTGAGCACCCCAGCCCCAATTGCTGGCATCTGAGGTTACTGTGACCCATGTGATGGGGAGAATCGAGTGGAGGTTGCGGAGATTCTTCCCTTGGAGCCACCAAAGGAGAAACTCTTTCATGGATGGAGTGAGGAGGAAGCGCTGACTCTTGCTGGGAGAATCCCACTGTTGGAGAAACCCTTTCTGAAATGGGCGAGTGTGCCATTGTGCCCACTTCACCATGGGAATGGTGGCTGCCATTGTGCCAATCACCTTCAGACATTGAAGAGCGGACAGGTGAGATGAAGCGAGTGTTGAACGGATCCTGTCCCGGATCACCACAATCTTTTCCTCGGGTAGCGAGATGGTGCCTTCTAGTGTGTTGAAATGGGCACCTAGAAATATGAGGGACTGAGATGGATTCAGGTGACTTTTCTCCAAATTCAGGAGCCACCCAAACTCTTGGAGAGTGGCAATTACTAGACTCCTGTGCTCTAGAAGTTGACCCTTGTCCAGGGCTAGGAGGAGGAGGTCGTCTAGATAGTGGTGAAGACGAACTCCCTTGACCCGGAGCAAAGCAACGACAGCCAACAGAACCTTGGAAAACACCCGAGGTGATGTCGTGAGACCAAATGGAAGGCAGGTAAACTGTAAATGTTGATCGCCTACAGCAAAGCGAAGGAACTTTTTGAAGTCTGCCGCCACTGGAACATGAAAGTAGGCGTCCTTCAAGTCTATTGACGCCAACCAGTCTCCTAGATGAACCGACTGTTGAATCGTTAATAGTGACTCCATCTTGAATTTTTCCTTTCGGATAAACCGGTTGAGATGAGTCAGGTCATAACAGGCCTCCATGTGCCGTTCTTCTTCTGCACCAGAAATAGAGGGGAATACATGCCTTCGCCTCGTTCACCATCTGGAACAGGAATGGCTGCGCTTTGAGCTAATAAAGAGCTTACGTAAGCTAAAAGAACTTGTTTCTTCTCCCCTGAACTTGGAAGATTTGTTGGTATGAATCTTAATCTGGGAGTGCTGTTGAAAACCCAGGTGTGGCCTGAGGACACTGTCCTGACAGTCCAGGAATCCAGAATTGAGGCCACCCAAACATGCCGGAAGTGGAGCAGACGAGCCCCCACCTGACATGCTTGAGTGGGCCCAATTTCAAAAGGACTTAGTGGAGTCCTGGTTAACAGTAGAAGCCCCTTTTGTGGGCTTTTTGAAAGAGGACTGCCTGGATTTCCAGGATCTTGAAAATTCCCGACCAGGCCTGGAACTGCGTGCTTCCCTTGCACGGTCAGTGTTCTGCGTTCTTGAAAAGGTGCGTTACTGGTTCTGTAAACGCTTTTCTTGAGGGAGGAACCCCGACTTACCACCCGTAGCCCGGGTAATGGCGCTATCAAGCTTGTTGCCGAAGAGAGACGAACCCTCAAATGGAATACGGCACCAAGCTTGCTTAGAAGCTGGATCCGCCAACCAGGGTCGGAGCCACAAGGCCCGACCGGCGGTGACCGATGACAACATCACCCGAGCCACTAGGCGAATAACATCAATAGAGAACTCCCTCAGAAAGGCGGAGGCTAGCCTGATTTCCTGAATAGGGAAGCTCTTAGCCGCTTCTTCAGAGATACCTCTAAGAGAATCATTCACATTGTCTGACCATGCCTCCAAAGCTTTAGAGACTGCTGCTAAGGCCAGAGCAGGTTTGCACACTGTGCCTGCTGTCAAATAAATCCTTTTTAGGTTGGAGTCAATCCGTCTCTCCAGCGGATCTTTAAATGAGACCGTATCTTCGAGAGGGAGAGTCACATACCTCACAAGTCTCATTAGTGCAGCATCTACCAAGGGAGCTGACTCGAGGTGTTTAACCTCTTCTTCCTTGAAAGGGTATAGTTTTAAGATTTTAGACTGCATAGAACTTTTTCTATCCATCTTGCCCCATTCTTCAGATATTATAGCTCCTACTTTAGTGAGGAAAGGAAAATAATGACGATCCTTGTTGAGCTGTTTGAAAAACTTTCTCTGTTTAGGAGGAGAAATAACTGGGTCTTCCCAGTTCAAAGCGTCTTTAACAGCTTTCACCAGAGAAGGAACCAGGGCGTATTCAAAGCCCATCCCAGGATCATCTGCTTCTGAACCGCTATCTGAAGGGGGAGCTGACTGGTGACTAGGTTGAGAAGACTCCCACGTCTCATGGACTGGGCCCTCTTCTGACAGGGGAATCGGTGGATCTGGTGGAGAATCACGAGGCTTTGCAGCGTCTTTCTGCTGCAGCGATTCTTTCACGACTTGCTTGATTAGTGTTTCCAGGTGTTGGTCTGCACCTTCCCTCTCATTAGCTGCTCTGGAGAAACAGCGGTCACAGAGAGGCTTGCTGGCAGGAACTGGGGCCCTGCATCCCCAACATAATTTCCCTGGCCCCCTACTATGAGATGAAGGGGGATGAGGAGAGCCTCTACTGTGGTTTTTAGACTTAGAGGATGAACCATGGTGTCTAGAGCCAGAGGAGGAATGCCGGTGGTGTGATTTAGACGACCCACTCCTTCTGCGGGAACTACTTTGTCTTTGGTCAGACCTAGAAGGGCTGAGGAAAGAAGAAAGACAGAAATAGAGAGAGAGAAAGGCACAAAGTCAGAATAATGCCCTACACTCCACTCTCTTCCCCCCAGCAGGCAAGTAAAGAAACACTTTCCAATCCTACCTGCTGCGAGAGGACTGGCCACCAGGAGGCAGTGAAGAGTCCATGGCTGATGCTGGGAATCACTGCAGGTGAACACAGAATACATCAGATACACCAGAAAGCAAAATAGGCAAAGTTCAGACCCATCTGTACTGCCCTTACCTGGGGTAGGCTCTGCAGTTGCTCAGGGAAGTTACCGCTATGCCCACGATCGTTCCCGAGATCTGCAAGCCTCCCCAGGCTTTTTAAAATTGGCGCGTGACATCATGGCCGCGCCAGGCCCGCGATCCTCATGCGCATGCGCGAACCAGGCCTCGCTTTCGTTCCGGGACTGCACATGCGCAGAACGCAGACGGAAGTAGAGGGAACGGCGGCTGGAATGCACAGGGAACCAGCCGCTGCATAGGCATAATAAAAAAAAAAAAGGACAGGCAATGCAGGAAAAATCAAACTACAAACATAAACACTGCTGCCATGAAGGCGATACATGCTTACCACCATCTACGATCGATTCGGCCAGGAACGTCCGTACACACACACCGGGCTTTCAGGCAGATAATGGCCACCTGCATACTGCTAGGTAATAGGCCTGTGCGCGCTTTTCATTCCAAATGACTCGCGCTTACTCTGCAATACACTCCATACCCTGCTAACAGTCAAGGCTTATCGGAGGGATGTGACATCACATCGGTCGGCCGATACGATCGCAGGACATCGTCTTCAGGTAGGAGAACCAAACATAAGGTCCTACGGAGGAGGACAAAAAAAGGAACACGGCTGGGAGCTCACAGCTGAAATTTATAGGGAGGGGTCCTATTGGGTAGTTATGGAGGCTGGGTCAACCCACACGTATGCTTCCATGGAGCCTGTCAGGAAAAAGACATTTCATTATATTTTATTGCATTTTAGTGTAAAAAAAAAAGACATTTCATTATATTTTATTGCATTTTAGTGTAAAAAAAAAAAGACATTTCATTATATTTTATTGCATTTTAGTGTAAAAAAAAAGACATTTCATTATATTTTATTGCATTTTAGTGTAAAAAAAAAAGACATTTCATTATATTTTATTGCATTTTAGTGTAAAAAAAAGACATTTCATTATATTTTATTGCATTTTAGTGTAAAAAAAAAAGACATTTCATTATATTTTATTGCATTTTAGTGTAAAAAAAAAAGACATTTCATTATATTTTATTGCATTTTAGTGTAAAAAAAAAGACATTTCATTATATTTTATTGCATTTTAGTGTAAAAAAAAAAGACATTTCATTATATTTTATTGCATTTTAGTGTAAAAAAAGACATTTCATTATATTTTATTGCATTTTAGTGTAAAAAAAGACATTTCATTATATTTTATTGCATTTTAGTGTAAAAAAAAAAGACATTTCATTATATTTTATTGCATTTTAGTGTAAAAAAAAAAGACATTTCATTATATTTTATTGCATTTTAGTGTAAAAAAAAAAGACATTTCATTATATTTTATTGCATTTTAGTGTAAAAAAAAGACATTTCATTATATTTTATTGCATTTTAGTGTAAAAAAAAAAAGACATTTCATTATATTTTATTGCATTTTAGTGTAAAAAAAAAAAGACATTTCATTATATTTTATTGCATTTTAGTGTAAAAAAAAACATTTCATTATATTTTATTGCATTTTAGTGTAAAAGAAAAAGACATTTCATTATATTTTATTGCATTTTAGTTTTAAAAAAAAGATATTTCATTATATTTTATTGCATTTTAGTGTAAAAAAAGACATTTCATTATATTTTATTGCATTTTAGTGTAAATATGAGATTTGGGGTCTTTTTGACCCCAGATCTCATATTTAAGAGGTCCTGTCATGCTTTTTTTCTATTACAAGGGATGTTTACATTCCATGTAATAGGAATAAAAGTGACCCACATTTTTTTTTTAAAGCAGTGTACAAATAAAAATTAAAAAATAAAAAGTAAAATAAATAAAGGCTTGGTCCTAAAGTGGTTAAACCTTTCAGACTCAGTAATGAATTGCATGAACACCTGACATGCAGTTCCTTTTTTTTTTTTCTTGGTATGTAATCTGCCAGTGTTTCATCATATTTGGCGACCCGTCAGAATTTGTAACGGAAGTGACGTTCCGACTACGCCATCTTGGTACACCCCGCACTCGTCCACAGTAAATATACAGTGAGAAGGCGGCAAGCGGACATCTTGTTACACCCACCAGAGTCATGCATTTCACACTTATTTTTAACAATAAACTCAGCTTATATAGTGAAATACAGTATTTAAAAATCCGTCTGACTGTTTTTATGTTAAATTTTAAAAGCAGCGTCAAGCCTGCTGATCTCACAGGGTTTGCTAATCTGACAGAACATCGCTGCATTGAAAAATCAACATAAAAACAGTCTTAAGGCCCATACACACGATCTGACTTTTTGACAACAAACATGCAAATTAGCTGTTTTAAGGCAACATCCGACCGTGTGTACGCTCCATCGGACAAACTTTTTTGGTTTTCATCGGACAAATGTTGGCTGTGCAAACAGACAAACTTTCCGGCAACAAAAGTCCTATGGTGCAAAATCAGATCGTGTGTACACAAGTCCATTAGTCCAAAGTACAAACAAGTATGCTCAGAACCAATGCAAAAGATCAGACAACAATACAGAAGTTGACCAAAGGGTGGCGGTAAAGAGCTGAAAAACCACGTGATTTGGTGAAAGTTGGCTGAAAAACTCCTGCCGTGTGTATGCTTAATTAGTTTACGGCCAACACCCTTTGTACAAAAATCCACGGGAAAGTTTGTACAAAGTCCTATCGTGTGTATGGGCCTTAACAGAGGTAAAAAATAATGACTATCATTATATAAGCTCAGTTTACTGTTAAAAATACATGTGAAATGCCAGACTCTGGTGGGTGTAATAAGATGTCCGCTTGCCGCCTTCTCACTGTATCCTTACTGTGGATGAGTGCGGGGTATAGCAAGATGGCGGCATCAAAACGTCACTTCCGTTGCAAAATCTGACGGGTCGCCTAATCTGACGAAACACCAGCATTCTGGTGGATCAAACTGCAACAAATGTAATCAATGCTAATTCTCAGACGTGGTATTAACCTGAAGAAGCTAAAAGATATAAAAGAGAAGTATGGCTGGACCTCGCTCCGGCCAGAGTGGCCGAATATGTTCCCTCCTACTCAGAACTTTGCTTTCCAGGCTGCGGGGAAATGGGCACCCACTTTCATACATGGTGGTCTTCAGGGCCGTCTTTAACGCAGGGCAAATGGGGCTTGTGCCCTGGGCCCTGTCTTTGCTGTGGGACCCAATGCAGCTGCCCCCCTTGAGCCACCCGCAGCCGCAATGATGGTACTGCAGAGTGCATGGGGGACACTGGATTCGGTGCTGTAATCCCAAACCAGCAGAGAAGGGGCGGGGCCGATAGATCCACTGACACTCTGACCCCGCCCCATGCAGCCTGTATGCCCGGGAGGGAATGGCTTTAGTAGGAGCTGAAATCTGAGTGGGTGCCCCACCCCCGGACTTCTGAAAGTGCATGGTGAGCTCGGCTGGCCAGGTATGTCCTTCCCCCCCAGTCAGTCAGTTAGCAGTAATGATGTGCAGTAACCTCTAGCAACCAATCAGTGAGCGGTAATGATGTGATATAACTTCTACCAACCAATCAACGAGTGGTAATGATGTGCTGTAACCTCTAGCAACCATTCAGAAAGTGGTAATGATGTGCTGCAATCTATAGCACCCAATCAGTGAGCAGTAATAATGTACAGTAACCTCTAGCAACCAATCAGCAAGCAGAAATAATGTGTTGTAACCTCTAGCAACTAGTCAGTGAGTGATTAGGATAGGCTGTAACCTCAGGCAACCAATTGCAATCGCTGCTTGATCTGATGCAGCAAACTGATTTTGAGTCTACTTGCTATTTTTTTTAATGTCTTAGAATGGGGTTGGGGGGGGGCAAGAAAATATTTGCCCAGCTGGTGGTCTTGCCCCATGGTAAGCCAATTTTGGACTGATATTCCAGGTCCTTTCAACCCCGATCCACTTGTAGCATTGCTAAATCACCAGACATTACAAAATCTCAATTCAAACTACAGGCGGTCCCCGAGTTACATACAGTGCCTTGAAAAAGTATTCCTACCCTGTGAAATTTTCTACATTTTGTCATGTTACAACAAAAATCGTAAATGTATTTTATTGGGATTTTATGTGATAGACCAACAACAAGTGGCACATAATTGTGAAGTGTGAAGGAAAATGATAAATGGTTTTCAACATTTTTTACAAATAAATATGGGAGTGTGGCGTGCATTTGTAATCAGCCCCCCTGAGTCAATACTTTGTAGAACCCCCTTTCTCTGTAATTACAGCTGAAAGTCTTTTTTGGGGATGTCTCTACCAGCTTTGCAGATCTAGAGAGGGACATTTTTGCCCATTCTTCTTTGTAAAATATCTCAAGCTCTGTCAGATTGGATGGAGAACGTCTGTGAACAGCAATTTTCAAGTCTTGCCACAGATTCTAAATTGGATTTAGGTCTGGACTGTGACTGGGCCATTCTAACACATGAATATGCTTTGATCTAAACCATTCCATTGTAGCTCTGGCTGTATGTTTAGGGTCGTTGTCCTGCTGGAAGGTGAACCTCCGCCCCAGTCTCAAGTCTGTTAAAGACTCTAATGCCCTGTACACACGAGCGGTTTTGCCGTCGGAATAAACTCTGAAGGTTTTTCCAACGGAGTTCCGATGGAATTCCGCTCAAGCTGTCTTGCATACAATCGGTCACACCAAGTTCCGACCGTCCAAAACGCGGTGACGTACAACACGTACGATGGGACTAGAAAGCGGAAGTTCAATAGCCAATAGCTTCCGTCTCGTACTTGCTTCAGAGCATGCGTCGTTTTTGGTGCGTCGGAACAGCATACAGACGAGCGGTTTTCCCGATAGGAATTTGTTCCGTTGGAAAAAAAATTATAGAACACGTTCTCTATCTAAGTCCGTCTGAATTTTCGACAGAAAAAGTCCGATGGGGCATACACACGGTCGGAATATACGATGAAAAGCTCCCATTGGACTCTTTCTGTCGGAAATTCCGCTCGTGTGTACGCGGCATAACAGGTTTTCTTCTATGACTGTATTTGGCTCCATCCATCTTCCCATCAACTCTGACCAGCTTCCCTGTCCCTGCTGAAGAAAAGCATCCCCACAACATGATGCTGCCACCACCATGTTTCACAGTGGAGATGGTGTGTTCAGGGTGATGTGCAGTGTTAGTTTTCTGCCACACATAGCATTTTGCTTTTAGAAAAAAAAGTTCAGTTTTGGTGTCATCTGACCAGAGCACCTTCTTGTACATGTTTGCTGTGTCCTCCACATGGCTTCTCGTAAACTGCAAAGGGACTTCTTATGTCTTTCTTTCAACAATGTCTTTCTTCTTCCACTCTTCTATAAAGGTCAGATTTGTGGAGAACACGACTAATAGTTGTCCTGTTTACCGATTCTCCCACCTGAGCTGTGGATCTCTGCAGCTCCTCCAGAGTTACCATGGACCTCTTGGCTGCTTCTCTGATGAATGCTCTCCTTGCCCGGCCTGTCAGTTTAGGTGGACGGCCATATCTTGGTAGGTTTGCATTCCTGATGATGCAAACCTTTCCATTTTCAGATGATGGATTGAACAGTGCTCCATGAGATGTTCAAAGCTTTGGATATGTTTTATAACCTAACCCAGGTTTAAACTTCTCCACAGCTTTATCCCTGACCTGTCTGGTGTATTCCTTGGCCTTCATGATGCTGTTTGTTTACTAAGATTCTCTAACAAACCTCTGAGGGCTTTGCAGAACAGCTGTATTTATACTGAGATTACATTACACACTGGTGGACTCTATTTACCAATTAGGTGACTTCTGAAGGCAATTGGTTCCACTAGATTTTAGTTAGAGGTATCAGAGTAAAGGGGGCCTAATACAAAAGTATGCCACACTTTTTACATATTTATTTGTAAAAAATGTTGAAAACCATTTATCATTTTCCTTCCACGTCACAAATTTGTGCCACTTTGTGTTGGTCTATCACATAAATTCCCAATAAAATACATTTCAAGGGGTATGAATACTTTTTTAAGGCAATGTACATCCAACTCCTATTTACAAACGGAAGGAGGCAACAGGAAGTGAGAGGATATCTACCTTTAGGAAGGGAAATTCACTCTTGTAAGACTCACTCCCTAGGACACACTTAACCCCTTTACCGCCCTCTAGTGGTTAACCCCTTCGCTGCCAGTGTCATTTACACAGGAATCAATGCATATTTATAGCACTGATCGCTGTATAAATGACATTGGTCCCAAAATAGTGTCCGATGTGTCTGCCATAACATCGCAGTACCAATAAAAATCGCAGATCGCCGCTATTACTAAAAAAAAAAATTTATAATAAAAATGCCATAAAACTATCCCCTATTTTTTGCACACTATAAATTTTGTGCAAACCAATCAATAAACGCTTATTGCAATATTTTTTTCCCCAAAATATGTAGAAGAATACGTATCGGCCTAAACTGAGGAACAATTTTTTTATTTTTTTATTTTTTTGAGGGATATTTATTATAGCAAAAAGTAATATATTGCTTTTTTTTCAAAATTGTTGCTCTTTTCCTGTTTATAGCGCAAAAAATAAAAATCGCAGAGGTGATCAAATACCACCAAAAGAAAGCTCCTTTTGTGGGGAAAAAAGGACGTCAATTTTGTGTGGGTACAGCGTCGCGCGACCGCGCAATTGTCAGTTAAAGCGACGCAGTGCTGAATCGCGACAAGTGTTCTGGTTAGGAAAGGGGTAAAATCTTCCGGGGCTGAAGTGGTTAACTTTGCTATATAATTTTCTTTTTAGGCCCTCCAGGTGGGTTATGTCATAATGTGCTAGTATGCACAGCATATTAGTACATTATGACAGACTTACCTGTCAAACGGGGCCCTCCAGTACTGCGATCTTCCTTCCGGGTTTTGTGCCTTCGGCTGATAGGCCGGGTCGCGATGACATCACACCCGCACATGCGCACGATTCTAACCACGATTCCAAAGCGCGGGATGCGTTTGTGATGCCATTAGTTCCTAATTGCACCCCAATTGCGCTGCAATCGCGGCGAATTGCAATGCTTGTCGCTCAAAAAGGAGCAGTGGCTTCTTTTGGGCGACAACAACATTGCGCGTTGTGATTTTCCACGACTGCAGAGCGATTTTATCGTGGTACAATTTGGGGTGCCATTAAGAAGTAATAGCATCGCAAATGCGTCCCGCTTTTTGCCGCGATTTTTAATCGCAGCACTTCTGCTCATGATTCATATCGCCTAGGTGTGAATGGACTCTGAGTTATCATGGGGACAAAGGTGTCTCCACTGAAGCTTTATCACCGATCCTTGTTTCCAAAGCAATCCAAAATCCAAAGGTCACAGGGAAAGAAAGTGAGGTAAAAATCTTCTGACCAGGGGCACAGACAGAGAAAACAAACGTTACAGGGGTGCTAAACCTTCCCTATGCTATCCAAAAAAAATTCAAAAAAACTTTTTTTTTGGGCTGGAGTTACACTTAAAAAAATTTACCTGTTCCGACTTACATACAAATTCAACTTAAGAACAAACCTACAGAATCAATCTTGTGTGTAACCCAGGGACCGCCTGTACTACAACAAAAAACTACAGTGGGCAAACAAACCATAGCCAAAGCATAACATAACAAGCCATAGCCAAATCATAACATAACAAACCATAGCCAAAGCATAACATAACAAACCATAGCCAAAGCATAACATTACAAACCATAGCCAAAGCATAACATAACAAACCATAGCCAAAGCATAACATAACAAACCATAGCCAAAGCATAACATTACAAACCATAGCCAAAGCATAACATAACAAACCATAGCCAAAGCATAACATTACAAACCATAGCCGAAGCATAACATAACAAACCATAGCCAAAGCATAACATAACAAACCAAAGCCGAAGCATAACATAACAAACCATAGCCAAAGCATAACATTACAAACCATAGCCGAAGCATAACATAACAAACCATAGCCAAAGCATAACATAACAAACCAAAGCCGAAGCATAACATAACAAACCATAGCCAAAGCATAACATTACAAACCATAGCCAAAGCATAACATAACAAACCAAAGCCGAAGCATAACATAACAAACCATAGCCGAAGCATAACATAACAAACCATAGCCGAAGCATAACATAACAAACCATAGCCGAAGCATAACATAACAAACCATAGCCAAAGTGTAACCCCCCCCCTCGCTTAATCTGGTATTGACTAAAAACGGAGCAATGGTTGATGTTAGACTTGGAACCCTACTACACGATAGGATCATTAAATATACTAAGACCTGGCAACCACGGGTGGACCATTACCTCCCTCCATATCACACTGTTGCTACCAAGCTGCCTCCAACACACTTACCGCCACTACACCGGTTATATGCACCATGCCCGGCTGACCCTTGGGATCCCTTACCCCATTCTTGAACCCCTCCCTCCCCTATCCCCTCTTTCTCCCCCACTCCCCTTTATCATTTTTCCTCTGCTTAACTGTAGGCACCATGGGTTGCCATCCTAGCCATTTAACCACTTGAGCTCCAGAAGGTTTTATCCCCCTTCATGACCCGGGGCATTTTTTGTTATTCAGCACTGCGCTACTTTAACCAGTAATTGCGTGGTCATGCAAAGCTGTACCCAAACTAAATTTGTATATATTTTTTTCACACATGTTAATGGGGACAAGGGCCTTTTCCCCACAACCCTGGGTGGTTTTTGCCGGGGTCTGTGGACGGGGGGCTTATCAGAATCTTGAAACTCCCTTTAAAAGGAGGCCCCCAAATTCCGCCCCCCATTTCCGATGTGAATGAGTATGGGGTACATAGTACCCCTACCTATTCTTCAAAAAAAAAGTGAGTGAAGACACTACACAAGTTTTTGACAATTCCTCTATTGAAAAATAAAAAACAATGTCCCCCGATGTAGATTCATAATCAATCATGACGCCCGCCGCACCTCCGGACCCGAAAAAAAACAAAACCTAAAGTCTCCTCAAAGCTAATGGGCAGGAGCCTTTGACGAGACTGGAGTTTTTTTTTCCGGGTCCGGCGGTGCGTGATTGACGTTGGATCTACATTGGAGGACATTTTTTTTTATTTTTAATAAAGGAATTGTCAAAAACTTGTGTTGTGTCTTTATTCACTTTTTACACTTTTTGGGTGATTGGATAGGTGTACTGTATACTCATTCACATGGGGGGGGCGCAGAATCTGGGGGCCCCCTTGTTAAAGGGGGCTTCCAGATTCCAATAAGCCCCCCTGCCCGCAGATCCACACAACCACCGCCTAGGTTTGTGGGGAAGAGGCCCTTGTACCCATCAACATGGGAACATGGTGCTTTGGGGCGGGGTGGGGGGGGGGCATGTAGTCTGGTATGCTTCAGGAGGAGGGCGGGGGGCGTTAGCTTGTCCCCCCCTTTCCTGGCCTGTAGGCTGCATGCTCCGATAAGGGTCTGGTATGGATTGTGAGGGGGACCCACGCCATTTTTTTTTTATTTTGGCATGAGGTTCCCCTTAATATCCATACCAGGACCTGGTATGGATTGGGGGGACCCCATGCTGTTTTTTTTTCAGAATTTTCTATGGCCGGAATTCTTTTGTTTACAGTCATCTGTCAGCTTGGAAATGAATCATCGATTGATAAGGACGCAGGGGCCGGCTTCCCGGCCTGCTCCTTAACAACCAGCTATTCTTCACACAGAATTTGAATCATTCAGAAAATTTGAAATTCGTTAGGAAGCGAATGTACAAAATGAAATTTAACAAATTTCAACTAAATTCGTTACTACTTCATTCAAAAATTAATCCAAACTTATATTCGGACTGAAACAAATTGTACATGTCTAGAGGCACTTAACTGGGTATATGTGAGGGTTACAACTACTTTAACCCCCTCAAGTGCCCTTTTTCTCCCCTGATGCAGTAACTCGGAGATCAAAATCCAATCACTTACTCCTGTGATGGTGGAGGTGAACAATAACCGCTGGGAGTGTCTTAGCAACGTCCTAGTAACAAGGCAGGACAGAATGATATAATCACTTAGGCCTGATTCACACCTATGCAGGTTGCAGCTTGCATATTCCAGGTGCATTTTGCCGTTTTCAATACATATTTTAGATCCATTTAAGTCTATGGAACCAAAAACCAGAAAAAAGTCCCTGACCCTTTCCATAAAATGCATAGATGTGAACATGACCCATAGGAAACCATGTTAAATGGACTGTAGTGTGTTTCTGCAAAACTGAAAATGCACTAAAAAAAATGCATTGGTGTGAACCAGGCCTTATGCCGCGTACACACGGTCGGATTTTCCGACGGGAAATGTTCGATGGGAGCTTGTTGTCGGAAATTCCGACCGTGTGTAGGCTCCATCGGACGTTTCCGACAAACAAAATTTGACATCTGGATCTCAAATTTTCCAACAACAAAGTGCGTTGTCGGAAATTCCGATCGTGTGTACACAATTCCGACGCACAAAATTCCACGCATGCTCGGGTTTAAGCAGAAGAGCCGCACTGGCTATTGAACTTCATTTTTCCCGGCTCGTCGTACGTGTTGTCCGTCATCGCGTTCCTGATGTTCAGAATTTCCGACAAGATTTGTGTGACCGTGTGTATCGAAGACAAGTTTGAGCCGTCGGGGAAAGAAAACATGGATTTTGTTGCCGGAATGTGCGATCGTGTGTACGGGGCATTAGAGTGGAATGATTTTCTGTTGTGTCTGTGAAGGGTTTTAAAGTCATTGCCGTGTTCTGGAGAAGCTTTGGTCATCTATGGTTGCCTCTATAGATGAGCTCAGGCCTCCTCCAAACTCTTCTCTACCTGAACTCCGGACTTGTGCCCTTTTTTCACTCCAATGAGCTGTGGGCCGGGCCATCTCCAGCTCGCAGGCTGTTTTATTTATTTGAGCTGCCAGTGGGAATGACCCAACACACCGCTTACTGGAGTAAGAAAGAACGTGAGTTCGGGATTCGGGTAGATATGAGTTTGGAGGACCCACAAACTCATCTCTAGTTACCTCTTTCTGGGGGATGGGTGTGTGTGTGTGTGGACTTTGGAAAAGATAAATGTTTTTAAATTGCCTTTTTTTTTTATTGTATACATTTTCATTTGTATCTTGTTTCTACAATCTACCCTCAAATAAAAAGGAATTCATCCTCAAGAGTGATTCGGCAATCTGTTAACTGCACTCGGCAAAGTAACCTACCCATTGGGCAAGCTATGGAAGAGAAGTATTTTTTACCCCAAATGTAAAAGAAATGTTCATATAATTATGTTTGTTCTTTCGACAGGCAGAATACATTTTGTTGATCGCCACATGGCGGATCTGATAAGCAAGATTTACTTGGTGGATCCCATTCTGGACGGTCTTCTCCATCACCAGCTAATAACATACGAAGAGTACGACATTGTGCGCAGCAAACCAATATCCCAGGAGAAGATGAGGCAGATCTTCCGATATACCAGAGGCTGGAGCATGGGCTCCAAGGACATATTATATAATATATTAAAGAAAGAAAATGGACCGCTTATCAAAACCCTGGAAAGCTCAGAGGGATTACCACAAAGTCACAGTAAGTTGCTTTAGTAGTTAGGTAGTTTTTTTTTGTTTTTTTTTAAATATTATGACTAGAAACAAAACTGCTTGCTAGTGCCTCGTAAACACGATCGGACTTTCCGCCAACAAAACCGTGAAATTTTGTCCGAAGGGCGTTGGCTCCAACTTGTCTTGCACACACACAGGGCCACACAAATGTTGGCCAACAATTACGAACGTAGTGACCTACTAGACGTACTACGTGTTTTTTTCTGCTCTTTGGCGCCACCCTTTGGGCTCCTTCTGCTAATTTCTTGTTAGTAGAAGTTTAGCGAGTGTTGATTCGCGCTTTTCTTTTCGCGTTTTTCATTCAGCGCTTTTCAGTCCGCGCTTTTCATTCCGTGCTTTTCAGTTCGTTTCTGAACGGGCGTTCGTCAAACAACCAAACATGTTGGGGAATCGGAGGAGAAAACGTTAACGTTATTTATTATTGGCCTTGGAGTTATTGCTTTGACCTTTTTTATTTTTTGGTTGAATAATAATGATTTGATTTGGTATATTTTCTATATTTTTGGATGCATAGAATGCACTTTTTTGTTACGTTCTATTGGTAGAGAGCATGTTTTAATTTTTTTTTTTTTTTTTTTTAACGCACAATAAAAAAATTGTGTAGAATAATACTTGGCTTTGTGTTTTACTTCAAATGACAGTTTGGGAGTCGGCAGTTACATTTTAAAAAAACACAATGTAAAATTAACAAGGCACACCAACATAGTTATATCTTTAATCTTATAGTAAACCCGCTTTTTTTTTTCCCTACACCTGTAAGGGAAAAGGCATAATGAGATAGTATGCACCGCATACTAGCTCATTATGAGATACTTACCTTAGAACGAGGCGCCGGCATCTCACCTGGTCTACGCCGAGGGAGCTGACATTTCCCCTTGGCGTGCCTTCCAGGTACCGCGGCTCCGGCGCTGTGAGTGGCCGGAGCCGCAATGTCGTCACTCCCGTGCTTGCGCGCGGGAGACTTTTTTTCCGGCAAAGTCCGGCGGCTGCCCGGCTTTCAGCCGAGAATCCCCTGTGCGCATGCGTCGCTGCAGTCAGCGGCTCATTGCGAGGGGAATATCTCCTAAACCGTACAGGTTTAGGAGATATTTTTTTTAGCTACAGGTAAGCCTTATTATAGGCTGACCTGTAGGTAAAAGTTTAAGAAATGGGTATACAACCGCTTTAAAAACTACAGGATAATGGTGCTGTGGTAACTTGCCCAACAAAAAAACCAAAACATAATAATATTATTATTGATATCACTAGAAAAAAAAAAAGCCGCGTCACAAATGTTAATTCTCCATTACGGACGCTAGTTTACAAGGCCGACCGTTTCTGCTTCTGAGCATGCATGTTTGTACTTGACTTGTGTACACACGCTCGGAAAATCTGACAACACACATTTGTCCGTGGAAAATTTGAGGACCTGCTAGCCAACATTTGTAGGCGGAGAGTCCGACAACAATTGTCCGATGGAGCGTACACACGGTCGGATTTACCGACAACAGCCTCTCATTGAACATTTCCCATCGGAAAGTCCGATCGTGTGTATGGGCCTTTAGGGTTGTCCTGGAATAACGGTGGTGTGTGTATGTGTGTGTATATATATATATATATATATATATATATTATACACACACACATATATATATATATATATATATATATATATATATATATATATATATATATATACATATATATATATATATATATACATATACATACATATATATATATATATATATATATATATATATATATATATATATATATAGTGACTCGTGGTGGGTGGAGGTATGATATACACACTCACCAGCCGCTTTATTAGCTACACCTGTTCAATTGCTTGGTAACACAAATTGCTAATCAGCCAATCACATAGCAGCAACTCAATGCAGTTAGGCATCTAGGCGTGGTGAATATGACTTCCTGAGGTTTAAACTGAGCATCAGAATGGGGAAGAAAGGGGATTTAAGTGACTTTGAACGTAGCATGGTTGTTGGTGCCAGATGGGCTGCTCTGAGTATTTCAAAACACTGCTCGATTACTTCTGCCTTACTTCCTGGTCAGACTAGAGGTCATGACACAGGAAGGAGTTGACCAGCTGACCTCATTAGCACACACCCTGCATCATCCACCCTCAGCTGGTCAACTCCTTCCTGTGTCATGACCTAAAGTCTGACCAGGAAGTAAGGCAGAAGTAATGGATAAGTGTTTTGAAACATCTAAGACAGTGTGGTAAGCATGTGTAGAATAAATGAAAAGCTGTTTTTATTTTTGCAAAAGAAGTACATTAATGCTGTATTGGTACATAGGGGGGCTGGAATTTAGAGAAAAAAAAAAGGTGAATAAAGGTGAACTTAGCCTTTAAGGACTGCCTACTATCAACCCTAGAAGCACCCCTTGCATCTACAGACTGGCCAGAAGGCACCTAAAATGTATGTATTACCGAAATCTTTTAAAAATTAGGTGCATAGGAAGGAGGAATTGGGGGGGGCAAATTTAAATGCAGCTGACCTTTCACGCTATAAGGGGCCATATTAGGTGTGCTGAGAGCTGTAACTGGTGAAATAAAATGGTCACCTTAACATTTTTAGTTGTCACTAGATCAGGAGTAGAGTAGAAATAATCCTCTGGAGACACTTGTTTCATTGATCATTGTATAATCCCCCACTTTGTTGTCTTCATTATAAATATAAATGTATCTTCTGCCCCAGAGAAGAAGCGTGTGGGACGCTATGTAAAGAAGATCTTTTTTTTTTTTTTTCTCTTTCAGGAGTTGTTCCAAATGTTCCGGAGACAAGACCACCGAGGAGGTCGGTGCAGCGTGCCGAAGATGAAGGGTAACTATGTCCCTCTTTGATTCATAACCAGCAAAGTCCATTGAAAGCAGAAGTTTAACCACTTCAGCCCCGGAAGGTTTACCCCCCTCCTGTAAAATCCTAGCTGCAGCTCCCCGCTGAACAGTACGAGGAGCCGCGCATGCGCCCCGGACCAGCCGGCGCTGCGTGACGTCAATTCTGACCGCCATAGGCGGTGGTGACAAGTGGATCGTCTCCCCGGGCGGTTGCTATGACAACATGTTTTGGAGGCGCGGCCTCCTTTTTCAGGTCCTATTGCGGCCAGGATTGACGTCGCGCAGCGCCGGCTGGTCCGGGCGCATGCGCAGCTCCTCGCGGTCCTTAAGCGGTTAAAGAAGAATTTCACTCTCTTCATGAAGAGTGACTGTTTTAGTCCTTATGCTGCTAACATTAGTAAATACATAGGAAGGTGTATTATATTTACTTGTTTTAAACGTTTTTTTTTTCTCTTTACATTCCTTCCGTTACTTCCTGGTTTCTGGCCTAGGCCAAAATGATGTCATACATCCCAGAAGCCTTTAGGGGGGAGGAGGGGTGTTCTCTGAAAAGCAGACCCTCCTGCCTGAAATAAATCCCTATTAACGGTTAAGGCCAAGGTATGGTCATTATGTTCCTTAGAGGGAATACCGGATAGGTATTTAGGAGTAGTTGAGAATCCCTTTCCTGCTTTTCTTTTTAGACCCTCCTGCCTGCATGCCAGGAAGTAAATGCTACACAAATCATCTGCCCTTACTCAAGATGGCCACAGCCAAAAATGCTAGGGGGGGTGTTTTTCAAAATGATTTCTCAGCAAGATAAAGCATGGAGACGTGGATGGATGGGGGAGTTTTCTTTGAATATTAAAAATGAATTAAATAGTGTTTTTGGTTTGTGGTGCTCAGTGTAGTTCCGCTTTAAGACCCCTTTCACACTGGGGCGTTTTTCAAGCGCTTTAGCCCCTGAAGGGTAGAGCTGGTGTTTGTTTACTATTACATTGTTTACACCTGTAGTCAAACCTCCCAACATTTTGAGATGGGAATGAGGGACACCTACCAGCAAACATATGTAGGCATAGGACACACCCCTTGCCACGCCCCTTAAAGGAGAATTATACAAGAAAATAAAAAATTGGTTCAACCCACAAGTGCTTTTTTTCACCATTACTATTCCTTTATATTGGCTTTTAGAATTTACAAATGCAGCAATTTAGAAATCAGATAAAAGGTTTAGTGCTGGAAAACACTTTTTGATTGATAAAAAGTGCATTTTATATACAGCTATATAGATCAGACCAAAAAAGAGGGACAAATGAGGAGGAAAGAGGGACAGAGGGACATTGCTCCAAATCAGGGACCAGAGGCGGCTCTCTAATTAGGCAAATTAGGCGGTCGCCTAAGGCCTCGCACTCACAGGGGCCTCGCGGTCGCCTAATTTGCCTGTTCCTAATCACTGAAGTTGACGCCGGCGGCTCCGCCTACCCCCACTGGGACTCTGTGGCTTAGGAGCTGACGGACAAATCAGATACTGCCCGCAGTCTGAGGAATAGCGCCCTCATCATGGAGCGTCCTAGTCCGTGGGGCCTCATGTGTAGGTTTTGCCTAAGGCCTCACAAAGCCTAGAGCCGCCTCTGTCAGGGACAGTCCCTTGAAATGAGGGACAGTTGGGAGCTATTCCTGTAGCTGTGGTTATGACTAAGGCCTTATAGGCTGAAACGCGTCAATTGTTCTTATTTGCGTTTGGTCACTGTGGCTTGTCAATAAATTTTATACTTCTTAAGAGCAATCACCGGAGTGCGGATCATCTTTTCCTCAGTTGCTGGTCCACAGGGATCACAAGGTACAGAGCCACTCTCATTGGCTCTGTGATCTGTGTTGTCTAATGACAGTGTGATCACAAGGCATTATGAGCACCCTGCATGCACACTGTACACAAGGATGTTTTAACAGGGAAGCCCCCAACTGGCCATTCATTAGAATGTCAGACCATGGTGGTGGTGGTGGTGGTGGTGGGGGGGGGGGGGGTAGAATGCATTAGTTGTAAATACAGAAATATAATGTGAATTTCACCTTTTTGTTTCTGATGTCGTTCTCCAGGGCGGCTGCCAGTAACATGACCGATGCCCTGACCTGCTGCGTGTGCATGGAACTCTATACGGATCCGGTGTCCCTGCCGTGTGGCCATAGCTACTGTATGGGCTGTATCACCAGGACGTGGCAGAACCAGCATCCAGGGGTGGCCTCCTGTCCTCTGTGTGCAAGGACTTATCCCAACAGGCCGGAGCTGAACAAGAACTGGGGTCTGTGTCAGTTAGTGGAGGCCTATAGAGCTCAGCCCGGCCAGCACTCCTAATACATGAAGTCCGGGGGGGTCTATAGGTGAACAGACCCCCCTGTGGGCCGAAATAGACATCAGATGCAGTAAAGCCCATCTCCAGGGGGGGGACAACAATACTCCCCCACGTTTCAGGCTTGAAGTGCTTCTACTGATTAAGTGCCCTTTTACCTTAATGCATTCTAACACTAGGCGCTCTAACTATTTAAGGCACTTGAGTCTCCTTAGATATTATCAGATGGTATCAAAGAATGCAAAGTGTTGAAAAGTAAAAGTGAGAATAATGTGTGAGGTTTTAGTGTTTTCTTCATTATTCTCTGTAAATGGAGAAGGCGGATAGGTTCTGGATTTCAGTGAACATTCACTATAATACCAAAAGTATTGGGACGCCTTTGGGATGAATTATAGCGGAGACTGTGAGCCAGGCCTTCTTGTCCAACATCAGTGCCTGATCTCACAAATGCACTTCTGGAAGAATGGTCAAACATTCCCATAGACACACTCCTAAACCTTGTGGACAGCCTTCCCAGAAGAGTTGAAGCTGTTATAGCTGCAAAGGGTGAGCCAACTCAATATTGAACCCTACAGACTAAGACTGGGACGCCATTAAAGTTCTTGTGTGTGTAAAGGCAGGTGTCCCAATACTTTTGGTTATATAGTGTACCTGGCATATTGAATAAAGCGGGAATTTTGTGCTCTCTATAATTATATGTCACATATCATAAAAAAATATATCATCCGTCATCAACAATAAACCAAAGAAGAAATTGATGTCCATCCACAGCATATAAAATCAAACCATCAGGTAAACATATACATCCAGGAATTGAAGCCTATCTCCGTGTCTAATGTCCATTTAAGGCTTGGAATATATGCAAATTCTATGTGTTTTGAACCGCATCCAATTCGCATGACCCGTGAACTATATGAGCTTTCAATGGAGGCGATTCACATATGTGCGGTCCATTTTTAAAAAGAGTCCTGTATGTTTTTCAGTCCAGTTCAGGTGCGATTTTAAGTAAAAATTCACAAACTATTCACAAACTATTTCACTGCCTCCCGTCCGCCATATTGAATGACAGTTGGGCGGGACTGCTCTTGTTCTGGAGGGGGACATCATATATCCTCCCACTCTTGCCACGCATGCGGCACCCCCGTGCATGGTGAAGACGACTTGCTGAAGTTCAAATCGAGCATCAGAATGTGGAAGAAAGGGGATTTAAGTGACTTTGCACGTGGTGTGGTTGTTGGTACCAGACGGGCTGGTCTGAGTATGTAAAAAACTGCTGATCTAGTGGAGTTTTCACACACAACCATCTCTCGGGTTTACAGAGAATGGTCCGAAAAAGAGAAAATATCCAGTGAGCGGAAGTTGTGTGAAGGAAAATGCCTTGTTGAGGTCAGAGGAGAATGGGCAGACTGGTTCCAGATGATAGAAAGGCAACAGTAACTCAAATAACCCACTCGTTACACCCAAGGTATGCAGAATACCATCTCTGAACGAACAACACATCCAACCTTGAAGCTGATGGGCTACAGCAGCAGAAGATCACACCGGGTGCCACTCCTGTCAGCTAAGAACAGGAAACTGAGGCCACAATTTGCACAGGCTCACTAAAATTGGACAATAGAAGATTGGAAAAACGTTGCCTGGTCTGATGAGTCTCGATTTCAGCTCCGACATTCAGATGGTCAGGTCAGAATTTGGTGTAAACAACATGAAAGCGCATGGATCCATCCTGCCTTGTATCACCAGATCAGACTGGTGGTGGTGTAATGGTGGGGGGGGGGGATATTTTCTTGGCACACTTTGGGCCCCTTAGTACCAGTTGAGCATCGTTTATACACCACAACCTACCTGAGTATTGTTGCTGACCATGTCCATCCCTTTGTGACTACAGTGTCCCCATCTTCTGATGGCTCCTTCCAGCAGGATAATGCACCATGTCACAAAGCTCCAATCATCTCACCACTGGACCATGAGGTCCCTGTACTCCAATGGTCTCCACAGTCACCAGATCTCATCCAATAGAGCCTTTGGGATGTGGTGGAACGGGAGATTACCATCATGGATGTGCAGCCGACAAATCTGCAGAAACTGCGTGATTCTATCATGTCACTATGGAGCAAAATCTCTGAGGAATGTTTCCAACACCTTGTTAGATCTAAAGAAGAAAGACACCTCCATCGCGTCAAATGTAGAGTGTGGTGGTCCCATCCCTGGTGTGATAGAACAAGGAAAAATATCCCCCCTCAATGGGACTTTGACAGACCACCAACTCTTATGATAAAAATAGTATGTTTTTAATAGTATACAATAAAAAGACGTAAAAGCGTCTACACAATACAAAAGTACATTCCATGAAGAAACAAAACAAAAGATATACAAATATAAATCATCATATCATATATACTCTCCTAAGGGTGGTGTTCCCGACGTGTTTCCAGTATTCTGATACCTTCATCAGGGGGGTTTGAGAGTTGACAATGTTGAGAATGTTTTACAAATGTATGAATTCCAATGGGATGATTCTATGTTCAAACAGCACTAAAGATGATTAAATCAAGTAAAGTATTCCATGGAGGCCAGACCATAGTGGTGGAAGAGACGTAAGTGTACTGTATTTCCAGCATCAATGTGTGTTAGGCAAAGCTGCTATGGACAGGTGAACATTAGAGCTTTCAGTATGGACTACATAACAGGCGATGTTCACCTGTCCATAGCAGCTTTGCCTAACACACATTGATGCTGGAAATACAGTACACTTACGTCTCTTCCACCACTATGGTCTGGCCTCCATGGAATACTTTACTTGATTTAATCATCTTTAGTGCTGTTTGAACATAGAATCATCCCATTGGAATTCATACATTTGTAAAACATTCTCAACATTGTCAACTCTCAAACCCCCTGATGAAGGTATCAGAATACTGGAAACGCATCGGGAATTAGTTTACACCACCCTTAGGAGAATACGTATGATATGATGATTCATATTTGTATATCTTTTGTTTTGTTTCTTCATGGAATGTACTTTTGTATTGTGTAGACGCTTTTACGTCTTTTTATTGTATACCATTAAAAACATACTATTTTTATCATAAGAGTTGGTGGTCTGTCAAAGTCCCATTGAGGGGGGATATTTTTCCTTGTCCTTGTTGGATCTATGCCACGAAGAATGAAGGCCAAAGGGGGCCCAACCCGATACTAGCAAGGTGTGGCCGGTGAGTGTATATGCCTAAGGGTGTTGTAAAGAGATTAATCAAGCACTGTAGACCTTAATTCATAATAAGGTCAATACCCTCTGGTGAGTTCTTAGTGAACACTGGTGTATGGGACTGAGATATTAGGAGGAATTCATACACAGTGGTAGTTAAAGATAGATTATCACAGAAGATACAAAGTTACACATTTAGAGATTTTTCTCTTTATTTGGACTTTGTGCTACCTTGTCACAGTTGATAATGTGTTTTTTTTGGGTGTATACATTTAAGGGCCGTATACATGGGCCGAATATTGGGCATTATCAGTTGGTTCAATAGAAACCAGCGGACATTCAGCCTGTGTACGGCAGCTGGTCCAACAGAAGCCGGCCGAACGTCTGGCTTCTGTCAAAGGGACATGACCAAAAAAGATCTGCATCCAATCAGCGCTCTACGTCTCCCTGTCAGAACACAAAAGCTCAGTGGGGAGATTGCTGTACTAACATCAAATTGTTAGTACAGGATATCCTCCCGAGCTCTTCAGTTTTCTTTTTGTTCAGCCCGCTGAGTTGCATGAGAAAAAATAAATAAATACACAGTGTGCACCAGACTTTACTTCATGCTTTGATTTTATACAGATCGGATTGTTGCTTGATTGTACATCTGACATGTTAAAAAAAGAATTCTGATATGATAAAATAACGATCGGCGGAGTCTCTGAATTCAGATATGATAAAATACTGATCGGCGGGGTCTCCAGCCATGTCTTGCGGGGTTCAGTGCTGGTTTTCCAAATCCTTCCTTCGCTGCGGTTTAGAAGCCAATATCAGAACATTTTTTAGCCAAAGTTCAACCTCCGGTTCACTGGAGGACGTCCCCATGATCTGAAGGAATCTGAAACAGAAGTCTGAGACTATTCACAAAGTTAATACTCTGAACTTGTCCAAACTTAACACTTGTTCTACTCAAAACAGGTAGTTTTTTGGGGGTGGCTTCCAGTGGGGTTAAAGGCTTAGTCTATCTTTTGGACCATGATTATATTCCATTCATATTTAGGGTGTAACATGAACTATTGATGCATACCCCGTCCCCACAACCCACATCACGAGGTGTATCTTCCTGGGAAGTCCTGTTTTTTTATTTTTTTTTATTTAGGGGGTTGTGCATGGCTCTGCTCACACAGCTGCATCATTAGTATCCAGGAACGATGACGGAAAGACACTAGGTCTCTCTGCTACCATTGTAGAGCATCCCGGCAGCAAGGCTGTGGCATCACCGCAATTCAATTCTACTCTAGCTGCACTTCCTCCAGTCCCATAACACAAGGTCTGGACCTTACAAGACCCAGTGCATTGACCAGCCCCAAGTCTGTACAGAGGTATGGTCATTGGAAGACCCTGTGCATTGACCAGCCCCAAGTCTGTACAGAGGTATGGACCTTACAAGACCCTGTGCATTGATCAACCGCAAGTTTGTACAGAGGTATGGACCTTGGAAGATCCTGTGCATTGACCAGCCCCAAGTCTGTACAGAGGTATGTACCTTACAAGACCCTGTGCATTGACCAACCCCAAGTCTGTACAGAGGTCTGGACCTTGCAAGACTCTTTGCATTGACCATCCCCAAGTCTGTACAGAGAGGTGGTTCCTTGGAAGACCCTGTGCATTGACCAACCCCAAGTTTGTACAGAGGTTTGGACCTTGCAAGACCCTGTGCATTGACCAACCCCAAGTCTGTACAGAGGGATGATCCTTGGAAGACCCTTTGCATTGACCAACCCCAAGTCTGTACAGAGGGATGATCCTTGGAAGACCCTTTGCATTGACCAACCCCAAGTCTGTACAGAGGGATGATCCTTGGAAGACTCTTTGCATTGACCAGCCCCAAGTCTGTACAGAGGTATGGACCTTGGAAAACCCTATGCATTGACCAGCCCCAAGTCTGTACAGAGGTATGGACCTTGGAAGACCCTGTGCATTGACCAACCCCAAGTTTGTACAGCAGTATGGACCTTGGAAGACCCTGTGCATTGACCAGCTCCAAGTCTGTACAGAGGGTCTGGACCTTGCAAAACCCTTTGCATTGACCAGCCCCAAGTCTGTACAGAGGTATGGACCTTGGAAGACCCTGTGCATTGATCAACCGCAAGTTTGTACAGCGGTATGGACCTTGGAAGACCCTGTGCATTGACCAGCCCCAAGTCTGTACAGTGGTATGGACCTTGGAAGACCCTGTGCATTGACCAGCCCCAAGTCTGTACAGAGGGATGCTCCTTGGAAGACCCTGTGCATTGACCAACCCCAAGTTTGTACAGCGGTATGGACCTTGGAAGACCCTGTGCATTGACCAGCCCCAAGTCTGTACAGTGGTATGGACCTTGGAAGACCCTGTGCATTGACCAGCCCCAAGTCTGTACAGAGGTATGGACCTTGCAAGACCCTGTGCATTGACCAACTCCAAGTTTGTACAGAGGCATGGACCCTTTTTCCCCAAATAATGATAAAAAAAGTTGCTTTAAAAGTGTTCGCTGGATTTGGGCTTTAATTTGTTGCTTATTTAAAGACTATTTAAAGCTTCACAACCTTCTAAGATCACTCTGTCCTCAGGGCGCTGATGCTACTGCACAATTTTTACCTTTATTGTCCTGGGTTCCCTGCTTCTATTTCCTGTCCTTTTCCCCCTAATTTCTCACCTTTCCTCTACTATTCTTATCATTTCCTTTGCTTTCTCAGGCTCAGTCCTAAGGCTGGATTCACACCTAGGCATTTTTAGTGCTTTTTGCATTTTGCAGATTTGCACTACAGAACGTGTTCCATAAGAAACCATGATAAATTTCTGTAGTGCAAAATGCAAAAAGCAATAAAACTGCATAGGTGTGAATCCAGCCTAAGATAGATCTGGAACGTGGACAAGGTCTGAATAAAACCCAGGAGCCCTGCCAATGGCATTTGGATAATGGTCACCAAGGTTTCTATCCTGTAAAGGCCAATAGTACTGTGATTTACGAAGAGGTTAAAGAAAAAAAGCAATCATTACATTCCTATTCCCCATACCACACATATAAGGTATCGCTGTGAATGTCAGAGTGAGAGCAATAATTGTGGACCATAATCCACGTTTAAAGTGTTACTAAACCCACAACAGTAAATTCTGTCTGTATATGCAGAATAGCATGTTTGTTATACTCACTGTGAAACTTAAGGGGTTAATCCTCTGTGTTGTGTAAAAAGGCTGTTTGATCCTGTATGCACAGATCCTCCCCCTCCTGCAGGGCCTCCTGCAAGTCACGGTACTGCTGCACATGCTCAGTTTGATCTCTAATGCTGGAGAGAACATTTCCTTGTTGATTAGAGCTAGACAGGTCAAATGGTATTGACATCACACATGTGGGCGTGTATACAGATCCTAAATGACAGCCCAGTCCCTCCCTCCTCTTCCATGCCCAGTAACTAAAAAAGAATACAGTGGGTGGGATGTCACATCCTGATTGATGGATGATCCGCCTCCCATAACAGCATGAGGACACAGGCTATAGTAGAAATCTCCTCCTACCTGAACACTCAGCACTCGGGCAGATCCTGCAGTTTACCATGTGACTATGGTATACAAATCAGCCAAAAAGGTATATAGTGCCAGTAATTTTATGTAAAAAGAAGATTTATAAGCTGTGGGCACTGTGGGGAGGGCAGAAGAACTATTTTCATATTGCTGGGTCTAGTAACACTTTGTGAAACGTTATAATAAACCGCGCTCCCTACTAATAAGTGAAAACATATATCAACATACAATTTTGTGCAATATCATAATCGACCACTAGATGTCACTAATAGATTGCGATGTGTTAATTAACATAAATAAATGTGCAATCTTGTGCAATCTCATCAAGATTGTGTACTCCAAAGTGCATACAAATACATGTAACTGACCCTGGATACCTCCAGTGGGTTTTAAGATTTAAAAGTGCAATGTCCAAACAATCATATAAATCCTATAAAAGTACAATGTCCAAACAATCATATAACTCCTATAAAAGTGCAATGTCCAAACAATCATATAAATCCTATAAAAGTGCAATGTCCAAAGGACTTCCATCATTAGTGTATAAAGTAGTGTTGATCCAGCAATTAGATGACTCTAGATGTTCCTCCACCATCACCTGTCTACTCACCAGATCTCCATGACTCCCATTACAGGAGTCACATACAACAGATACTCTCCCAAATGGTCATTTGTAACGATTCAGCAAAGGAAGCTCCAACATCAAACTGGATCAAGTCACCAGATCTCCGGTGGCAGGTGCGGCATTGGAAGAAAGAAACAGCCTCCCATAGTGAAATCTGTAAAGTTTATTGTAAAATGTAGCACTAAAAGTAGCACTTTGTGTCCCCGCATCCACCTTCATTGTTTTAACTTGTATTCGTCCAAGTGCTACATTTTACAATAAACTCTACAGATTTCACTATGGGAGGCTGTTTCTTTCTTCCAATGCTGCACCTGAGACTATAGATTTGGTGACTTGATCCAGTTTGATGTTGGAGCTTCCTTTGCTGAATCGTTACAAATGACCATTGGGTGAGTATCTGCTGTATGTGACTCCTGTAATGGGAGTCATGGAGATCTGGTGAGTGAGGCTGTGTGACAGGTGTTGGTGGAGGAACATCTAGATCAGTGGTTCTCAACTCCTGTCCTCGGGACCCACTAACAGGACAGATTTTAAGGGGATGATTTACTAAAGGCAAATAGACTGCACACTTTGCAAAGTGCGGTTGCTCCAGAGCTTAGTAAATGAGGTAAAGCTTCAGTTTGCAAAGAGTACCCAATCACATGCAAAGAAAAAAAAAAGCATTTTTGCTTGCACGTGATTGGATGATGGAAGTCAGCAGAGCTTCTGCTTATTTTGTAAGCTCTGGAGCAACTGCAGGTGCAGAGTGCAACTTGTGATAGACTCACCCAGGACAAAGGCTTTTGGAGGGGACTTAACCACTTCAATACCGGGCACTTTCGCACCTTCCTGCCCAGGCCGATTTTCAGCTTTCAGCGCTGTCACTTTTTAAATGACAATTGCGCGGTCATACTACACTGTACCCAAACTAAATTTTTATCATTTTGTTTCCACAAATAGAGCTTTCTTTTGGTGGTATTTGATCACCTCTGCGGTTTTTAATTTTTGCTAAACGAATAAAAAAACGACTGACAATTTAAAAAAAAAAAAAAAGTTTTTCTTTGTTTTTGTTATAAAATTTTGTAAATAAGTAAGTTTTCTCCTTCACTGATGGGCACTGATAAGCTGCACTGATGGGCACTGATACGGCAGCACCAATGAGGTGGCACCAATGAGGTGGCACCAACGAGATGGCACTGATGAGGTGGCACTGATGGGCACTGATAGGTGGCACTGATATGAGGCACTGATTGACATTGATAGGCGGCACTAATGGGCACTCATAGGTGGCACTGGTGGGCACTGATAGGTGGCACTGATGGGCACTGAAAGGCTGCACTGATGGGTACTTATGGGTGGCACTGATAGATGGCACTGATGGGCACTAAAAGGCGGCACTGATGGGCACTGAAAGGCGGCATTGATGGACACTAATGGCTGGCACTGATAGATTTCACTGATAGGCATCACTGGTGGCACTGGCAGGCATTTTTCATTGGCACTGATTTTCAGCTGCCTGGGCACTGATTAACATTTCCCTGGTGGTCTAGGGTGGCATACCTGGTGGTCCAGTGTGGTGGCTATCCCTGGTGGTCCTGGTGGCATCCTGGTGGTCCTGGGCTTGTGATGTATTCCAGTTATCTTGCAAACCTGGCCTGTTAGTGGGTCCTGAGGACAGGAGTTGGGAACCACTGATCTAGAGTCATCTTATTTCTGGATCAACACTACTTTATACACTACGGAAATCACTTCATGGAAGTCCTTTGGACATTAGACTTTTATATCATTTATAGGATTGTTTGGACATTGCACTTTTAAATCTTGAAACCCACTGGAGGTATCCACGGTCAGTTACATGTATTTGTATGCACTTTAGAGTACACAATCTTGATAAGATCGCACTAGATTGCAGGTTTATTTATGTTAATTAACACATCGCAATCTATTAGTGACATCTAGTGGTTGATTATGATATTGCACAAAATTGTATGTTGCTATATGTTTTCACTTATTAGTAGGGAGCGCGGTTTATTATAATTTTCACATTCAAAGGTATCGCCCTTACAACAAGCAGTCCCTAAAACCAAATTAATATCATAACATTTTTTGCGCGGGTAAGGGAAATATATATATTTTCCCCTTCAACTTCATTTAGTAACACTTTTAACTCCAAACTGATAACCTGTAAAGGCTTTTAAAGCATCACCTATGGACAATTTTAGGTACTGCAGCTTGTCCCCATTACAGAGGTGTGTACAATTTTAAATCTTGACATGTTTGGTATCTATTTACTTGACACAAGTTCATCTTTTATATTTTACAAAACAATTGGGTATTATATTGTGTTTGTGTGCACTAAAATTCATTTATTTGTCCTACAAATTTGCATTTGCTGCACAAAAATTGTGGGATATAAAAAATGCAACAGCTAGGCAAATGCCACCCCCTATTCATGCTCTAGCCATCGCCACTGCCACCCCTATTCATGCATCTTGCCCCTTTCAGGACGCTGAGCACCTGAATTACAGCGGCGGGGGTGTTTTTTTGATGCACCTGATTAGAGTCAGAGGCTCTAATAGGCTTCAATAGAGGATGGGCTTGTGGCGCAGAGCATTGTGCTATGAGCCCACCTAGGTGTTACAACAGCGAATGAATATTCACTGTTGCAAAACTGATCCTCCTCCCAGCCAATCGGGAAGTGGGTCTTATACCCATCACCCGACTGGCTGAAGGGACAGGCAATCCTATTGGATGCCTTGGAGGAGGGGAGGAGACGCACGGCGGAAGCGAAAAGGAGGAGAAGAGGCAGGAGCCGCTACCTGATGACCCAATCCCCACCGCTCCTTGCTTGATGTCCGCCGCTGCCCAATGCATAGATGGGGTAAGTGGACTGACCAGCAGACAGTGAGCAGGGGGTGAAGGGATTTGAGGTGCCGTGGAGGGGGGGGGGGTTGTTTGCCACCCCCCTAAACAAAAAAACACCAGCTGCCACTGCATTGGAAGGATCCAGATAATATTTATTGTCGGATCCACCCAGTTGCCTGATTGGTAGCTGACTCCACCTCTCAGCCCACAGCTGAGATTCAGAGCCAGCAGCTCCCGCCCCCTCTCCAGTGAGCACTGGAAGAGATCAGGAGTGCATTACACTCAGAATGCAGGGTTCAGGAGTGTGTTATGCTCAGATTGCAGGGATCAGGAATGCGCAATGCTTAGAATGCAGGGTTCAGGAATGCATTACGCTCCGAATGCAGGGATCAGGAGGTGGTACGTTCGGAATGCAAAGATCAGGAGTGCGTTACACTCAGAATGCAGGGTTCAGGAGTGCATTATGCTCAGACTGCAGGGATCAGGAGTGCGTTGCACTCAGAATGCAGGGATTTGGGGGGGGGGGGGGGTGATGTGATGGGTGGTACAGGACACTGCCATGGAGGTGGCCCTGCCCATAACAGTGTCCACTGCCCCTTCACATCACCCCCCCACACACACAAAGTAGTGTCCCCCCCTCTCCCCATCCCCTTCCCCCTCCCATAGCATCCTACTTGTGAACACATGAGATCCAGAGGCAGCACAGTTCTGGACAGGGGCGGGAGCAGGAGCTGGCCAAGTGACTTTTTTCATATTTACAAGCTGGTGATTGGTTGCTTAGGACCTAGCAAGCACTCATGATAGAAAATACCTTTTCAGCGAGACAAACGCACATGAATATTAACCACTTTCCACCCAGCAAATGTAGATAAACAGCCAGTTGAACGCTCTCTCGTTCCAGTAGGACATAACCATACATCCTCCTAGAAGCGTGTGCAGCTGTGCGATCTGTGATCACTGTATTCAGTCAAACACGGCGGATCACCGGTCACAGTGCTGGACCACCGTGAGCCCAGTACAGTAAACAAGGCTGTCATTTATAATGCCTTGCTTACTACTGCGTATCTGTGATACGGTACCAGGGCCGATTACAGAGACATGTACTAGGTAATAGCTGTGTCCAATCGCAGCATCACAGTAGTAAACAAAGGTTTCATGAATAAAACTTTGAACAGTGTTACTGATTTCTAATACAGTAATCCTCCACAGTAATAAGCAGAGTGTAAAATAAAAAATCCCTGATCACCCCACAAAGAAGTACAGTGTCACTGTGATGACACTGTACTGCTCTGGTGACAATATCTTAAAAAAAAAAAAATGTAAATTATATATTTATTTGTACACATTGTCTTCAGAGCAAGTGCAGTGTCACAAAGGTGACGTTGTACCACTGTCGCTGTGATCACGTACAATGGCTGGCTGCTCTGACATCGCTGTTATCTCTGATCACCACCACAGTAGTACCTTATCAGATCAGTGCTGCCAGTCAGTTTCTCTAATCACCGTTGCACCAGTCAGTGCCCCTAATCACCGTCACCCACTCACAGTGTCCCTAATGACCACCACCCACTCACAGTGTCCCTAATCACCGCCACCCACTCACAGTGTTCCTAATGACCACCACCCACTCACAGTGTCCCTAATCACCGCCACCCACTCACAGTGTTCCTAATCACCGCACCACCAGTCAGTGTCCCTAATCAATGGAGCCCACTCACAGCATCCCTAATCACTGTTACACCAGTGATATTGTCCCTGATCACCGCCACACCAGTTACCATGTCCCTGATCACCGTCACCAGGGCTGTCTTTAAGGCAAGGCAAAAGGGGCAGATTCCCTGGGCCCTGTCATTGTTGTGGGGCCCAAAGCAGCTGCCTCATACTTGCCAACTATCCCAGTTTAAATTCCCTTGTCCCTTGAAGTTTTAGTCCTGTGCTGTGTCCTGATATCTCAGTGTGAAGTGCTGGTACTAAAGCTGCCCAGCTCTGCCCTATTGTTGTGTACAGATGACTCACCTGCAGACCCTGTGTTTACATGTAAATAACTGGCATTCATATGTAAATAGCGGTGGCATTCATAACTAAATGGATGCGGCCGGTGGCAATGATATGTAAATAAAGGTGGCATTCATATGTATATCATGCCCCCCTGCAGTGAGGAGATGATGTACTGTAACTTCTAGCAATCAGTGAGCAGTATTACTGTACAGTAATCTCTAGCAAGCAATTAACAAGCAGAAATAATTTTTTGTAACCTCTAGCAACTAATCAGTAAGCCGTAATGTGTGCTGTAACCTCTAGCAACCAGTCAGTAAGCAGTAATGATATGCTGTAACCACTGGCAACTAGGGATGAGCCGAACACCCCCCGGTTCGGTTCGCACCAGAACCCGCGAACGGACCGCAAGTTCGCACGAACGTTAGAACCCCATTGACGTCTATGGGACTCGAACGTTCAAAATCAAAAGTGTTCATTTTAAAGGCTAATTTGCATGGTATTGTCCTAAAAAGGGTTTGGGGACCCGGGTCCTACCCCAGGGGACATGTATCAATGCAAAAAAAACTTTTAAAAACGGCCGTTTTTTCGGGAGCAGTGATTTTAATGATGCTTAAAGTAAAAAAAAAAAAGTGAAATATTCCTTTAAATATCGTACCTGGGGGGTGTCTATAGTATGCCTGTAAAGTGACGCGTGTTTCCCATGTTTAGAACAGTCCCTGCACCAAATGTCATTTTTAAAGGAAAAAATCTCATTTAAAACTGCTTGCGGGTTTAATGTCATGTCGGGTCATGGCAATATGGATGAAAATCAGTGAGACAAACGGTGGATCAAGAAGGGTTGCCATTACCAGGCCCTTTGGGTCTTGTATGGATATTAAGGGGAACCCCGCACCCAAATTAAAATAAGGAAAGGTCCCTATATACTCTGAACAGCAGTATACAGGCGGTGCAAACAAGACAGGGACTGTAGGTTTGTTGTTAAGTAGAATCTGTTTGTAATTTTGAACATTTTTAACTTGTTTAGCTCCAGCCAAAAAATCTTTTCTAAGCTTTTTGGAAAACATAGGGAAGGGTTATCACCCCTGTGACATTTGTTTTGCATCTTTCCTCCTCTTCAGAAGATTTCACCTCACTTTTTTGTCCCAATGAAAAATGTTTTTTGAAAATTTGGGTTTTTTTGTGGAACAAGGATTGGAAAGCATCAGTGGAATGGAGAAATTGTTCTCCCATATTAACTCTTACAGGAGAGAATTTCCCTTCCTAGGGGTAGATTTCATCTCACTTCCTGTTGTCTCCTTCCGTTTGCAAGTAGGAGTCGTTTGTAAGTTAGATGTTTGAAAGTAGGGTCCTGCCCTATATACTCAGCAGAAATTTGGGCCTTAGGTGTTGCTGTGGCCACAACACTGTAAGCCCTCACAGGGCCCTGCTGTGAAATATTAGATCAAGAATTGTAATTACATGCCCCTGTTGAACAGGAGCTGAAAAATTAGGCCTTAGGCACTGGTGCTGGTGCCACAACACTGCAACCCCTCACAGACACTCTAGTTGGAACGCAGGAACGAGCCCTGCTGCAAAGTATTGCATCAAAAATTGTAATTACACGCCCCTGTTAGACAGGGGCAGAAAAATTGGGCCTTAGGCACTGGTGCTGGTGCCACAACACTGCAACCCCTCACAGACACTCTAGTTGGAATGCAGGAACGAGCCCTGCTGCAAAGTATTACATCAAAAATTGTAATTACACGCCCCTGTTAGACAGGGGCAGAAAAATTGGGCCTTAGGCACTGGTGCTGGTGCCACAACACTGCAACCCCTCACAGACACTCTAGTTGGAATGCGGGAACGAGCCCTGCTGCAAAGTATTACATCAAAAATTGTAATTACACGCCCCTGTTAAACAGGGGCTGAAAAATTGTGCCTTAGGCACTGGTGGTGGCGCCCAGAACCAAAAATGTTCTTACAAGCTATCAGCGTGATGATTGAGGAGGAAGAGGATAATTACTCAGGGATAGTCACTCAGCATCAGCATAGGCAGTCTTTGAAGGGATCTGAGATTTCAAAAAAAATTATTCGGTTACATCTGCATCAGGTGCTTGGTAGCTGGTGGTGATCCAAGACTGATTCATTTTTATGAAGGTCAGCCGATCGACCGAGTCGGTGGACAGACGCACCCTGTGATCGGTTACCACGCCTCCAGCAGCACTGAATGTGCGTTCCGAAAGAACGCTGGATGCAGGACAGGCCAGTAGCTCAATTGCATACTGTGCAAGCTCTGGCCAGTGATCCATCCTCAAGACCCAGTAACCCAGAGGATTTTCGGTGGGAAAGGTGTCCAAGTCTGATCTTGCCCCTAGGTATTCCTGCACCATGTAAAACAGACGCTGGCGATGGTTGCTGGAACCGATCATACCTTGGGGCTGCGGACCAAAAAATTGTCTGAACGCATCGGTCAGACGGCCACCTTCTCCACCGCTCCTTCTTTGACTGACCGAAGCCTCAGCAACACGTTGTCCAGAAACAGGAGTTTGTAACCTCCCAGTCTCTGGGAACGCGTTGCACAGACCTTTCTGCAAGGCCTCCCGAAGATGTTTCATCCTCTGCTCCCTCTGCGATGGCAAGATAAGGTCCGCAACCTTACCCTTGTAACGTGGATCAAGGAGGGTTGCCAGCCAGTATTGGTCCTTCTCCTTGATACCACGAATACGAGGATCCTTACGCAGGCTTTGCAGGATCAGGGAGGCCATGCAGCGTAGGTTTGCTGAGGCATTCGGTCCGGAGTCCTCTGGGTCACTAAGGACAACAACGTCCGCAGCCACCTCCTCCCAGCCACGTACAAGTCCATGTGTTCCTTGGGACTGATCCCTTAAAGACTGCTGATGCTGAGTGCCAGGCTCCACCTCCATACTGACACAATCTTCCTCCTCCTCCTCCTCCTCCTCCTCGTCCTCTTCCTGTGTGATCGGCGGGCACGCAGGAACACTGTCTGGATAAAGGGGGCCTTGAGAGCTAAGGAAGTCCTCCTCTTCCTGCCTCTGTTCTGCCTCAAGTGCCCTGTCCATTATTCCACGCAGCGTGTGCTCCAACAGGTGGACAAGGGGGACAGTGTCACTGATGCATGCACTGTCAGTGCTCACCATCCTCGTGGCCTCCTCGAATGGTGACAGGACAGTGCATGCATCCCTGATCATGGCCCACTGGCGTGGGGAAAAAAAACCAAGGTCCCCTGACCCTGTCCTGGTGCCATAGTCGCACAGGTACTCATTTATGGCCCTCTGCTGCGTGTGCAGCCGCTGCAGCATGGCCAATGTCGAGTTCCACCTGGTGGGCATGTCACAGATTAGGCGGTTCTTGGGCAGGTTAAACTCCTTTTGGAGGTCCGTCAGCCGAGCACTGGCATTATATGACCGGCGGAAATGCACACAGACTTTCCTGGCCTGCCTCAGGACATCCTGTAAGCCCGGGTACCTGCCCAAGAACCGCTGCACCACCAAGTTAAGGACGTGAGCCAAACAGGGCACATGGGTCAGTTGTCCCTGTCGGAGGGCAGAGAGGAGGTTGGTGCCATTGTCGCAAACCACCATTCCTGCCTTAAGTTGGCGTGGCGTCAACCACCTCTGAACCTGCCCCTGCAGAGCTGACAGAACCTCTGCCCCAGTGTGGCTCCTGTCCCCCAAGCACACCAGCTCAAGCACCGCATGGCATCTTTTGGCCTGCGTACTTGCGTAGCCCCTTGAACGCCTACGGAGCACCGCTGGTTCCGAGGAAGAGGCCATGGAGGAAGAAGAAGAGGAGGGGGTGGAGGAGAGAGGTGTGTCACAATCAGCATTTTGGAGGCGTGGTGGCGGAACAACCTCCAACACTACTGCACCTTGTCCTGCATCCTTCCCAGCTGCCAGCAGAGTCACCCAATGCGCCGTGAAACTTAAGTAACGTCCCTGTCCATGCCTGCTGGACCATGAGTCAGCGGTAATATGCACCTTACCGCTGACCGCCCTGTCCAGCGAGGCATGGACATTGCCTTCCACATGCCGGTAGAGAGCTGGAATCGCCTTCCGTGAGAAAAAGTGGCGTTTGGGTACCTGCCACTGAGGAACCGCACATTCCACAAACTCACGGAAGGGGGCAGAGTCTACCAACTGAAAAGGCAGCAGTTGAAGTGCTAGCAATTTTGCCAAGCTAGCATTCAACCGCTGGGCATGTGGATGGCTGGGAGCAAACTTCTTTCGGCGGTGCAGCAGCTGGGGCAGGGAAATTTGCCTGGTACAATCTGGCGTCGGTGTACCAAAAGCAGATTGCCCACAAGTACTTGGCTGTGACACACCTAATTCTACACCTTCATTCCTCTCACTGCAGGTCTCAGAGAGGACTGAAGGTCTAGTGGGGTTGGAAATCTCAGCTGATGAGGAGCAAGGAGAGATCCTCTTTGTTCTTTGGTGTGGTTCTTTTAGATACGCTTGCCAACGAACTGCATGGCAGGTCAACATATGTCTGGTCAAGCATGTGGTACCCAAGCGGGAGATGTTTTGGCCACGCGAGATACGCTTGAGACATATGTTGCAAATAGCAGCGGTGCGATCTGATGCACTCGTCTCAAAAAAGGCCCACACCAAAGAACTTTTTGAATAACGCGCAGAGACTGCAGCGCCCTGCACATGTGGAGCTTTGGGGTGTGATGCAGTCAATGTGCTGCCCTTAGGCTGGCCCCTGGAGGGCATCCTGCCTCGTTGGTGATGTGCCGCCTCCTCCTCCTCCTCCTCCTCCTCCTCCTCTCTCCTATCAGGCACCCACGTTGAGTCAGTGACCTCATCATCCCCTCCCTCCTCATCACTGGAGCAAACCTGGCAGTATGCTGCAGCAGGGGGAGCATGACTGCCAGATTGCTGTCCTTCTTGGGCACCCCCTCTGTCCGTGCTCATGTTACTGCCTTCATCGAGCTCAGTATCATCATCAGAGCCTTCCAAACGCTGGGCATCCTCCTGGAGCATGTACCCAACACTGTGGTCAAACAGTTCGAGGGAATCCTCATGAGGACATGGTGGAGCTAGGGAAGGAGTCACTGATGACATTGAGCTGAGGGAAGAGGCCGCTGCTTTGCCAGACAAAGCACCCTGGGCATGGGTGAGAGAGGATGAGGAGGATGAGGACGGCTTGGTCATCCACTCGACCAAGTTTTCCGCATGTTGCGGCTCAACACGGCCAGCTGCCGAAAAAAAGGCCAAGCGTGTCCCATGGCCACGTGCTGATGAGGATGCACCGTCTCCACGACCAGCACTAGACACAGAGCCTGCTTGCCCTCTCTTATTGGCTTGTGACTGTCTGCCTCTCCTTCTTGGCCTTCCAGACATACTAATGGCCTGTAGCTGCACTAAGCTGGGATAGAACACCTGTAATTTTCTTCAGGTAGCTTTATATACTGTAACCAGACAAGCCTGCCTGTCAGTAGGAAGATAACAGGAACGGATCTAGCTGAACACTGTGAGCAGGACACACTGTACTAAATGTAAATAGTCTAGCTGCCTGACCGTGGTACTAATAGGATCAAAAAGAACACCTGTAATTTTCTTAAGGTAGCTTTATATACTGTAACCAGACAAGCCTGCCTGTCAGTAGGAAGATAACAGGAACGGATCTAGCTGAACACTGTGAGCAGGACACACTGTACTAAATGTAAATAGTCTAGCTGCCTGACCGTGGTACTAATAGGATCAAAAAGAACACCTGTAATTTTCTTAAGGTAGCTATATATACTGTAACCAGACAAGCCTGCCTGTCAGTAGGAAGATAACAGGAACGGATCTAGCTGAACACTGTGAGCAGGACACACTGTACTAAATGTAAATAGTCTAGCTGCCTGACCGTGGTACTAATAGGATCAAAAAGAACACCTGTAATTTTCTTAAGGTAGCTATATATACTGTAACCAGACAAGCCTGCCTGTCAGTAGGAAGATAACAGGAACGGATCTAGCTGAACACTGTGAGCAGGACACACTGTACTAAATGTAAATAGTCTAGCTGCCTGACCGTGGTACTAATAGGATCAAAAAGAACACCTGTAATTTTCTTAAGGTAGCTATATATACTGTAACCAGACAAGCCTGCCTGTCAGTAGGAAGATAACAGGAACGGATCTAGCTGAACACTGTGAGCAGGACACACTGTACTAAATGTAAATAGTCTAGCTGCCTGACCGTGGTACTAATAGGATCAAAAAGAACACCTGTAATTTTCTTCAGGTAGCTTTATATACTGTAACCAGACAAGCCTGCCTGTCAGTAGGAAGATAACAGGAACGGATCTAGCTGAACACTGTGAGCAGGACACACTGTACTAAATGTAAATAGTCTAGCTGCCTGACCGTGGTACTAATAGGATCAAAAAGAACACCTGTAATTTTCTTCAGGTAGCTTTATATACTGTAACCAGACAAGCCTGCCTGTCAGTAGGAAGATAACAGGAACGGATCTAGCTGAACACTGTGAGCAGGACACACTGTACTAAATGTAAATAGTCTAGCTGCCTGACCGTGGTACTAATAGGATCAAAAAGAACACCTGTAATTTTCTTAAGGTAGCTATATATACTGTAACCAGACAAGCCTGCCTGTCAGTAGGAAGATAACAGGAACGGATCTAGCTGAACACTGTGAGCAGGACGCACTGCACTAAATGTAAATACCAGGAACGGATCTAGCTGAACACTGTGAGCAGGACGCACTGCACTGAATGTAAATAGCAGGAACGGATCTAGCTGAACACTGTGAGCAGGACGCACTGCACTAAATGTAAATACCAGGAACGGATCTAGCTGAACACTGTGAGCAGGACGCACTGCACTGAATGTAAATAGCAGGAACGGATCTAGCTGAACACTGTGAGCAGGACGCACTGCACTAAATGTAAATAGCAGGAACGGATCTAGCTGAACACTGTGAGCAGGACGCACTGCATTAAATGTAAATAGTCTAGATAGAAGATAACAGGAACGGATCTAGCTAAACTGAATACAGTGTATATATATATATGCAACACCTGGGATGCATATATATACACAATACACTGTAAGTGCAGCTAACTGACTGACTGTTCTGCCTAATCTATCTAACTCAAATCAAATGACACTGTCTCTCTCTCTCTCTATCTCTCAGCACACCGGAACACACACTACACAGGGCCGCCGTGCAGGCGGCCTTATATAGTGTGGGGTGTGTACTAAATCCCCTGAGCCATAATTGGCCAAAGCCACCCTGGCTTTGGCCAATTACAGCTCTCTCTACTGACGGCGCTGTGATTGGCCAAGCATGCGGGTCATAGTGCATGCTTGGCCAATCATCAGCCAGCAATGCACTGCGATGCCGCAGTGAATTATGGGCCGTGACGCGCCACACGAATTTGGCGCGAACGGCCCATATCGTTCGCAATTCGGCGAACGACCGAACAGCCGATGTTCGAGTCGAACATGGGTTTGACTCGAACACGAAGCTCATCCCTACTGGCAACCAATCACAATTGCTGCCTGATCTGATACAGTAAACTGATTTTAAGTCTAGCTGCTATTTATTGTATGTCTCAGAGCTGGTGGAGAGTGAAATTGCATGGGGAGGGGGGCCCAAGAAGTTTTTTTGCCCAGGGTCCAATCAATATTAAAGACGGCCCTGACCGTCACACCAGTGATATTATCCCTAGTCACTGCTACACCAGTCATATTTGTCCCTAAACATAGCTAAATAGAGTATAGGAGCTAATAAGTTGGACTTTGGAGGCACACGAGTAGTTAGACTTTAAAGGATAAAAAAAAAATTTTTTATTAAGTTTAAATGACAAAATTGAAGATAAATACTATGACTATTACATTGTCCATATGAGAGTATTGTATATTTAATATATCCTACCCTGCATGCAATTTAAACCCTACTTATTGTACATGTAATCCAACATTCAAACAATGAGAAATAGAAAACTTCCCAAATTAAAGTTGCATTTTTATGAATGTAGGAAGGAGAGTTGAGGGTTAGATTGCAGATCCAGGTAGGTTTTCTCTTATGGGCTCGACATGTTGCGCGTCCGAGTAACGCTTCTTCAGGAGCTAAGAATAGCTCTGCTGAATACATGTAAAATATATAACAATAAGTACATATACAATATAGACAAAAACATATTTTAGAATATGGTACCATACATTTAATAGATAATAAAATATGTTCCGACCAACTATAATGATCACATGGGAGAGCCCATAGCTAAACCAGTTACAGTGTCTCTGATTACTGCCAAACCAGTCAGTGTTGCCAACCTACCAGATTGAAATTTACTGACACAACACCCAAAAGTTACTGGCACAGCCAAGTTTTTACTGGCATTTCCAAAGAATTAGTTTAAAGTGCAAATTTCAGTATTTAGGCTACAAACAAATACAATATGCAATTAGCACTGTGGTTTAAGGCAAAAACATATTTCCTATTTTATTTTCGAAATAGTAAGTAAGTAGCTCAGGGACAGGACTCAGGAGGGCATGAAATTTGAATAGGCGGCACATGCGCATAAAATCGACTCTCACGGTGACACAGACAGCAGTGTGCAGCAGCACAGAAGATGACGTCCCTCGAACATGACATATCCCCTCCTCAGTCACAGTGACAATCTCCCTCCATGCCAGGTGGTCCCTTCAGTCCAACTCAAGTCCAAACAGCACCGACAGTCCCACTCCTGGCTTGCTTTCCTCCCATTCCGTAGGCCCGCGCCCAAGGCTGCGGTTGCTCCGCTCAGTTCTCTTGCACCATGACATCACTCGACACTCTCAGGCACTGCCTTCACCACATCCTCCCCCCTGCCAGTGCCGCCCGAACGCACTGTAGCAATCGATGAATGGTCTCTGCCAGCTCCGGGCCGAAAACGCTGCGTGCGCATTTTCGAGCCGAGCTTCACAGCCATATTTTTACTGGCAACCTTTTCCTGTCACTGACATTTACTGGCAGGAGAAAAGTGCCCATTTTTTACTGGCTGCCAGTAAAAATACTGACGGTTGGCAACACTGAAACCAGTTAGTGTCTCTGATCACTACAACACCAGTTAGTGTTGCCTCTGCCTGCTGCTTGGACCAGTCCTTTGCCTGTTTGCTGACCATCTTGTGTGGCCTGAACTGACCCATCTACACATCCCACTGACTATGTTCCTGCAAGACACCAGGTCTGTGAAGATGACATTTCTAGGGGTAGCCATATACCAGTAGGCTAGGCTTGCTTGGCTTATAGGAACTGGGACTGCTATAGGTGATGTTACACTAAGCCATATTCCCTGACCACTCATATTGAGGTGGTCATTACAGTACAATGATTTTGACACAATTGGTTGATTTGTATGATATGCAAGATACAATATCCAGTACATAATCAGTCCAGACAGTGAAAGTCTCAAACATGGAGTATCCCATACTCATGAGGAGTAGCAGCATGTGTCTTGGGGTGAAATTTCCATGCTGCATGTGAGAAATATCTTAATAAATTGCCAAATTTCTGTAAAAAATACATTTTCTTTCCACACTTTCCCTTAAAGAGGAGGGCCCATCCAAAAAATAAATAAATAAAAGTCAGCAGCTACAAATATTGCAGCTGCTGACTTTTAATTGGACACTTACCTGTCCCTGGGTCCAGCGATGCGGGGGATCGAAGCCCCGCTCGTTTCCCCCTCCATTCAGCAGCGCCGGCATTGCAACTGTGGGCGCCGGGCTGTGGCTTCACAGCCTGGCACTCACTGCGCATGCTCGAGCGGCGCCGCGTGCTGTGATTGGCCGTCAGTCACGTGGGACCTGTAATGGGTCCCAGATGATTGACAGGAGGGAGGGAGCAGAGCCGATCCCTTCCTGTGCCGAGGGGGAAGTGATGTCACCAGCCCAGGCACTGGAAGAGGCAGATTACGAGGGACCACCTAGCAACAGGCATTTAGATGTAATTAAAAAAAAAAATTTTCCAAATGGTTTTTTTTTATTTTTTTTTTAGGCAGTCATGTTTTTTTTTTTTTTTTTAGGGTGGAACACCACTTTAAATTGTGGCAATAAAACGAAGTCTTCAAAGGACTCAGTATGCCTCTCAAAAAATACCTTGGGGTGTTTACTCTCTAAATTGTGCTCATTTTATGGGCGTTTCCATTGTCTTTGAGTTCCAGGGCATCAAAAAATGTGATAGGTAGTCAGGAAATTATCGTTACCTGAAGGTGCTTCTTGGAATTTGGGCCTCTCTATGTGGCCAGGCTGTGAAAAAGTCTCACACATGTGGAATCTCCATACTCAGGAGGAGTAGCAAAATGTGTTTTGGGTGTAATTCTAAGGAGACTGATGATGTGTGTTGGGAATATCTTATTGAGTGAGAACTTTATATATAAAAAAAAAAAATCATTTTCTTTCCTACATTTCCCAAAAACTTGTGGCAAAAAATGACATTTTTAAAAGACTCACTATGTCTTTCAGAAAATACCTTGGAGTGTTCACTTTCAAATTTAAAATCACCACAAACACCATCCTGCAAAAACAGAAACACGTAACAGCAACACACTGGAATAGATCACAGAAGAAACTTCACTCTGATCTCTTCAAAACTACATTATCGAGCAAAATTCTCTTGCTAAATTCAAACCTCTCAACAGAACAAACGCTCAACTCCCTAAACAATGTATTACTACAAACAGCAGACTTCGTGGCGCCAAAACGTAGAACACTCATCCGCAAAAAAAACTCCAGCTGGTTCAACGGTACTCTCACCCTACTCAAGCAAGAACGTAGAAGAGCTGAAAGAGCATGGAGAAGAAATCCTACCAAGGAAAACCATGCTAACTACAAAGCACTCACGGGGAAATACCACAAGGCAATCTTTAAAGCCAAAAAAGAACATTTCTCAGACACCATCTCTTCCGCCTTAAACCGTCCGCGGGAACTGTTCAAAATAGTGGCTCAGTCTATGAACCCGACCTGCTTAGAGCCCCCAGGAAATGATACTCAAGAATTCTGCAATGAGTTATCAGATTTCTTCATCGACAAAATCGACAACATTCGGAAATCAATCCATCAGAAAACAACGATCACCCTCACTGAACCAAAGCAAAAAGAAGATATCGACACAAACATCACTCAACCACCGAATTTCATTTTGTCCCCAATCACCATAGACACAACCAAAAACATCATCAGAAGCCTTCGAGACAGCACATCACCGAACGACATCATCCCCACTAAACTGCTTAAAGAATGTTCCAACATCTTGGCTCCCATCCTAACACAGCTCATAAATCAATCATTTAAAGAAGGGACTGTGCCAACCTCCCTCAAGCAAGGCATCGTCAAACCTCTGCTAAAGAAAGCCAATCTCGACCCTAAGGACCCTAACTGCCGCAGACCAATAACTAGCCTCAACGCCATCTCCAAGATTATGGAGAAAGCGGTGGTACAACAGCTACAACGCCACCTGGACACACACCAACTCCTGGACCCTCTGCAATCAGGCTTCCGCCCAGGCCATGGCACAGAAACAGCACTTCTCAAAATATGGGATGATGCCCTTGAAGCAGCAGACGACGGAGAACAGAGTCTCCTGGTACTGTTAGACCTTAGCGCAGCATTCGACACAGTAAACCACAACACTTTACTCGTCCGCCTCGCTGAAGTAGCAGGAGCAACAGGTTCTGCTCAAAAATGGTTTACATCCTTCCTAGAGAATCGCTCCCAGACAGTGAAACTAGGTACATTCACCTCGGAAACCCGGGCAGTCTCCTGCGGAGTCCCTCAAGGATCACCCTTGTCACCAGTACTATTCAACATATACATCCGCCCACTTCTCAATATCATCAGGAAAACTGATCTTTGTTTCCACTCATACGCTGACGACACCCAACTCTACCTTCGTATCAACGGACAAAAAGATCATCATCAGCAATTACAGAAATGCCTCTCCTTAATAGACGACTGGATGACCACTAGCTCCCTCAAACTCAACGGATCAAAAACAGAACTTCTTCTCCTACAAGCTAACAAAAATTCCAAAATAAAGACTACATGGACACCTCCCACCATCCTTGGACAGACCATCTCCCCAAGCACCAAAGCCAGGAGTCTCGGAGTCATTTTTGACTCAGGAATGACAATGGATGCACAAATAGGATCAGTGGTGAGCGGATCCCACCATCTCCTCCGCCAACTACGTAGACTCATCCCCTTCATCCCAGAAGAGGACAAAGCGGCAGTTGTGGGAACAATCATCAATTCCCGACTCGACTACGCAAATTCGCTCTACGTAGGACTACCCCAATATCAGCTTGCGCGCTTACAACTCATCCAAAACACGGCGGCAAGACTGTTAACAGGAAAAAAACCCTGGGAATCCATCTCCCCCTCCCTAAAGAGCCTACACTGGCTAACCGTGAAGAAACGGATCACATTCAAGACCCTCTGCCTCACCCACAAATGCGTACAAGGAAACGCCCCACCATATCTCCGCGAGAAAATAAAACACTATACACCGAATCGCAGTCTTCGATCAGCTAACCAAAACCTCCTTACCATTCCCAAATACCGCTACAAAGCAAAGGGAGAACGAAGATTCGCAGTCCAAGGACCCCGACTATGGAACGCTCTTCCTACCAACATCCGCATGGAAGAAAACCACCAGGCCTTCAGAAAAAAACTAAAGACCTTCCTTTTCTGAGAAGCTAACATCAGAGAATGCATCCAGCGCCTTGAGGCGATTCAGTTCGCATTTGTAGCGCTTTATAAATCATTCATTCATTCATTCATTCATTCCAAAATAGTCATTTGTGGGTGTTTTCACTGTCCTGGTGGTCCAGGGCCTCCAAAAATGTGATAGGTAGTCAGGAAATTAGATGTGAAATGTAAGCCTACCGAGGGTGTGTTTTTGGGGGTCACATGACTTTTTTTTAAAAAAGATGCTGGTTGTTATGGAGCTGGCACCCACTGGTGTGCTTAACAACCAGCCAATCACTCCTTTGAAGGTGGAACCAGCCAATCACTGGTTGTTAAAGATGACGGCGGGTCCATTAATCACTGGTTGTTAAGGACATTGGTGGGTGCCGGATACTTAGCAACCAGTGAATAGCAGAGCCAGCACCCGCTGGCATCCTTAATAATCAGCTATTCACTGCATATGCTTTGCATTAAATTTAAAAGCAATGCATTTAAAATGCGCTATGCAGTGTGAACTTAATAAAGTGATGAGTACAGAGCCAGAAAACAGAAATAGATTTTTTTTTTGTTTATAGCCGGGACACAGCTGTGTCTGCCCACTGGTGGATACAAGCAACTGAAACTCACAAAGGAAGAAAACACAATAGTGCTCTCCGTAGTAAAGTATTTATTGCTAGGAATAAAATACACTCACTTGCATACAGATCACAGAAACATAGAAGAGCGATGGTCGAAAAAGACAAAGTGGTCTATTGAGTCTGCCTCATTTTTTAAACACATATATATATATATATATATATATATATATATATCTATAGATATATATATATATCTATAGATATATATATATATATATATATATATATAGATATATAGATATATATATATATATATATATATATATATATATATATATATATATATATATATATATATATATCTATAGATATATATATATATATATATATATATAGATATATATAGCTATACATATATCTATATCTATATAGATATATCTATATCTATATAGATATAGATATAGATATATAGGTTTTGGAGGTTTTTTTATTTGGCTGATTATAGATTCATGTATGTCCCAAACATGTTTGAATCAAACAAGATTACAGTCACGGGGTTGCCTCCTGAGGGCAGCGTGACATATCATCAAATAACTTCTGCAGGAGCTCCGCTATGCAACGATCTCCTCCAGGCAGTAAGCTTGTTAGCCAGAGGAGATCAATGTACAGGCGTTATTTGATGACATGTAGCACTGTCCTCATGAGGCCACCCCATGACTGAAAGCTAGTTTGATCTACTTAGTGAGTGTATTTACATTTTAGCAATAAAAACGTTACTTTAGAGAGCCCTGTGTTGTTTCTTCCATAGGTTATGATCCTGGAGTCGGAGAAGCTTGCATCCACCAGTGGGAAGACAGCCGTATCCTTTTCACCTAAAGGTCATATTATAAAGGTGAGGGAATGCCCATAAGAGTTTGCTTTGGCTTTAGCATGATGACTTTCATTTTTGTTTAACTGGACAATGTACAGTGGGGACGGAAAGTATTCAGACCCCCTTAAATTTTTCACTCTTTGTTATATTGCAGCCATTTGCTAAAATCATTTAAGTTCATTTTTTTCCTCATTAATGTACACACAGCACCCCATATTGACAGAAAAACACAGAATTGGTGAAATTTCTGCAGATTTATTAAAAAAGAAAAACTGAAACATCACATGGTCCTAAGTATTCAGACCCTTTGCACAGTATTTAGTAGAAGCCCCTTTTGATCTAATACAGCCATGATTCTTTTTGGGAAAGATGCAACAAGTTTTTCACACCTGGATTTGGGGATCCTCTGCCATTCCTCCTTGCAGATCCTCTCCAGTTCTGTCAGGTTGGATGGTAAACGATGGTGGACAGCCATTTTTAGGTCTCTCCAGAGAAGCTCAATTGGGTTTAAGTCCAGGCTTTGGCTGGGCCATTCAAGAACAGTCACGGATTTGTTGTGAAGCCACTCCTTCGTTATTTTAGCTGTGTGCTTAGGGTCATTGTCTTGTTGGAAGGTAAACCTTCGGCCCAGTCTGAGGTCCTGAGCACTCTGGAGAAGGTTTTCGTCCAGGATATCCCTGTACTTGGCCGCATTCATCTTTCCCTCAATTGCAACCAGTCATCCTGTCCCAGCAGATGAAAAACACCCCCACAGCATGAGGCTGCTACCACCATGCTTCACTGTTGGGACTGTATTGGACAGGTGATGAGCAGTGCCTGGTTTTCTCCACACATACCGCTTAGAATTAAGGCCAAAAAGTTTTATCTTGGTCTCATCAGACCAGAGAATCTTACTTCTCACCATCTTGGAGTCCTTCGGGTGTTTTTTTAGCAAACTCCATGCGGGCTTTCATGTGTCTTGCACTGAGGAGAGGCTTCCGTCGGGCCACTCTGCCATAAAGCCCCGGACTGGTGGAGGGCTGCAGTGATGGTTGACTTTCTACAACTTTCTCCCATCTCCCGACTGCATCTCTGGAGCTCAGCCACAGTGATCTTTGGGTTCTTTTTTACCTCTCTCACCAAGGCTCTTCTCCCCCGATAGTTCAGTTTGGCCGGACGGCCAGCTCTAGGAAGGGTTCTGGTCGTCCCAAACGTTTTCCATTTAAGGATTATGGAGGCCTCTGTGCTCTTAGGAACCTTAAGTGCAGCAGAATTTTTTTTGTAACCTTGGCCAGATCTGTGCCTTGCCACAATTCTGTCTCTGAGCTTTTCAGGCAGTTTCTTTGACCTCATGATTCTCATTTGCTCTGACATGCACTGTGAGCTGTAAGGTCTTATATAGACAGGTGTGTGGCTTTCCTAATCAAGTCCAATCAGTATAATCAAACACAGCTGGACTCAAATGAAGGTGTAGAACCATCTCAATGATGATCAGAAGAAATGGACAGCACCCGAGTTAAATATATGAGTGTCACAGCAAAGGGTCTGAATACTTAGGACCATGTGATATTTCAGTTTTTCTTTTTTAATAAATCTGCAAAAATGTCAACAATTGGGGTGCTGTGTGTACATTAATGAGAAAAAAATTAACTTATATGATTTTAGCAAATGGCTGCAATATAACAAAAAGTGAAAAATTTAAGGGGGTCTGAATACTTTCCGTCCCCACTGTACATCGTTTTGTTGACCTTTTTTTTAATGGTGCAGCATTCCTCTTACATGTCCCAATGATAATTGTACATTAATGGGTTCAGACCACCGATCCGTGGTAAATGATAATGGTATTTGGCAAAGGCAATGCCGGGTCTCTCATAGTCTCATCAAAGTTCACCAAAGATATATAGGCGGAAGAAGGACAGAGGTCTGCCAAAGTCAAGATTAATAATAATAAAACATTTAATAAGTATTTGTTGTACCTCAGACTGATACAGTGAGTGAGCTCTGAATACAGCCATCGCAAGGTAAGTTCACATTCATTTGTCTGATTCTAATTTCCATTTCCTATAGAAATGTATGTAAGCCATAAGCATGTACTTCTAATTTTGGATGGAGTCGGAGAGAATTTAAACTTATGTCTGGTGATGAATTGTCCCTGGGTCAGGAAGTATGGGGACATCTTTCTAATAGAGCCCTAGGAAGTAGTAAAAGCATAACAGAGGTTCTCATCTGCACTGCCCAGATCTGTACACCTGCTGTGCCCATTATGAGGGGTTCCCACCATCCCTGTGCTGAGTTCTGGGTCTGTACACCTACTGTGCCCATTATAAGGGGTTAATTTTGTTTATTGAAAAATCTTACAAACAACAACTTATATACAATAAAACCATAATAAATAAATAAAACAGATTTACAAAATAATTGAATATGATTATACAAAACAAGAACATAATAAATGGTACAAACCAAATTGCGCACAACATAATCCCTACGGGAGAGCCAGACTAAGGAACATCGCCGTCACCATGCATGAAGCCTTTTATCAAAAATATATTTCATCTTGAAAATCTAGGGGAGTGAATCAAGAATACAAAGAAAAGCCGCACACCCAGAGATCAACAGGCAGCAGCTACAGAGTCCTGATATTCCACCACGCCCTTATCCAGGCCTCCTGCCACCACCTGTCTTTCTCAAGACCCTGAAACTTCCAAACCCCACCCAGAATGTCCTGCACCACCACTTCGACAGGGAGGATTTTACTCCGTAAGGATACCTGACACCGTGCACTCCACGTGAAATAACGGACTACTAGACTAACTAGAAAAAGTGTTTCCAAATCATAATCCCAATGAGTCTGGAATGCCCCATACACCCACTCTGCATAACTCATATGGGGGAGGAAGGGTATACTCAGAGCCCTCCCCACCCTCTTGTACACCTCTATATTAAAAGGGCATTGAAGTAGAAAGTGATCCATGGACTCCACCACTCCTCCACACTCTACTCCCGGGCAGCCCCGATCACTCATGGAAAGAAACTTCAAGTTGCCCTTCACATAATAGTTTTCCATGAAAGGCAAGCCAAGCCTGATCCCTAAACTTCATTGGGATTCTCTCCAAATGAATCAATCGCAAACCCACCCCCAAAACCAGGCTTGGGCAATCCCTCAAGGTCAGTGGCTCGCAAAAAGCAGAGCTCATGATCCGCTTCTCAAGAAGTTTCCTTGGAAGAGATCTGACTTCTCCTGCTGTTACTTGCCACTGCCGAAGCATTTTCCAACACGGGGCAACATAAGCCAGGAGCTGTTCATGCTTGACCCTCAGGCTTTTCACTGGCCCACCATTTTCCCAGTCTCGCAGAAAGGGCCTAAACCAGGACTGGAAAATACCAACCCACCCAGGCGGTCTCTCTGCCAACATGTTACCAAGATTATACTTCACAAACAAAAAGACTACAGGGTTGACCATCCCTAGACCACCCTCCCACCTAGGAAGGTAAGTCACATTCCTTTTGACAAGTTTTATTCTGTTCCCCCATAACAGCTGGAAGAAACAACTATAGATCCTGGTATAAAGAGAAACTGGCAAAATGCAAACAAAACTGACATACAGAAAAATCGGAATCAGGTAAGTCTTGATCAGATCAACCTTTTCCCTCAAGGAAAGCTGCCAACCTTTCCAGCTTGCCACCTTGGCATCGGCATTCTCCAGCCTGTTCACCCAATTTGCATGACCATAGTCACCTGGGCCAAATTCAATGCCTAGAACTCGAATTTTTTGTTGGGGATCCGGGAGGTCAAAGCTCTCACCTTCCATGCCCATCCAGAAAGCTTCACACTTGTCCTGGTTGACCTTTGAACCTGATGCCTCTGCATACTGCCCTATCACTGAGACCACCTCCTGTGCCTCCCCAGTCCCAGAGATAAAAACAGAAACATCATCAGCATAGGCCACAACCTTCAAAGGAGGCTCACCAGCGATGCCCAAAGGTACCCCACACAATGGTCCACTCTCTAGCCTTCTAATGAAGGGGTCGATTGCAAACACATATAGCAGAGGACTAAATGGACACCCCTGACGCACACCCGAGCTAAACCGCAAAGGGCTGCCCGACCCAACCATTAACCAGAGGAAAGCTTTCAGCCCCTTTGTACAAAATCTTGAGCCAATCAATGAAACCCCCCTCCAGGCCATATTTGTCAAGAAGGAGCCACAAGTACTCATGATTAACCCGATCAAAGGCCTTAGCCTGATCCAATGTCAGCAAAAATTTTACCCCAACCAGCAGCCCTACAATGCTCCAAGGCCTCCCGGACAGCTAACACCGCTGAGAAAGTGCTTCTACCTTGGACCGAAAAAGTGCTGGTGGCGGGATAACAAACTGCCTGCAACTGGTGATAATCGCCAGAAGAAAATCTTTGCCAGTATCTTTCTATCGACATTAAGAAGGCTAATGGGGCGCCAATTCCCAATCATCGAAGGATCTTTACCCTTTGACAGAAGGATCACTGCAGATTGCCTCATGGAGGAAGGGAGAGAACTCTCATTCAAACAGCCATTAAAAACCTCCGCAAGGTAGGGAGCCAGGATCGTCTTAAAACATTTATAGAACTCGGCTGTCAAACCATCTGGCCCTGGCGTTTTCTTGATGGCTAGTTTATCAATAGCCTGGATTACCTCATCTGCAGTGATTTCATCTGTCAAATTCATCAAAGGAACATTACTTTCTAGTCTGGTGTAGAGTCCAAAAAACCCAACATCCTTGTCCGATCAAGGTTCCTTCCTCCCAGGAGATCGGCATAGTATGACCTGACAACCTCCAGGATCCCTGAACTAGACGTCGTCAGAGAGCCTGTACTGTCCCTCAGGCCATTGACCGTCTTAACTGCTACGCTCTGTTTACAGTTCTGGTTGGTACAGACAAATGCAGATAATAAATTAATTAAATACAAATCCAATAATATATAATTGTCATAATAGATGTAGACATTCAATAAAATTAAAGTTAGGTTAAAGGGTCAGGGGGTTCCCACCATCCCAGTCATCTCATGGAGTCCAACACAAAACATCTCTTTCCTCTGAAGTCTTCCAGCTTCCAGCACACACGTTGCTCCTTTTTCTCCCCCCCAAAAAAACTGTCCTTTTTGTCTGACCACATGCTTGTTTAAAAGTCCTAATCCCTTCCTCCATACTTCCTGTACATCATATCCTGTAAAGAGCATCCTCTGCTGAGCTCATAAACTAGTCTGACTGGATCATATCAATAGGGGAGGCTTAGCTGCTAAAACAGCACATGACCTTAAAATCCAACAATGAAATATCTATGCTAATAAATCACCCAAAAATATCCATAGACTTGCAGACCAATAGGGACATTCTGGAGCATTTGCTTAGAACTCAGAAATAAAAAGATTACATGGGACTTTATATGTACCTCCTTTGGTATAATGTAAACAAAAGCAAACTCTTTATATATAAAAATATAACTTTTTATTTAGAAATATCACAAACATTAAAAGAGAAGATTAATAAAAAAATCAACATAAGTTAGCCATCCAGAATAGTGCGTTTGACACTGTTGATAATATATTGTATTATCATATGATATGATGTGATATGATAATACAATATATTATGACATGATAATACAATAACAAAACCACAAAAGAGGGCGCTTCCCTGGATGTTATTAAACAAAAATGAATAGCGGTAATACCAGCCAACCAGCTGCCCCTTTAAGGGTTAACAACACCACTAAAATAGCAAAAAACAGAAAAGCAGGCGCTTGATTGCTAACTATGCGTATACAGTACTTAAATCAATGTACAAACAAGTAGTAAAGAAAAAGAAAAAGGAGTGACCCCATTGAACCGGGTTATATCATGTATATGCCTCCATCCCTATATATATATATATATATATATATATATATATATATATATATATATATATATAAAGAAAAGGGAAAAAAATTGGGACTTTAAATGAGGCATGTATAAATGCATAATGAAATGAAAAATAACTAGTTGTAAATGGGCTACATGTCCTGGTTCCTATTGGGAACACCATGTAACCGTAGAATTACAAGTATAAAATAATTAATAACTCCAATCAATTAAATACAATTAATAAATGTGATATAATTAATATTTAATACATGATTTCCTCGAAAAAGGAACATAATAAATAGTAGTAATAATAATCATAATCATATTGACATATTTAACATTAATAATTAATAAAAATGATTGGTACAGACAAATGCAGGTAATAAATTTAAATAAATATAAATCCAATAATTATAATTGTCATAATAGATGTAGACATGCAATAAAATTAACAGAATTCATAACTTTAATTTTATTGAATGTCTACATCTATTATGACAATTATATATTATTGGATTTGTATTTAATTAATTTATTATCTGCATTTGTCTGTACCAATCATGTTTATTAATTATTAATATTAAATATGTCAATATGATTATGATTATTATTACTAGTATTTATATTAGTACAAAAATAAAATAAGTGATAATAAAAATAATCCCACAAAGGAAAACTAAAGCAGTTACCAAAAATAAAAAAAACATCAAACTAATGATATTTTTTACATAAATAAAATAATTTGTGCTAAAATAGTGATGATAAAGAAAACATCATATCATAAATAAGTGCAACAAAAAGATAATTGATCCACCAAAGAAGGCAAAAATTTGTGATAAATAGTGAAAACAACTAAAATAAAACACTAAATGACATCCAAGCACTATTTACCACCATAAATAATGAAAGAATGAATGTATATGAAGTCCCATCATAAGCGGTGCAAAAATTAAATTTGAAAGAATAAATAGTCCATGAACATGGTAGAGATGCTAATCCAGAAAATGTGGTAAAGATAGGTTTAATCTCCCAAATGCTTAGCACACCCGAGTGAGTAATGAGGCCCCTTATCGACTCAGATGACCACACAGGTGGTCTCACCAGGCACAGGGAATATAAAGGTCTCCCAAGAACCTATAGCGGCATTGGTAGTAATGGCTAGATCTGTGATAAAAAAGATCCAGTCAGTAGAGCATATACCAGATTTGGATAAAAGATTTAAAATGTCCCGGCATCTCCACAGGCTTCCCGCTGTTCATTTTCTTTCTATCGGTCTCGGAAAGGAAAATGTAGTAACGTCAGCGTCACAGGCCCTTCCCTACGCATTTCGTCAGTATAGGACGTTGTCTGGGGGTTGGCCAAAGTGACGCCGCCACTACGCTTAGGGTATAAATAGTACTGCGGCACCATCTTAGATACTGGCCGCAACATGTAAAAGATAGGAAGCAAGAATGGGCGCCGCCATATTAGCAACTAGCTGCCCAAACAAATAGGTATGACTTAACATAGGAAGCCAGATGTATAAAGAAGAAAGTGGCATCTAGTGGCAAAAAGTTATACTGAACCAATGGATGGCAAATGTAACACACAGGAAGACAAATGGAACGTCACATGATATACATAACATTCTCATAATTATAAATACCGGTAAATAGAACGGGGATAATAAAAAGTATATAGATAATAAAATAACAAAAGACAATAACATTGGACCAAATCAAATGAAATTATAACTACTGAAAATTATTAAAAAATATTTTATTATATTAAAAGATAAATAATAATTGTTAAGAATTATTATTAAAAGAATTAATGTCCCAATCAACGTTGAGGCCAAAGGGCACATAACTTTTCACATCGAAGATCCATCTTGTTTCAAGCCTGGAAATAGCTCTAACTTTATTAATGCCTCTCCAATGAGATTGAAGTTTGGCCAGAGCTACAAAGAGGGTTCCTTTGATTTTTTTTTCGTGATATTTAGCATAATGTCTGGATAAATTGTGTTTGCTAAAACCACGTCTAATATTGCCCACATGCTCAGACAGACGCACATCAAGGGCCCGTTTAGTGCGTCCTATGTATTGTTTGGAGCATGGGCACTGTATCCTATACACTACGTACTCAGTAGAGAACGTAATGAATGACTCAATACTGTAAACTTTATTAGTTTGAGTTGATTGGAAGCTTTCACATCTACGTCCTCTAAACGCATTAATCTGACAGATGTCACACCTTCTACAAGGATGAAAACCATTCATGGATGGAAAAAAGGAGATAGTTTTAGGAGGATCTACAACATTTGGAACGATCCAAGAAATTACCGCCAAACCAAAAATAAATATGGCTTGTGGCAAAAGCCAAAAGTTTCAGGATAAAGTCCCTCTGTATTGGTGGCAGGGGATAATCCTGCTCAAGATAGAACTTAGCTGCCTCAAAACCATGCAATGTTAACCCTTTGTTTTTTTTTATACATTATTACTACTATTTATTATGTTTCTTTTTCATGGAAATCATGTATTATATATTAATTATATGATACAACATACATCATACTGTATATTACATTTATTAATTGTATTTAATTGATTGGAGTTATTAATTAATTTATACTTATAATTCTACGGTTACATGGTGTTCCCAATAGGAACCAGGACATGTAGCCCATTTACAACTAGTTAGTTTTCATTTCATTATGCATTTATACATGCCCAATGTACAAACAAGTGAATGCCTAGTTGCTCAATATATGTATACAATACTTCACTCACTATACGTATGTCATAATGCCATTACTCATAAACTATAAAACCATAGGCTAAAACAGTCCATATGTGATAAAATATGTAAATATAGCAAGTTGCTAGGAGAAAGTCCCAATCACCACTTCATCCACCGTGTGTGACTTACACCCCTTTAACACTGGGGCATTTTTCAGGCGCTTTTGGGCTAAAAATAGCGCTAGTAAAGTGCCTAAAATAACACCGCCCCTGCAGTTGCAGTGTGAGAGCCTGAGTACTTTCACACTGGGGCGCAGGATGTTGAAGTCCTCCAAGCAGCATCTTTGGGGCGGTGAAGAAGCAGTGTATACACCGCTCCTCCACAGCTCCTGCCCATTGAAATGAATGGGCACCGCTGCCGAAGCGCCTGCAACTCGCCTCAGCAGCAGTGCTACACGGGCAAATTTAACCCTTTATGCGGCCGCTAGTGGGAGTTAAAAGCGCCCCACTAACTGCCGAATTGCGCCGCTAAAATGACAGTAAAACGCCGCTAAAACTAGCAGCGTTTTACTGTCAACGCCCGCCCGCTCCAGTGTGGAAGCAGTCTAATTGTAATAACCAGGGCTGCTGTTAGAAATCACGGAGCCCATACAGCCTACCGGACAGGGCCCCCTTCCCCTGGCCGAAAGTGACTGAGGACATGAATGAATAGGAAGCCCTCCGAGACTTCCTGCTCATTCACAAACTAAAGCATAGTAACGAATGGATACAAGAATGATTGGTACTGATCGCTCACTGTGTTCATTCAGGAATGGAAAAAGCCAGTAAATTAAATATTTACCAGCCCCTTCCCCCGCTCTCTATCCTGAAACATCCCCCTGTGTGCCGGCAGGAGAGGAGGGAAGTGGGGAGGAAGGGGCACACAGGGGGGCTATGTGCTAGAAGCAGTCCCCCTGCAGTGCAGCTGGAGGGAGAAAGAAGAGGAGAAGCTGGCAGCTCTGCAAGGGGAGGCAGAAGAGGATTGGTGTCTGCAATAAGACAGTACGGGAGAAAGAAAAATCACCGCTCCACGGAGGTCAATCAGGAACCTCTCCTCCAAACCGGAAGCCTCACGTGCCGGCAATGCTAGTAACGATAAATGTGAGAAAAGTCCTGGACAGCCGCACTCAAAATGATAATCGCCTTTATTGATAAAAACAACAAAAGTACATGCCACAGCAAGAAGTACAGGAAATCTGACGCATTTCACACTATAGTTAGTGCTTAATCATAGCTATGATTAAGCACTAACTATACTATGAAAAGCATCAGATTTCCTGTACTTCTTGCTGTGGCATGTACTTTTGTTGTTTTTATCAATAAAGGCGATTATCATTTTGAGTGTGGCTGTCCAGGACTTTTCTTACATTTATTATTAATAAGACAGTACAGCCGGACCACCTGCTCAGCAGGTCCCTGGGCCCCCCTTTTGAACTGATGGGGGTCTGGGCCCAGTACAGGAGGGCTGGCTGTACTGCCTTATCAGGTAATGACTACCTCTTAGTGCAATGATAAGTGTTCTCTCCACACCCCAAGTGAAGTGTGCGCTTATCAGATATAAATGGCGGACAAATCATCTGCCCTGCGTTCCAGATGGGCTGAAGCTGAATGATTGTCTAACCAGGTATGACGATGTGGCTCAGTTTAAATGCATTTCACGTGTAACCTGTCCTCAGGGTGCTCAGCCGGTGCCATTTTTTTGGAGCCTTTTATAGCTTCTCTTGGGCTCTTTTCACACCTAGGCATTTTTTGGACGTTTTTCTGCTCTAAGCCTCAGCTCTTAAAACGCCCAACAAAACAAATCCTGTAAATTTCAATGGCCCCTGTTCACATCTGAGCGTTCTGTCACCTAAAGCAAAACGCCGTCGCTCAAAAAAGTACAGGAGCTTCTTTTTTGGTAGATTACAGGCGTTTTTCATTCTTTTACATTGGTGACCTTTTGACCTGTACAAAATCGCAGTAAAAATTGTGCGACTTTCTGCCTGAAAAAAATATGCTCAGGTGTGAACGGAGCATAGGAAGTCAATTGGATCAATTTAAATTTACTTCTCAACAAAAAGCTAGAACCAAATATTTTATGTAAGCGGGCTGTATATGTTGATATAAAATTGCCACATACATGTTCAATATATAAACAAATCATTATATAAAAACACATCATTAAATTAAAACACATCATTTAATATCCCAAATACAACAGGTAAAGACGCTTGTAAAAAAACTTTTTATACAATATCTCACAAAAGTGAGTACACCCCTCACATTTTTTGTAAATATTTTCTTCTATCTTTTCATGTGACAACACTGAAGAAATGACACTTTGCTACAATGTAAAGTAGTGAGTGTACAGCTTGTATAACAGTGTAAATTTGCTGTCCCCTCAAAATAACTCAACACACAGCAATTAATGTCTAAACCGCTGGCAACAAAAGTGAGTACACCCCTAAGTGAAAATGTCGAAATTGGGCCCAAAGTGTCAATATTTTGTGTGGCCTCCATTATTTTCCAGCACTGTCTTAACCCTCTTGGGCATGGAGTTCACCAGAGCTTCACAGGTTACCCCTGGAGTCCTCTTCCACTCCTCCATGACAACATCATGGAGCTGGTGGATGTTAGAGACCTTGCGCTCCTCCACCTTGCATTTGAGGATGCCCCACAGATGCTCAATAGGGTTTAGGTCTGGAGACATGCTTGGCCAGTCCATCACCTTTACCCTCAGCTTCTTTAGCAAGGCAGTGGTCATCTTGGAGGTGTGTTTGGGGTCATTATCATGTTGGAATACTGCTCTGCGGCCCAGTCTCTGAAGGAAAGGGATCATGCTCTGCTTCAGTATGTCACAGTACATGTTGGCATTCATGGTTCCCTCAATGAACTGTAGCTCCCCAGTGCCGGCAGCACTCATGCAGCCCCAGACCATGACACTCCCACCACCATGCTTGACTTTGTACTCCTCACCTGGTTGCCGCCACACACGCTTGACACCATCTGAACCAAATAAGTTTATCTTGGTCTTATCAGACCACAGGACATGGTTCCAGTAATCCATGTCCTTAGTCTGCTTGTCTTCAGAAAACTGTTTGCTGGCTTTCGTGTGCATCATCTTTAGAAGAGGCTTCCTTCTGGGACGACAGCCATGCAGACCAATTTGATGCAGTGTGCGGCGTATGGTCTGAGCACTGACAGGCTGACCCCCCCACCCCTTCAACCTCTGCAGCAATGCTGGCAGCACTCATATGTCTATTTCCCAAAGACAACCTCTGGATATGACGCTGAACACGTGCACTCAACTTCTTTGGTCGACCATGGCGAGGCCTGTTCTGAGTGGAACCTGTCCTGGTAAACCGCTGTATGGTCTTGGTCACCATGCTGCAGCTCAGTTTCAGGGTCTTGGCAATCTTCTTATAGCCTAGGCCATCTTTATGTAGAGCAACAATTCTTTTTTTCAGATCCTCAGAGAGTTCTTTGCCATGAGGTGCCATGTTAAACTTCCAGTAACCAGTATGAGAGAATGAGAGTGATAACACCAAATTTAACACACCTGCTCCCCATTCACACCTGAGACCTTGTAACACTAACGAGTCACATGACACCGGGGAGAGAAAATGGCTAATTGGGCCCAATTTGGACATTTTCATTTAGGGATGTACTCACTTTTGTTGCCAGCGGTTTAGACATTAATGGCTGTGTGTTGAGTTATTTTGAGAGGACAGCAAATTTACAATGTTATACAAGCTGTACACTCACTACTTTACATTGTAGACAAGTGTCATTTCTTCAGTGTTGTCACATAGATAAGATAGAAGAAAATATTTACAAAAAATGTGGGGGTGTACCTACTTTTGTGAGATACTGTATATTAAATACTACCTCACTCATAATTTAATGATTTTAGTTTAAAATGATTGTAATGTTTCATTTTTTCTTTCTATTAAATAACAAACATGTTATACTTACCTGCTCTGGGCAGTGGATTTGCACAGAGCAGCCCCGATCCTCCTCTTCTCAAGTCCCTGGCCCCTCCCACCTGTTGAGTGCCCCCCACAGCAAGCAGCTTGCTACAGGGGGCACCGAGCTGCAGCTCCTTGTATCCATTCAGACACAGAGCTGCAGTTCGGCCCGTCCTCTCTCTCTCTCTCTTGATTGGCTAACTGAGTTTAATTGACAGCAGCGAGAGCCAATGGCGCAACTGCTGTGTCTCAGCCAATCAGGAGGGAGAGTCCCGGATGGCTGAGGCGCTTTTGGACATTGCTGAATAGAGATGAGGCTCAGGTAAGTATGAGGGGGGCTGAGGGGGGGGGCTGCTGAACACAAAAGGTTTTTTATCTTAATGCATAGAATGCATTGAGATAAAAAAAAAAATTCTGCCTTTACAATCCCTTTAATATAGCCTCCCTATTTTCATTATTATTAATTATGTTATGTGCCCCTACTTTGTTTGAAAAATATATATTATTTAGTAAATAGTGGCTATCAGTGGAACTTAGTGCCATCTAGTGTATACTGTGAAATCCTACAACTCATTAAAAACAATACAATCATAGGCGTGCGCAAGGGGTGTGCCAGGTGTGCCTGGGCACACCCTATTCCTGGAGTTGGCAACCCATCAATTGTGGGCAGGTGACAGGTAAGCCGCGATCCTTACTTGCCGACCCCCAGAACCTGGACAGGATAGGTGGCTAGAGTGGAAATTAAGGGACCGATCTGTATTTTCTTCTGCAGCAGCTGAAAGTAGGCTTCTCCTCTTCCTCTTGCCGATATTCAGCAGCCACGGGAGGAAAATACAGGGGATTGGTACCAATGTATGCCACCCCTCTTGTCCCAGTTCCTTTTCTTTCTGCTGCCCAGGTCCCCCTGTGTGTTCACCTGCTCCCCCCCCCATTGTGCTCCCCCTCCCATTGTTTTAGGATGACAAGTGGGGAAGAGGCCGGTTAACATGTCACAAAGGCATATGCGTTGGAGCTTTGAGGTGCACACCCTAATACAATAGTCTGCGCACACCTATGAATACAATTAATACAATGTACTGTTTAATAACCATTGGCTCATGTTTTTTTCATGTATATTGCATTAATATGTCTATTGTTACATTATTCCATAATAGGATCTAAGGCCCTGATGAAGAGAGGTCTGCCCACAAAATGCGTTGGCCTGAATAAACAGATCTTGAGACCAGAAAGCGCACTATTCTAGATGGCTAACTTATGTGGATAATTTTAATTATCTTCTCTTTTAAAGTTTGTAATATTTTTAAATAAAATGTTATATTTGTATATATATATATATATATATATATATATATATATATATATATATATTTGTATATATATTGTATATATAGTTTGTTTTTATAAACAAGGAGGTACATATAAAGTCCCATGTAATCCCTTTATTTCTGCATCCAATGCTTTAGGGATGGAATCTCCTAGGGGCTAAGATTATAAAACTCCTTACCCCCATATAGAAAAATCTGCTTAGAACTTCAGATTTCTACGACTCGCAGTCTAATGATTGCTTCTGTACATAGTCACTTCTTCTTGTGCATTTTTTCCCATTATATTCTCAGTCTGAATAGTTGAAGTTTGGTACAGGTCCACTTTGAAGACAGACAGTTTTATCTTTCCCATACAGGATAAAGTGACAGTGTATCTGCAAAGGAAGCCCCACCCCCCCAAGGTCTCTATTATATATGTATGTATTTTTTTATAAAATAAATATTTTTTTCTTCTGTTTTATCATTCTAGGTGGTAATCTGAGTCCAAAATGGCGACACAGCTGTTTGAAGGAAAGGAGCATGCGTCGTATTATCAGAAATTCAGGTTTGAGCCAACGCAAGAAATAATAGACCTCATCTTCATTTATGTGGATGAAAAGGTGAGTGACGCCTTCTGTCCGGTATAGGCCACTTGTAAAATTTAAAAGAGAATTACTTTGCTTAGGTAAGCAGAACCACTCGAGCTATTTATTTTGTTTTTTCTTTTAAATTGTGGGTCTTTTTATGTTTGTAGCGCAAAAAATAAAATACCACTGAAAGAAAGCTCTATTTGTGGGGGGGGGGGAACAAAAAGGACATCAATTTTATTTCTGTACAGCGCTGCACGACTGCACAATCGTCAGTTGGAGTAACGCAGTGCCGTATCACAAAAAATGGCCTGGTCATGAAGGGGGGTAAAGCTTCTGATGCTGAAGTGGTTAACACCGGTCAAAGCGGGAAAAAAGGTGGTTTGTTTTTAGCTTTGTTACTTCTTTGTGCGGAAAGCCTTTGTTTATATGTATTAGTTTAATGTCGTAACCACTTCCCCTCCCCCACACCTGCTCACCCCCCCCTATGGAGCAGAGCAATTTCGACATTTCTGCTATGGACCTGATTATTTGGCAATAACTTTGTCATTACTTAAAGAGGAACTGCAGTCTGCTCACATAATTTGTCATAAAATCATCTTTTCCATTCTGAAGCTTCCCTCCAACCACTTTGCATATTTTATATATACTGTGATTCTGTACTTGCAAAATATGCTGCAGAAATCTCCCTCCACTGAGTCTGGCTGCATCCATTTCAACTGTGGGCAGCTGAAGCTGCTGCTTGTTCACTTCCTGGATTTACACAGACACGCACCTCCAGCTGCAGCTCTCATTGGCCCTCTTATGACTCATCTCCCCTCCTTCCTGAGAGTGAGAGAGAGAGCTGTGCATGATGTCATAAGCCTAGGCTAATGACCAGACAAGAAACAGGAAATGGGCTGTATAAGATATTTACTGGCAGAAACAAAAAACGGAAAATTGTATCATACCGTAATTTTACTTTCCTGGTGCCTATCAATGGCAGCATACCTGTGATAGAGCTCCGCCTCGACTCCTCCCTCAGGACTAGTGAATAGCATAAATTAAAGCCATAATCCCCCAACATTCTCTATAATAAAGAATACCGAGGGTGGGAGCGTATGCTGCCATGGATAGGCACCAGGAAAGGAAAATTACGGTAAGTATGATACAATTTTCCGTTTTCCTGGTGCCTCCATGGCAGCATACCTGTGATAAATAACTAGCTGACATGGGTGGGATAATGCTTAATAAGTATTTAATCGGTGTAGCAATCACTCTCGGTGAAGCTGCTGGTTTAAGCGGGCTTGTTACCTTCACTCTCCTTCCCTCTGTTTCACCGTCACCGGGTCTAGGGTTCCGTTGAGTTTACCTCTGGACGAGACACGCACCAACACCTGAGTACGTTTTCAATGCTTTATTAAACCATCAACGAAGGAAGTAGCAGGAAAGAGGCAGAAGGAAAACTGCAGAGAACAACTCAAATACCTTTTTTAGTAAGATTCTTGACAAATGTCTTTCGGGGTTGGATATTTCAATAGAATGCACTCCCTTGGTGGGACACACTCCTTGCATGCCTGGATAGGCCTCTCTCACTTGCCTAGCAGCCAGTACGCAGCACGAACAAAAGTCTCTGCCACAGACTTGCTTGAAATAAACCCGTACGATCCTCTGCCACAGGATGTATTTTTTTTTGCGGTGAATTGTCAGACACAGTACTTGGACCACTATGCTGTAGAACTACTTTAGGATACGTCCTCCAACCGAGTCACCAGGCCCCTCTCCAGACCAGCACTCTGCATGGTCCTTCCATGACGGGTCCTCCCCTGGGATCTCCTCGGTTGTCCAGCTTCTTCACTCTGGATAGACAGCTCAGGACCATTCCTCGGCCACTGTGGTAGGCCCCAGACAAGCTTCTGGGCCCACCTCTGCGCCGCAGCAACGTGGGCCTCTGGAACGGAGGACCACAAGATAGCTCTCTAATGCATACCTGTCGGCCAGGAGGGCCAGCAGGTGGCTGTAAAACGAACCCCAAAATATGGCGTCTGTCCCATAAATACCCTCTCCCAGAATGCAACTAGAAGGACCACCTCCACCGAGTTGTCTCTGGGACAGAAGAGCATCCATACGCTTAGACACATTGCCTTTCCAACGCTAGCCAGCGGTAACAGCGACACCCACGGCTCAGTATGGAAACACACGCAACGTCAGACAAGCTGGAACAGAGGCAAATCTAACCTTCCTAACGAACAAGTTAAATATTTACCTATTAGATGGTAGATCGCAAATCTACCAGCGCTACATCAGAAAAGGACATTGCAGCCTGAACTGCTCTCCTTCCGAAGTCAACGGTTGTGCGAGCTCCTGGATCAATATGGTAGTGTCTAGGGATGAGCTTCGAGTTCGAGTCGAACTCATGTTCTACTCGAACATTGGCTGTTCGCAAGTTCGCCGAACAGCGAACAATTTGGGGTGTTCGCGGCAAATTCGAATGCCGCGGAACACCCTTTAAAAGTCTATGGGAGAAATCAAAAGTGCTAATTTTAAAGGCTTATATGCAAGTTATTGTCATAAAAAGTGTTTGGGGACCCGGGTCCTGCCCCAGGGGACATGGATCAATGCAAAAAAAAGTTTTAAAAACGGACGTTTTTTCAGGAGCAGTGATTTTATTAATGCTTAAAGTCAAACAATAAAAGTGTAATATCCCTTTAAATTTCGTACCTGGGGGGTGTCTATAGTATGCCTGTAAAGGGGCGCATGTTTCCTGTGTTTAGAACAGTCTGACAGCAAAATGACATTTGGAAGGAAAAAACTCATTTAAAACTACCCGCGGCTATTGCATTGCCGACAATACACATAGAAGTTCATTGATAAAAACGGCATGGGAATTCCCCACAGGGGAACCCGGAACCAAAATTAAAAAAAAAAAAATGATGTGGGGGTCCCCCTAAATTCCATACAAGGCCCTTCAGGTCTGGTATGGATATTAAGGGGAACCCCAGCCAAAATTTAAAAAAAAAATTGACGTGGGGTTCCCCCTAAATTCCATACCAGACCCTTCAGGTCTGGTATGGATTTTAAGGGGAACCCCGTGCCAAAAAAAAAACAAAAAATGGCGTGGGGTCCCCCTAAAAATCCATACCAGACCCTTATCCGAGCACGCAACCTGGCAGGCCGCAGGAAAAGAGGGGGGGACGAGAGTGCGGCCCCCCCCCCTCCTGAACCGTACCAGGCCACATGACCTCAACATTGGGAGGGTGCTTTGGGGTAGCCCCCCAAAACACCTTGTCCCCATGTTGATGAGGACAAGGGCCTCATCCTCACAACCGTGGCCGGTGGTTGTGGGGGTCTGCGGGCGGGGGGCTTATCGGAATCTGGAAGCCCCCTTTAACAAGGGGACCCCCAGATCCCGGCCCCCCCCCTGTGTGAAATGGTAAGGGGGTACTTACCCCTACCATTTCACTAAAAAACTGTCAAAAATGTTAAAAATGACAAGAGACAGTTTTTGACAATTCCTTTATTTAAATGCTTCTTCTTTCTTCCTTCATCTTCTTCTTCTTCTGGTTCTTCTGGCTCTTCTGGTTCTTCCTCTGGCGTTCTCGTCCAGCATCTTCTCCGCGGCGTCTTCTATCTTCTTCTCCTCGGGCTGCTCTGCACCCATGGCATGAGGGGAGGCTCCCGCTCTTCTCTTCATCTTCTTCTCTTCTTCATCTTCTTCTTCATCTTCTTCTTCATCTTCTTCTTCTTCTTCTCTTCTTCATGTCTTCTCCGGGCCGCTCCGCAGCCATGCTGTGGCATGGAGGGAGGCTCCCGCTGTGTGACGGCGTCTCTTCGTCTGACGGTTCTTAAATAACGGGGGGCGGGGCCACCCGGTGACCCCGCCCCCCTCTGACGCACGGTGACATGACGGGACTTCCCTGTGGCATTCCCCGTGACGTCACAGGGAAGTCCCGTCAAGTCACCGTGCGTCAGAGGGGGGCGGGGTCACCGGATGGCCCCGCCCCCCGTTATTTAAGAACCGTCAGACGAAGAGACGCCGTCACACAGCGGGAGCCTCCCACCATGCCAGCATGGCTGCGGAGCGGCCCGGAGAAGACATGAAGAAGAGAAGAAGAAGAAGAAGATGAAGAAGAAGATGAAGAAGAAGATGAAGAAGAGAAGAAGATGAAGAGAAGAGCGGGAGCCTCCCCTCATGCCATGGGAGCGGAGCGGCCCGAGGAGAAGAAGATAGAAGACGCCGCGGAGAAGATGCTGGACGAGAACGCCGGAGGAAGAACCAGAAGAGCCAGAAGAACCAGAAGAAGAAGAAGATGAAGGAAGAAAGAAGAAGCATTTAAATAAAGGAATTGTCAAAAACTGTCTCTTGTCATTTTTAACATTTTTGACAGTTTTTTAGTGAAATGGTAGGGGTAAGTACCCCCTTACCATTTCACACAGGGGGGGGGCCGGGATCTGGGGGTGCTTCTATGTGTATTGTCGGCAATGCAATAGCCGCGGTAGTTTTAAATGTGTTTTTTCCTTCAAAATGTCATTTTGCTGTCATTTTGCTGTCAGACTGTTCTAAACACGGGAAACATGCGCCCCTTTACAGGCATACTATAGACACCCCCCAGGTATGAAATTTAAAGGGATATTACACTTTTATTGTTTGACTTTAAGCATTATTAAAATCACTGCTCCTGAAAAAACGGCCGTTTTTAAAACTTTTTTTTGCATTGACTCATGTCCCCTGGGGCAGGACCCAGGTCCCCAAACACTTTTATTGACAATAACTTGCATATTAGCCTTTAAAATTAGCACTTTTGATTATTCATGTTCGTGTCCCATAGACTTTAACGGTGTTCGCGTGTTCGAACGAATTTTTTTCCTGTTCGCATGTTCTGGTGCGAACCGAACAGGGGGGTGTTCGGCTCATCCCTAGTAGTGTCTGAGAAAAGTATGGTGAGAAGTCCAGGTGGCGGCCCTGCAAACCATCTCCAACGAAACATTAGCCCTTGCTGCCCAGGAAGCTGAGACTGCCCTTGTAGAATGAGCATTTATTCGGGATGGAAGCTCCGTATTCTTCACTCTGTAGGCCTTCTGGATCAGTTTTACAACCCTAGATGCCAAAGTTCTGATGGAAGCTTCTTTGCCTCTGTATTTACTGAACGGTACAATGAAAAGTCTCTCAGAGTTTCTGAAGGGTCTCCTGGGTGGCTTCTAGGTAAGCTCTGAGCACTCTGGGGATGCCCAGCTTGTGACAAGTCTCTGAATCTGCGTCTGTAAAAACTGGTAGCGCCCAGGGTTTCAACAGGTGGCTTGTAGTAGTGACCATAGGTGTGAACCCCCGAAGGGGACTAAGTTCCACTCTGTCTGGGAAGAAGGAGATATGGTCGTCACCTATCCCTAAAGAGTGAAGTTCTGAAATTCTTCTGCCAGATGTAATGGCTAGCAGGAAAGCCGTTTTCAGCGTTAGGTTCCATATTGATACTTGCTCCACTGGAGCAAAGGGATGGTCAGATAGAACTTCAAGGACTAAGGACAAATCCCACTTAGGAAATGATTGTCTGACAGGTGGGTGAATCTTTAATACTCCCCTGAGGAAAGTGACCACCAAAGGATCCTCCACCCATCTCCTATTTGTTGCTGCAGAAATTGCTGCTACCTGCACTTTGAGGGAGCTTGGGCCAAGCCCCAGATCAAGACCTGTCTGAAGAAAACCCAAAATATTGGACGTAGAGGGAAGGATTGGATCAAGGCCATTCCCGGCAGCAAATGAGAAGAACTTGTCCCAGATTCTTGAATATATAACATTGGTCGCAGGTTTTCTGGCTTTTAGAAGGGTTGATATGACCCTTGGGGAACACCCTAAACACTCAAACCTTCGCCTCTCAACTTCCAAATTCGAAAATCCAACTTCTGAGGGTTTGGATCCTGATTGGGGCGCTCACACTGAGGTGCATGGCTAGAGGAAACCAGGGTTTCTTTGGCCAATATGGAAGTACTGCCACCACCTGGACTGACTCTCTGAGGAGCCTCAGAAGGAATTTGAATATTAATGGTCGGGGAGGAAAGGCATACGCCGTGGTGAACCTCCAAGGGCATGACATCCACTGCCTCGGCTTTGGGTGTGCGGCAGGCAAGAGAAGAATCTGGCAAGTTTGGCATTCTCCAGCGTGGCAAACAGGTCTACTTGAGGGGGATCCCACAGGCTGGCGATCTGATGGAAGTCATGGGGATGAAGGACCCACTCGTTGTTCAGGAAGTTTCTTGACAGCGAGTCTGCTTCCATGTTCAACTTGCCTGGAAGATACATTGCCCTGAGGTTCAGGAAGTTCTTCTCTGCCCAGAGCATAATCGGCTCTACCTCTCTGAGGAGTGATCTCCTGCGGGTGCCTCCCTGCTTCTGCAGATATGCGTCAGCTGCACTGTTGGCCAGGTGTAGGAGTATTCTCTGACCCCTGATTTGAGGTGTCAATGAAGTTAATGCCAAGAATGATGCCCTCATCTCCAAGATGTTGGATAACCACTCCCTGGGTGGAACATGACCATCTTCCCTGTATCTTGGTTTCCCCGCAATAGGCTCCCCAGCCTTGCCACTTGCGTCGGATGTAATCGTGATCCAGGAGAGGGAGCCCAGGTGACGAGGCTTGGAGAGGTTCTCTGGAACTGTCCACCAGTGAAGACTCCTGCGCATTACTCCCCTCAGCAGGATCCTTTGAGAGAGTAGTGGTTTCTTCCACTGTGCTAAGAAACCCTTCTGAAAATACCTCAAGTGCCAATGAGCCCAAGGAATCAGGGGTATGCAGGAGGACATGGTGCCAATGAGGCTCAGGCATTGTGAAGCCGTCAGAAATGGGCTCCGGATAACCTTGAACATTCTCTGGATGATGGTCTTCGCCTTCAGAGGAGGTAATGACACTGCCCCCTCGTGAGTGTCGAACATTGCACCCAGATAGATCATCTGCTGAGTCAGTGTTAGTTGACTCTTTTCAGAGTTTATCAGCCATCCTAGTTCTCTTGGGGACTGTAGAAGGATCTCCCGGTGATGTACCAACTGATCTGGACTGCTTGCTAGCAGGAGGATGTCATCTAAATAGTGGTATATCCTCAAGCCCTTCTCCCGCAAGGGGGCCAGAGCAGATATTAATATCTTGGTGAATACCCTGGGAGAGGTGCATAAATCAAAAGGCACTGCTTGAAACTGTAGGTGGGTCTGTCCCACTGCAAATCTTAGGTACTTCTGGAATGCAGGTAGAATTGGAACATGTAGGTAAGCATCCTGCAGATTGACTGAGATCATCCAATCCATTGGCTGGACTGCTTGAATAATTGTTTGCAAGGAATCCATTTTGAAGCTTTCGGGGCGGATGTATCGGTTGAGCCTCTTCAGATCTATCACAGGCCTCCACCCCCACCTGTCCTCTTTGGTACCAGAAATAGGGTGTAGTAGAAGCCTGCAAAGTGCTCCGACAAGGGAACCAGCACAGCCACCCCCTGAAGCTGGAGTGATGTTATGAAATGATTTAGAGCTTGAACCTTCAATGGAGAGGATGGAATTTCTGTTCTTTTAAAAGATGTGAAAAGTGGAGGATGAGAAAAATTCCAAAAGTGTCCCCACTGGATTGTTGACAGAACCCAGGGGTCTGGGAAATGGGCGGCCCAAACTGGAACAAAGGACCTTAGCCTACTGGGAGTGTCTGTGTTTATCTGGCGTCAAAAGGGCTGCTTCTGCTCCTGTGGAGCCATAATGGCCTTATTCTTCCTGTTTAAAAAGTATGCCTGAGTGCCCTTCCAAGGCCTTCTGTTATCTCTAAAGTGCCTTGACTGTCTGAAATCCCTTGGGTTTGATTGGTGAAACCTAGAAGAACTGCCTCTGGGCCTTCGCATCCTTCTGTCTTGGGGAAGCATGCTGGATTTCTGTCCTGTCACCCTGGAGATTTATCTAGCTTGTCTCCGAATAGTGCTTTCCCATCTAATGGAATCTTGCACCAGTTCTGCTTGGAAGTAAGATCCGCTGTCCAGGGCTTCAGCCACAAGGCTCTCTTCGCCATCACTGAATGCAGCATAGATCTAGATGAGCACCTAATGGTGTCAATGGCTGCTTCTCCAACAAAGTCTGCTGATAATCTAAGCTCTTCTAAGCCCTTAATTATATCCCCCTTGGGGACATCCTGACGTGAGGCCGTCTCGATATTGTCTGTCCAGGCCCTGATGGCGTTAGACACGGAAATGAGGGCAATGGCTGGTTTACTAACTGCTTAAGCTCCTCTTAAGATCTAGATCGATCCGTCTATCTAGAGGGTCTTTGAAAGAAGCAGAATCTTCCATTGGAAGGGTGATATTCTTTGCAGAGCGTACAACCGCTGCATCTACTACATAGAGCTTAGTGACTGCGTTTTGGACTCCAGTAAAGGGTAAAGCTTATTGAACCGGCTCAAAGAAAGTTTTTTTATTAGTCTTTGATCACTCATTCTGAATAACTTCACTAATCTCGCCCATAAGAGGGAAGAGAATCTGTTTCCTTTTGAGGAATGGGAAGTAACTCTTGGGTTTCTGAGGTGGTTCTTCTGCATTCTCCCAGGTGATTGCAGTCTTGACTGCTTGGATGAATGGTTGGACCAAGGAATAACTGAACTGAGAAGGTTCTGACTCTTCTGAAGAGTCCCCTGAGAGGTCTTCAGGTGGTAAATTGCCAACTGGTCGGCCTGACGGAGGCAGAGGGGTACTGACTGCTGAGGAACCAGGAACATCAGGCTCCGTCTCCTGTACCTGGGATGTCTGTGGGACTGACTGAGTGGGGACCAAAGCCGCTAGCTCAGAGAATGAGTCTTTCATCCATTTTAGGAGATCCACAACCTGCTGACTTTCCAGCTCGCGGTTGGCTGAATAGTCTCTAAAGCAGTCTTTACAAACCAGCTTGTCTGGTAGTGGCATAGCCCCACATGTCCAGAACTTCTTCCTTGCATAAGCCCCAGGAGAGGGTGACCGAACTTGTCCTCTGGATCTTGACCTTTCTGACCTATGGTGTGAAGAATAGGACCTATGATGTGAAGAATGGGACCTGCGGTCTGGGCTGTCATCATCACGGTGTCTTGAAGATTTTCTGGTGCTCTTGGAGTGGGCAGGGCTACGATGCAAGAAATCCATGTTAGATTTAGGTAGCACACTTTTTTTCTTTCTTTTTTTTTTTCTTAATACTTACGTACTGTTGGTCTCATATCTGATGGAAGTAGGAGGATCTTTGTTACGAGATGAATGACTTATTACACAGTTGGGCAGAAGGATCAGCTGTGGAAATATAGCTGCTGCTCTATGTGTCCATTCAGACATGGAGCTGCATCTAGGCCCTGCCCCCTCTCCTCATTGGCTCACTGACTTTGATTGACAGCAGCAGGAGCCAATAGCGCCAATCAGGAGGGAGAGTCCCAGCCAGCTGAGTCTCCTTGTGCGGCAGTGGATTTGCACAGAGCAGCCCGCTCTGTGCAAAGTCCCTGGCTGGAGCTCCTGGCCCCTCCCACCTGTTGAGTGCCCTCCACAGCAAGCAGCTTGCTATGGGGGCACCGAGCTGCAGCACCTTGTATCCATTCAGACAAGGAGTTGCGGTTCAGCCCATCCGCTCTCTCTCTCTCCTGATTGGCTAACTGAGTTTCCCAGACAGCTGAATCTCTTGTGCAACCTCACTGGATCAAGATAGGGCTAAGGTAAGTATTAGGAGGACTCCTGCACACAAAAGGTTTTTTTATCTTAATGCATAGAAAGCACTAGATAAAAAAAAAACTTCTGACTTCATAACCACTTTAATAAAATAGAAACAAAAAAAATCTGAAGGAAAATAGTTGAAGAGAGGAGACTAAGGAGTTAATTAGAGCTGAGTAAACTAAGGCCTCTTTCACACGAGGGATCCGTATGTCCGTTTTTCATCCTTCCGTTTTCGGATGAAAAACGGACATACATTCATCCCTATGGAGCGTCGGATGTCAGCGGTGACATGTACGCTGACATCCGACCCGCTCCGATCCGAAAAGTGTAACGGAGGAAAAACCTACTTTTCCCTCCATTTTCGGATCGGATCGGATGACGACGGACACTACGGTCCGTCATCATCCGATCCCCCCATAGGGGAGAGCGGCGCTCTGACAGGTCCGTCGCTGCACAGTGTGCAGCGATGCACCTGTCATCTTCCTGCTCAGCGGGGATCGGCGGAGCGATCCCCGCTGAGCCAGCGGATGTTCACGGGGCGGATCATGACTGATCTGCCCCGTGTGAAAGAGCCCTAAGGGTCAATAAAGAACATTTTATTTAAAAAAACAACAACTTTTTTTTACCTGTCAGGTTGCTTTAACTGACATCCACAGATCGAAGTTTCATCCCTTTGATGAATGAATAGAATGATGCAAAAGTAACTTTGTATCTTTGTATATTCACATCTGAGCAGTGTTTTTTATTAACCTCCCTGGCGGTATGATTATTTCGGATTTTAGGTGCTGAAAGCGGTACAATTATTTTGCACGGAAATTTGGCGTTTTATATTGTAGGCCTGTAATTCTTAATAACACACTTAAATCTGTCCACCAAGAGTCTAGTAGATATCCCGGGTATAATGAAGTTTGAAACACAAAAACATAAATTATAATATAATAAATAAATATAAATAATTTAAAAAAATAATAATATAATAATAATAAAATACATTTCCCCACGATTCACTACCGCTCAATTCTTCAAGTGTTCTAATTTACTATCGCTGTTTTCTAGCTGATCTAAAGCCACTTTTGACATAAAGGGACACTTTTTGGTTGCTATGGACAATCTCCAGTTTCCAGGCAGAAAGAACAGTATATATCATATAAAACTGCATGCAGGGCACTGGACAAAGCACTGGGGACAAAAGGGATGTGAAATAATTTCATACAGTAAAGTAATCTGTAAGATTACAGTACTGTATGTGTTATGATTTTTACATTTTTTGAATTTGCCGCCAGGCTCCGCCCCCGTGCGTCGCGCCGCTCGCAGGGAACGGAGCCTGGCACGGAGAGGCTTCGGAGGAGACAGAGCCCACAGACACTGCGGGGGACATCGCAGGATCCTAGGGACAAGGTAAGTAACACCGCACCAGGATCCTGCAATGTAATCCCGAGTGTGGCTCGGGGTTACCGCTAATGGGACTGAAATTTAACCCCGAGCCACACTCAGGATTACCGTCAGGGAGGCTACCACTGATTCAGACTGCTTTTTGACAGCTAGAGCTGCTGACACCTTCTCTGAGTATACTGTAATGCTGGCTTTGATCAATCAAAGCCAACATTTGCTATATACTGGGGGAATTGGGGTAGCAGAAGCAGGGCAGAGAGACTGGATGTGCTACACACACCCTGTGTACAATGATGACATGTGTCCCCCCACCCAAGTGTGTAGCACGGCCAAGATACTAACCAGTCCCTGAAGTCCCTCACTTTCCTCCCACAGCCAGTTCTCACAGTTTCAGGACCCTGGTGCCACCAACTTGATGTTGCGAACCGACTGTGACTTCCTCAGGAAATCCCACTCCCCACTGCGCATGTGAGAGATTGTGCAGCGCTTTAAAACTGGTCCCGCGGCCTCCTGGGACATGTGATGCCAAGTTACATAGTTTTCGCCTAGGCCTGTCAGAAAATGGCACCCGCTCCCAGAAAAAAAAAAAGAAACACCATTTCTGTCAGAGTAGGGAGTGAGGAGGAGGATGAGAAGGACTTTCACTTTCAAGTGAAGGTCCAATTTAAGTAAGGACAAAGTTAAAGTTATCGGTGACAATAGCAAGAAATGAATAAAAATGTGTTGTAATTGTTTTCAACCAAATTAAAACTATATCATATCATTGTTATGACATTATAAATGTAACCCCTTCCCACCCAGCACTGGCATCCCTTTAAATGGGTCTTTATGCCGTGATTGGCTCTCAGTGGACACATGATTGGAAGCCTGTCCCACCAGCTTCCAATTGAGACTAGAGACGGAGAGCTGGCTGTGCTGTGGCTATGACTGTGCTGGGGGCATGCAGTGAGCGTGTTCTCAGCACAGAAATCTTGGCTTTCCATGGACTCCTATGTGCAGTGTGAGGGCTTTAAAGCCCACCCTCTTTGCAGCCACACATATGCATGATGTGGGCAGCAAGAGGTTAAACTGAAAACAACACCAGTGTCCTTGTGATGTATTTTGAAGATGTTTTTGTCTTCCTAGTTTACCAAATCATATGGATTTGCTGTGGACGTTGGCTGTGGAACGGGGCAGAACACAAGAATTGTCTCTCAGTACGTCAAGAAAGTTCTCGGAATCGATATCAGTGAGGCTCAGATAGAGGAGGCCAAGAAAGCCAAGGGGTCACCCAATGTCACATACAGGTGGGGACATTCTAAACATGTTTCATTAGTTATGTTTAGGGGAGGACCAGGAACCTTTTGGCCTGGGGGGAGCACACCCAACCAAGTAGCCCCTTTCCTGATATAGACAGACCTTTTTGGGCTAAAGAAAGTTTACTATGCAAAGTGTGCCATAGTCCTGCAGTATCTGGTGGGTATTCCTAAAGGACATTGTTGCGGGATGTTGGGGTGATTGGTGGGTATTCCGAAAGGACATTGTTGAGGGATGTTGAGATGATTGGTGGGTATTCCTAAATTATATTGTTGGGCAATGGGTAGGTGCATGCTGTTTTCTTTTGTTTGTTTGCTTACATTTGTAAAAAATAAATAAATAAACGTGGCCCTTCTAGTGTGTAATAAACACAGTTCACCACTAGGGAGGAAGTTTACCCGTACAGCTACTGTACATGTGACATTGTTGGTGGTTTACTGGCAGCCTCATTGGCCTGGTACACATTCATTTAGGGGCGGCCCATGTATTGTGGGCACACGGGCGCGGCCCCCCTAATCCCTGCCACCACCTCCTGATCCATGCGCCGGCCCCTTTCAGGACGCTGGACGCATGGACTCTTATGGCAACATGGGCACGTGAGGCTCCAATAGGCTTCTAAAAAGGGTGGGCTCAGGGCGCAGGGAGTGCGCCCTGATCCCACCCTGTTGTGTGACCATAGCAAATAAATTTTTACACCACAGTGCCTCCCCGCCAATCAGGAGGCAGGTCGGTGAGACCTGATTCCCGATTGGCCAAAGCTCCGGGCATCCTGTTGGATGCCCAGCACTTTGGCTGAAGAGACACATAGGGGAGAAAGCTGGAGGATCGGACTCCTTCGCCGCTGCTGACACAGGAGGAGAGGACCCAACAGCCCGGAATGGAGGAGGAGATGCATGGGATCCAGGAGCCGTTGCCTGCCCATGCCCCAGCTTGCTGCCATCATCCCGATAGTTTTAGAGCTGGTCTGATGGTGGGCGAGAGCGGGGGGGGGTCACATTGGCTGCATATGTTGGGCACGGGCTGCATAAGATGGGCATAGGTTGCATATGATGGGCAGAAGCTGCCTATGATGGGCACAGGCTGCATATGATGGGCACATGCTGCATATGATGAGCACAGAAGCTGCATAAGATGGGCACAGAAGCTGCATAAGATGGGCCAGACATTGCATATGACGGCATAGAGGCTGCATATGATGGGCAGAAGCTGCATATGATGGGCACAGGCTGCATATAATGGGCACAGAAGCTGCATAAGATGGGCATAGAGGCTGCATATGATTTGCACAGTGGCTGCATATGATGGCCACAGAAGCTGCATATGATGGGCACAGAGGTTGCATATGATAGGGAGGGGCTGCATATGATGGGAACAGAGGCTGTATATGCTGGGCACAGAAGCTGCATATGATGGGCACAGAAGCTGCATATGATGGGCACAGGCTGCATATGATGGGCACAGAGGCTGCATATGATGGGCACAGGCTGCATATGATGGGCACAGAGGCTGCATATGGCAGGCACAGGCTGCATATGATGGGTAGAAGCTGCTTATGTAGGGCACCGGCTGCATATCACGGGCACAGACTGCATAAGATGGGCACAGAGGCTGCATATGATGGGCACAGAGGCTGTATGATGGGCACAGGCTGCATATGGCAGGCACAGAGGCTGCAATTGATGGCACAGTGGCTGCATTTTATGGGGCACAGTGACTGCATATGATGGGCACAGTGAGGCTGCGATTGATGGTTTTTTTTTTCAGAATTTTTCAGTTTGCTTGCGCCTCCCCCCCAAAAATTTTGAGCACCAGCCGCCACTGCATTCATTCTAATGTAAACAGGGTGAATGTGACTGGAGCATGTCAGTGAAGGATTTATTGGGTGATTTTTGTGAATGCTTTATAAACAGACCAACCCCTTTGTGTCATCTGGGAAGGGATGAGATAGAAAAGTCAGAAGCACAGAGTCCAGGGTTGCACTTTCAATCCAACCAGATGGTGTCACTAAAAGTCTAACCTGTCATTCCTGCAGTGTCTGTCCAGCTGAAGAGGTGCCGGTTGGTGACGCTTCTGTCGATCTACTAACAGCGTGCGCTTCTGCCCATTGGTTTAACATTGAGAAGTTTCTAAAAGAGGTAAAAACAAACAAGTCTTCTTGTTTCATTGTTTCTGACTGCTACATTGTAAAATGTGCTGTACATTACATACACCTGACTGCTGAATTCTGTACACTGTGGGGTTGATTTACTAAAGGCAAATCCACTTTGCACTACAAGTGCACTTGGAGGTGCAGTCACTGTAGATCTGAGGGGAAGATCTGCAATGAGGGGAAGCTCTGCTGATTTTATCATCCAATCATGTCCAAGCAAGAATACTGCTTTTTATTTTCCTTGCATGTCCCCCTCAGATCTACAGCGATTGCACTTTCAAGTGCACTTGTAGTGCAAAGTGGATTTGCCTTTAGTAAATAAACCCCATAGTGTACATTATGATTTAACTTGCATAGCCTAAACTACTATATGCGTGCTGTCCTGCATATTGCATACAGTGGATCACTGCAATCTGTGCTATATATTACATACACCAAACATCTGCACTCTATACCCTATGCTATACATTATATTCCCCACATCACTGGACTCTATATGCTAGAATATACAGTTTTATTTTTTATTTTTTTAATAAAATCAGTATTTCATCAGTGAAGGGGCACACTTTTGCTGATATATTAATGTAGATGTCATCATTTCAGGTCGATCGGGTCTTAAAGCCAGGAGGTTGTCTTGCTTTCTTCACCTACTTTGCCAATATGGAAGTTCACTACAAGGACCGCTCAGAACAGATGACTGAGGTCTTTTTGGATGTCAGTACTGAATATCTTTGTGTTTTCAGTGTCCCTTGTCTTACATACTGCCTCGTCTGAGATATCGCTGTTGTATTTGTGAGTGATAAGTAAGCCTGAAGGGATATGCAATTAGCGGACCTCCAGCTGTTGCAAAACTACAGTACAAGTCCCATCAAGCCTCTGCCTCTGGGTGTCATGCTGTCAGAGTCTTGCTATGCCTCATGGGACTTGTAGTTCTGCAACAGCTGGAAGTCCGCTAATTGCATATCCCTGCTTTACTGCATATACAGACTGATTTTACTGCTCTGGGTTTAGTAACACTTTGAATAATCTAATAGTTGTGCATATATAGACACATTAGGGTCAATTTATTAAAGGCAAACTGCGCAGTTTGCAAGTGCAGTTGCTTCAGAGCTTAGTAAATAAGGGGAAGCTCTGCTGAATTCTATCATCCAATCATGTGCAAGCAAAAACTTTTTTTTTCCTTGCATGTGATTGGGTATTCTTTGCAAAGTGAAGCTTCACCTCTTTTACTAAACTCTGGAGCAACTGCACTTGCAATGTGCACAGTCTGTTTGTCTTTAGTAAATCAACCCCATTAGTGCTTAAAACCCATCTCCAAGAATAGAAAGGAGCCCAGTCAGGGCTGGACTGGCACAAAAATTTGGCCCTGGACTTCATCCAGACCGGCCCACTTTAATTGAATAAAATGCTGCCCCTCCCAAAGAAAAACCACGCCCACCAAAAGGGGCGGGTGAGAGAGAGGAGGTGAGAGAGAGGAGGGGCTGAGAGATGGGAGGGGCTGTGAGACAGAGGGCGGCTGCCCCTGCAGTCTCACAGCCCCCCCTCTGTCTCTCAGCCCGCTCTCTCTCACTCACCCCCTTTCCCTTAACCACCCCCCTCTCTCACTGTGCTCCAAGCCCACCCAGTTGTGTGACAATAGCGAATTAATATTCGCTATTGTTTTCCTGATTCTCCTCCCAGTCAATCAGAGAGCTGGTCCTGAGACCTGATTGGCTGAGAGGAGAAGGGATCATATTGGCCGCTGAGGAGGAGGAGACACAGGGGAAGCCGCCGAGTAGGAGACGCCAAGCAGGAGACACCGAGGATGAGAAGCCGAGCAGAAAACACCGAGGGGGAGACGCCGAGCAGGAGACACCGAGGAGGAGACGCCAAGGAGGAGACTCCGAGGAGGAGATGCCAAGGAGGAGACTCCGAGGAGAAAAAGCCGAGGAGGAGGCGCCGAGTAGGAGACACTGAGCAGGAGACACAGAGGAGGAGACACAGAGAAGGAGATGCCGAGCAGGAGACACAGAGGAGGAGACACAGAGGAGGAGACACCAAGGAGGAGACGCCAAGGAGGAGATGCTGAGTAGGAGACACCGAGGAGGAGACACCAAGCAGGGGACACCAAACAGGAGACGCCAAGCAGGAGATGCCAAGCAGGAGAGGCCGAGCAGGAGACACCGAGGAGGAGACACCGAGCAGGAGATGCCAAGCAGGAGATGCCAAGCAGGAGACGCCGAGCAGGAGACACCAAGGCACCAAGGAGGAGACACCGAGCAGGAGACGCCAAGCAGGAGATGCCAAGCAGGAGACGCTGAGCAGGAGACACCGAGGAGGAGACGCTGAGCAAGAGACGCTAAGCAGGAGACGCTGAGCAGGAGACACCGAGGAGGAGACACAGGCCCATGACCTAGATGGGGTGAGTGTGGAGTTTGTCAATCATATAGGGGCCGGGGGTTTGACAGATCGACCGGGGGGGGCGAGTGGTTTGTTTGCTGTCCCACCCCAAATGGAGTACCAGCCACCACTGGTTAGAGCCATGGCTTTCCAATCAGCAGGGCGCATTAGCTTTACTGATTGCAGAGCTAGGGGTCTGACTTAACTGGGGCCAAGTTGGACCTTGGGAGAGAGACCACTGCTTACACACAGAGAGCAAAGGTTCATCTTTTCAGCTGCTGGCAGGGGACAGGCTTCTCTATTCAGACTGTGACTGCTTTCTAAAGAAAAGCAAGTGTTATGCCCCATACACACGGTCGGACATTCCGACAACAAACTTAGGATTTTTTCCGACGGATGTTGGCTCAAACTTGTCTTGCATACACACGATCACACAAAGTTGTCGGAAAATCCGATCGTTCTAAACACGGTGACGTAAAACACGTACGTCGGGACTATAAACGGGGCAGTGGCCAATAGCTTTTATCTCTTTATTTATTCTGAGCATGCGTGGCACTTTTTCTGTTGGATTTGTGTACACACGATCGAAATTTCCGACAATGGATTTTGTTGTCGGAAAATATTATATCCTGCTCTCAAACTTTGTGTGTCGGAAAATACGAGGGAAAATGTGTGATGGAGCCTACACACGGTCGGAATTTCCGACAACAAGGTCCTATCACACATAAGACTTTGCACACCTTTTATTTGGATACACCCGGGAGATATTTAGCCAGTTTAAACTGGAGGTTTAGTTGGGTTTTAATGTGGACCCTCCTTTTAAATGCAAATCAATCATGAAATAATTATTTATTGAAAAATATATCCATTTGTCTCCAGTATAAAGACAAAAATTGCACTTATTTTCAGGTGATGAATATTCTGGCCCCATATCAGAGTGAGAAGATTAACAATATGAAGATTGCATACAAGGAAATATATGAAGACATCCCTTACCCCGACAAAAGAAGGTCTACTTTTATATATCAATCATCTGATATGTGGTAACCTCTGGTCACCGTCTCCCCAGCCCTTTAAGGGGTTCTGAATTTACTGCCTAATCTTTTTAGAAATAGCTTTAAGGGTTAATTTTAATCTCTTCTTTTAAGGAATAGAACAATATAATCTGATGATTTACAGCTTTCTTTTGCTATTTATTTTAAAATAATAATTTTACAAACAAACATATAACTGTGTGCGCAATGCACTGCATGTATAGAACTCTCAACTTTTTATTTTTTATTTTTAAAAACTTTTATTTTCTTAATAAACACATAGACAATACAGACGTACAACAGCACAGCCACCATCTGGCTATTAACAGGGTAGGGACCCACGCAGGGGTCACACGGTATCCTTACATTATCAAAAACCATTAAAATATTTGCAACTACAGTAGTATATCAACATCAAAGGGCCCTCCTGGCTCTTGCTCCAAGGGTGGGCTGAAAATGTGCTGGCTCACCTAAATTATCCTGCTATCAAGGATTGGTCTATTAGGATGTCAAGGAGAGCCATCATACATCAGAGAGGTCACCTATTCTGCTGCAGCAGTACAGGGTTCCGCGAACCACTTACTCCAGACTCTGCCGTATTTTCTCGGACAGCCTCTATGTATATAAGTGTCCTTGTAGAGGGGTATCATATTGTTAACAAGTATTTTCCATAGACCTATAGAGGAAGGAGTATTTTGCTTCCAGCATAGTACAATGGATTTCCTGGCATAGAACAGCAGGAGACCCAACAAGGTTCTCTCAGCCACCCTGGGCACCAAGTCCTCCACCAGCCCCAGCAGGCATATTCATAGGGATGGGATGATAGAGATACTTAGTAGATCATTCACCTCTGTAAGAATTTGTGACCAGAAACCTGTAATTACCGGGCAGGACCAGAAGATGTGGATAAAGTCCCCAGGGGCATGGTCACAACGCCAGCATTCTGGGGAGAGAGAAGACCTCATCTTGTGCACCCAAGCGGGAGTAAGATATGCCCTATGGACAATCTTGTATTGAACGAGGCGGTCTCTCAAGGAAACCAATATTTTAAATGGGAAGTCCCAAACATCTCCCCAGTCCTCAGAGTCGATCTCTGGAACGTCCCGGCCCCATTGCTGATGAAGCCTGGACAAGAACTTTAATCTTCCATTTCATTTCTCTCTAATAGAAAGTCTACAGATCCAGCACTGCTTCTTCCTCCACTATCTGACAAGACACACCCTGTCACCTTTTATACAGATTACTGATCCAGCACTGCTTCCTCCTCTACTATCTGACAAGACATACATATAATTGAAAAGATAAAAGGGCTTGGAACACTCAACAAGCTCACGCTGAAGCTTACCTTCCTCAGGACATTTTGACAAGCTTGTACCTTATTCAAATGTCAAAATACACTTTATCACTGAGTAATCCCCTTCCAAGCTTCGGGAGTGTCATCTTATGTTTTTGGATCATATGTATTTTATGTTCTGTTGAGCATCCAGGTCTGTTTTCTCTTGAATATGTCGGCAGCAACAACCACTGGATTATACACCAGCACTTTATGTACAGCATTCTGAGCCAGCACTTCTTCCTCTTATCAAGCAAGATGCCTAGCAAATAAGCAGAAACTATGGTCTGTAAACAGTAGAAATATGCTTAAAAGTTACTTAACTCTTGTTACTCTGTGTTCATGATCTCCGTTGACAACTAGGACTAGGTATCTTCTTCTTCAATGGCTTCTGGCTGGTTACAGATTTTTCCTCTTTGGTCTTAAGGCATGACAAGAGTCTTGTCCAGCTTATCCCTGACAACCATTTTATGTCAGGTTGTTTATCATAACAACTGAATAACATAAAAACATCTCTGTAGCTTTCAATTATAGAGGCACTCTCAAATTCTACCTCAAGATGGCACTCTGGTATCATACATGCCGTAGATTTATCTATAGAGACAATAGACTGCTGAAACTGTCAACTGAAGTGCAACAATGGTATCCAAGTTCCCACTGTTTGAGGACAGCCTGTGTACTTCTTACCAAGGCATTGATTTCTGTTAAAACTAATCTGATGGAGACAACCATTAATTTAATATATATATATATATATATATATATATATATATATATATATATATATATATATATATATATATATATTTCCTCATTAATGTACACACAGCACCCCATATTGACAGAAAAACACAGAATTGTTGACATTTTTGCAGATTTATTACAAAAGAAAAAACGAAATATCACATGGTCCTAAGTATTCACACCCTTTGCTGTGACACTCGTATTTTTAACTCAGGTGCTGTCCATTTCTTCTGATCATCCTTGGGATGGTTCTACACCTTCATTTGAGTCCAGCTGTGTTTGATTATACTGATTGGACTTCATTAAGAAAGCCCCACACCTGTCTATATAAGACCTTACAGCTCACAGTGCATGTCAGAGCAAATGAGAATCATGAGGTCAAAGGAACTGCCTGAAGAGCTCAGAGACAGAATTGTGGCAAGGCACAGATCTGGCCAAGGTTACAAAAAAAATTCTGTTGCATTTAAGGTTCCTAAGAGCACAGCAGCCTCTATAATTCTTAAATAGAAGACGTTTGGGATGACTAGAACCCTTCCTAGAGCTGGCCGTCCACCCAAACTGAGCTATCGGGGGAGAAGAGCTTTCGTGAGAGAGGTAAAGAAAAACCCAAAGATCACTGTGGCTGAGCTCCAGAGATGCAGTCGGGAGATGGGAGAAAGTTTCTAGAAAGTCAACCATCACTGCAGCCCTCCACCATCGGAGCTTTATGGCAGAGTGGCCCAACGGAAGCCTCTCCTCAGTGCAAGACACATGAAAGCCTGCATAGAGTTTGCTAAAAAACACCTGAAGGACTCCAAGATGATGAGAAATAAGATTCTTTGGTCTGATGAGACCAAGATAGAACTTTTTGGCCTTAATTCTAAGCGGTATGTGTGGAGAAAACCAGGCACTGCTCGTCATCTGTCCAATACTGTCCCAAAAGTGAACCATGGTGGTGGCAGCATAATGCTGTGGGGGTGTTTTTCGGCTGCAGGGACAGGACGACTGGTTGTAATCAAGGGAAAGATGAATGCGGCCAAGTACAGGGATATCCTGGATGAAAACCTTCTCCAGAGTGCTCAGGACCTCAGACTGGGCCGAAGGTTTACCTTCCAACAAGACAATGACCCTAAGCACACAGCTAAAATAACGAAGGAGTGGCTTCACAACAACTCTGTGACTGTTCTTGAATGGCACAGCCAGAGCCCTGACTTAAACCCAATTGAGCATCTCTGGAGAGACCTAAAAATGGTTGTCCACCAACGTTTACCATCCAACCTGACAGAACGGGAGAGGATCTGCAAGGAGGAATGGCAGAGGATCCCCAAATACAGGTGTGAAAAACTTGTTGCATCTTTCCTAAAAAGACTCATGGCTGTATTAGATCAAAAGGGTGCTTCTACTAAATACTGAGCAAAGGGTCTGAATACTTAGGACCATGTGATATTTCCGTTTTTCTTTTTTAATAAATCTGCAAAGATGTCAACAATCCTGTGTTTTTCTGTCAATATGGGGTGCTGTGTATACATTAATGAGGAAAAAAATGGGCTTAAATGATTTTAGCAAATGGCTGCAATATAACAAAGAGTGAAAAATTTAAGGGGGTCCGAATACTTTCCGTCCCCACTGTATATATTTGTATCAAACGCAACACGGGGCGACAAACAAATCTGGCTCCCTCACTAAGCCCAAACACCCCCACCCTGCCCTGCCCCCTGCCATTGCTTGATTGTCCGCTTAATTGCCCGCTTGCCCATTCCGCCTGCCGGCCTTGCACTTACCCCATCTAGGTTGCAGCTTCAGCTGTTTCCCCCCTGCATCTCCTGCCGAGTCCCAGCAGTCGCTTCTCCTACCGGCCAATCGGGTCTCAGGACCCACTTCCTGATTGCCCGGGAGGAGAAGCAGGAAGACATTAGCGAATATTCATTTGCTAATGTCGCACAACTAGGTGGGCTCGGAGTGCAAAGCTCTGTGCCCCAAGCCCACCCTTTTTGAAGGCAATTAGAGCCTCAGGCTCTAATCATGTGCTTCAAAAAAAAAATTGAAATCCATGCGTCCAGCGCCCTGCATGGAGATTAGGGACCAGGCGCATGGATTAGGGGGGCGGCACCCCTGCACCCCTTATGAGCCACCCTCACTGCTGCCTAGGCATACACAGCCTAATTCTTCTCTGACCTGATGTCCCTACTATTTGACTGGGGTAGATCGTGAGATTCCCACATATGGGATCTCATTTTTAATTTGAAGCCCAACTCCAGGAAACTTATAAATGATCCCTTGCAGTAGGGCTACTCCCATATTAGGGTTAGTTGCTCGTTTAGGTCTAGGGAACAAAAAAAAGAAGATTTATATACTCAATCCTTCATGCTGCCAGGCCTGTCCTCATGGTCTTCTACATCACACTCCAGCATTCTAAGGTCCTGACATTATCAAGACTGATATTGGATCCATAGCCTTACATTGGGTGTGATGATGACAAGGGACAGCCCACTACCAGAGCATAGGGGAGTGCCATCTGCCAGGGAGTGGAGGATCAGGTAGGGAGAAAGAATAAGTGAGCAGTCAACGTTGCAGTGCAGTGCAGGCTCAGCCCCACTGCAAGGGAGGATTTTCACATTTCCCGGAGTTGGGCTTTAATGTATTACTAACATACAGTATACTTTCTATGTGCTGCAGAAGCTGCAATTAGTCATCAGACTTGTATGTATTGGTATTATCTGTATTATTCATCCTTGTTTATGTCACTCGTACAGCACCACAGCATATGATCCCACTACATAAATAACTGATAATAGAAATGTAAAGATTGCATTTGTTTTCTACAACCTATTCATTAATTCACATTGCTATTTGCCTTTGCAGGATTGAAAACATTCGGACCAAGATCCGAGTGCCATTGTCAAGTCTGATGGGTCTTTTTCTTACCCTCTCCGCGTTCCAGATCTATCTTAAGACTGAGCCTGAAAAAGCCAAGGAAGTGCTAAGAACAGCAGAGGAAAGGTGAGAATGTAGAAGAATGGGCCAGGGAAGAGAGAACAAGAAAGGTATGAATTGTGCAGCAGTGTTGTCACCCTGAGGACAGAGTGATCATAGAAGGACATGAAGATTTAAAAAGTCTTTAATATAGGCATGCGCACAGGGTGTGCCGGACCTAATCACCTTGTGCATCAGGGCTCCATCCCAGTGCACACATTCTCCAGGCACACTGGTAATTAGATAAAAACAGAGGGCACACTGGCCTAGTGCATTATCCAATGACAATATTTGTGAAGATAAAATATAAAATATACAGTATCTCACAAAAGTGAGTTTTTTTGTAAATATTTTATTATATCTTTTCATGTGACAACACTGAAGAAATGACACTTCGCTACAATGTAAAGTAGTGAGTGTACAGCTTGTATAACAGTGTAAATTTGCTGTCCCCTCAAAAGAACTCAACACACAGCCATTAATGTCTAAACCGCTGGCAAAAAAAGTGAGTACACCCCTAAGTGAAAATGTCAAATTGGGCCCAAAGTGTCAATATTTTGTGCAGCCACCATTATTTTCCAGCACTGCCTTAACCCTCTTGGGCATGGAGTTCACCAGAGTTTCACAGGTTGTCACTGGAGTCCTTTTATACTCCTCCATGATGACATCACGGAGCTGGTGGATGTTAGAGACCTTGCGCTCCTCCACCTTCCTTTTGAGGATGGCCCACAGATCCTCAATAAGGTTTAGGTCTGGAGATATGCTTGGCCAGTCCATCACCTTTACCCTCAGCTTCTTTAGCAAAGCAGTGGTCATTTTGGGAGGTATGTTTGGGGGACCAAATCCAGCGGACAATTCGATCGTGTGTGGGCTTCCCTGGACTTTCAGCGGACTTTTCCAGCTGCAAATCTGACAGACTTTAGATTTGAAACATGCTTCAAATCTTTACGTCATAACTCCGCCGGACCCAGAAATCCACTCGTCTGTATGCTAGTCCGACGGACAAAAACCCACGCTAGGGCAGCTATTGGCTGCTGGCTATCAACTTCCATATTTTAGTCCGGTGTACGTCATCATGTACGAATCCATCGGACTTTTGTGTGATTGTGTGTAGGCAAGTCCGGTTGTTAGAAAGTCTGCCGCAAGTCCGCCAAAAGTCCGTCGAAAGTCTGTCGGACTTTTGTAGCCGAAAAGTCCGGCCGTGTGTATGCGGCATTAGTCTTTAACTCCACTGAAAGCCACCAAAAAAATGTTTTGAGTGGAGTTTTGAACTATTCAATGTTTGGTAATGCTCTCAGACTATACTGTACATGAATCCTCTTTCAGGTTCCTTCGGATCATGGGGACGTCCTCCACTGAAACTGAGGTTGAAGTTTGGCTACAAAACCTCCTGCTGTTGGCTTCTAAACCGCAGTGAAGCATTGATTTGGAAAACCGACACTAAACCCTGCAAGACATGGCTGGAGACCCTGCTGATCAGTATATGACCATGTCAAAAGTTTTAGTATGTCAGATGTACAAGCAGAAAACTCAAGAGCAATCCTCTCTGTATAAAATCAAACCATGAACAATGAGACAAAATATCTGTGACAATGTAGCAAAAAGCCCAAATAAAGAAAAAAATCTCTAAATATATAACTTTGTATCTTTTGTGATCATTTATCTCCAACTATCATTGTGTATGAATCCCTCCTAATAGCTCAGTTCCATACACCAGTACTCAAAAAGATCTCACCAGGGTATTGACCTTATTATGAATTAAGGTCTACAGTGCTTTATTAAAAGGGAAGTAAAGTTTTTTTTAGGAATCACACTTACCTCCTGTCCCCCGACGCCTCTGCTCTGATAACTGAGCAATCGAACACTGCATCGTTTGATTTTCAGAGCTCCCCAAGCAGAGAGCTGTAGACGGTCAGTCATTGGAGCGCTGGGCTGTGGAGGGGGTGTTCGGCTTGGGATTTCAGCGGCTCACTGAGGGGCTGAGCCGGGTGTCGGTCCAGGCACCTGGTAGATCTAGAGCTTATACCAGGAACGTGTGTGATGGGAATATGAATTATTATTTATTGTTGTGATGGGCGGTGCCTGGACCGACTTCTGTGACGTCAGCAGAGAGCGGACTTCAGCCTGCTCTCTGCTGAAAACAGGTTACAGGAGTGCAAAACGAACTGCACTCTTGTGATCCATAGAAGTCCAGCCAAACGAGCTTTGGCTGGACTTCTCCTTCAACCTCTTTAGGCAACATGGCAGGTGGGACTTAAGAACCTCTGCATATATGAATTGCTATGTTGTTCTGGGAGGGCGCTCCATCAGCACCACTAGAACTGTGCAGGGGCGGCCCATCCATTAAGGGCACACGGACACTGCCCCCCCGTCCATTGCCGCCTCCCCTATCCATGCGTCTGGTCTCTTTCAGGACACCGGAGCATGGATTCCAATGTGGAGGGGCTGTTCTTTTGAAGCACCGATTAGAGCCAGAGGCTCTAATAGGCTTCAATATAGGGTGGGCTCGGGTTGCAGAGCGTGCACTCCAAGCCCACGCAGGTGTGATACAACAGCGAATCAATATTCGCTGTTGTAACACTGATCCTCCTCCAATCAGGAAGCGGGTTTTGACACTGGTCACCAGATTGGCTGAAAGGACAGGCGCCAGGCTGAAAGGGGAGGAGCTATAAAAGTTGCCATGGGGGACATGGAGCAGAGCCTCTGCACCATGTTGCCCGCTACCCACCATGACTGACCGGCAAACAGTGGGGGGTTGGTGCCACTCGGGGTGGATGGGTGGTTGCCCCCCCAAAACCACCACCCACAACTGGAACTGTGACTGAACTGTCACTGACTGCTCATGATCAACTACCAACGATAGGGAGCTGGTAGTCCCTGGGAAACTACATGTCCCACAAGTCAAAGCTCCTCCCACCAGCTTTGTTCTCCCAGGATCCACAGCAGTTCAATTTTCTCTTCCTCTCTGTGTTCCCAGGTAGTGGGTGGGGCTTACTCAGGCTATACTCACAGCCCTGCAATAGTAGTCCACTCACACACACACACACACACACACACACAGCTGCTTGAAAGGGGGAGGGGTGCAGGGCAACAGCAGTGATATTAGTGTAGCACACCCCTAAGGAGCCGCTGGTAAATTTGGTCCTATTTCTCCTTTTAGGTGCACACAGAATTTTCTTCACTGGCTCAGAAAACAGTCTAGGGAATCTTTTTAGGGTTTTTTATTGGAACAATGAACTTGAATAGGGGTAGGGAGCATGGGATGCCCCAATAAAGTACAAACTGTACAAATTTGAGGAGTCCCCAATTTCTGGCTGCACTTCACAAACTGAATGTCCCACAGGATTCCTAATGCTTCTGGTGACTTCTGATGATCATCGGTTTCCTCCTGCCGATATCCACCAGGCTCTTCCTAGTGAGGGAAATGTAGACTCACATCACCATAGGACAATTGGACTCTTTTCCATCAACTTCCTTCTGTTTCTCTCCAATGAGCTGACCCAACTTGATCCCTGGACACAGATCTGCAAATAGGCAAAACCAGCTAAGCATAGCTGGAACCTTGGTGTCTTCCTCAAAGCTTCATCAAGGATTTTGCCACAGGGGGTAGAGCCCCAGCTCTCCTGGATGGCTGTACTGCCTTATTGCTGACACTGAACCTCTTGTGGCTCCCCCTACAGTGCTGCCAGCTTCTCCTACCTCCCTCCCTCCTTCTCTCCCTCCAGCTGTACTGCCAAAGGATCAGTTCTAGTATCTGCACCTCCACTCTGATCACCCCACCCCCCTGCTGTCCCTGCTGTTCTGCCTTCCTGTATGTCCCCTTCCACCTACTGTCTGGCCCCCTCTGTGTGCCGTTTACCCTGCAGCGCTGCCAGCTTCCCAACCTTTACTCACCTGCTAGCTCTGCTGAGGGACATACAAGGGGATAAGTTTCAGGATGTAGAGTGGGGGGGGGGGGGGATATATTGTCATATTTACTGGCTCCTTCCTTTCCTAAGTTCAGTGTAGCTGAGGTTACAGCGAAAGGAACTTAGAAATCTGTCTGTTTAGATCCCTACTATTTCACCAAAGTCCCCCAAACAGGGCAATAAAAAATGTAAAACAAAATTTAATTCTAAAAAATAAGTAAAAAATGTAATTTTAAAAAATATTTAAAAAAAGGACTTTTTCACATGTGCAGTTAGCACAACTCGAACATCGTGTGTTTGGCCGTTCATCAAATTACGAACGTTATGGGCCGTTCGCACCAAATTGGAGTGGAGCATCACGGCCCATAATTCACTGCGGCATCGCAGTACATTGCTGGCTGATGATTGGCCAAGCATGTACTATGACCCGTATGCTTGGCCAATCACAGCGCCGTGTGTACAGAGAGCCATAATTGGCCAATTATGGCTCAGGGGGTTTAGTACACGCCCCACACTATATAAGGCCGCATGCGTGGCGGCCTTGTGTAGTGTGTTGTGGTGGAGAGAGATAGATAGACAGAGAGACAGTGTCATTTGATTTAAGTTAGGCAGGTCGAGTCAGTTAGCTGCACTTACAGTGTATTGTGTATATATGCATCCCAGGTGTTATATATATATATATATATATATATATATATATATATATATATATATATACACACATACACACAGTGGGGCAAAAAAGTATTTAGTCAGCCACCAATTGTGCAAGTTCTCCCGCTTAAAAAGATGAGAGAGACCTGTAATTGTCATCATCAACTATGAGAGACAAAATGTGGAAACAAATCCAGACAATTGATTGATCTGATTTTTGAAAGAATTTATTTGCAAATTATGGTGGAAAATAAGTATTTGGTCAATATCAAAAGTTCATCTCAATACTTTGTTTTATATCCTTTGTTGGCAATGACAGAGGTCAGACGTTTTCTGTAAGTCTTCACAAGGTTGTCACACACTGTTGCTGGTATGTTGGTCCATTCCTCCATGCAGATCTCCTCTAGAGCAGTGATGTTTTGGGGCTGTCGCTGGGCAACACAGACTTTCAACTCCCTCCAAAGGTTTCTATGGGGTTGAGATCTGGAGACTGGCTAGGCCACTCCAGGACCTTGAAATGCTTCTTACGAAGCCACTCCTTCGTTGCCCGGGCGGTGTGTTTGGGATCATTGTCATGCTGAAAGACCCAGCCATGTTTCATCTTTACTGCCCTTGCTGATGGGAGGAGGTTTGCACTCAAAATCTCACAATACATGGCTCCATTCATTCTTTAATGTATACGGATCAGTCGTCCTGTTCCCTTTGCAGAGAAACAGCCCCAAAGCATGATGTTGCCACCCCAATGCTTCACAGTAGGTATGGTGTTCTTTGGTTGCAACTCGGCATTCTCTCTCCTCCAAACATGACGAGATGTGTTTCTACCAAACAGTTCTACTTTGGTTTTATCTGACCATATGACATTCTCCCAATCCTCTTCTGGATCATCCAAATGCTCTCTAGCAAACCTCAGATGGGCCTGGACATGTACTGGCTTAAGCAGGGGAACACGTCTGGCACTGCAGGATCTGAGTCCCTGGCGGCGTAGTGTGTTACTGATGGTAGCCTTTGTTACGTTGGTCCCAGCTCTCTGCAGGTCATTCACTAGGTCCCCCCGTGTGGTTCTGGGATTTTTGCTCGCCATTCTTGTGATCATTTTGACCCCACGGGGTGAGATCTTGCGTGGAGCCCCAGATCGAGGGAGATTATCAGTGGTCTTGTATGTCTTTCATTTTCTAATTATTGCTCTCTCAGTTGATTTCTTCACACCAAGCTGCTTGCCTATTGCAGATTCAGTCTTCCCAACCTGGTGCAGGTCTACAATTTTGTTTCTGGTATCCTCCGACAGCTCTTTAGTCTTCATCATAGTGAAGTTTGGAGTGTGACCGTTTGAGGTTGTGGACAGGTGTCTTTTATACTGATAACAAGTTCAAACAGATGCCATTAATACAGGTAATGAGTGGAGGACAGAGGAACCTCTTAAAGAAGAAGATACAGGTCTGTGAGAGCCAGAAATCTTGATTTATTGTAGGTGACCAAATACTTATTTTCCACCATAATTTGCAAATAACGTCTTTAAAAAATCAGACAATGTGATTGTCTGGATTTGTTTCCACATTTTGTCTCTCATAGTTGAGTTATACCTATGATGACAATTACAGGCCTCTCTCATCTTTTTAAGTGGGAGAACTTGCACAATTGGTGGCTGACAAAAATACTTTTTTGCCCCACTGTATATACACTGTATTCAGTTTAGCTAGATCCGTTCCTATTATTCTCTTCCTAATATACTGACATGCGGGCAGGTGTTTTTACAGTATTTCCAGTTAGTGTACTGTGTACCCTGCACAGTTGCACCTACAGTATAGCTACCTGAAGACAAGTGCTTGTGTGCTTCTTCTGATCCTATTAATAGCACACGCAGGCTCTTGAAGTATTTCCAGTTAGTGTACCCTGCACAGTTGCACCTACAGTATAGCTACCTGAAGGCAGGTGCTTGTGTGCTTCTTCTGATCCTATTAATAGCACAGGCAGGCTCTTGAAGTATTTCCAGTTAGTGTACTGTTTACCCTGCACAGTTGCACCTACAGTATAGCTACCTGAAGACAGGTGCTTGTGTGCTACTTCTGATCCTATTAGTGTACTGTACTGTAGTGTACTGTAGTGTACTGTGTCCTCTGCACATTGTGCACCTAAAGCTACCTGAAGACAATTGCTGTTGTTCTGCTCCTATTAATACCACAGGCAGGCAGCTACAGTATTTACAGTTAGTGTACTATGTCCTCTGCACAGTGTGCACCTAAAGCTACCTGAAGAAAATTGGTGGTGTTCTTCTGATCCTATTAATACCACAGGCAGGCAGCTACAGTATTTACAGTTAGTGTACTGTGCCCTCTGCACAGTGTACACCTAAAGCTACCTAAAGACAATTGGCGGTGTTCTTCTGATCCTATTAATACCACAGGCAGGCAGCTACAGTATTTACAGTTAGTGTACTGCGTCCTCAGCACAGTGTGCACCTAAAGCTACCTGAAGACAATTGCTGTTGTTCTGCTCCTATTAATACCACAGGCAGGCAGTTAGCTGCAGGATCAGTATATATATACATCCCAGCTTTGTGCAGCTACATCTCACTGCAGGCCATTAGTATGTCTGGAAGGCCAACAAGGAGAGGCAGACAGTCCCAAGCCAATAAAAGAGGGCAAGCAGGCTCTGTGTCTAGAGGCAACAGTGCTGGTCGTGGAGACGGTGCATCCTCATCAGCACGTGGCCATGGGACACGCTTGTCCTTTTTTCCGGCAGCCGCAACATGCCGAAGACTTGTTAGAGTGGATGACCAAGCCGTCCTCATCCTCCTCATCATAGGTGTGCACAGCCTATTGCATTAGGGTGTGCACCTCAAAGCTCAAACACATACTGTATGTGTGTGCATGTGTATATATACAGACGGCGTCAGTAGGGCACAGACTGGTGTCAGTAGTGTTTATTTTTATTAAATTTTTTTTTACTATTTTTTTTTATTCTTTACAAATTCTTTAGGATCCCTGTGTGTTCAGGGTGATGTTCCGTGTTAATTTTCCACCACACATAGCGTTTTGCTTTTAGGCCAAAGAGTTCAATTTTGGTCTCATCTGACCAGAGCACCTTATTCCACATGTTTGCTGTGTCCCCCACATGGCTTCTCGCAAACTGCAAACAGGACTTCTTATGTCTTTATTTCAACAAAGTCTTTCTTTTTGACACTCTTCCATAAAGGTAAGATTTGTGGAGAGCACGACTAATAGTTGTCCTGTGGACAGTTTCTCCCACCTGAGCTGTGGATCTCTGTAGCTCCTCCAGAGTTACCATGGATCTCTTGGCTGCTTCTCCAAAGAATGCTCTCCTTGCCCGGCCTGTCAGTTTAGGTGGATGGTCATGTCTTGGAAGGGGGCTTTGGTGAAATATCAGGGGTTTAAACTAGGGGAATCTGCGCTACACAGGGTAATTAGGGTGTGCCCAGGCACACCTGGAGCACCCTGTGCACACGCCTATGCTCCTCATCCTCTCTTACCCAGGCTCAGAGTACTTTGTCTAGCAAAGCAGCTGCCAACGCGGCCTCTTCCCTCGGCTCAATGGCATCAGTCATTCCTTCCCTAGCTCCACCATGTCCTCCTGAGGAGTCCCCCGATCTGTTTGACCACAGTGTTGGGTACATGCTCCAGGAGGAGCACATGGAGGAGGAGGAGGCACATCACCAACGAGGCAGGATGCCCTCCAGGGGCCAGCTTAAGGGCAGCACACCGACTGCATCAAACCGCAGAGCTCTGCATGTGCAGGGCGCAACTGTCTCTGCGCGTTATTCCAAAAGTTCCTTGGTGTGGGCCTTTTTTGAGACGAGTGCATCAGATCCCACCGCTGCTATTTGCAACATATGTCTCAAGCGTATCTCGCGTGGTCAAAACATCACCCGCTTGGGCACCACATGCTTGACCAGACATATGTCGACCTGCCATGCAGTTCTTGGCAAGCGTACCTAAACGACCCACACCAAAGAACAAAGAGGACCTCTCCTTGCTCCTCATCAGCTGGGATCTCCAACCCCACTATACCTTCAGTCCTCTCTGAGACCTGCACTGAGAGAAATGAAGGTGTAGAATTAGGTATGTCACAGCCAAGTACTTGTGGGCAATCTGCTATCGGTACACCGACGTCAGATTGTACCAAGCAAATTTCCCTGCTCCAGCTGCTGCACCGCCGAAAGAAGTTCGCTCCCAGCCATCCACATGCCCAGCAGTTGAATGCTAGCTTGGCTAAATTGCTAGCACTTCAACTGCTGGCTTTTCAGTTGGTAGACTCTGTCCCCTTCCGTGAGTTAGTGGAATGTGCGGTTCCTCAGTGGCAGGTTCCCAAATGTCCATGCCTCGCTGGACAGGGTGGTCAGCGGTAAGGTGCATATTACCGCTGACTCATGGTCCAGCAGGCATGGACAGGGACATTACCAATCTTTCACCGCGCACTGGGTGACTCTTCTGGCAGCTGGGAAGGATGCAGGACGGGGTGCAGTAGTGTTGGAGATTTTTCCGCCACACGCCTCCAAAATTCTACTAGTGGTGATTCTGCCACACCTCTCTCCTCCACCCCCTCCTCTTCTTCTTCCTCCATGGCCTCTTCCTGTGCTGATTTGTCCTTGGAACCAGCGGTGCTCTGTATTCATTCAAGGGGCTACGCAAGCACACAGGCAAAAAGATGCCATGCGGTGCTTGAGCTGGTGTGCTTGGGGGACAGGAGCCACACTGGGGCAGATATGCTGTCAGCTCTGTAGGGGCAAGTTCAGAGGTGGTTGACGCCATGCCAGCTTAAGGCAGGTATGGTGGTTTGCGACAATGTCACCAACCTCCTCTCCACCCTCCGACAGGGACAACTGACCCATGTGCCCTATTTGGCTCACGTCCTTAACTTGGTGGTGCAGCGGTTCTTGGGCAGGTACCCAGGCTTACAGGATGTCCTGAGGCAGGCCAGGAAAGTCTGTGTGCATTTCTGCAGGTCAGATAATGCCAGTGCTCGGCTGGCTGACCTCCAAAAGGAATTTAACCTGCCCAAGAAACGCCTAATCTGTGACATGCCCACCAGGTGGAAATCAACGTTGGCCATGCTGCAGCGGCTGCACATGCAGCAGAGGGCCATCAATGAGTACCTATGCGACTATGGCACCAGGACAGGGTCAGGGGACCTTGTTTTTTTTTCCCCACGCCACTGGGCTATGATTAGGGATGCATACACTGTCACCATTTGAGGAGGCCACGATGAATGGTGAGCAGTGACAGTGCATGCATCAGTGACACTGTACCTCTTGTCCACCTGTTGGAGCACACGCTGCGTGGAATAATGGACAGGGCACTTGAGGCAGAACAGAGGGAGGAAAAGGAGGACTTCCTTACCTCTCAAGGCCCCCTTTATCCACACAGGAAGAGGAGGAGGAGGATTGTGTCATCATGGAGGTGGAGCCTGACACTCAGCATCAGCAGCAGTCTTCAAGGGATAATTTACAGTCCCAAGAAACCCATGGACTTGTACGTGGCTGGGAGGAGGGGGCTGCAGATCATGTCGCCCTTAGTGACCCAGAGGACTCCAGACCGAATGTCTCAGCAAACCTACGCTGTATGGCCTCCCTGATCCTGCAAAGCCTGCGGAAGGATCCTTGTATTCGTCGTATCAAGGAGAGGGATCATTACTGGCTGGCAACCCTCCTTGATGCACAGTACAAGGGTAATGTTGCAGACCTTATCTTGCCATTGCAGAGGGAGCAGAGGATGAAACATCTTCGGGAGGCCTTACAGAAAGGTCTGTGCAACGCGTTCCCAGAGACTGGGAGGTTACAAACTCCTGTTCCTGGACAACGTGTTGCTGTGGCTTCGGTCAGTCAAAGAAGGAGCGGTGGAGAAGGTGGCCGTCTGACCGATGCGTTCAGACATTTTTTTAGTCCACAGCCCCAAGGTATGATCGGTTCCAGCAACCATCGCCAGCGTCTGTTTTACATGGTGCAGGAATACCTAGGGGCAAGATCTGACTTGGACACCTTTCCCACCGAAAATCCTCTGGGTTACTGGGTATTGAGGATGAATCACTGGCCAGAGCTTGCACAGTATGCAATTGAACTACTGGCCTGTCCTGCATCCAGCGTTCTTTTGGAATGCACATTCAGTGCTGCTGGAGGCTTTATAATCGATCACAGGGTGCGCCTGTCCACCAACTCGGTCGATCGACTGACCTTCATAAAAATTAATTAGTCTTGGATCACCACCAGCTACCAAGCACCTGATGCTGATGTAACCGAATAATTTTTTTTGAAATGTCAGATGCTGATGCTAAGTGACTATCCTGTTATGCTGAGTGATTATCCTCTTCCTCCTGAATGATCATGCTGATAGCTTGTAAGAACATTTTTGGTTCTGGGTGCCGCCACCAGTGGCTAAGGCCCACATTTTCAGCCCCTGTTTAACAGGGGCGTGTAATTACAATTTTTGATGCAATATTTTGCAGGAGGGTTCGTTGCTGCGCTCAACTAAAGTATCTGTGAGGGGTTGCAGTGTTGTGGCACCAGCACCAGTGCCTAAGGCCCAATTTTTCAGCCCCTCTTTAACAGGGGCATGTAATTACAATTTGTGATGCAATACTTTACAGCAGGGCTCGTTCCTGCACTCCAAATAGAGTATCTGTGAGGGGTTGCAGTTTTGTGGCACCAGCACCAGTGCCTAAAGCCCAATTATTCACCCCCTGTTTAACAGGGGCGTGTAATTACAATTTTTGATGCAATACTTTGCAGCAGGGCTCGTTCCTGCGCTCCAACTATAGCATCTGTGAGGGGTTGCAGTGTTGTGGCACCAGTGCCTAAGGCCCAATTTTTCTGCCCGTGTTCAACAGGGACATGTAATTACAATTCTTGATATAATATTTCACAGCAGGGCCCGTTCCAGCGTCCACCAAGTGTAACTGTGAAGACTTATGCCCCGTACACACGGTCGGACATTGATCGGACATTCCGACAAAATCCTAGGATTTTTTCTGATGGATGTTGGCTCAAACTTGTGGTCGCAGACACTCACCTGTTGTGGTGACTAGTTCCACCACGTCTTCTTCCTCCTGCTCTTCTTGTGTTGGGGGTATTTCCCCTTCTTCCAGAGGTGGGGGGTCTCTGGTCTCCTCGGATGAGAGGTGTCCTCCGAGTCTTTTCTCCCCTATGTGAAACAAAAAAGGTATACTTAGCACACAGATATTTGATGGCAGAACTATAAATATGAAACATTGCTTGGAAGTGGGGTACAATTGTCTATTTTGGAAGAGTTCCAAGATGTAGAATTTTTATTGTCCTTTGTCAAGCTTCAATACTTTACCTGTCTTCTACAAGCTTCACAGATGGAGACCCCCCTATAGTATACTCTGGCGCACCTGTGTGGGCCCCCTAATAAAAAGAGTGTTCTTGTGTCCCACACTAGTACTCCAGTGTCCAGATGTGAAAACTGCTGCTGAGTGTCCTCTCCTTACACAGAATCTAGTTTGCATTTCATTCTAGTAACAAACACATCTACACAACCAAATTAGTTTCATACAAGTAGCCCCTAAAAAATGTGGTCAAATGCATATGGCAAAAACAATGGTATTTTATAATCTGAAAGAAAAATGTTTGATACGAATGAATAATGTGCCCATGAACATGAAAGTTGCTATTTTAAACTGTACAACAGTTCCTAAAAGCACATGGAGCAGCACGAACGTAATAAACACAAAAAGAATAGGAACACTGGACAACTACTTACTTTTTTGCAGCACTCTCCGGATCTTTCTGTACTGCTCGTGTTCTCTTAATTTCAGGTCCGACCACCGTTTCCTGAGCTGATCTTTTGATCGTCGTACCCCGAAATTCTGGTGCAGACTCCTGACCACTTTCGCCATTATCTTGGCCATTCTGACATTGGGGTTGGGGTAAGGTCCATACTTTCCATCATAGTCGGCCTTCTTTAGGATGTCCACCATCTCCAACATCTCCCCAAAGGACATATTTGAGGCCTTAAATCTTCTCCTTCTTGATCCAGATGTCTCCGGATCCTGGTTTTCCTCCCCCTCCTCCTCGTTACTGTAATTAGCACGCACCTGCTGTGTCTCCGCCATGTGCTCTTCCCCCACTGCGCCGAACGAAAATGGGCGGGGAATAGACTAGAAAGAACGTCAGGGGCGGGCGGAGTTACACGCATGCGCAGTGTCTATAAAGCGTAACACGTGTGCGTAGTACGTACGATCTGTGAGTGGAGGAAGGAGTATCAGAGGCACCGATCGTGAAAACGAAGGTAAGATCTAAACTTGGGCCTATACTGCTTCTAGATTGAGGCCTATATTGTAACAAGATTAGGAGAGTTTTGCCTGACATTAGGGTTTGTCTTGTGTTGTGTCTTGCAGAGAAAATGGAGAAACTGCTGGAGTTGGTGACGCCGGTGGTCCCCACAGCAACCATCCCCTATTTAAAAACCAAAATTGGTGGCCTGAGGAGCACTTATCTTAGGGAGCGCAAGAAGGTCACAGATTCTCAGAGGTCCGGAGCTGGAGCAGATGACATTTATGTCCCCAGGCTGTGGTACTATGAGAGACTGCGATTTCTGTCAGACCACACTGAAGTCAGGGAATCCCTCTCAACCCTTCCTTCCACTCTTCCTTCCACCCCAGCTGAGGCTTCCGATGTCCAACCTGGGCCTTCCAGCCAGGAAGAAGTGGAGGAGCCCAGCTTGAGTCAGGTATAGCATTCTTCTACAGATTTCTGGTCAATAAATAAATGATGTTTACTAGATGTCATTATTGATCACTAATTGCTGATTGAAAAAAGTGTTTTACATATCAATAGACAGTAGTGGGCCCAAAAAATTGGGACAAGAATGAAAAATGCTGGGCTCAGAAGGATAGTCTGTTATATTTGTTAACATTCAATTTGCAACAGTCAGGAGGTGAATATTGTGTGTGATTGATGAATAAAAAACTAAAACTATGTCCCTTTTTCATACACAGGAAGACCTCAGCCAGGAGGAGGCTGTGGAATGTGGCAGCCAGGAGGAGGTGGGGGTTAGTGGCAGCCAGGAGGAGGCGGGGCTAAGTGTCAGCCAGGAGAAGCCTGTGACCAGTCGCAGCCTGACCGAATCGCAGGTTCCTCCCCTCCGCCTTCCATACAAAAGAGCGAGGAAGGTGACTCAGATGCAGGATTCAGCGCTCAGGCTCATTCAGGAGGCTTCTGCGTCCCTCAGAGCCTTATCCACTCCTGAAGAGGCCTTTGCCTGCATAGCTGCCACCAAACTGAAGTGCTTGCAGGAGGGCCAACGCCTCATGTGTGAGCAACTTATTTATAAAGTCCTAACTAAGGGGGTGAGTGGCGAAATCACACCTAAGACCGACGTGATTGAGTTGGACCATCCTCCTCCTCCTCCTCCTCCTGCTGCCACAACTCCACCACCAGAGCCACAGCATGGAAGGAAGCATGGAAGGAAGACCAGAGAGTGATGGCCCTGGGTTCAGTCTGGTCTGGCCAAAGACGCAGTCTCTTGTATGACCACAGCCTGGGGACACAGATGTCATCTGCTGCTTTCCGGATCTCTGGGACTTCTGGACCAGACTGCACTCCCTTTTAGATAAGGACTCCTCAGGCCACCAATTTTGCTTGAAAATAGTTGATGTGTGCCCTGGGGGCCAAAGGCTTCACCCATTTCAGCTGTTTCTCCAGTGCTGCCTCCCTCTTTGTTTAGTTGTGAGCCCTTAATAAAGGAATTTTTTGTTCAATTATAGTTACATAGTTACATAGTAGGTGAGGTTGAAAAAAGACACAAGTCCATCAAGTCCAACCTATGAAATTATACTAGCCTATGTGTGTTTTCCTTCAAAAAGGACAGTTTGTTTGTGAGGATTCAGGTACATTTCAAAATACAATGTGAAATTAACAAGGGACACCAACACCAAACAATCTCCTACAGATTAAATAATATAAGATATCAATGGTGTTGTGGTAACTTGACACACAAAACACACACAAAAATATTATAGAGTAAAACACAACAAAAACAACAATAAAAACACAGCCTTAAAAAAAAGAAACCCCCCAAAAAATACAAAACCAGCCTGGAATAAAACCAAAAACAATTAAAAACAAACCAAAACAAATTTGGTCAGATGTGACAAATCTAAATATATTGAGGGAATCCCGATAAATAATAAAGAAAGAAGTTTGTGAGAAGTCTGTGTGAATATGCGCAGCAAAACTACTTAATTCTTCTCACATTATAAATTAGAAGAGAGTGCGCTGTATTAAACTATTTTTGACATTGCAGCGTGACGAAAGTGCTGTATCCATTCCGAACGCTAATTTTACCGTCTCGGAATTTCTTCTGAGCATGCATGGCACTTTGTGCGTCGGAACAGGCCACACTCGGTCAGAATTGACGCGATTGGATTTTGTTGTCGGAAAATTTATAGCCTGCTCTCAAACTTTGTGTGTCGGAAAATCCGATGGAAAATGTCTGATGGAGCCCACACAGGGACAGAATGCCCGACAACACGCTCCGATCTGACATTTTCCATCGGAAAATCCGACCGTGTGTACAGGGCATTACAGTGTTGTGGCACCAGCACCACCACCATCACCAAAGGTCCAATTTTTCTGCCCCTGTTCAACAATGACATGTAATTACAATTCTTTTTTTTTTTTAAAGATATTTTTATTGATTTTACAAACCGGTTGTACAAAACAAGCACAACAAACAACCACTTAATATGCTCGGTCAGTCACTGGTAAACAGCATCAATATGTAGCTCATATAAACAAAGACAGATATTGATGCATCAGCTAATATTTCCGCACAACTACACATACAAGCAATTCGTCTGTATATAACAGTATTAATAATCTGCATAAATTATATGCTATTCTGGCGCCACCTGTAAATGCCCTAACTATGTATATCATACAAGGTGAGGGTCAGAGGGCTAGCAAGCCACCTACCCCAAATTTTATGGAATGTTTTTGTCCATTTCCTTCGTTCAAAGGTAAGTCTATACAGTGGTATAACATCATTAATTAATTTTAGCCATAGGGATTTCAAGGGTGTTGATATACCCTTCCATGACAGCAGAATGGTCCACCCAAATTTTCCACCCAAAAGTCCTGAACCACTGGGCAGGTCCAGAAGCAGTGCAATGAAATCAGCACTCCCTTCACAACCACAGAAGCACTCAGCGGAGGACTTCAGCCCCATTTTGTGTAATCTGGCCGGAGTAAGGTGAGAGTGGTGAAAAAATTTAATCTGTATAACTCTATCCCTGGATGAGATGACCGTGGCTTTATATGTAAACTGTATGAAAAGGATTTCGCGCAAACACATAAAGTGAAAATTCAATATATATTAATAAATCAAATAAATAGTGCAAAACCAATATAAAACTAAAAATGTCCAATAATAATGAAAGGTGTGGACTTCTAATTTCCTGTTGGACACTTTGGTGAAAAATTAACTGGATGATGTATTTTCACATACAATCAATGATTAGAAGGTTTCCTTCCCTTAAAACAAGTCTCCCATTGCCCTTACCTTAAAGGGCTTAAGATAAAGCCTTGATGTGGATACAGGTGATGGTCTGGGAGTAGTTGGAGTATGTCCCCTGGTGGTGGTTCCTGGTGTGTTGATACTAAGAATGCTTCTAGTCAGGAACGATTCCGAATCCTGGGCTCCAGCCCAACCAAGTGGGGAAAAAAGAGAAGGGACAAGGAGGCTTCCAATGGTGTAGTTCGTTAAAAAATGATTTTTATTTTACCAAAATAAAAAAAACTTTCCAAACACTGGGTAAAAAGCAATACACACTGTGGATACAGTGTGCAGCGGTGACAGGTAAAGATGGCGGCGGGACGCCGTCACCTGGTATAATGCTTCCGGTTCACACTGACAGTTTCTGGGTTAGAGCAGTGTGTAATGTCGTGTGGAGTGGTTGATGGTTGGTGGCTTTATATGTGTCTCTGAATTCAGTCCAGTCCTCCTCAGTAAATGAAATGTCCATGGATGTCCATTTTTCCTGTGCTTTACTAAATCGGGGGTTAACATCTGTCGTTAGGGCTGCATAGTAGGTAGAAATAAGCTTATTAGGGTCTGGTTGTCTTAGTAGTCTCTCTATTGGGGGTAAGTTAATGGGATTCTTTAAGGAGCCAAACTGAGCTCATATAGCATGCCTAAGTTGGTAATAGTGGAACAAATAAGAGCGTGGTAGGTGAAAGTCTAGTCTCAGTTGTTGAAAAGTTTTAAAACCTTGGGCATCATACAAATGATATAAGTATTTTATTCCCTTGGAGTACCATCGCTTAGTATCGGGCAATGAGTATAGTTCCTGCAGAGTAGGGTTGAACCACAGGGGGTTATTTGGGGATGTGGACCAGGAATGTCTAGAAATTTTTGTAACGGTATATCGAAAAAGTAAGCGGGAAGTGGCTAGCATGGAGGTGCCTGGTCGATTTGGGACCTTATCTCTATAAACAATGTTATGTAGAGTTTCCATAGAAGACGCAATGGCTCCCTCAGTGGTAGTACATGCATTTGCCGAGACCGGGCATAGCCAATCATGCACATGCACTAGTTGTGATGCTAAGTAATAAAGAAAAAAATTTGGAAATGCCAACCCCACCATGTGTGATGGCAATCTTAACGTCTCCAGTGCCACCCTGGGGGTCCCCCCACAGGAACGTTGTACAAATCATATCTATCCATTTAAAAATAGATTTGGGGATTTTGCAAGGGGAGTTAGCCAGCACGTATAGCAGTTTCGGTAGATAGATCATTTTAAGTAAACTTGCTCTTCCCATAAGATCCAGGGGCAGGTCCATCCACTGTCTAGTTTGTTCCTGTAATCGACTCAATATGGGGTCTAAGTTGTTAGTAATGTAGGCGGATAGAGGCGATTGTACCACGACCCCAAGATATCGAAATGAGGATACTATCTGTAAATTGGAGTGTGGGTGGATCTGGGAGATTGCTGCAGAATCCAGAGGGAACAGGCTGGATTTGTCCCAGTTCACTCGGAATCCAGGGAAATCTCCAAACCTATTGATCTCAGCCAAAAGCGACTGAAGTGATGCATTAGTATCTGCCAGATACACCAAGGTGTCGTCTACATAGAGTGAAATACGCTCCTCAATGGTAGCAATAGGCAGGCCTTTGATGGAAGGGGATGTACGAATTCATGCCGCCAACGGTTCCATAGCCAAGGCGAACAGAAGCGGGGACAGTGGGCATCCCTGCCTCGTGCCCCTTGTAATGGAGAATGATTCCGTGATTGAGGAATTAACTCGCACTCGGGCTCGGGGGATGTATAAAGTAGTCTAATCTATGCCACCATGCGAGGACCGAAACCATACACCTGCAACACCCGAAAGAGATATGGCCATTCCACGCTATCAATTGCTTTACATGTGTCTAGAGACACAATGGCACGTGTACGGGAATACTCATGGGGGTATTGCAGGTTGTGTAATTACAATTCTTGATCTAATATTTCACAGAAGGGCCCGTTCCTGTGGCCACCAAGAGTAACTGTGAGGGCTTACAGTGTTTTGGCAGCATCAACACCTAAGGCCCCAATTTCTGCAGAGTATATAGGGCAGGACCCTACTTTGAAACATCCAACTTACAAACGACTCCTACTTGCAAACGGAAGGAGACAACAGGAAGTGAGATGAAATCTACCCCATAGGAAGTGAAATTCTCTCCTGTAAGAGTTAATATGGGAAAAACGTGTCTCCTCTCCACTGATGCTTTATCACCAATCCTTGTTTCACTAAAACCCCCAAATTTTCAAAAAACCTTTGTCATTGGGACAGAAAGTGAGGTGTTTTAAATGACTTTTATTCCTTTAAAAATGACATTTTGTGCAGGGACTGTTCTAAGCACGGGAAACACGTGCCACTTTACAGGCATACTATAGACACCCCCCAGGAACGATATTTAAAGGAATATTTCACTTTTTTTCACTTTAAGCATCATTAAATCACTGCTCCCCAAAAAACTGACGTTTTTAAAACTTTTCTTTGCATTGATACATGTCCCCTGGGGCAGGACCCGGGTCCCCAAACCCTTTTTAGGACAATAACATGCATATTAGCCTTTACAATTAGCACTTTTGATTTTGAACGTTCGAGTACTATAGACTTTAATGGGGTTCTAAAATTCACGCAAACTTTCGGTCCGTTCGCAGGTTCTGGTGCAAACCAAACCGGGGAGTGTTCGGCTCATCCCTACTCAGGAGGAGTAGCAAAATGTGTTTTGGGTGTAATTCTATGATGTGTGTTGGGAATATCTTATTATTTGAGAACTTTGTATATAAAAAAAATAAATTAATTTTCTTTCCTACATTTTCCAAAAACTTGTGGCAAAAAATTACATTTTAAAATGACTCACTATGCCTTTCAGAAAATACCTTGGAGTGTTCGCTTTCCAAAATAGTCATTTGTGGGTGTTTTCACTGTCCTGGCGCTCCTAAAATGTAGTAGGTAGTCGGGGAAATTAGATGTGAAATGTAAGCCTACTGAGGGTGTGTTTTTGGGGGTCACAAGACTTTTTTATAAAAAAAAAGATGCTGGTTGTTAAGGAGCTGGCACCCACTGGTGTCCTTAAAGTGGGGTTCCACCCAAAAAAACAAACCTATCTAAAAAATTCTAAAAAAAAAACCAAAAAAACATTTGGATATTTTTTTTTTTTTTTTACTTACCTCTAAATGCCTGTTGCTAGGTGGTCCCTCGTAGTCTGCCCCTTCCTCTGCCTGGGCTGGTGACATCACTTCCCCCTGGCACAGGAAGGGCTCGGCTCTTCTCCCTCCCTCCTGTCAATCATCTGGGACCCATTACAGGTCCCAGGTGATTGAGCGGCCAATCACGGCGCGCGGCGCCGCTCGCGCATGCGCAGTGGGTGCCAGGCTGTGAAGCCACAGCCCGGCGCCCACAGTTGAAATGCCGGCGCCGACGAGCGGAGGGGGGGGACGAGCGGGGCTTCGATCCCCCGCATCGCTGGACCCAGGGACAGGTAAGTGTCCAATTAAAAGTCAGCAGCTGCAGTATTTGTAGCTGCTGACTTTTAATTTTTTTTTTTTTTATGGCCCCCCTGGGTGGAACTCCTCTTTAACAACCAGCCAATCACTCGTTTGAAGGTGGAACCAGCCAATCACTGTTTGTTAAAGATGCCAGCAGGTCCACTAATCACTGGTTGTTAAGGACATTGGTGGGTGCCGGCTACTTAGCAACCAGTGAACAGCAGAGACGGCACCCGCTGGCATCCTTAATAATCAGCTATTCACTGCATATGCTTTGCATTAAATTTAAAAGCAATGCATTTAAAATGCATTATGCGGTGTGAACTTAATAAAGTGATGAGTACAGAGCCAGAAAACAGAAATATATATTTCTTTGTTTATAGCCAGGACACTGGTGGATACAAGCAACTGAAACTCACAAAGGAAGAAAACACAATAGTGCTCTCCGTAGTAAAGTATTTATGTATTTATTGCTAGAAAGTAAATACACTCACTTGTATACAGAGCACAGAAACATAGAAGAGTGACGGCTGAAAAAAGACAAAGTGGTCCATTGAGTCTGCCCCATTTTTTAAACATATATATATATATATATATATATATATATATATGTATATGTATATATATATATATATGTATGTATGTTCTGGCGGTTTTTTTATTTGGCTGATTTATAGATTTATATTTGACCCAAACATGTTTGAATCAAACAAGACTACAGTGACGGGGTTGCCTCCTGAGAGCAGCGTGACATATCATCAAATAACTTCTGCAGGAGCTGCTGTACACCGATCTCCAGGCAGCAAGCTTGCTAGCCAGAGGAGATCGATGTACAGGAGTTATTTGATGACATGTAGCACTGTCCTCATGAGGCCACCCCATGACTGAAAGTTTGTTTGATCTACTTAGTGAGTGTATTTACATTTTAGCAGTAAAAATCTTACTTCGGAGAGCCCTGTGTTTTTTCTTCCATAGGTTATGATCCTGGAGTCAGAGAAGCTTGCATCCACCAGTGGGAAGACAGCCGTATCCTTTTCACCTAAAGGTCATATTATAAAGGTGAGGGAATGTCCATAAGAGTTTGCTTTGGCTTTAGCATGATGACTTTCATTTGTGTTTAACTGGACAATGTACAGCATTTTGTTGACCTTTTTTTAATGGTGCAGCATTCCTCGTACATATCCCAATGATAATTGTACATTAATGGGTTCAGACCACCGATCTGTGGTAAATGATAATGGTATTTGGCAAAGGCAATGCCGGGTCTCTCATAGTCTCATCAAAGTTCACCAAAGATATATAGGTGGAAGGACAGAGGTCTGACAAAGTCAAGATTATTAATAAAACATTTAATAAGTATTTGTTGTACCTCAGACTGATACGGTGAGTGAGCTCTGAATACAGCCATCGCCAAGTAAGTTCACATTCGTTTGTCTGATTCTAATTTCCATTTCCTATTGAAATGTATGTAAGCCATAAACATGTACTTCTAGTTTTGGATGGAGTGGGAGAGAATTTAAACTTATGTCTGGTGATGGGTTGTCCCTGGGTCAGGAAGTATGGGGACATCTTTCTAATAGAGCCCTAGGAAGTAGTAAAAGCATAACAGAGGTTCTCATATGCACTTCCCAGATCTGTACATCTGCTGTGCCCATTATGAGGGGTTCCCATTATCCCTGTGCTGAGTTCCCAGGTCTGTACACCTGCTGTGCCCATTATGAGGGGTTCCCACCATCCCTGTGCTGAGTTCCCAGGTCTGTACACCTGCTGTGCCCATTATGAGGGGTTCCCACCATCCCTGTGTTGATTTCCCAGGTCTGTACACCTGCTATGCCCATTATGAGGGGTTCCCACCATCCCTGTCCTGAGTTCCCAGGTCTGTACACCTGCTATGCCCATTATGAGGGGTTCCCACCATCCCTGTGCTGAGTTCCCGGGTCTGTACACCTGCTGTGCCCATTATGAGGGGTTCCCACCATCCCTGTGTTGAGTTCCCAGGTCTGTACACCTGCTATGCCCATTATGCGATCAGCTGCATTTGTAAAGTGCGATTAGCTGCATTTACACGCAGTTGCGTTTAGCTGTGGTTTGCCATTTCCATAGCAACCCGACAGGGTACAAACTCATACTGAACGGGGATCCGGCTTGGATCCCCGCCAATGCCAGGCACTGTTTGGTATGAATCTTGAGGGGGAACTCCACGCCAAATTTTAAATAAAATACCGGCATGGGTTCCCCTCCAAGAGCATACCAGGCCCTTAGGTCTGGTATGGATTTTAAGTGGAACCCCTAAGCTGAAAAACGGCGTGGGGCCCCCCTCGGAATCCATACCAGACCCTTATCCGAGCACGCAACCCAGTCGGTCAGGAAAGGGGGTGGGGACGAGCGAGCACCCCCCTCCTGAACCGTACCAGGCCGCATGCCCTCAACATGGGGGAGTTGGTGCTTTGAAGCAAGGGGGCCGCCCTGTGGGCCCCCCACCCCAAAGCACCTCGTCCCCATGTTGATAAGGACCAAAGGCCAGGGTTGTCAGGGTCTGCGGGCGGGGTGGCTTATCGGAATCCGGGAGCCCCCTTTAATAAGGTATAAATAAGGTGTAAATGAGTATGGGGTACATCGTACCCCTACCCATTCACCAGGGGGAAAACAGTGTCAATAAAAAAAACACAGTAGACAGGTTTTTAAAGTGATTTATTAGGCAGCTCCGGGGGTCTTCTTCCAACTTCGGTAGTCTTCTTCCGACTTTGGGGGTCTCTCAGACCTCTTCTCCCTCTCTCTGGTGTCATCTCCATGCTCTCTGTTTTTTCTCCGGTGCCTTCTTCCTTCTGCCGGGCTCCTCCACTATCTTTTGCTCTTTTGCCGATCTTTTGCTAGTGGAGGAGCCCAGTCTTCTGAGATGTCTTCTTCCCTCTTCTCTTCCTGAGATGTTGACACCACGCTCCCTCTCATTGTAATGCCATGAGCGAGGTCCGCAACGAATTATATAGGCACTGGGGGTGGCCACCGGTTGATGTCACCCGGTGACCCCGCCCCTTATGTCGTCACAGTCCCATCATGCCCTGGGACTGTGACATCATAAGGGGGCGGGGTCACCGGTAACATCACCCAGTGGCCACGCCCCATGCCTATATAATTCAATGTGATCGCGGCTCCGGCCAATCACAGCGCCGGGTTGCGATACCCGGAAGGAAGATGGACGCTTCGTAGAAGAGGGGACAGCGGTGACATCGCAGGCTCCTGTGTCAGGTAAGTGACACATAATGGGCTACTATATGATGCATAGTAGCCCATTATGCTTTACCTTTGCAGGGAAACAAAGAGGAAGTAAAACCCATCAGGGTTTACTTCCTCTATAAAACAGTTGCGGTAGGTATCGGTAATTGGTATCAGCGAGTACTAAAAAAAAAAGTATCGGTACTCTTACTCATTGTAAAAATAATGGTATCAGTGCATCCCTAATATATATATATATATATATATAAAATATAACATTTTATTTAGAAATATTACAAACATTAAAAGAGAGGATTATTAAAATTATCCACATACTGTATATACTCGAGTATAAGTCGAATTTTTCAGCACATTTTTTTGTGCTGAAAGTGCCCCCCTCGACTTATACTCGAGTCAAGCACTGTTCTGCAGCAAAAAAATTCATTTTCCGAACCGACTTGGGGCCCCGTATCTCAGAGCCACTTGGTGCTAGAAACCCCAAATTGGTATGCAAACCCAGTGGACCTGGTACCATAACATATCCAAAGATGAAGTTCCTAGCACTAAGTGGCCCCGAGATACAGGGCCCCAAAATCGGTTCGGAAAATGTCATTCTCTGCTGCAGAAAAGTGCTTGACATTTTCTGAACCGATTTTGGGGCCCCATATCTCAGGGCCACTTGGTGCTAGGAACCCCAGCTTTGGAAATTGTATGGTGCTAGTTCCACTGGGTTTGCACACCACATTTGGGGTTCTTAGCACTAAGTGGCCCCGAGATACGGGGCCCCAAATTCGGTCAACTGTGTCTATCTGCAGCAATGTCATTTCGGGACCCTTTGGGTTCAGAGACCCCAAATTTTGGCTGCAGCTAGGAGGCATCTAGGAACCCTTAACTACCGAGTTTGAAGTTCAGGGGACCTATGGCTGCAAATGGGCACAGTGAGGCATGCAAATGGGCACAGTGATGCTGCAAATGGGCATTGTTGACCCTCTTTTCCACTTACAGTAGCTGTGCATCTCTCACCCTAGGCTTATACTCGAGTCACTAAGTTTTTCCCATTTTTTTTGTGGTAAATTAGGTGCCTCGACCTATACTCGGAACGACTTATACTCGAGTATATACGGTAAGTTAGCCATCTAGAATAGCACGCTTTCTGGTGTCAAGATCTGTTTATTCAGGCCAACGCGTTTTGCAGGCAGACCCCTCTTCATCAGGGCCTTAGATCCTATTATGGAATAATGTAACAATATACATTAATAAACATATTCATGCAATATACATGAAATATACATGAAAAAACATAAGCCAATGGTTATTAAACAGTACATTGTATTAATTGTATTGTTTTTAATGAGTTGTATGATTTCACAGTATACACTAGATGGCACCAAGTTTCACTGATAGCCACTATTTACTAAATAATATATAAATTCATTTTTTCAAACAAAGTAGGGGCACATAACATAATTAATAATAGTGAAAATAGGGGGGCTATATTAAAAGGGATTGTAAAGGCAGAAGGTTTTTTTTATCTTAATGCATCTTAATGCATAGAATGCTTAATGCATTCTATGCATTAAGATGAAAAAACCTTTTGTGTGCAGCAGCCCCCCCCCCCTCAGCCCCCCCTAATACTAACCTGAGCCCCATCTCTATTCAGCAATGTCCCCGAGTGCCTCGGCCATCCGGGACTCTCCCTCCTGATTGGCTGAGACACAGCAGCGGCGCCATTGGCTCCCACTGCTGTCAATTAAACTCGGTTAGCCAATCAGGAGCGAGAGAGAGAGGACGGGCCGAACCGCAGTTCTGTGTCTGAATGAATACAAGGAGCTGCAGCTCGGGTGCCCCTGTAGCAAGCTGCTTGATGTGGGGGGCACTCAACAGGTGAGAGGGGCCAGGAGCTCCAGCCAGGGACTTGAGAAGAGGAGGATACAGGCTGTTCTGTGCAAATCCACTGCCCAGAGCAGGTAAGTATAACATGTTTGTTATTTAATAGAAAAAAAAATGGCACATTACAATCATTTTAAACTAAAATCATTAAATTATGAGTGAGGTAGTATTTAATATATAAAAAGTTTTTTTTACAAGCGTCTTTATCTGTTGTATTTGGGATATTAAATTATGTGTTTTTATTTAATGATGTGTTTTTATATAATGATTTGTTTATATATTGAACATGTATGTGGCAATTTTATATCAACATATACAGCCCCGCTGACATAAAATATTTGGTTCTAGCTTTTCGTTGAGAAGTAACTTAAATTGATCCGTTCACACCTGAGTGTATTTTTTTCAGGCAGAAAGTCGCACAATTTTTACTGCGATTTTGTACAGGTCAAAAGGTAAAAGAATGAAAAACGCCTGTAATCTACCAAAAAAAAAAAAAGCTCCTGTACTTTTTTGAATGACGGGCGTTTTGCTTTAGGTGACCGAACGCTCAGATGTGAACAGGAGCCATTGAAATTAACAGGATTTGTCTTGTTGGGCGTTTTTAGAGCTGAGGCTTACAGCAGAAAAACGCCCAAAAAATGCCTAGATGTGAAAAGAGCCCAAGAGAAGCTATAAGGCCCCTTTCACACGGACGGATGGAATTGTGCTTTTAGCTGCGTTTTCTACCGCAGCTAAACGCACACAATGCTTTCCTATGGCCCCATTCACACACTGCGTTTAGCTGCGTTTTCATTACATGTGGTTTGGTGCGGATAGAAAAATTAGAATTGACTGCGTCCAGGAGCGATTTAGCGCAGCTATCTGCACATAACCGCAGTGCACTGTGTCAGCTGCGGATAGCAGCGCCGAGCTGGCTCGCTCATCGGGAAAGGAAAAATTTTTTTTCCTTTCCCAATGGGCGACAAGCACGGGGATCCCACTTGGATCCCCGCCAATGCCAGGCACTGTTTGGTATGAATGAAGCCACTAACGGCACGACATCGGTGCCTGCCTTTTGCAAATATCTCCTAAACCGTGTAGCTTTAGGAGATATTTCTTGCACCTACCGGTAAGCCTTAATCGAGGCTTACCTGTAGGTAAAAGTGGTCTGTAAGGGTTTACAACCACTTTAACTTCAGCTGTCAGCATTGGTACAAAGCATTGAAAAGTTATTTACAAATGAAATAATAATTTTTTTTTTTTAATTAAGCGCTTTTTCCATGTGAAATGTGTAAATATATGTCAATATATATGTGTAAAAATATTCACTAGCAAAGCAAACAAAACAAAAGTTTTAAATGTTTATCTTTTATAAAATAGACGTGAACAAAAGAAAAAAGCAGGAAAATGATAATTAAATGTAAGAGAAAATGGAGTTAATTAAGGCTGTTTAGAGTAAATTAAGGGTTATTAAAAGGTTAAACGGAGGAACATTTGTTCATCTCTTTGATCTGCAGATGAAGAAACAGAAATATACAAAAAGAAACAATGTTTCTTTTTATTTTAGTGATTCAGGGCTGAGCAATAATTTTAATAAACATTGCCAGGTGCTTTTTTTTTTTTTTGACAGCTCCAATTACTGGACTTCTTTAACACTTTAGCTGTCAACAGGGGAGACCCGCTGACAGCTCAAAGAACCGAGCCTGAAAGTATCGGTTTCAGGTATCGGTGCATTTGCACGAGTACCGATACTTGTCCAAATACTCAGTATCGGCACCGATACCGATACTAGTATCGGTGCAACCCTAATATATATAGTTTGTTTTTGTTTACATTATACCCAAGGAGGTACATACAAAGTCCCATGTAATCCCTTTATTTCTGCATCCAACACTTTAGGGATGGAATCTCCTAGGGGCTAAGATTATAGAACACCTTACCCCCATATACAAATATCTGCTTAGAACTTCAGCTTTCTACGACTCGCAGTCTAATGATTGCTTCTCTACATAGTCACTTCTGCTTATGCATTTTTTTCCCCATTATATTCTCAGTCCGAATTGTTGAAGTTTGGTACAGGTCCACTTTGAGGAGAGACAGTTTCTTCTTGCTCATACAGGTTAAAGTGACAGTGTATCTGCAAAGGAAACCCACCCCCCGAAGGTCTCTATTATATATGTATGTATTTTTTTATAAAATATTTTTTTTCTTCTGTTTTATCATTCTAGGTGGTAATCTGAGTCCAAAATGGCGACACAGCTGTTTGAAGGAAAGGAGCATGCCTCGTATTATCAGAAATTCAGGTTTGAGCCAACGCAAGAAATAATAGACCTCATCTTCAGTTATGTGGATGAAAAGGTGAGTGACGCTTCTGTCCGGTATAGGCCACTTGTAAAATTTAAAAGAGAATTACTTTGCTTAGGTAAGCAGAGCCACTCGAGTTATTTTTAAGGGATTGTCCAGCCAACACTTTTTTTTCTATTGGACAGAGCAGGGAAGGGTGTGGGTGTGTTTTATAGCAGAAAGTAAAAAATATTGTTTTTTTTTTGGGGGGGGGGGGTTCAAAATTGTGGGTCTTTTTATGTTTATAGTGCAAAAAATAAAATACCACCAAAAGAAAACTCTATTTGTGGGGGGAACAAAAAGGACATTAATTTTATTTCTGTACAGCGCAATTGTCAGTTAAAGTAACGCAGTGCCATATCGCAAAAAAATGGCCTGGTCATGAAGGGGGGTAAAGCTTCTGAAGCTGGAGTGGTTAACACCGATCAAAGCAGAAAAAAGGTGGTTTGCTTTTTAGGTTTGTTACTTCTTTGTGTGGATTACACACAAAAAATAATTTTTGCAAGACAACAGCACCAAAAGAAAGCCTTTATTTATATGTATTAGTTTATTGTAACCACTTCCCCTCCCCCACACCCGTTCACCCCCCTATGGAGCAGAGCAGTTTTTACATTTCTGCTATGGACCTGATTATTTGGCAATAACTTTGTTATTATTTAAAGAGGAACTGCAGTCTGCTCACATAATTTGTAATAAAACATCTTTGCCATTCTGAAGCTTCCCTCCAACCACTTTACATATTATTTTATATATACTGTGATTCTGTACTTCCCAAATATGCTGCAGAAATCTCCCTCCACTGAGTCTGGCTGAATCCATTTCAACTGTGGGCAGCTGAAGCTACTGCCTGTTCACTTCCTGGATTTACACAGAGGCACACCTCCAGCTGCAGCTCTCATTGGCCCTCTTATGACTCATCCCCCCTCCCTTCCTGGAAAACTCTCATGAGAGTGAGAGAGAGAGAGAGCTGTGCATGATGTCATAAGCCTAGGCTAATGACCAGACAAGAAACAGGAAGTGGGCTGTATAAGGGATTTACTGGCAGAAAAAAAAAACAATTTTACTATCCAAAGTTTAAACAACAACGAGGGCAGAAGATTTAATAGATGGAAAGTTGAAAAAAAATGACTGAAGGTCCGCTTTAAGATAACAAGGTAATACATATATTGTTTTTTCTAAGGAGAAACAAGGCTTACTTTTCATTATATTGTCTTACAACATTGTGTTTTTTTTTTTTTTTTTTTGCACAATCCTTAGACAATAAACTGTAACAAAACGAAAAAAAAAATCACTTTTTTTTGAGCATTGTTCATTTCAAAAAATAGTGTTACTGCACATAAAAGGGTACATTTTATTCTGTAGTTTGTCCTGTTTAAAATGACACTAAAATTGGGGGGGGGGGCGTGGCCTGCTGCAGACCAAGATGACTGCCTGTCGGGGCGGCGATACAACCCGCTAAATTCCTGCCGTTTAACCAACTATTACCCGCCGCCATGCAAAGGCTCCAAGATGGCGCCGGCGCCGGCACCAGCACTACTTCCCAAGCTGACACTGCGAGCCCGCCTGCCAGCTCTGCAAAGCTGCAACCACCAGGAGACACAACCACTGCTCTCATAAGAGAAACTATGGACAACTACCCCCCCCTCAAGAAGACACCCCAGGGGGATATCACACAGACAGAGGTAAGAGGCTGGCTACCTCCCCTGCACATTCCCCAAACAAGGAGCCACATGCAAAAAAGCAGCTATGGTCCTCTGTTTTTGCAGGGACACACGGATCCCAAAATGCTCCCTCCCTGGCTGCTATCCCTGTCACTGACAATACTGCCTCAGAAGCAATGCTAAAATCTATGCTCCTCACGCTACAGCAAGATTTACATAGGGAGCTTCAGATATCCATATCCCAGATGCATGATAGAATAGACTGTCTAGAAGAACGTACAGATGCTCTGGAGGATAACTTGCAAGATTATTCTAAAGCGCAGAACGAATTGTTAGACACACATGAACATCACACGGAAGAAATCCATCACATCAAGATGAAATTAGCTGATTTAGAAGACCGCTCCAGGCGGAACAATATAAAACTCAGAGGCATCTCAGAGTCGATCAAACCGAACGAAATAACACCATACTTGCAACAACTCATCTCAACCTTACTCTCACACCTCAACGCTCGTGATACACTGATCGATCAGGCCCACAGAATTGCTAAACCACCGCACCTCCCAGACGACATCCCCATGGATGTTTTGTCCCGCATACATTTCTTCCACGTCAAAGAGCAAATTCTCTCCGCCGCCAGATCTTCGCAACCCTTGCCGGCCCCATACGCTAATATTAAGTTGTTCACTGATCTGTCTCCTGCCACAATGGAAATGCGCAGAGTGTTCTCCCCCGTTACCTCCATTCTCCAGCAGAAAAAAATAGCATACAGATGGGGTTTCCCAACGAAATTGCTGGTCTCTCACCAACAAAAGATCGTCCCAATCCTCACTCCAAAAGATGGCTACAAAAAGCTGACCAACTGGGGACTCCTCCCCATCGCTCCTGGAGACACGGGACAAAAAAGTTCCTCTTGCACGCCATCTGACTCCAGGAATGTGACAACTAAAACAATCAAAAAAATATGACCCTTTTGTCTTAGCCCTGGTCCTCAGCCTACTTAAATCCATCCTGGGCGATGCACCTTTCCCTTTTCTCCTCCACCCCTCAGGTTAGAAGTGTGCTAGGCACACGGCTCTGTGACATTTGTTATCAGTGCGAAGTATTCAAATACTGTTATGTTGCTTGTTCATAATTGCATTTCTTTTGAGTATTAGTAGCTATACAGTTTTCTTTTCATTTACCTCCTGCAAATACGGCATTGATCTACTTGTCTTTATATTTCTCAAATAGTACTAGTGTGTGTGCTCTCTCTCTGCCCACACCTCCAAAGCCACTTTGCCACCATGACCCTCACGATCACCTCAATAAATGCCAAAGGCCTAAACCGTTAAACGCAATCTCCTTTGGAAAGAAGCATTAAATCAACATGTAGATGTTCTCTGTGTACAGGAGGGAGACTACACCTTTTTCTCCCCACCACACCAGTCTTACTCTCGGATTGATCTATTCATAACAGACAAACACCTACTTTAATCTATCACTGCTTCCCACATAGGAACAATATCTTGGTCTGACCACGCTCCGGTCACAATCAAGCTAGTCTCCCCATCCCAAACTCCCAGCCACACGATTTGGAGAGTAAACACATCCCTCCTCAACAACCCCGCTTTTGAGACACAAATACAGTCCGAGATTGGAAGTTACTTCCAACAAAATGTAAATGTAACTGACCATGCTATAACATGGAATGCTCATAAGGCTTGCCTACGAGGTCTTTTCATAAAACTTGGGACCCGCTACAAAAAAAAAAACACTCCTCCATTACAGAGTCCCTTCCAAAACTAATTCATTCCCTAGAAATCACTAACAAAAGATCCCCTTCGAGTAATATCTCTTCGGAACTTAAAAACCTTAGACAGCAGCTCAGTGACCACCTTCGCAAAAATTTTGACTATTACATCAAAAGACTTTGTTTACAAACCTACTCAGCAGCCAATAAACCATATATATATATATATATATATATATATATATATATATATATATATATATATATATATATATATATAGTATATATAAATATATATATATAATTGCATTTTATAGTTGCCCCCCCTACTTTTGTCCTTGTCCCCCCATGTGCCCCCCTAAATATGAAAGTTGGAGACACCACTGGTCAAATTCAGACTCTCTTTTGCTGCCTCTGGTAAAGTATTACAACCTTAATGTATCCAAAACCAAAGGAATTTCCCTAGTGTACAAGCTGCTTACCAAACCATCTCCTGACCTACTCTCGTCCTCCGCACAATATTGGTCCTCTCTGTTAGACCAGCCACCTCCACCTGCACATTGTCAGAAAGCCCTCACGATACCCCTACGCCTATCTCATAGCATTACCCATTGGAAATCATTACAGAAGTTGTTCCACAAATGGTACTTCACCCCAGAAAGACTGGTGAAGATGTACCCAAATACCTCACCCAAATGTTGGAGAGGCTGCGAAAGTATTGGATCTCTCTCACACATTTGGTGGGAGTGCCCCCTCATCAAAAGATTCTGGGAAAAAGTGAAGAGTCTAATCTTTTTCTTTGTGTGGTACATCCTTCCCCATATCCCCACTTGATCTGCTCCTAGGACTCTCTTTTCCCACATGGCCTAAACAATTACAAACTCTGGTGACACACGTCCTAATAGCAGCAAGACGTGCGATTGCAAAGAAATGGATATCGATACACCCTCCGTTACTGAAGGATACCATTCAGTTACTCAACCTGCACTTCCTAATGGAATTTTCCAAAGCCAACAAATCCACAAACCGATTTAACAAACCCTGGTAACTTTGGATTACTGACTCTAGAAGCGCACCATTGTATTAGTTGTCCTACCTTTCCTGGAGCAGGTCCTGTACCTCCCTTCCTTCCTTCCTACTCCACATACCTGCAAAAGATCTCGTTATGATACTCAAAACAATACTTATTGTTTTCGGCCCCACTGTTGTTACCCTCTGGATATCCCTTCCACAGTATTCTAACCGTACATTATAGTGATATTTTATGCCTATCTGCATATCTGTTTTATACAGTTTGTCTAATACTAATCCCTTTAGTTTTGATGTAGCTGAGTAGAAGCTACATGTTACTACTCCTCATTCTTTGTTCTCATTTGCCTCTTATGTACACAAATTAACGCCAGGGTATGCCCAATTGGCGATGTTTTTGTATTATTCTTTTTCTTTTGAAACATAACAAACACTTAAAATTAAAAAAAAAATATGACACTAAAATTATTATTCTGGCACAAAGCATTGCAAAGTTCTTTATAAATTAAAACAAGTGTATTTTTTTCAATTTTGCACTTTTTAAAATGGGAGATGTGTAAATATATGTTAACTGTGTAAAAATATTAACAAACAAAACAAACAAAGTTTAAATATTAATAGTTAAAGTGATACTAAATTCTTTTTTTTTTGTTAAAAAATACCAAACATGTTCTACTTACCTGCTCTGTGCAGTAGTTTTGCAAAGAGCAGCCCAGATCCTCCTCTTCTCGGGTCCCTCGCAGGTGCTCCTGGCTCCTCCCTCCTGCTGAGTGCTCCCACAGCAAGCAGCTTGCTATGGGGGCATCCGAGCCGAGCTGCTGCTCTGTGTGCCCATTCAGACATGGAGCTGCAGCTAGGCCCTGCCTTCTCTCCTCATTGGCTCACTGACTTTGACAGCAGCGGGAGCCAATAGCGCCTGCAGTGTGTCACAGCCAATCAGGAGGGAGTGTCCCAGACAGCTGAGTCTCTTGTGTGGCAGTGGATTTGCACAGATCCTCCTCTTCTCAAGTCCCTGGCTGGAGCTCCTGGCCCCTCCCACCTGTTGAATGCCCCCCACAGCAAGCAGCTTGCTATGGGGGCACCGAGCTGCAGCACCTTGTATCTATTCAGACAAGGAGCTGCAGTTCGGCCCGTCCCCTCTCTCTCTCTCTCCTGATTGGCTAACTGAGTTTAATTGACAGCAGCAGGAGCCAATGGCACCTGCTGTGTGTCTCAGCCAATTAGGAGGGAGAGTCCCAGACAGCTGAATCTCTTGTGCAACCTCACTGGATCGAGATAGGGCTAAGGTAAATATTAGAGGGGCTGCTGCACACAGAAGGTTTTTTACTTAATGCATAGAAAGCATTAAGATAAAAAAAACTTCTGACTTTAGAACCACTTTAATAAAATAGAAACAAAAAAAATCAGGGAAAATAGTTGAAGAGAGAAGGAGACTAAGGAGTTAATTAGGGCTGATTAGAGTAAACTAAGGGTTAATAAAGAACATTTTATTTAAAAAAAAAACAACTTTTTTTTACCTGTCAAGTTGCTTTAACTGACATCTACAGATCAAAGTTTCATCCCTTTGATGAATGAACAGAATGATACAAAAGTAACAATATGTTACTTTGTATCTTTGTATATTCACATATGAGCAGTGTTATTTATAAACACTGATTCAGACTGCTTTTTGGCAGCTAGAGCTGCTGACACCTTCTCTGAGTATACTGTAATGCTGACTTTGATTAATTAAAACCAACATTTGCTATATACTGGGGGAAGGGGGTACCAGAAGCAGAGAGACTGGATGTGCCCCCCCCCCCTCGAGTGTGTAGCACGGCCAAGACACTTACCAGTCCCTGGAGTCCCTTACTTTCCTCCCACAGCCAGTTCACACAGTTGCAGGACCCTGGTGCCACCAACTTGATGTTGGGAACCGACTGTGACTTCCTCAGAAAATCCCACTCCCCACTGCGCATGTGAGAGATTTGCAGCGCTTTAAAACTGGTCCCGCGGCCTCCTGGGACATGTGATGCCAAGTTGCATAGTTCTCACCTAGGCCTGTCAGAAAATGGCACCCGCTCCCAGAAAAAAAAAAGAAACACCATTTCTGGCAGAGTAGGGAGTGAGGAAGGAGGGTGAGAAGAACTTTCACTTTCAAGTGAAGGTCCGCTTTAAGTAAGGACAAGGTTAAAGTTATTGGTGACAATAGCAAGAAATAAATAAAAATTTGTTGTAATTGTTTTCAACCAAATTAAAATTATATCATATCATTGTTATGACATTATAAATGTAACCCCTTCCCACCCAGCTTTGGCATCCCTTTAAATGGGTCTTTATGCCGTGATTGGCTCTTAGTGGACACATGATTGGAAGCCTGTCCCACCAGCTTCCGATTGGGACTAGAGACGGAGAGCTGGCTATGCTGTGGCTATGACTGTGCTGGGGGCATGCAGTGAGCGTGTTCACAACACAGAAATCTTGGCTTTCCATGGACTCCTATGTGCAATGTGAGGGCTTTAAAGCCCACCCTATTTGCAGCCACACATAAGCATGATGTGGGCAGCAAGAGGTTAAACTGAAAACAACACCAGTGTCCTTGTGATGTATTTTGAAGATGTTTCTGTCTTCCTAGTTACAGAAACCGTATGGATTTGCTGTGGACGTTGGCTGTGGAACGGGGCAGAACACAAAAATTCTCTGTCAGTACGTCAAGAAAGTTCTCGGAATTGACATCAGTGAGGCTCAGATAGAGGAGGCCAAGAAAGCCACGGGGTCACCTAATGTCACATACAGGTGGGGCATTCTAAACATGTTTCATTAGTTATGTTTAGGGGAGGACCAGGATCCTTTTGGCCTGGGGGGAGCACACCCAACCAAGTAGCCCCTTTCCTGATATAGACAGACCTATTTGGGCTAAAGAAAGTTTACCATGCAAAGTGTGCCATAGTCCTGCAGTAACTGGTGGGTATTCCTAAAGGACATTGTTGGGGGATATTGGGGTGATTGGTGGGGTTTCCTAAAGAACATTGTTGGGGAATGCTTGGGTGATTGGTGGGTATTATGAAAGGACATTGTTGAGGGATGTTGGGGTGATTGGTGGGTATTCCTAAATGGGGGGGGGGGGGATGCATGCTGTTTCCTTTTGTTTGTTTGCTTACATTTGTAAAAAAATAAAAAATAAACGTGGCCCTTCTAGTGTGTAATAAACACAGTTCACCACTAGGGAGGAAGTTTACCTGTAAAGCTGCTGTACATGTGACATTGTTGGTGGTTTACTGGCTGCCTCATTGGCCTGGTACACATTTATTCAGGGGTGGCCCATGCATTGTGGGCGCACGGGCGTGGCCCCCCTAATCCCTGCCGCCACCTCCCTATCCATGCACCCGGCCTCTTTCAGGACGCCGGACGCATGGACTCCTATGGCAACGTGGGCACATGAGGCTCTAATAGGCTTCAGAGAGTGCAGAGAGTGCGCCCTGATCCCACCCTGTTGTGTGAGCATAGCGAATAAATTTTCGCTATTTTTACACCACAGTGCCTCTCCACCAATCAGGAGGCAGGTCAGTGAGACCTGTTTCCCGATTGGCCAAAGCGTCTGCACTTTGGCGGAAGAGACACATAGGGGAGGAAGCTGGAGGATCAGACTCCTCCGCCGCCGCTGACACAGGAGGAGAGGACTCAACAGCCCGGAATGGAGGAGGAGACGCACGAGATGCAGGAGCCGTTTCCTGCCCATCCTCCAGCTTGCTGCCATCACCCCGGTTAGTGCCGTTCTGATGGCGGGCGAGCGGGGGGAGGGTCACAGTGGCTGAATATGTTGGGCACAGGCTGCATAAGATGGGCACAGGCTGCATATGACGGGCACGGGCGTCAGAGGAAGAAGCGGAGGAAGATAGAGGAAGAAGCGGGTGAAGAACAAGATGGAGGAAGAAGTAGAACACCGAAAGAAGACCAGAAGAACATGGAAGAAGAAGCAGGGAAAGAAGAAGACATTAATAAAGGAATTGTCAAAAACCATCTATTGTCTTTTTTAACATTTTTGACACTTTTTTGTGAAATGGTAGGGGTACATTTGTACCCCATTACCAATTCACACAGGGGGGCCGGAATCTGGGGGTCCTCTTGTTAAAGGGGGCTTCCAGATTCCGATAAGCCCCCCATCAGCAGACCCCCACAACCACCGGGCAAGGGTTGTGGGGATGAGGCCTTTCTCCCCATCAACATGGGGACAAGGTGCTTTGGGGGGCTACCTCAAAGCACCCTCTCAATGTTGAGGGCATGTGGCCTAGGATGGTTCAGGAAGGGGGGCCCCCCTCTTTTCCTGTGGCCTGCCAGGTTGCGTGCTCAGATAAGGGTCTGGTATGGATTTTTGGGGGGCCCCATGCCATTTTTTTTTAAATTTTGGCACAGGGTTCCCCTTAAAATCCATACCAGACTGGCGCGGGGTTCCCCTTAAAATCCATACCAGACCTGAAGGGCCTGGTATGGAATTTGGGGGGACCCTCACACATTTTTTTTTTAAATTTTGGTTCAGGGTTCCCCTGTGGGGGAATCCCATGCCGTTTTTATCAATGATCTTTTATGTGTATTGCCGGACCGACAATTCATTATAGCCGCGAGTAGTTTTAAATATCATTTTGCTGTCAGACTGTTCTAAACACGGGAAACATGCGCTACTTTACAGGCATACTATAGACACCCCCCAGGTACGAAATTTAAAGGAATATTACACTTTTATTGTTTCACTTTAAGCATTATTAAAATCACTGCTCCCGAAAAAAACGTCCGTTTTTAAAACTTTTTTGCATTGATCCATGTCTCCTGGGGCAGGACCCGGGTCCCCAAACACTTTTTAAGACAATAACTTGCATATAAGCCTTTAAAACTAGCACTTTTGATTTTTCATGTTCGTGTCCCATAGACTTTAATGGTATTTGCATGTTCGAACTAATTTTTTGCCTGTTCGCATGTTCTGGTGCGAACCGAACGGGGGGGGGTGTTCGGCCCATCCCTAGCTGCAATTGATTGCACAGTAGCTGCATTTTATGGGGCACAGTGACTGCATATGATGGGCACAGTGAGGCTGCAATTGATGGGTTTTTTTTTCAGAATTTTGCAGTTTGCTTGCGCCCCCCCCCCCCCCCCCCCACTGCATTTATTCTAATGAAAAACAGGGTGAATGTGACTGGAGCATGTCAGTGAAGGATTTATTGGGTGATTTTTCTGTGAATTCTTTATAAACAGACCAACCCCTTTGTGTCATCTGGGCAGGGATGAGGCAGAAAAGTCAGAAGCACAGAGCCCAGGGTTGGACTTTCAATCCAACCAGATGGTGTCACTACCTTAAAGACTAACCTATCGTTTCTGTAGTGTCTGTCCAGCTGAAGAGGTGCCAGTTGGTGACGCTTCTGTCGATCTACTAACAGCGTCTGCTTCTGCCCATTGGTTTAACATTGAGAAGTTTCTAAAAGAGGTAAAAACAAACAAGTCTTTATGTTTCATTGTTTCTGACTGCTGCACCTTGTAAAATGTGGTGTACATTACATACACCTGACTGCTGAATTCTGTATACAGTGGGGTTGATTAAAGGCAAATCCACTTTGCACTACAAGTGCACTTGGAGGTGCAGTCACTGTAGATCTGAGGGGAAGATCTGAAATGAGGGGAAGCTCTGCTGATTTTATCATCCAATCATGTTCAAGCAAAAATGCTGCTTTTTATTTTCCTTGCATGTCCCCCTCAGATCTACAGCGATTGCACTTCCAAGTGCGCTTGTAGTACAAATTGGATTTGCCTTTAGTAAATAAACCCCATAGTGTACATTATAATTTAACTTGCATAGCCTAAACTGCTATATGTATGCTGTCCTGCATATTGCATACAGTGGATCACTGCAATCTGTTCTATATATTACATACACCAAACATCTGCACTCTATACCCTGTGCTATACATTATATTCCCCACATCATTGATTTCTATATGCAGAATATACAGTTTAATTTTTTATTTTTTTTAATAAAATCAGTATTTCATCAGTGAAGGGGCACACTTTTGCTAATTATATTAATGTAGATGTCATCATTTCAGGTCGATCGGGTCTTAAAGCCAGGAGGTTGTCTTGCTATCTTCATCTACTTTGCCAATATGGAAGTTCACTACAAGGACCGCTCAGAACAGATGACTGAGGTCTTTGCAGAGGTAAGTACTGAATATCTTTGTGTTTTCAGTGTCCCTTGTCTTACATACTGCCTTGTCTGAGATATCACTGTTGTATTTGTGAGTGATAAGTAAGCCTGGCATGATATAAAATCCAGTATAAGAGTTTGGAAGCAGTCACCTGCACTCCCCTTTCTTCACTGTGCCGAGCACTCTGGGGGCTTCCAGGTCTGGGACGCTCAATATGCAAATACCGACTGATTCCAAAGTCAGAGCTATGCCCCTCCCACTCCATGTACAATACTTGTCTTTCCATTGGTTGGAAAGTGGCAGTGCATTGTACTGGGGGTGTGCTGGTAGCCCTCATATGAATTCCAAGCTCCTGGGAGTTCAGGGGCCCCTCAGTATGAATATAGTATATGTTGGTACCTTGTGTGATCTGATTTTAAAAACTTTTATCAGTTTCAGCAATTCTGTGTGTTAGGATGTTTGCTTTAAATACAATATTAACCAGGGGGTACTTGTAAATTATGCATTTTTTTTAACTTACTGAGAGTCCAGTGTTGACTCCAAATAGATTACACAGTGCACAGTATGCATTCAAGTATTACTAAACCCAGGAGCCTGCATTCACTATATCTGGTCTCCCACAGTACACAGAACATGGAAATGTAATAGTTTTAGTAAATATAAACTGCTAAATGCCTTTTCTCGTTAGCAGTATATAGCAGTCTTATGGTGACTTCTATAAGTGTCTGGTTAAAGCTTGTAGGAGGAGTTTTCATTCTCCTCTGACTGTCCTATGAGGCTGCAGGACCCCTGACCCTCTGCCTGGACAGTGCTGATTGGCCCTGTTCTGATCACATGCCCCCTTTCACAAAATAAATAAAAAAAAAATCCTGCAATACACACCAAACTGAGCATGTGCAGTGTTTCCAAGGCTCTGTTGTATCAGGAGATGGACTCGGGACAGTGTGGAAGAAGGGGAGGATCAGAGAAGACAGGATCAAACAGTCTTTTTACACAATGCAGAGGATTACCCCTTGGGTTCCACAGTGAGCATAACAAGCATGCTTTACTGCATATACACACTGATTTTACTGTTCTGGGTTTAGTAACACTTTGAATAATCTAATAGTTGTGCATATATAGACACATTAGGGTTGATTTATTAAAGGCAAATAGACTGTGCAGTTTGCAAGTGCAGTTGCTTCAGAGCTTAGTAAATGAGGGGAAGCTCTGCTGACTTCTATCATCCAATCATGTGCAAGCAAAAACTTTTTTTTTTCCCTTGCATGTGATTGGGTATTCTTTGCAAAGTGAAACTTCACCTCTTTTACTAAACTCTGGAGCAACTGCACTTGCAACGTCCACCGTCTGTTTGCCTTTAGTACATCAACCCCATTAATGCTTAAAACTCCAAGAATAGAAAGGAGTCCAGTCAGGGCTGGTCTGGGACAAAAATTTGGCCCTGGACTTCATCCAGACCGGCCCTCCGGCTAATCCCTCTGTCTCACACCCCCCTCTGTCTCTCAGCCCCTCTCTCTCACTCACCCCCTTTCCCTCAACCACCCCCTTCTGTCACTGTGCCCTAAGCCCACCCAGTTGTGTGACAATAGCTAATAAATATTTGCTATTGTCTTCCTGATTCTCCTCCCGGCCAATCAGAGAGCGGGTCCTGACCCAATTGCCTAAGAGGAGAAGGGATCATATTGACCGCTGAGGTGGAGGAGACACAGGGGAATCCACCGAGGAGGAGACGCTGAGCAGGAGACACCGAGGAGGAGACGCCGAGCAGGAGACACTGAGGAGGATGAGGAGGAGACGCCAAGGAGGAGACTCCGAGGAGGAGACACCAAGGAGGAGACACCAAGGAGGCGACACCGAGGAGGAGAAGCCGAGGAGGAGACGCCGAGTAGGAGACGCCAAGCAGGAGACACCAAGGAGGAGATGCCGAGGAGGAGACACCGAGGAGGAGATGCCAAGGAGGAGGCGCTGAGCAGGAGACACCGAGGAGGAGACGCTGAGCAGGAGATGCCAAGTAGAATACGCCGAGCAGGAGGCACCGAGGAGAAGATGCCGAGGAGGAGACACCGAGGAGGAGACGCCAAGGAGAAGGCGCTGAGCAGGAGACACCAAGGAGGAGACACCGAGGAGGAGACGCTGAGCAGGAGACGCCAAGTAGAAGATGCCGAGCAGGAGACACAGAGGAGGAGACACCGAGGAGGAGACGCCAAGGAGGAGGCGCTGAGCAGGAGACACCAAGGAGGAGACACCAAGGAGGAGACACTGAGGAGGAGACGCTGAGCAGGAGACGCCAAGTAGAAGATGCCGAGCAGGAGACACAGAGGAGGAGGCGCAGAGCAGGAGACGCCGAGCAGGAGACGCCAAGCAGGAGACGCCAAGCAGGAGACGCCAAGCAGGAGACGCCGAGCAGGAGACGCCGAGCAGGAGACGCCGAGCAGGAGACACGGAGGAGGAGACGCCAAACAGGAGACGCTGAGCAGGAGACACCAAGGAGGAGACACAGGCCCACGACCTAGATGGGGTAAGTGTGGGGTTTACCGATCATATGGGGGCAGGGGGTTTGACAGACCGACTGGGGGGGGTGGCGAGTGGTTGGTTTGTTGTTCCTCCCCCCCCCAAATGGAGTACCAGCCACCACTGGTCAGAGCCATGGCTTTCCAATCAGCAGGGCGCATTAGCTTTACTGATTGCAGAGCTGTGGGTCTGACTTAACTGGGGCCAAGTTGGACCTTGGGAGAGAGACCACTGCTTACACACAGAGAGCAAAGATTCATCTTTTCAGCTGCTGGCAGGGACAGGCTTTTTTTATTCAGACTGTGACTGCTTTCTAAAGAAAAGGAAGTGTAATGCCGCGTACACACGACCGGACTTTACGGCATACTTTGCCCGGCGGACTTTTCGACGGACTTTGCGACGGACTTTCCGAATGAACGGACTTGCCTACACACGATCAACCAAAGTCCGACGGATTTGTACATGATAACGTACGACTGGACTAAAACAAGGAAGTTCATAGCCAGTAGCCAATAGCTGCCCCAGCGTCGTTTTTTGTCCGTCGGATTAGCATACAGACGAGCGGACTTTTCGACCGGACTCGAGTCCATCGGATAGATTTGAAACATGTTTCAAATCTAAGTCCGTCAAACTTTTGAGAAAACAAAGTCCGCTGGAGCCCACACACGATCGAATTGTCTGACGAAATCCAGTACGCCGGACCAAGTCTAACGTAAAGTCCGCTCGTGTGTACGCGGCATACGACTTTGCACACCTTTTATCTGTATACACCTGGGAGGTATTTAGCCGGTTTAAACTGGAGGTTTAGTTGGGTTTTAATGTGGACCCGCCTTTTAAATGCAAGTCAATCATGAAAGAATTATTTATTGAAAAATATCTAAATTTTTCTCCATGTGTAAAGACAAAAATTGCACTTATTTTCAGGTGATGAATATTCTGCTCCCATATCAGCATGAGAAGTTTAACAATATGAAGACTGCATACAAGGAAATGTATGAAGCCATCCCTTACCCTGACAAAAGAAGGTCCGACTACTTTTATATATCAATCATCTGATATGTGGTAACCTCTGGTCACCGGCTCCCCCGGCCCTTTATGGGGTTCTGAACGTTGGGAATTTACTGCAAAATCTTTTCAGAAATAGCTTAAAGGGTTCATTTTAATCTTTTCTTTTAAGGAATAGAACAATATAATCTGATGATTTACAGCTTTCTTTTGCTATTTATTTTAAAATAATAATTATACAAACAAACATATAACTGTGTGTGTGCAATGCACTGGATGTATAGAACTCTCAACTTTTTATTTTTTATTTTGAGAAACATTTTTTATTTTCTTAATAAACACATAGACATTACAGACATACAACAGCAAAGCCACCATCTGCCTATTAACAGGGTAGGGACCCACGCAGGGGTCACACGGTATCCTTACATTATCAAAAGCCATTAAAATATTTACGACTACAGTAGTATATCAACATCAATGGGCCCTCCTGGCTCTTGCTCCAAGGGTGGGCTGAAAATGTGCTAGCTCACCTAAATTATCCTGCTATCAAGGACATAGGCGTGAGCAGCCTATTGCATTAGGGGGGGGACCCCAAAGCTCAAACACACATGCGTATATATATATATATATATATATATATATATATATATATATATATATACTTATACACTGTATTACCAGAAGTATTGGGGCGCCTGCCTTTACACGCACATGAACTTTAATGGCATCCCAGTCTTAGTTTGTAGGGTTCAATATTGAGTTGGTCCTCCCTTTGCAGCTATAGCAGCTTCAACTCTTCTGGGAAGGCCGTCCACAAGGTTTAGGAGTGTGTCTATGGGAATGTTTGACCATTCTTTCAGAAGAGCATTTGGGAGGCAAGGCACTGATGTTGGATGAGAAGGCCTGGCTCGCAGTCTCCAATTCAATGTGAAGGCCAGTCAAGTTCCTCCACCCCAAACTCGCTCATCCATGGCTTTATGGACCTTGCTTTGTGCACTGGTCCAAATCATTTGGTGGAGGGGGGATGTTTTTCAGGGGTTGAGCTTGGCCTCTTAGTTCTAGTGAAGGGGACTCTTAAGACATCAGCATACCAAGACATTGTGGATAATTTTATGCTCCCAACTTTGTGAGAACAGTTTGGGGACGGCCCTTTCCTGTTCCAACATGACTGCGCACCGGTGCACAAAGCAAGGTCCATAAAGACATAGACTGAGCAAGGGTGGTGGAAAATTAACTTCAAGCACAAAAATTCACATTATAATAGTAACTAAAACATATAAAATTAAGTGTAACAATCTAAACAATACAAATTTCAAAGTGCTATAATGGTGTGAACCTCCCAACTAAAAAGTTGTTGCACTTGAAGTTAATTTGTATTGCAATTATCTGTAGAGGGGTTTCCACCAACCCTGCTAAGTAAAAAAACCAAAGATGTCTAATTATCATTTTGATGTGTATTACATGTGAAATCACATATCACTGCAATTGTTGCACTTGTAGTTAATCTGTATGGCAAATATCTATAGGAGCGGTTTCCACCTTTCCTGCTAAGTTTCATTTTTTATTTATTTTTTCAGTTTGATGTGTATTATATGTGACGTTACATATCACCGGTAATGTGGTAATATTGACGTTTATTGAAATTTCCATACATTAGAGGGTTTCACAATTATTGCTAAGTTATTGATTAGTAAGTTAGCGATGCACTTTTTTTTGCGGTGTGGGAACACATAACAGTGCTTACTGGCAGGCCTTTTACTGACACTTTTTAAATTTACCTCCAGTAGTTTATTGTAAATAGAAATGTGGTGATTACATATTATACTAAAGATCGGCATGTGGCATTAATAAACAGACGGATTTCAGAGGCCAGCGCCCATAGACAATGTGCCTAGCTGCTGAGTTCAACTGCCCATCCCTGCACTTAGTGCACTGATGGGCACTGATTGGAAGCACTCATAGGCAGCACTCATAGGCATTGATAGGCAGCACTGATAGCCAGCACTGATTGGCACTGATAGGTGACACTGATTGGCAGCACTCATGGGCACTGATAGGCAGCACTGATTGGCAGCACTGATTGCACTGATAGGCGGTACTGGTTGGCAGCACTGATTGGCAGCACTGATACGCACTGCATGGTGGCACTGATAGGTGGCACTGATTGGCACTAATTGGCAGCACTGATTGGCACTGATAGGCAGCACTGATGGGCGGCACTGATGGGCACTGATATGCAGCACTGATAAGTGGCACTGATGGGCACAGATGGACACTGACATGTGGCACTGGTGGGCACTGATTGACACTGATGGGCACTGATTGACACTGACAGGTGGCACTGGTGGGCACTGATTGGCACTGACAGGTGGCACTCATGGGCACTGACAGGTGGCACTGATTGGCGGCACTGATAGGTGGCATTGGTTGGCAATGATAGGGGGCACTGATGGGCATTGATAGGCAGAACCGATTGGCACTGATCTAGGAGAGGGGAAGTTTCCCATTGAGCAGTCACCTAGGCATGTAAGAGCTGCTTAGTGCGTGAAACTGTAATGTAATGTCACTGCTTGCAGAGAGGAGCTGTCAGAACTCGGAGCTGATGTCGAGGGTGGGTGGGACAGAACAACTAGCCTATCAAACACAAGCCAACAGAATAGGGGCTGGGCGGGCCGCTTCGTGAATGTGGCTCTGCCCCTTTCAATCAGCTATCAATCACCAGCCAAAGGAATAGGGGCTGGGCGGGCTGCTCCGTGTATATGGCTCCGCCCCCTTTCTTAAGCAGTCCAATCATTGGCTGGTGTTTAATAGCTGATGGAAAGGGGGCGGAGCCACATACACGGAGCGGCCCGCCCAGCCCTCGACATCAGCATGTTTGATAGGCTATCTGTTTGGTCCCGCCAACCCTCGACATCAGCCCCGAGTTTTGACAGCTCCTATCTGCTAGCAGCGACATTACATTACAGTTTGAAGCACTAAGCGCCTCTTTCATGCCTCCCTGACTGCTCAGTGGGAAACTGTCTCACAGGCAGCTCCCTATACAGTCTCTTGTAGCATCTTACAGCACATCTCCGGACACACATTAGGGTGTGCCCAGGCACAGCCGGCGCACCCCGTGCACACGCCTATGTTTATTAGGATGTCAAGGAGAGCCATCATACATCAGAGAGTTCACCTAATCTGCTGCAGCAGTAGAGGGTTCCGCTAACCACTTACTCCAGACGTATTTTTTCGGACAGCCTCTATGTATATAGGTGTCCTTGTAGAGGGGTATCACATTGTTATCAAGTGTTTTCCATAGACCTATAGAGAGAGGAGTCTTTCACTTCCAGCATAGGACAATGGATTTCCTGGCATAGAACAGCAGGAGACCCAACAAGGTTCTCTCAGCCACCCTGGGCACCGAGTGCTCCACCAGCCCCAGCAGGCATATTCTTGGGGATGGAACGATAGAGATACTTAGTAGATCATTCACCTCCGTAAGGATTTGTGACCAGAAACCTGTAATTACCGGGCAGGACCAGAAGATGCGGATAAAGTCCCCGGGGGCATGGTCACAGCGCCAGCATTCCGGGGAGAGAGAAGACCTCATCTTGTGCACCTGAGCGGGAGTAAGATATGCCCTATGATCAATCTTGTATTGAACGAGGCAGTCTCTCATGGAATCCAATATTTTAAGTGGGAAGTCCCACAAATCTCCCCAGTCCTCGGAGTCCATCTCCGGAATGTCCCGGCCCCATTGCTGATGGAGCCTGGACAGGAACTCTCAACTTTAATCTTCCATTTCATGTCTCTCTAATAGAAAGTCTACAGATCCAGCACTGCTTCCTCCTCCACTATCTGACAAGACACACCCTGTCACCTTTTATACAGATTACTGATCCAGCACTGCTTCTTCCTCCACTATCTGACAAGACATACATATAATTGAAAAGATAAAGGGGCTTACAACACTCAACAAGCTCATGCTGAAGCTCGCCTTCCTCAGGACATTTTGACAAGATTGTACCTTATTGTACCAAAATAGACTTTATTACTGTGTCATCCCCTTCCAAGCTTCAGGAGTGTCACCTTATGTTTTTGGATTATATGTATTTTATGTTCTGTTGAGCATCCAGGTCAGTTTTCTCTCGGATATGTCTGCAGCAACAACCATTGGATTATACACCAGCACTTTATATACAGCATTCTGAGCCAGTACTTCTTCCTCCTCCACTACCTACCTAGCAGTGGCAGTTGGTGCTGAATTTTTTTTTCTGGTTTGGGGAGGGGGGGTGTTATGCTTGCGTCTATCTAGCAAGGTTACTTTGTAGTATAAACAAGGAAACTAAGACCTTTGCAGTGTACAAATGTGCTTTTACTGAAGAAAAAATTCTGTACATACAAAGCTATCACAATATTAGGAATACAAATCAAGACTGTTAGATATATCAAGCAAGATACCTAGAAAATAAGCAGAAACTATGGTCTGTAAACAGTAGAAATACGCTTAAAAGTTACTTAACTCGAGTTACTGTGTGTTCATGATCTCCGTTGACAACTAGGACTCAATCGTCCAAAGCAATTGCTGTGGAGATCAGGTATCTTCTTCTTGAATGGCTTCTGGCTGGTTACAGATATTTTTCCTGTTTGGTCTTAAGGCATGATGAGAGTCTTGTCCGGCTTATTCCTAACAACCATTTTATATGTCAGGTTGTTTACCATAACAACTGAATAACAGAAAAACATCTCTGTAGCTTTCAATTAGAGAGGCACTCCCAAATTCTACCTCAAGATGGCACTCTGGTATCATACATGCCCTAGGTTTATCTATAGAGATAATAGACTGCTGAAACTGTCAACTAAAATGCAACAATGGTATCCAAGTTCCCATTGTTTGAGGACAGCCTGTGTACTTGTTATCAAGGCATTAGTTTGAGAAGCATCCACTCAAACCCAACCGGATTTCTGTTAAAACTAATCTGATGGAGACAACCATTAATTTAATATATATATATATTTCCTCAGTAATGTACACACAGCACCCCATATTGACAGAAAAAACAGAATTGTTGACATTTTTGCAGATTTATTAAAAAAGGAAAACTGAAATATCACATGGTCCTAAGTATTCACACCCTTTGCTGTGACACTCATATATTTAACTCAGGTGCTGTCCATTTCTTCTGATCATTCTTGAGATGGTTCTACACCTTCATTTGAGTCCAGCTGTGTTTGATTATACTGATTGGACTTGATTAGGGAAGCTACACACCTGTCTATATAAGACCTTACAGCTCACAGTACATGTCAGAGCAAATGAGAATCATGAGGTCAAAGGAACTGCCTGAAGAGCTCAGAGACAGAATTGTGGCAAGGCACAGATATGCCCAAGGTTACAAAAAAATTTCTGCTGCACTTAAGGTTCCTAAGAGCATATTGGCCTCCATAATCCTTAAATGGAAGACGTTTGGGACGACCAGAACCCTTCCTAGAGCTGGCCGTCCGCCCAAACTGAGCTATCGGGGTAGAAGAGCCTTGGTGAGAGAGGTAAAGAAAAAAACAAAGATCACTGTGGCTGAGCTCCAGAGATGCAGTCGGGAGATGGGAGAAAGTTGTAGAAAGTCAACCATCACTGCAGCCCTCCACCAGTCGGGGCTTTATGGCAGAGTGGCCCGACGGAAGCCTCTCCTCAGTGCAAGACACATAAAAGCCCGCATGGAGTTTGCTAAAAAAACTCCTGAAGGACTCCAAGATGGTGAGAAATACGATTCTGTGGTCTGATGAGACCAAGATAGAACTTTTTGGCCTTAATTCTAAGCAGTATGTGTGGAGAAAACCAGGCACTGCTCATCACCTGTCCAATACAGTCCCAACAGTGAAGCATGGTGGTGGCAGGATCATGCTGTGGGGGTGTTTTTCAGCTGCAGGGACAGGACTTCTGGTTGCAATCGAGGGAAAGATGAATGCGGCCAAGTACAGGGATATCCTGGACGAAAACCTTCTCCAGAGTGCTCAGAACCTCAGACGGGGAAGAAGAACACCTTCCAACAAGACAGTGACCCTAAGCACACAGCTAAAAAACCAAAGGAGTGGCTTCACAACAACTCCGTGACTGTACTTGAATGGTCCAGCCAGAGCCCTGACTTAAGCCCAATTGAGCATCTCTGGAGAGACCTAAAAATGGCTGTCCACCAACGTTTACCATCCAACCTGACAGAACTGGAGAGGATCCAGGTGTGAAGAACTTGTTGCATCTTTCTCAAAGACTCATGGCTGTATTAGATCAAAAGGGTGCTTCTACTAAATACTGATCAAAGGGTCTGAATACTTAGGACCATGTGATAGTTCAGTTTTTCTTTCTTAATAAATCTGCAAAAATGTCAACAATTATGTGTTTTTCTGTCAATATGGGGTGCTGTGTGTACATTAATGAGGAAAAAAATGAACTTAAATGATTTTAGCAAATGGCTGCAATATAACAAAGAGTGAAAAATTTAAGGGGGTCTGAATACTTTCCGTCCCCACTGTATATATATTTATATCAAACTACATGCAGGTTAACTACATTTGTTCAGGCCTGGCACATTGGCCTGAGGGAGGAGCCGGATGTGGGCGTGGGGTCCGAGCTGATGCTGAGCCGGGATGCCCGGCGTCTCCCCCTCCATGATGCTGACTGCGGCTTCTACACGGATCATCCCCTAGTCCATCGCCGACTCCTTGGCCCCCCGCTCTCGCCCCCCCTAAGTGGATATCTCCGCCCCGCTGTGAGCCAGTGAGCCTCGGCTGGTGCAAGCTCTGAGAGCGGTGTGCTCAGACTGCATGCACTCAGAGCGGCTACGTTGAGCGGATCTCTGAAGCGGCGGTGAGCGTACCGAACTCCCCTCTGTGGATACTGTGGATACGTGCAGGCTTGCGCAACCCTGCCGAGCCCAGGGACAGAACACGGAGCTTGCGGCGCTCGGCGTTGGAGAGGCGGTCCCACTCGCTATTCGCAAGAACCCTTAAGAAGCCGCGGGATGAAAGGAAGGTGCAGAGAAAAGCTCCAGAGGATGAGATATCAGTAAGGTTGTGTTTTGTCTAATTCCATTTGTGGGGTAAGTGACTGTTTAAACTTCTTAGACTCGTATGACCCACAAGACACTGCACGTCACAGCTATATCCACCTGGCTCAACAAATGAAGTAAGAGTGGTAATTAGGCTTATTATCATCATCAGATCAGTATCTAATATGGAATTTCTATCGGTCCCTGCTGTTTTCCAGATCTAAGGGTGTGGGTCAAAGCAACACGACGCAACGTGGCTGGGGACTTCTGCATGCAATGTTTTACTCTATACAACTCTATAATAGGTAATTCCCAGGGATCTGTAGTAACAGCTTAGTGTTGACAGCTCTGGACTTCCTATACTATGTACTAGTCAGGAAACATTACAGTCCTATAGAACTAGGTAGCATAGCTGGTGAGCCACTATTCACCAACCCAGCTAGGTCAAATAAGACCGGCCCAGCCCCCTGTCTCTACACAGAAGTAAACATATACTGTGTTTTAGAGTGTGAACGCTCGGACTGTCATCCATATTCGGTTCTCAGCCTTAAATCCCCACAGGATCAGACTCGTCCCCTTCTGGATGAAAGTGTATTTAGAGAAGAAAGAGGGGGAAGGAAAAGAAAAAGAGAAAAAAAAAGAGAGGTAAATTAACGAAAGGAGCCATCGCAAAACCCGCCCAAATTAAGTGGGAGCCCGGGAACAATCAGAAAATACATGGTTAATGACAGTAATAAAGAAAGTTCGGGGAAAACCACAGGGGCAAAAAGTAAAACCCCAGAATGCCCATCCAAAATCGGGACAAGAAGCCAGTTTGTGGAGACTGACACCCGCCCTACGGGTAGCGAGTCAATGGAAGAAACAGGAATAGAACCCCAACAGGAAAAGCAGCTCCCCACTAAGGGGGAAATAGCAGAAATGATTACAAGGCTTGAAACATCAATAAAAAGGGAGATGGGAACCCTGCGTGAGAGCATGAACCATATCCTAAAGAGTTGAGGAGATAGAAACCATGACGGATAAGCAAGGGGCCGAGTTAAAAGATCTCAAGCTGCAGATGGAAGGGATACAGAAAGAACAGAGAAACATAAGGTACAGACTGGAAGACCAGGAGAACCAAAATAGGAGGAAAAATCTTCGGATCAGAGGTCTCCCAGAGTCTCAAGGGGAAAAAGAGAATCTACAAGAAAAAATGGATATCATCTTTGGAGGCCTGGTCAACCCATTTGACTCTAGCCGTAAACTAAAACTTGAAAGAGTTCACAGGATCAGAAAGCCGGCCAAAATCAGCGGAGACATTATTGTCAGATTCCATAACTACCAGGATAAGGAACAGATCAAAGTCAGCATAAGAAAAAATCCACAACTGAAGTTTGGAGAAGCAAAACTGCAAATCTTCCCAGATCTGGTGGCTTAGACCCTAACTAGGAGAAGAACCCTGAAACCACTATTGGCCCTACTCAAAACACACAATGTGGAATATTCCTGAGGCTTCTCAGCCTGCCTAATTGGACGTAAAGATGGCCGCTCAGCAGTACTGAGATTCCCGGAAGAAACACAAAAATGTTGTCATTGACTAGACGTACCATTAGTAGAAATCCCAGGTTGGTGGGAAAAAACAGTAAATCAAGAGTCCACAGCGGATCTAACAGCCTGGAAACCTATACTTAACGCAAAATGAACCATTAAGTAGAAACCAAATAGGTCTTAAACGATCTCTATGCTGTTAGATGTATACCTATGAGTTGGAGAGGGGGATGGGGTGGGGGGGGGAGATGGGGGGGGACGGGGGGGAGATGGGGGGGACGGGTGGGCAAGGAAAATTTCCTAATCCAGGGGGGAGTGTTGGTTTTGCTCGTGCCCACTTCGGGCTCAACCTCTAGGGGGACAACCGGGAGGCCAGGGATAGTCAGAGGGGCCTCGGTTAATTGGGTCTATGGGAGGTCGTTTCCCCCAATCGAGTGGGGGGAGGGTAGGTGATTGGGGAGGGGGGCAGGAGGGGGGATGGTGTGGGTGGTTGAGGTGGGAGGGAGGGCAGGGGGGCAGGTCAGGGGGGTGGGAGGGAAGTCGGTATTTCACTGCCTACTACTCTTTGGGCCAAACTGGAAGGGACACCCACCTTTTGCCTTAGATAAAAAAGAAAGATGACGAATAGCCTAAATATTATCTCATATAACGTAAGGGGTCTCAATATTCCCACTAAACATGGAAACATTCTGGGCGAATTGAGACTACTGAAAGCCGACGTTGCTCTTTTACAGGAGATGCACCTCTTCCTGGGTAAGAATCAGAGCATCCATTCCAGGGAATACCCAACCTGGTATTATGGTGATTCCCCGATTAGGGGTGCCAAAGGAGTGGCGATAAGTTTTGCTAAGCATGTATTATTTACATTAGAGGAGAGGCTGGTCAACCCAGAGGGGAGATACCTGTTTTTAAGAGGCAAACTAAATGGGTCAGCATGCTCACTGGCGAATGTATACGGCCCAAATAAAAACCCTTGCAGGTACTTATTGGGAATCCTCGCAAAGTTTGAGGAATTCAGGCAAGGAGGGGCGATAATAGCAGGGGACTTCAACCTGTGTCTAGAACCAAGTAAAGACTGTACGTCGCGCGTGCGGGGGACTGGTGGGATGTGGTTGAACAAACTTAAAAGGAAGTTGCGACTAAGTCAATTGGTAGATGTTTGGAGAACGCAACATCACGATCTAGGAGACTACACTTTCTACTCCCCCGTACACGCGACGTACTCCAGAATAGACGTCTTCCTCTTGGAGCATCGTCTCCTGGAGGAGGTCATGGGCACAGGCATTGGTACAATGACCTTTTCTGATCACGCCCCAATAAGCCTACAGCTGAAAATAGGTAAACGCAAAATTGGGGGTAAGAGTTGGAGACTTGATGAGGACCTCCTCCACGATAGAACAACAGATATACGCATCAAAGAGGAGCTGGAATTTTTCTTTAAAAGGAACGTACCGGGCGAGACATCAGAAGCTATAGTCTGGGAGGCCCACAAAGCCTATATCAGGGGAATCTTCTTGATGGTGGGATCCGAGGTAAAGAAAAGAAGGGAGAAAGACAAAGTAATTCTTAATCAAGAAATCTTTGACCTTGAACAACTACATAAGAAAACGGGGGACAGGGAGGTCCTAATGAGTCTACTAAGGAGGAGAGAGGCCTTGCGGTCCCTAACAGAACAAGAAACCCGAAAAACTTACAACCTCGTAAAAAGAAAGATACATAGGAGGTAATAGACCAGGGGCATTATTGGGTAAAGCCATGAGGAAGAAAAAATCCTCCAACTATATTGATAAAATAAAAACAAAGGCGGGCGACATCAGATTCAAAGACAGCAAGATCGCGGAAATTTTCTGGGACTACTATGGGGAGCTGTACGCCATCAATAAAAAGGACACCCAGGAAGGGAAGGAAAAAAAAAAGTGGAAATCAAAAGTTACCTTAAAGAAAGTGGTATGCCCAAAATCCCGGAAAAGGACCAATATATTTTAGAGGCCCCCACAACAGAGGTGGAGGTTAGAAGAGCCCTTAAGGAAACACCAGTTGACAAGAGCCCCGGCCCGGATGGGCTGACAGTGCTCTACTATAAAAATTATCAGGATTATTTATTCCCCAACTTGTGTGCTTATATGAACGAAATAGGGGACAAAGGGGAAATGAGGAGAGAAGCTATAGAGGCTAATATAGCTATCATCCTCAAAGAGGGTAAAGACAGTACACAGTGCTCCAGCTATAGACCTATCTGGCTAGTAAATGTCGACACAAAACTATTTGCAAAAGTGCTGGCGGACCGACTGAAACAAATTATCATGAAGATCATACACCCTGACCAGGTTGGGGACGCGACAATAGTATAAAAACACTCTTAGTCACACAGAAAATCAAAGAGAGTGGAGCCCCAGGTCTACTTCTGTCTATAGACGCTGAAAAAGCATTTGACAGAGTAGACTGGGGCTTCATGATGTGTACCCTTGAGGAAATAGGACTTAGGCAAAGAGCTCTAGGGTGGATAAAGGCGTTATACTCCCGACCAACAGCGAGAGTGAAGATTAATGGCTCTCTCTCTGAGCCATTTGAAATGTTTAATGGCACGAGACAGGGGTGTCCACTCTCCCCGTTACTCTTCATTGGCATTGAACCACTACTTTCCAGGATCAGGCTAAACCCAGACATTAGCAGGTGTAGGATTGGCAATGAAGAGTACAAACTGGCCGCCTATGCGGACGATATCATGTTATACGTCACGCGTCCGAGGATATCCCTTCCGAATATCATGTCCACGGTAACAGATTATGGTAAGCTCTCTAATTTTAGGGTCAACCCGACTAAATCAGAGGCATTGGATATCAATGGGGGTAAACTCAGGGATAAGGCATAACAAAAATGTTTCCCATTTATCTGGGATAAAAAAGAACTCAAATATCTAGGGGTAAAAATAACGACAACCAAAGAGGCCCTATTCCAGGCGAACTTTATGTCCCTTTTAAATGAAATAAAGCAAGAGCTAAATAGAATATCACATGGACAGTTATTCTGGGCCGGTAGAATTAATATTTATAAAATTGTAATACTACCTAAAATCACATACAAAATGCAGATGCTCCCGGTGACTTCGGCAGGCATTCCTCAGGAGTTTACATACAATGTTTTTAAAATTTATTTGGAGAGGGAAAAAACCTTGCTTAAATTTTGTCTAAAGTAAAGGGTAAGGGAGGGTGGGGAGCACCTGACATTAGAAAGTATTATGAGGCAATCGCCTTAGCACGGGTAATTGATTGGGTGACCAATAACAAAGATAAACACTGGGTAAATATGGAAAACACAATCAGTGATAGTTTGTTAAACTAGAAAGTATGGATCCCACCTCATTTAAGAAAACTTAGCACTAGAACACAGCACATTACCAGACACGCACTCAAAAGGTGGAGCAAGGACAAGGAGTGGCAGAGGGGAAGGGAATACAGCGGGGGTGATAGGGGGTGGAGACAGGGTGGGAGGTGGGCTGAGTTATCGGCAGGATAGACCTCCCTAAAAGGGTACTTCCTATGTTGTTAAAAAATTTTTTTGTAAAACAAGGAGAAAAGCTGCCACTATGATGTGAAGAAGTGTAGGGACAATGTTTGAAAGTTAAAAATGAAACATGACTCCCGGAGAAATATTTTGCTGATGGGGCAAAGAAAAGAGAAAAAAAGAAAGAAAGGAAAAAAAAACGCAACACAGGGGGCGGCAAACAAATCTGGCTCCCTCACTAAGCCCAAACACCCCCACCCTGCCCTGCCCCCAGCCATCACTTGATCGTCCTCTCAATCGCCCGCTTGCCCATTCCACCTGCCGGCCCTGCACCTACCCCATCCAGGTTGCGGCTTCAGCTGTTTCCCCCCTGCATCTCCTGCCGAGTCCCAGCAGTCGCTTCTCCTACCGGCTAATCGGGTCTCAGGACCCACTTCCTGATTGCCCGGGAGGAGAAGCAGGAAGACATTAGCGAATATTCATTTGCTAATGTCACACAACTAGGTGGGCTCGGAGTGCAATGCTCTGTGCCCCAAGCCCACCCTTTTTGAAGCCAATTAGAGCCTCAGGCTCTAATCATGTGCTTAAAAAAAAAAACATTGAAATCCATGTGTCCAGCGCCCTGCATGGAGATTAGGGGCCGGGAGCTTTGATTAGGGGGGCGGCACCTCTTATGAGCCGCCACCACTGCTGCCTAGGCATACACGGCTTAATTCTTCTCTGACATGTCCCTACTCTTTGACTGGGGTAGATCGTAAGATTGCCACATCTATGATCTCATTTTTAATTTGAAGCCCAATTCCAGGAAACTTAAAAATGATCCCTTGCAGTAGGGCTACTCCCATATTAGGGTTAGTTGGTTGTTTAGGCCTAGGGAACAAAAAAAAGAAGGTTTATATACTCAATCCTTCATGCTGCTAGGCCTGTCCTCATGGTCTTCTACCTCACACTCCAGCATTCTAAGGTCCTTACATTATCAAGACTGATATGGGGTCCATAGCCTTACATTGGATGTGATGATGACAAGGGACAGCCCACTACCAGAGCATAGGGGAGTGCCATCTGCTAGGGGGATGGAGGATCAGGTAAGGAGAAATGCTGTTTCTCTCCCCTAGAATAAGTGAGCAGTCAACGTTGCAGTGCAGTGCAGGCTCAGCCCCACTGCAAGGGAGGATTTTCACATTTCCTGGAGTTGGGCTTTAATGTATTACTAACATGCAGTATACTTTCTATGTGCTGCAGAAGCTGCAATTAGTAATCAGACTTGTATGTATTGGTATTATCTGTATTATTCATCCTTGTTTATGTCACTCGTACGGCGCCACAGCATAGGATTCCACTACATAAATAACTGATAATAGGAATGTAAAGATTGCATTTGTTTTCTAAAACCGCTATTTGCCTTTGCAGGATTGAAAACATTCGGACCAAGATCCAAATGCCATTGTCAAGTCTGATGGGTCTTTTTCTTACCTTCCCTGCGTTCCAGATCTATCTTAAGACTGAGCCTGAAAAAGCCAAGGAAGTGCTAAGAACATCAGAGGAAAGGTGAGAATGTAGAAGAATGGGACAGGGAAGAGGGACAAGAAAGGTATGAATTATGCAGCAGTGTTGTCACCCTGAGGACAGAGTGATCATAGAAGGACATGAAGATTTAAAAAGTCTTTAATATAGGCGTGCGCACGGGGTGTGCCGGATGCGCCTGGGCACATCCTAATCACCTTGTGCACCAGGGCTTTTTCTCATCCGGAACACGGCTCCATCCCAGTGCACACATTCTCCAGGCACACTGGTAATTAGATCAAAACAGAGGGCACACTGGCCTAGTGCATTATCCAATGACAATTTTGTGAAGATAAAATATAAAATATACAGTATCTCACAAAAGTAAATATTTTATTATATCTTTTCTTTTGTGACAACACTGAAGAAATTACACTTTGCTACAATGTAAAGTAGTGAGTGTACAGCTTGCAAAACTGTGTAAATTTACTGTCCCCTCAAAATAAGTCAACACACAGCCATTAATGTCTAAACCGCTGGCAACAAAAGTGAACCCCTAAGTGAAAATGTCCAAATTGGGCCCAAAGTGTCAATATTTTGTGTGGCCACCATTATTTTCCAGCACTGCCTTAACCCTCTTGGGCGTGGAGTTCACCAGAGCTTCACAGGTGGCCACTGGAGTCCTCTTCCACTCCTCCATGATGACATCACGGAGCTGGTGGATGTTAGAGACCTTGCGCTCCCCCACCTTCCGTTTGAGGATGCCCCACAGATGCTCAATAGTGTTTAGGTCTGGAGACATGCTTGGCCAGTCCATCACCTTTACCCTCAGCTTCTTTAGCAAGGCAGTGGTCGTCATGGAGGTGTGTTTGGGGTCGTTATCATGTTGGAATACTGCCCTGCGGCCCAGTCTCTGAAGGGAGGGGATCGTGCTCTGCTTTAGTATGTCACAGCACATGTTGGCATTCATGGTTCCCTCAATGAACTGTAGCTCTCCAGTGCTGGCAGCACTCATGCAGCCCCAGACCATGACACTCCCACCACCATGCTCGACTGTAGGCAAGACACACTTGTCTTTGTACTCCTCACCTGGTTGCTGCCACACACGCTTGTCACCATTTGAACCAAATAAGTTTATCTTGGTCTCATCAGACCACAGGACATGGTGCAATCAGCTGCATTATCCAATGCTTCCTCTGTAGTTTTGGCCCGCGGGCAGTGGCATACCATGTGGGGGGGCAGGCTGCCCTGGGTGGCACACACTGGGGGGGTGCCAGGCCAGTGCCCCTCCTCCGCTACTGAAGCGGTGACAGTGCAGTTTTAGGCAGCGGTGCAGTGACAGGGCAGGTTAGAGCACGGAGAGGTGAGCTGCAGTGGGGTTGAAAGGGGGGATGCGGGCCGCACCCAGGTAACACCCTTTGGCAGGACCCAGGGCAACACTACTGCCCCAACGATCCCCTTCTCTCACAGCCGCAGGCTGTCTAAATGGCTCTGAGCCGTCCCGGCTGTCTCACACAGCCGAGCAGAGTGAAGCCCCCTCCCCCTCCTTTCTGTTTATGTGTACACAGGGGGAGGGGAGCTGCTGTGCATGACCCACACTAATCTGAGGTACTGAAGGGGGGTCTGTACTGAATGGGGGGTCTGTACTGAATGGAGGGTCTGCACTGGGGGGGTCTGTACTGAAGGGGGGGTCTGTACTGAATGGGGGAGTCTGCACTGAATGAGGGGGCCTGCACTGAATAGGGGGGGGTCTGCACTAGGGACTCTTTACTGAATGAGGAGATCTGCACTGGGGACTCTTTACTGAATGGGGGGTCTGCACTGGGGGGTCTGTACTGAATGGGGGGATCTGCACTAAATAGGGGGTTTGCACTGAGGAGGTCTTTAATGAATGGGGGTCTATACTAAATGGGGGGTCTGTACTGAAGGGGGTGGCATCTGTGTAACCAGCAGGGGGTCCAGAAATGTTGGGGGGTCTGTGTAACATGCATGGAGTCCAGAGCTGTTAGGGGGTGTCTGTGTAACATGCAGGGGTCCAGAGCTGTGGGGGGTTGTGTAATGTAAAGGGGTCCAGAGGTGGAGGGTGTTGTGTAATGTACAGGGGTCCAGAGGTGCAGGGTGTTGTGTAATGTAAAGGGGTCCAGAGGTGTAGGGTGTTGTGTAATATAAAGGGGGTCCAGAGGTGTAGGATGTTGTGTAATGTAAAGGGGTCCAGAGGTGCAGGGTACTGTGTAATGTAAAGGGGTCCAGAGGTGCAGGGTGTTGTGTAATGTAAAGGGAGTCCAGAGGTGCAGGGTGTTGTGTAATGTAAAGGTGGTCCAGAGGTGGAGGGTGCTGTGTAATTTAGAGGGGTCCAGAGGTGCAGTTGTGGAGAGGGGGTACACAGTAGTGGCAAGAGATATTGAAGGATGAGAGGTATGCAGGGGGCACAATGGGGTGTTTTTACATTTAACGTGGGGGGTGCCAGATATAGGATCCGCCCCGGGTGCCAAATTCTATAGGTACACCCCTGCCCATGGGGGCTACAGTGTCACTAGCAGCCCACAGTGGGGTGATATTCAGCTGCCCTAAATATTAGCTCTGCCTGCCCTCTTTCATTGGACAGTTTCTTCTCTGTTTTACCCACCCAAGGGCATCTTGTAAATCTACAGAGGTGAGCAGAAAATTCTTAACCATTTGTGTGTGCCCTTCCTTTTAGATTGTAAGCTCTAATGAGCAGGGCCCTCTGATTCCTCTTGTACCAAATTGTAATGTAACTGCAATGTCTGCCTTTATTTTGTTAAACGCTGCGCAAACTGTTGGCGCTATATAAATTCTGTATAATAATAATAGCAGTGGTCTAGCATTGTAAAAGGCATGACGTTCCATTTGAACTGCCCTTCACCATGGACATGCTGGAATATGTGGGGACTCACTTACATGTGCTTTGACTTCTGAAGAGCGATTCGTGTTTAGATCACTCTTCAGAGAGCATTTGAGCTGCAGTGAGGAGGCATTGTTTCCCACCACCCACTTTAACCCCTTGAACTCCACAATGCATGCGATTGTTGGGTGCTTGCAGAGTACCACCATTCACTTGAATGGGTCATATACACCCACCGGCCACTTTATTAGGTACACCTGTTCATTGCTTGGTAATACAAATTGCTGATCAGCCAATCACATGGCAGCCACTCAATGCATTTAGGCATCTAGACGTGGTGAAGACAACTTACTGAAGTTCAAACCGAGCCTTCTGAATGGGGAAGAAAGAGGATTAGAGTGACTTTGGCATGGATGTTGGTGCCAGGCGGGCTGGTCTGAATATTTCAAAAACTGCCGATCTACTGGGATTTTCACACACAACCATCTCTCGGGTTTACAGAGAATGGTCTGAAAAAGAGAAAATATCCAGTGAGTGGCAGTTGTGTGGAGGAAAATGCCTTGTTGATGTCAGAGGAGAATGGGCAGACTGGTTCCAGATGATAGAAAGGCAACAGTAACTCAAATACCCCACTCGTTACATCCAAGGTATGCAGAATACCATCACTGAACGAAAACACATGCAACCTTGAAGCTGATGGGCTACAGCAGCAGAAGATCACACTCCTGTCAGCTAAGAACAGGAGACTGAGGCTACCAAAATTGGACAATAGAAGATTGGAAAAACGTTGCCTGGTCTGATGAGTATCAATTTCAGCTGCAACATTCAGATGGTGGGGTCAGAATTTGGTGTAAACAACATGAAAGCATGGATCCATCCTGCCTTGTATCACCGGTTCAGGCTGGTTGTGGTGTAATGGTGTGGGGGATATTTTCTTGGCACACTTTGGGCCCCTTGGTACCAATTGAGCATCATTTAACCACCACGACCTACCTGAGTATTGTTGCTGACCATGTCCATCCCTTTATGACTACAGTGTCCCCATCTTCTGATGGCTCCTTCCAGCAGGATAATGCACCATGTCACAAAGCTCCAATCATCTCACCACTGGACAATGAGGTCCCTGTACTCCAATGTCCTCCACACTCACCACATCTCATCCAATAGAGCACTTTTGGGCTTGGTATCATGGATGTTCAGCCGACAAATGTGCAGAAACTGTGATGCTATCATGTCACTATGGACCAAAATCTCTGAGGAATGTTTCCATCACCTTGTGGATCTATGCCACCAAGAATGAAGGCAAAAGGGGGTCCAACCCGATACTAGCAAGGTGTACCTAATAGTGACCAGTGAGTGTATGTGCTGTGTATAAATATATACACACGCATGTGTGTTGAGCTTTAGTGTGCAAACCCTAATACAATAGACTGCACATACCTATGGTCCTTAAGTAAGCAAAAAATTCAAATTAAAGCCCAAATCCAACTAACACCTTTAAAGCTGTTACAACAACAGTTGTGTTTTTTTAATATATACAGTAAAACCTTGGATTGTGAGTATAATTCGTTCCAGAAACATGCTTGTAATCCAAAGCACTTGTATAGCAAAGCAAATTTCCCCATAAGAAATAATGGAAACCTAAATGATTCATTCCACAACCATTTATTCATAAATCCTTCATTTTATACTCCATATAAAAAGATTATATCAATGTGACCAGGTTGTGTAACCATAAAATGTCCATCCACAAATGGAAGCCTCCACAAGGGGATTAGAAGCAAAGCCCAGCAGGAGCTCCAGAGTATAAAAGAGAAGAGAGGTGCCTCTAAAAGTAGCAATATGTTGCTAAATGTTGTGTGTATATATATATAGTTCTCAGCATAAAAGAGTACACTCCAACAGATTTGTCAGAAAACCTTTACTTTCCTTTCAGAATTAACATTTTCTATGGGACACTGTACAACAAAATACTCCCACAAATGTCGGCCATTGATTGAAACCAAGATTTGTTAATTTTTACACACAAAAAAGTATTTTCCCCTAACAAATTTATTCAAGACCATGTTACAAAAATGAATACACCCCAATGAAAGTCGGAGCAAAGCTGTATTTTAGACAACAAAATCCAAATGAACAAGAACTCAACTACAGGTGAATTCAATTATTCATTAAACAGATGTCCAGCAGACAGTTGAATATAAAAGGGCGTTACTTAACAAAGAAGACCCCTCCCATTTCATGCTGTCAGCAATGGCACCACATGGAAGAGAAATGTCACAAGGCCAGAGAAAGAAAATCATTTTTTTACACAAGAAATGTGAGGGCTACAAAAAGATCAGCAATTCTTTACTTATCACTCAGAATACCAGAACAAAAGTGATACAAAAATTTTAAAAAGATGTCCAGGCCGTCCACGGGGGTTAACACCTCGACAGGAGCATCTTCTGATAAGAGTTGAAGAAAATCGCCATGCGAGTTCACTGCAGTTAGCTAAAGACGTAGAAAGCCAAAGTGGGGTGATTTTTTTCCTGTGACACAATACGGCGTACACTGCAGAGGAATGGCATGCATGGGTGTTGTCCACGAAGGAAGCCTCTCCTAAAGCCCATTCACAAGAAAGCCCACCTAGAATTTGCCAGGACCCATGCTGAAAAAGAAGAAGACTACTGGGACTCTGTATTCTGGAGTGATGAGATCTAGATAAATAATTATGGAACTGATGTCTTTAAAACTGTGTAGTGTCGCAAAGGAGAGGAGTATAAAGAAAAGTGCATGGTGCCTACAGTGAAACATGGTGGTAGCAGTGTCCTTCTGTGGGGCTGCATGAGTGTTGCTGGTGTCGGTGAGCTGCATTCCATTGATGGTATCATGAATTCGCAGATGTACTTCTCTATATTGAAAGAGAAGATGCTCCCATTACTCTGTGCCCTTGATCATCGTGCACTTTTCCAACATGACAATGATCCAAAACACACATCTAAGGCCACTGTTGCATTTCTGAAGAAGAACCGGGTGAAAGTGAAATGTATGTCTCCTGATCTGAACCCAATCGAACACCTATGGGGAATTCTGAAGAGACAAGTTGAGCATCACTCTCCATCCAGCATACAGGCTCTAAAAGAGGTCGTTCTTGAAGAATGGAAAAAGATAGATGTTGCAATATGTTGCCAACTTGTTCATTCCACATCTAGAAGGCTTGGTGCTGTCCTTACAAATCATGGCGGTCAAACAAAATACTATCTGTACCTCTGTTGTGAGGTGTATTCATGTTTACCAATTTGAGTAAAATGGAAGCGTTTGTAATCTACAGTAAGTTATATTATTAACCTTACTTTCATGTAATGAGCTAAACAAATGTTCTATCAAACTCAGTTTTGTCAAAATTTTGGAAATTGTTCTTGTGTTCACTGAGATATTGATTAAAATCCTATTTTTCAAAAGGTGTGTACTCATTTATGCTGAGCAATGTATGTGTGTATGTGTATATATATATATATATATATATATATATATATATATATATATATATATATATATATATTTTTTTTTTTTTTACACACACACACAGTATATAGACACACACACATGTGTATTGAATCTTTGGGGTGCACACCCTAATGAAATATGCTGCGCCCACTTATGTGTTACATCCTAAATATGAATGTAATATAACTATGGTCCACAAGGTTTGACTAAGCCTTTAACCCCACTGAAAGCCACCAAAAAAATGTTTTGCCTAGAGTTATTGTACTATTCAATGTTTGGGAATGTTCTCAGACTATACTGTACATGAATCCTCTTTCAGGTTCCTTCGGATCATGGGGACTTCCTCCACTGAAACTGAGGTTGAAGTTTGGCTACAAAACCTCCTGCTGTTGGCTTCTAAACCGCAGTGAAGCATTGATTTGGAAAACCGACGCTGAACCCTGCAAGACATGGCTGGAGACCCTGCTGATCAGTATATGACCATGTCAAAAGTTTTAGTATGTCAGATGTACAAACAGAGGACTCAAGAGCAATCCTCTCTGTATAAAATCAAACCATGAACAATGAGACAAAATATCTGTGACAATGTAGCAAAAAGCCCAAATAAAGAAATAGATCTCTAAATATATAACTTTGTATCTTTTGTGATCATTTATCTCCTAACTATCACTGTGTATGAATCCCTCCTAATAGCTCAGTCCCATACACCAGTACTTAAAAAGATCTCACCAGGGTATTGACCTTATTATGAATTAAGGTCTACAGTGCTTGATTAAAAGGGAAGTAAAGTTTTTTTTAGGAATGACACTTACCTCCTGTCCCCCGACGCCTCTGCTCTGATAACTGAGCAATCGAACACTGCATCGTTTGATTTTCAGAGCTCCCCAAGCAGAGAGCTGTAGATGGTCAGTCATTGGAGCGCTGGGCTGTGGAGGGGGCGGCCGGCTCGGGCTCTCAGAAGCTCGCTGAGAGGCTGAGCCGGGTGTCGGTCCAGGCACCTGGTGGATCTAGAGCCTATACCAGGAACGTGTGTGATGGGAATATAAAGTATTATTTATTGTCGTGATGGCGCGGTGACTGGACCAACTTCTGTGACGTCAGCAGAGAGCGGACTTTAGCCTTCTCTCTGCTGAAAACAGGTCACAGGAGTGCAAAACAAATTGCACTCCTGTGATCCATAGAAGTCCAGCCAAACGAGCTTTGGCTGGACTTCTCCTTCAACCTCTTTAGGCAGCATAGCAGGTGGGACTTAGCACCCTCTGCATATATGCATTGCTGTGTTGTTCTGGGGGGCGCTCCATCAGCACCACTAGAACTGTGCAGGGCCGGCCCATCCATTAAGGGTGCACGGACGCTGCCCCCTCTGTCCATGCGTCCGGTCCCTTGCAGGACACCGGCGCATGGATTCCAATGTGGAGGGGCTGCCAGAGGATCTAATAGTCTTCAATATAGGGTGGGCTCAGGTTGCAGAGAGTGCACTCCGAGTCCACTCAGGTGTGATACAACAGCGAATCAATACTGACTGTTTTAACACTGATCCTCCTCCTGGCCAATCAGGAAGTGGGTTTTGACACTAGTCACCAGATTGACTGAAAGGACAGGCGATCCTATTGGATTCCTAGTAGGAGGAGGGGAGGAGCTTAAAGCTGCCATGGGGGACATGGAGCCGAGCCAATGCACTATGCTGCCCGCCACCCGCCATGACCGACCAGCAAACAGCAAGGGGGGGGGAGTTGGTGGTGCTCGGGGTGGATGGGTGGTTGTTTGCCCCCCCCAAAAACCACCACCTGCTACTGGAACTGTGACTGAACTGTCACTGACTGCTCATGGTCAACTACCAACGATAGGGAGCTGGTAGTCCCTGGGGAAACTACATGTCCCATAAGTCAAAGCTCCTCCCACCAGCTTTGTTCTTCCCAGGATCCACAGCAGTTCAATTTTCTCTTCTCTGTGTTCCCAGGAGGTGGGTGGGGCTTACTCGGGCTATACTCACAGCCCTGCAATAGTAGTCCACTCACTCTCACACACACATGCAGCTGCTTGAAAGGGGGAGGGGGTGCAGGGCAGCAGCAGTGATATTAGTGTAGCACACCCCCTAAGGAGCCGCTGGAACATTTGGTCCTATTTCTTCTTTAGGGTGCTCACAGAATTTTCTTCACTGGCTCAGAAAACAGTCTAGGGAATCTTTTTAGCGTTTTTTATTGGAACAATGAACTTGAATAGGGTTAGGGAGCATGAGATGCCCCAATAAACTACAAACTGAACAATTTGAGGAGTCCCCAGTTTCTGGCTGCACTTCACAAACTGAATGACTCCTAGGATTCCTAATGCTTCTGGTGACTTCTGATGATCATCGATTTCCTCCTGCCGATATCCACCAGGCTCTTCCTAGTGAGGGAAATGTAGACTCACATCACCATAGGACAGTTGGACTCTTTTCCATCAACTTCTTTCTGGTTCTCTCCAATGAGCTGACCCAACTTGATCCCTGGACACAGATCTGCAAATAGGCAAAACCAGCTAAGCATACCTGGAACCTTGGTGTCTTCCTCAAAGTTTCCTCAAGGATCTTGCCCCAGGGGGTAGAGCCCCCAGAGCCCCAGCTCTCCTGGACAGGGTCTGTGCCCCATCAGTTTAAAAAGGTGATCTGGGCAACTGCCAAGCAGGGATGGCTGTACTGTCTTATTGCTGACACTGAACCTCTTGTGGCTCCCCCTACAGTGCTGCCAGCTTCTCCTACCTCCTTCCCCCCTCTCTCCCTGTACTGCCAAAGGATCAGTTCTAGTATCTGCACCTCCACTCTGAACACCCCACCCCCTGCTGTTCTGCCTTCCTGTGTGCCCCCTTCCACCTACTATCTGGCCCCTCTGTGTGCCGTTTACCCTGCCGGCTTCCCAACCTTTACTCACCCGCTAGCTCTGCTGAGGGTCACAAAATTAAACGTATACCACATTTTCATCCACTGACAAAAACTATGAGGAAAATCAATTTCGTTTTTGTTAACAAACTAAAATAAAATGAAAATGTGAGGCAGGGACTCCAGTTTCCATAGAGCTCTGCCTGTTTGGAACTCATGAATGCCATTACTTCCAGCAAGCAAGCGACTCGAGTCTGTAGCGTGCTTCACTTACCAGCAGTGAGCAGACTGTGCAGCATTACAGGCCTCCGATTCCTCAGACAACCATCCAGAGCAGCGCTGGGCATTACAGGCCATCGTCTGTCCAGAGCACTGTGTGTAGGGTTGCCACCTCATCCCTTTAAACCCAAACACATTATGAATTACACAGGTTCTGAGGCTAATTTAATGCAGATAAGGCACCAAGTGAGTTTGATTACCACCTCAATCAGCCACAGAACCTGTGTCATTAATATTATAGCTGTTGTATGCCTGCAAAAAAAAAACCTGAAAGGTAAAGGCATAATGAGCTAGTATACACTGCATACTGGCTCATTATGAAATACTTACCTTAGAACGAAGCACCAGCATCACCTCCCGCTCACTGCTGAGGGAGCTGACATTTTCCCTTGGCGTTCCTTCCGGGTTTGTGGGTCCGGCGTTGTGAGTGGCCAGAGCGGCGATGACGTCACTCCCGCACATGTGCACAGGAGTCCTGTTCCTGGCAAAGAGCTATCCCTCAGACCTGAGACCACCATCTAGCTGTCGTACTTATGAGGATAATTTTTCTGCACAGTATTTATGAATGAGTATTTTTTAAACCATAATATTTTTAAGATACCGGATCAATCAATATGAACACAGACTAAAAATAGGAGATTTATTCACTAGACATGTATTCATACAGAGATTATATATCTATCTATATATAGATTAGACAGAACGTCTATTTCACAAATTCAACCATTACTATACAGCAGGTAAGTAAGTAGTTAACAACGTGAAATAGAATTAGACGTTTGTTATGTCAATAACATGGAAACTATGAAATGAAAAATTGACAAATTGAGAGAAAAATCTACAAGGCGATTACCGATTTGAGAGAATAATTATCCAACTGTATAATACTCAATAAATCAATATTTAAGAGAACACAAATGAATATCAGGTAAAATCAATTTGACATAATTACCCTTCCAAAGATGGCTACTGGTCTGAACTTCTGGTTACCAGAGTTTTTAGAATGGATGCTGTGGCTTTCAAGATGGCTACTGCTTAAAGAGGAGTTACTTCTTGCGACCTCAGAGTTTCAAAGCATTGGGTGTCATGGAATCTTCATGAATGTATAGATATGAGTTAATGAATAGAGTGTGTGTGTCTGCGCGTCTGATTGAGTGTCCTTTCATGGCATCTATCCTGATCCTAAATACCATGTTAGACAATAGGCTCATAAAAATTATAATAAGCCCAGCCCAAAAGGTATGACTTCTTTTCCATTGGTTGAGAAAATCTATTGATTAACTTTTGTGGATTTAGGTAATATCACTTCCAACTACTAGACATGTCTGAGGGCAGAAATATGTGTTCTGAAATATCTATTAAATAATATGTCCTATTTTCATAATGTGAATCTGTGTATCTGTCTGTATAGTGGTGCTGATGAATATATATAATATTCAGGGATTCTGGTAACCAGTGCAATTTACAATACAACCAGTATAATTTTAGTAATCAATGTCACATAAAATTATGATATATGGATTAATGTATCACTTTTGTAAATCCTATAAGTACTTATTTATCTAGGTAAGGACACATGCTATGTGGATATTATATAGATATGGTCATGATAGATATGTCATTTGTAACAATGATTAGTATCTTTAAAACAATTCTTACTTTTAATTTGTTCTACTTCAAAATATAATTTTTTTACCCTATGACACAATAATCATTGGGTCAGTGGACACTGAAATCATAACTGTATCTCTAACCTGGAATATAATATATCATTTGAATGACTTATAAATACCACTGGGTAGACAGAATTCAAATGTCTTCCTGAAGTGTTTGAATTAACTTTGGACAGACTCAATTAATGTTTAGAGTTTAGCTGTATAAACAAATCTTAGTGTCTTAACAGTGGGATCCGTTAGAGATGGGTGATTACTCTTTGAGAACAATCCAGTTAAGTATATGTATGTAGTTTAGTTATTCTGCGCTCACCGATCTTAATGATTTGATCAATATTATATAAAATATGATATTATAAGTGAAAAAATAAAGTAAATGTATGCTGCTATCTCCAAGGATGAAATACTTAATTCAACATATATAGAAAGAAAAAAGAAGATTGCGCAAACCTAAAAACACATTATTAGGTAATCATGCAAGAACACATAACATGTTGTGATTCTCTCCAATCAAAGCATTTCCCTGTAACAAGCATCGACTGGGAACACAGGTAACTCTGGGACGTCACTCACCACGTAATTTATACTAGGCAGGAGACACCAAAACTCATCTCCTCCCAGGTGTCACAAATACAACACAGTTTTTTGTGGCAAATATTTTTTAAAAACAAACATTTTTAACAACAACATGTTTAAGCAAAATCATTATGAGCCTCCACATTAAACATCTCACAGTCACCTTTAAAATTGAAAAAAATCTTTTACAAACTTTTTCCTAAAGCTCCCATATAGACATAATTACCACAGAAATTAGCTATTGGATATATTTTGGATCTGATACTAAAAATTCCAGATCACTCAAATATATTGATCATCAGAATGCTATCCAATAACTAATTACTTTCATCTGACAAGCAGTAATATCACATAATGATATTAGTGATACACAAAACAGTCTAACCACCATGTATATAGTAAACCTTCACAGATTATTAAAATTGAAAATTAAAAAATTAAAAAGGATTTATTAAATTCAAATTCAATATAGGTTAAAGGGGTTGTAAAGGTTCCTTTTTTTTTTAATAACAAACATGTCATACTTACCTCCACTGTGCAAGTCGTTTTGCACAAAGTGGCCCTGATCCTTGTCTTCTGGGGTCCCTTGGCGACTGTCTCGGCTCCTCTCCCCATCAGCTAACCCCCGTTCTGGGAAGTGCATAGAATGCATTAAGGTGAAAAAACATGTACCTTTACAACCCCTTTAATACCCACATAAAAATTAATCAGTTCATAATGACATTCAAACCGAATAACTATCCGTCCGACAGCCCCTAAAGACGGGGTTAGTGCAACATATGCCCAAAAAAGGCACAAAAACAAATGGTGCAAGAGCAAAGGTCAAAAATCCATCGGGTTTCCCTTCTGGAAATCTGTCTTTTCATATAACTACCCCTCCAATGGGGGGAGTATCTTTTTATAGCTATGACTTACAGCTCCGAGGGGAAAGGTGTCCAAGTCAGATCTTGCCCCTAGGTAGTCCTGCACCATGTAAAACAGACGCTGGCGATGGTTGCTGGAACCGATCATACCTTGGGGCTGCGGACTAAAAAATTGTCTGAACGCATCGGTCAGACGGCCACCTTCTCCACCGCTCCTTCTTTGACCGACCGAAGCCTCAGCAACGCGTTGTCCAGAAACAGGAGTTTGTAACCTCCCAGTCTCTGGGAACGCGTTGTACAGACCTTTCTGCAAAGCCTCCTGAAGATGTTTCATCCTCTGCTCCCTCTGCGATGGCAAGATAAGGTCCACAACCTTACCCTTGTAACGTGGATCAAGGGGGTGTTGCCAGCCAGTATTGGTCCTTCTCCTTGATACCACGAATACGAGAATCCTTACGCAGGCTTTGCAGGATCAGGGAGGCCATGCAGCGTAGGTTTGCTGAGGCATTCGGTCCGGAGTCCTCTGGGTCACTAAGGACGACATGGTCCGCAGCCACCTCCTCCCAGCCACGTACGAGTCCATGTGTTTCTTGGGACTGATCCCTTAAAGACTGCTGCTGATGCTGAGTGCCAGGCTCCACCTCCATACTGACACAATCCTCCTCCTCCTCATCCTCTTCCTGTGTGATCGGCGGGCATGCAGGAACACTGCCTGGATAAAGGGGGCCTTGAGAGCTAAGGAAGTCCTCCTCTTCCTGCCTCTGTTCTGCCTCAAGTGCCCTGTCCATTATTCCACGCAGCGTGTGCTCCAACAGGTGGACAAGGGGGACAGTGTCACTGATGCATGCACTGTCACTGCTCACCATCCTCGTGGCCTCCTCAAATGTTGACAGGACAGTGCATGCATCCCTGATCCTGGCCCACTGGCGTGGGGAAAAAAAACAAGCTCCCCTGACCCTGTCCTGGTGCCATAGTCGCACAGGTACTCATTGATGGCCCTCTGCTGCGTGTGCAGCCGCTGCAGCATGGCCAACGTTGAGTTCCACCTGTTGGGCATGTCACAGATTAGGCAGTTCTTGGGCAGGTAAAACTCCTTTTGGAGGTCCGCCAGCCGAGCACTGGCATTATATGACCGGAGGAAATGCATACAGACTTTCCTGGCCTGCCTCAGGACATCCTGTAAGCCCGGGTACCTGCCCAAGAACCGCTGCACCACCAAGTTAAGGACGTGAGCCAAACAGAGCACATGGGTCATTTGTCCCTGTCGGAGGGCAGAGAGGAGGTTGGTGCCATTGTCGCAAACCACCATTCCTGCCTTAAGTTGGCGTGGCGTCAACCACCTCTGAATCTGCCCCTGCAGAGCTGACAGAACCTCGGCCCCAGTGTGGCTCCTGTCCCCCAAGCACACCAGCTCAAGCACCGCATGGCATCTTTTGGCCTGCGTACTTGCGTAGCCTCTTGAACGCCTACGGAGCACAGCTGGTTCCGAGGACAAAGAACAGGAAGAGGCCATGGAGGAAGAAGAAGAGGAGGGATGGGAGGAGAGAGGTGTGTCACAATCATTAGTAGTGGCATTTTGGAGGCGTGGTGGTGGAACAACCTCCAACACTACTGCACCTTGTCCTGCATCCTTCCCAGCTGCCAGCAGAGTCACCCAATGCGTGGTGAAACTTAGGTAACGTACCTGTCAATGCCTGCTGGACCATGAGTCAGCAGTAATATGCAGCTTACCGCTGACCGCCCTGTTCAGTGAGGCATGGACATTGCCTTCCACATGCCGGTAGAGAGCCGGAATCGCCTTCCGTGAGAAAAAGTGGCATTTGGGTACCTGCCACTGAGGAACCGCACATTCCACAAACTCACGGAAGGGGGCGGAGTCTACCAACTGAAAAGACAGCAGTTGAAGTGCTAGCAATTTAACCAAGCTAGCATTCAACCGCTGGGCATGTGGATGGCTTTTTCGGCGGTGCAGCAGCTGGGGCAGGGAAATTTTCCTGGTACAATCTGATGTTGGTGTACCGAAAGCAGATTGCCCACAGGTACTTGGCTGTGACACACCTAATTCTACACCTTCACCTATATATATATATATATATATATATATACAGGGCTCGATAAACCCCGGGCGCCAGGTCGCATTTGCAACTAGAATTAGCGACCTGGCGCCTGGGATGGCACAGCTGGGGTATCCTGTGTCCGTTCGACCCCCCCCATCCTGGTGCGAAAGCGTTGGGCTGCGGCGGTAATTGAGGCCGCGGCTTTGAGGCCTTCTGCAGTCCTATGGTTCCTTCTGCAATCGGGCGCCCTCTTGTGGTGGCCGTTGGTATGACAAGACAACCACCACTGCTAATGGAGCTTCCCCAGCCTGTTTTCACTGCCCGCTCATCTCCTTCCCTTTACTTAGAACCCCCAAACATTATATATATTTTTTATTCTAACACCCTAGAGAATAAAATGGCGGTCATTGCAATACTTTCTGTCACACCGTATTTGCTCAGCGGACTTACAAGCGCACTTTTTTGGGAAAAAATACTTTTTTTAATTAAAAAATAAGACAACAGTAAAGTTAGCCCAATTTTTTTTTATATTGTGAAAGATAATGTTACGCCGAGTAAATTGATTCCCAACATGTCACACTTCAAAATTTCGTCCGCTCGTGGAATGGCGACAAACTTTTACCCTTTAAAATCTCCATAGGCGACGTTTAAAAAAAATTCTACAGGTTGCATGTTTTGAGTTACAGAGGAGGTCTAGGACTAGAATTATTGCTCTCACTCTAACGATCGCGGCGATTCCTCACATGTGTGGTTTGAACACCGCTTTCATATGCGGGCGCTACTCACATATGCGTTCGCTTCTGCAAGCGAGCTCGGCGGCACGGGGCACATTTAAAATTATTCTTTTTTTTTCTTATTTATTTTAACTTTTAATTTTTCACTGTTCTTTTTTAAAAAAAAAAAAAGTCACTTTTATTCCTATTACAAGGAATGTAAAAATCCCTTGTAATAGAAAAAAAGACCTCAGATCTCATATTTAAACTAAAAAGCATTAAAAAAAAAATATTTTCATTTGAAAAAAAAAATAATAAAATGTCCCTATAAGAGCTATGGGTGGGGGGCCCATCTTCCCCTCACTCGTCTCCATGTCAGTCCAGGTACAGATCCGGATTGCCTCCGCCATTACCGATGGCCATGGTAAGAGGTGAAGGGCACCGGAGCACGGCGGTGGGGGGGCCCTCTCCCGCCGCCGATAAAAGTGATCTTGCGGCGAATCTGCTGCAGAGACCACTTTTACCTGAAAGAGAACCGCCGGCTCTTGAAGAGGATACCGGGGTTATGGTAGCTAGCGGCTACCATAATAACGGTATTTCTCTTCAAAGACAGGATGTATTTAGTCGTCCTGCGGGAAGGAAGCGGTTAATTAAAATTAATTTATTATTTGTCATCTCCCTGCTTGGCCCCTTTCACATGGGCTGTCTGATCAGGTTCGCCTGTCAGTTTTTCAGACAGACCTGATTGGACCCTTGGCGGGGATATGGCGGTCTTGTGTCCCTGCATGGCAGGAAATAAAAGCAGTCACATTCGTTCTAGTCGTCTTTCTGTGTAAATTTAAGATTGGTTAATTTTTATATTGAAAATAAAGCTTTGTCGGTCGTTTAAAAAAAAAAAAAAAAACCTGGCTCCTAACTTTTTTAGCTGGCTCCTAGATTCCAAGCAAATTTGTCAAGCCCTGTATATATATATACTGATACTGCAGCTAGCAAAATCAACTGCCTTCCTGTAATATGAGAACACCACTAACCTTCTAGCTTTAGCTGAACACTGTGCAGAGCTTGCAAAAACTAACATGTAGCTTTTTTAGCTGCCTGCGGTAGTGATAGGATCAGGAAATCACCACCAACTTTCTACAGGTAGCTTTAGCTGAACACTGTGCAGAGCTCGCAAAAAAATAACTTGTAGGTTTAGCTGAACACTGTGAGGAGGACGCACTACACTAACTTGTAGCTTTAGCTGAACACTGTGCAGAGGTCACAGTACACTAACTTGTAGCTTTAGCTGAACACTGTGAGGAGGACGCACTACCCTAACTTGTAGCTTTAGCTGAACACTGTGCAGAGGTCACACTAAACTAATTTGTAGCTTTAGCTGAACACTGTGAGGAGGATGCACTACACTAACTTGTAGGTTTAGGTGAACACTGTGCAGAACTCGCACTACACTAACTTGTAGCTTATTTAGCTGCCTGCAGTAGTAATAGGATCAGGAAAACACCACCAACCTTCTACAGGTAGCTTTAGCTGAACACTGTGCAGAGCTCGCAAAAAAAACTTGTAGGTTTAGCTGAACACTGTGAGGAGGACGCACTACACTAACTTGTAGCTTTAGCTGAACACTGTGCAGAGGTCGCATTACACTAACTTGTAGCTTTAGCTGAACACTGTGAGGAGGACGCACTACCCTAACTTGTAGCTTTAGCTGAAAACTGTGCAGAGGTCACACTAAACTAACTTGTAGCTTTAGCTGAACACTGTGAGGAGGATGCACTACACTAACTTGTAGCTTTAGCTGAACACTGTGAGGAGGATGCACTACACTAACTTGTAGCTTTAGCTGAACACTGTGCAGAGGTCTCACTACACTAACTTGTAGTTTTAGCTGAACACTGTGAGGAGGATGCACTACACTAACTTGTAGCTTTAGCTGAACACTGTGCAGAGGTCGCACTACACTAACTAACTAACTAAGAGAGAGAGAGAGAGAGAAAGAGAGAGAGACTACCGCAGGGCTGTGAGTATAGCCCGAGTAAGCCCCACCTACCACCTGGGAACACAGAGGTAGAGAAAATTGAACTGCTGTGGATCCTGGGTAGAACAAAGCCTGCTGGGAGGACCTTTGACTTGTGGGACATGTAGTTCCCTAGGGACTGGGGGAACTACCAGCTTCCTATCGTTGGTAGTTAACCATGAACAGTCAGTGACAGTTCAGTCACAGTTCCAGTAGCAGGTGGTGTTTTTTTGGGGGGGCAAACAACCACCCATCCACCCCGAGTGGCACCCACCCCCGCGCTGTCCCCCATGGCGGCTTCTAGCTCCTTCCCTCCTCCTAGGGGTAAAATAGGATTGCCTGTCTTTTCAACCAATCGGGTGACTGGTGTCAAAACCCGCTTCCTGATTGGCTGGGAGGAGGATCAGTGTTACAACAGCGAATATTGATTCGCTGTTGTAACACACCTGGGTAGGCTCAAAGTGCACTCTCTAAGACCCAAGCCCATCCTATATTGCAGCCTATTAGAGCCTCTGGCTCTAATCGGTGCTTCAAAAAAACAGGCCCTCCACATTGGAATCTATGCGCCCGTGTCCTGAAAAGGGACCGGATGCATGGATAGGGGAGGCGGCGATGGACGGGGGGGGGGGGGGCGGCATCCGTGCGCCCTTAATGGATGGGCCGCCCCTGCAAAGTTCTATAGTGGTGTTGATGGAGCACCCCCCAGAACAACACAGCAATGCATATATGCAGAGGATGGGTGTTAAGTCCCACCAGCCATGCTGCCATATATATGCCCAAAGAGGTTGAAGGAGAAGTCCAGCCAAAGCTTGTTTGGCTGGACTTCTCCTATGGATCACAGGAGTGCAGTTTGTTTTGCACTCCTGTGACCCGTTTTCAGCAGAGAGCAGGCTGAAGTACGCTCTCTGCTGATGTCAAAAAAGTCGGTCCAGGCACCGCGCCATCACGAAAATAAAGTCTGGATCCAACAGGTGCCTGGACCGACACTCGGCTCAGCCTCTCAGCGATCCGCTGAGAGCCCAAGCCGGCCACCCCCTCCTGTGAATGACAGTCTACAGCTCTCTGCACGGGGGGCTCTGCAACTCCATGCAATCGGCAGTGTTCGATCGCTCGGTTCTCAGTGCAGAGGTGCCGGGGGACAGGAGGTAAGTATGATTCCGCAGTGAAAAAAACCCAAAAACTTTTACTTCTCTTTTAATCAAGCACTGTAGACCTTAATTCATAATAAGGTCAATAACCTGGTGAGATCTTTTTGAGTACTGGTGTATGGAACTGAACTATTAGGAGGGATTCATACACAGTGATAGTTGGAGATAAATGATCACAAAAGATACAAAGTTATATATTTAGAGATTTATTTCTTTATTTGGGCTTTTTGCTACATTGTCACAGTTGATATTTTGTCTCATTGTTCATGGTTTGATTTTATACAGAGAGGATTGCTCTTGAGTTTTCTGTTTGTACAGCTGACATACTAAAACTTTTGACATGGTCACATACTGATCAGCAGGGTCTCCAGCCATGTCTTGCAGGGTTCAGCGTCGGTTTTCCAAATCAATGCTTCACTGCGGTTTAGAAGCCAACAGCAGGAGGTTTTGTAGCCAAACTTCAACCTCAGTTTCAGTGGAGGACGTTCCCATGATCCGAAGGAACCTGAAAGAGGATTCATGTACAGTATAGTCTGAGAACATTCCCAAACATTGAATAGTTCAAAAACTCCACTCAAAACATTTTTTTAGGTGGCTTTCAGTGGGGTAAAGGCTTAGTCAAACCTTTTGGACCATAGTTATATTACATTCATATTTAGGATGTAAAACATAAGTGTGCACAGCATATTTCATTAGGGTGTGCACCCCAAAGCTTCAATACACATGTGTGTGTGTCTATATATATATATATATATAGACACACACACATACATATTTTGAGGGGGACAGCAAATTTACACTGTTATACAAGCTGTACACTCACTACTTTACATTGTAGCAAAGTGTAATTTCTACGGTGTTGTCACATAAAAAGATATAATAAAATATTTACAAAAATGTGAGGGGTGTACTCACTTTTGTGAGATACTGTATATTTTATAATCACAAACATTGTCGTTGGATAATGCACTAGGCCAATGTGCCCTCTGTTTTTATCCAATTACCAGTGTGCACTGTGATGGAGCGAGCCGTGTTCTGGATGAGAAAAGGCCCTGGGGAACAAGGTGATTAGGGTATGCCCAGCATCCGGAACACCCTGTGCGCATGCCTATATTAAAGACTATTTAAATCTTCATGTCCTTCTATGATCACTCTGTTCTCAGGGTGACAACACTGCTGCACAATTCATACCTTTCTTGTCCTCTGTTCCCTGCTATTTCCTGTCCCATTTTTCTACATTCTCACCTTTCCTCTGCTGTTTTTAGCACTTCCTTGGCTTTTTCAGGCTCAGTCTTAAGATAGATCTGGAACGCGGAGAGGGTAGGAAAAAGACCCATCAGACTTGACAATGGCATTCGGATCTTGGTCACAATGTTTTCAATTCTGCAAAGGCAAATAGCAATGTGAATTAATGAAGAGCTTATAGAAAACAAATGCAATCTTTACATTCCTATTATCAGTTATTTATATAGTGGGATCATATGCTCTGGCGCTGTACAAAAAAAAATAAACAAGGATGAATAATACAGATAATACTAATACATACAAGCCTGATGACTAATTGCTGCTTCTGCAGCACATAGAAAGTATACTGTATGTTAGTAACACATTAAAGCCCAACTCCGGGAAATGTGAAAATCCTCCCTTGCAGTGGGGCTGAGCCTGCACTGCACTGCAACGTTGACTGCTCACTTATTCTAGGGGAGAGTAACAGTATTTCTTCTTACCTGATCCTCCACTCCCTGGCAGATGGCACTCCCCTATGCTGTGGTAGTGGGCTGTCCTTTGTCATCAACATGCCCAATGTAAGGCTATGGACCCATATTAGCCATGACAATGTCAGGACCTTAGAATGCTGGAGTGTGATGTAGAAGACAGTGAGGATAGGCCTAGCAGCATGAAGGACTAAGTATATAAATCTTTTTTGTTCCCTAGACCTAAACGAGCAAGTAACCCTTGTAATGTGGGAGTAGCCCTACTGCAAGGGATCATTTTTAAGTTTCCTGGAATTAGGCTTCAAATGAGATCCCAGATGTGGCAATCTTACGATCTACCCCAGCCAAAGAGTAGGGACATCATGTCAGAGAAAAATTAAGCAGTATATGCGTATGCCTAGGCAGCAGTGGCGGCGGCTCATAAGGGGTGCAGGGGTGCCGTCTCCCATAATCTATGCGCCTGGTCCCTAATCTCCATGGAGGGTGCCAGATGCATGGATGTCAATGGAGTTTTTTTGAAGCACATGATTAGAGCCTGAGGCTCTAATCAGCTTCAAAAAGAGTGGGCTCGGGGCACAGAGCGTTGCACTCCGAGCCCTAATGTCTTCCTGCTTCTCCTCCTGGGCAATTAGGAAGCGGGTCCTGAGACCTGATTGGCCAGGAGGGGATGCAAGGGGGAAGTTGCAACCTGGATGGGGTAAGTGCAGGGCCCGCGAGTGGAACGGGCGATCGATCAAGCGATGGCAGGGGGCGGAGGTGTTTGGGCTTAGTGAGGGAGCCAGATTTGTTTGCCGCCCCCTGTGTTGTATTTTTGCATTTGAGATAATATATATATGAAATTAATGTTTTTTTCCATCAGATTAGTTTTAACAGAAATCAGGTTGGGTTTGACTGGATGCTTCTCAAACTAATGCCATGGTAACAAGTACACAGGCTGTCCTCAAACAATGGGAACTTAGATACCATTGTTGCATTTCAGTTGACAGTTTCAGTAGTCTATTGTCTCTCTAGAATAGATAAACCTATGGCATGTATGATACCAGAGTGCCATCTTGAGGTAGAATTTGAGAGTGCCTCTCTAATTGAAAGCTACAGAGATGTTTTTCTGTTGTTCAGTTGTTATGGTAAACAACTTGACATAAAATGGTTGTCAGGGATAAGCTGGACAAGACTCTCATCATGCCTTAAGACCCCATTCACACCTGAGCGTTTTGTAGCTTGAAGCTACAAAACGCTGGAGGGGAAAAAAATCAGTTATTCTCTATGGATATGGTTCACATCTCCACTCCAAAACGCTTGAAGCTCAAACAAGTTCTGGAACTTTTTTTTTTTTAGGCAGATTTGGGAGTTTTTCTGTTTTTTTACATTGGTGACCTTTTGACCTGTACAAAATTGTGGTAAAAACCGTGGCAAAAATTTGCGACTTTCTGAAGCCTGAAAACGCTACGCTCAGGTGTGAATGGGGCCTAAGACCAAAGTAAAAAAATCTGGAACCAGCCAGAAGTAATTGAAGAAGAAGATACCAGATCTCCACAGCAATTGCTTTGGAAGCCTGAGTCCTAGTTGTCAACGGAGATGATGAACACACAGTAACCGGAGTTAAGTAACTTTCAAGTGTATTTCTACTGTTTACAGACCATAGTTTCTGCTTATTTTCTAGGCATCTTGCTTGATATGTCTGTCAGTCTTGATTTGTATTCCTAATATTGTGATAGTTTTGTATGTATGACATTTTTGTTCAGTAAAAGCACATTTGCACACTGCAGAGGTCTCAGTTTCCTTGTTTATACTGCAAAGTAACCTTACTAGATAGACGCAAGTTACACCCCCCCCCCCCTCAAAAAAAATTGAGCACCAGCCGCCACTGCTAGGTAGATAGTGGAGGAGGAAACAGTGCTGGCTGTATATTCTGTATATAAGGTGCTGGTGTATAATCCAGTGGTTGTCACTGCAGACATATCCGAGAGAAAACAGACTTGGATGCTCAACAGAACATAAAATTCATATGATCCAAAAAGATAAGGTGACACTCCCAAAGCTTAAAAGGGGATCACCGTGTGACAAAGTCTATTTTGACATTTCATTAAGGTACAAGATTGTCAAAATGTCCTGAGGAAGGCGAGCTTCAGCATGAGCTTGTTGAGTGTTCCAAACCCCTTTGTCTTTTCAATTATATGTATGTCTTGTCAGATAGTGGAGGAGGAAGCAGTGCTGGATCTGTAGACTTTCCATTAGAGAGACATGAAATGGAAAATTAAAGTTGAGAGTTCTATACATCCAGTGCATTGAGCACACACAGTTATATGTTTGTTTGTAAAATTATTATTTTAAATTAAATAGCAAAAGAAATCTGTAAATCAGATTATATTGTTTCATTTCTTAAAAGAAAAGCTTAAAATTAACCCTTTAAGCTATTTCTGAAAAGATTTGGCAGTAAATTCCCAACGTTCAGAACCCCTTAAAGGTCCGGGGGAGCCGGTGACCAGAGGTTACTGTTGTAATATTTTGGTCGATTTATGTAGGATATTGTATTAAAGTACCATATTGACCAGAAATTCAGTTGAGTTGTCCAAACCAACTGAATTTTAACATATCAAAGAGACCGTTTGATATATTAATTTTATGCAAGTCTACCTAGGTATTGGTGAATTAAATCAGCGCATATATGCAAACTAAAAACTAAAAAGCAGCTGTACACCAGGGTCAACACAATCAAATCCCTAAAGTGAAATATACAAAGTAAGGTGCAGCGCTCAAATAATAAACTAAAAAATTATAACAACAATAAGAACAGTTCTGTAGTAATAATAAAATGTCCAATATTGATAATAGGTGAGTCTCCTCCACACGTGACAGCACGCCAAAGTATGGTGACTGATAGGTAGTGCCCAACACCGGTATACAGAGTGGCCTCTCACCTGATTACCAGGTTAATCATGCATTCCCAGAATGGGTCAATCAAAACGAAATCCTAGTCAAGATGATGTTCCCTCAGGACAATACTGGAACTGTCAGTCACGATGGCTCTCAGGCTAGGCTGTAGGCAAGGGTGGCTCTCCCATGATATAAAATGAAAAAGGACAGGGATAGTGCTCTCTGTATACTCAAATTTATTAAGAGGGTAATAAAAACAAACTTACAAAATTGGCACTTCACAAGTGCAGGACGAACACAGCATCGAAATGCAACATCGAAATGTCCGTGCAGCGACACAGCATCGAAACACAGCATCGAAACTTCCGTGCAGAGACACAGAATGGAGCATGCGCGGTAGCAGCGGGTGACGTCACGTCGTTACGTTCTGAACGTAACGACGTGACGTCACCCGCTGCTACCGCGCATGCTCCATTCTGTGTCTCTGCACGGAAGTTTCGATGCTGTGTTTCGATGCTGTGTCGCTGCACGGACATTTCGATGTTGCATTTCGATGCTGTGTTCGTCCTGCACTTGTGAAGTGCCAATTTTGTAAGTTTGTTTTTATTACCCTCTTAATAAATTTGAGTATACAGAGAGCACTATCCCTGTCCTTTTTCATTTTATATCATGGGAGAGCCACCCTTGCCTACAGCCTAGCCTGAGAGCCATCGTGACTGACAGTTCCAGTATTGTCCTGAGGGAACATCATCTTGACTAGGATTTCGTTTTGATTGACCCATTCTGGGAATGCATGATTAACCTGGTAATCAGGTGAGAGGCCACTCTGTATACCGGTGTTGGGCACTACCTATCAGTCACCATACTTTGGCGTGCTGTCACGTGTGGAGGAGACTCACCTATTATCAATATTGGACATTTTATTATTACTACAGAACTGTTCTTATTGTTGTTATAATTTTTTAGTTTATTATTTGAGCGCTGCACCTTACTTTGTGTATAAGTCTACCTAGGTGTGTGAGGTATGGCCTGTTAACCTAATTGAACATTTCAAAGGGTACATTGTTTACATACTTAAGGATTATGTAGGACCATAGAGGAAGTATTTATTGATGGAAATTAGACTTGAGGGGGTATTCATGGCAAACATTTGGTTGACCTAGCAGAACCCCCCCCCTCAGTGTCAGACCAGTACTTAAGAGGACATTCAAGCTGGCATTCAGTCAGTCTTGTCTGTGCGTGATTATGAAGGCGCAGGTCCAAGAAAAATGGGACTCTGAGTTATATTTACTCTGTTGGATTTTTGTCATCTGTGGACTTTGTTCTGTATTGAAAGTCAATAAAGTACGTCTCTTTGGAAGAATTGGGTTGCTGCGGAAGAGTACTTACATCAAGATTTTAATAACTACTAAATAATTATCATACACCACTATACGATATATCACTACATTGGGGCCGTGACCTGTTTTTTGAACGATATATCACTACAGTTACCACATATCAGATGATCGATATATAAAAGTAGTCGGACCTTCTTTTGTCAGGGTAAGGGATGGCTTCATACATTTCCTTGTATGCAGTCTTCATATTGTTAACCCTCTCATGCTGATATGGGGCCAGAATATTCATCACCTGAAAATAAGTGACATTTTTGTCTTTAAACATGGAGACAAAAGGAGATATTGTTCAATAAATAATTATTTCATGATTGAACTGCATTTAAAAGGAGGGTCCACATTAAAACCCAACTAAACCTCCAGTTTTAACCAGCTAAATACCTCCCGAGTGTATCAAAATAAAAGGTGTGCAAAGTCTTACACTTCCTTTTCTTTACAAAGCAGCCACAGTCTGAATAGAAAAGCCTGTCCCCTGCCAGCAGCTGAAAAGATGAACCTTTGCTCTGTGTGGAAGCAGTGGTCTCTCTCACGAGGTCCAACTTTGCCCCAGTTAAGTCAGACCCACAGCTCTGTAATCAGTAAAGCTCATGTGCCCTGCTGATTGTAAGGCCATGGCTATGACCAGTGGCGGCTGGTATTCCATGTGGGGGGGGGGGGACAGCAAACAAACCACTCGCAACCCCCCGGTCATTCAGTCAAACCCCCGCCCCCATTCGATTGGCAAACCCCACACTTACCCTATCTAGGTCGTGGGCCAGCGTCTCCTCCTCGGTGTCTCCTGCTCGGCATCTCCTCCTCAACGTCTTCCCCTGTGTCTCCTCCTCCTCAGCGGCCAATACGATCCCTTCTCCTTTCAGCCGATTATTAGATATATTAATTCGCTATTATCACACAACTGGTTAAAAAAAAAAAAACATGATTGAAATGCCTCGAGCGCCCTGTATGTAGATTAGGGGCTGTACGTATGGATTAGGGGGGTGGCGCCCATGTTCCCATGTGCCCTGTATGGATGGGCTGCCACTGGCTCTGACTCAGCAAGTCAGGTGCCCGACCTCTGCAGAGAGACCGCTGCTTCTACACAGAGGGCAAGGGTTCTTCTCTGCTACCAGGGGACAGGCTTTTCTACTCGGACTATGGCTGCTTTTTCTGCTTAAGCAGATTGTAAGACATTGTTCACCTTTTTATTTTGATACACCTGGGATGTATTTCTCTTATTTTACCAAAACGTTCAACTGGGCTTTGAATAGAGCTGGTCACCTACTGCTGAAAAATCAGCCTATTCCTGCTGAATTGGCCAAATTTAGAGCCCTGTCACGACTCCCCCACACTCAAATTTGAAGCATTAATGAACAAATAAAGCTGAACTCCAGAAAAAAAAGTTCTCCCTTGCATTCGGTCTACCCTGGCACTATGAGGGTTAATTGATTGTTTAGAAGTCAGGGGGGCCATAAAAAGCTATTTTCTTTACCCAATTTAATTTTAAATTAATAAAACAAAATAACATACCATAAACAAACAGGGGGCAGGGCAAGGGTAGTTCTTTTTTTTGGGGGGGGGCTTTTAAATAAATAACAAAATGAATATGGTATGTGCCATACATTTCAATTCATCTCACTCCAGAAGACTGAGGACATCTAGTGGTAGGATTAGATTACTGCAGGGTACAAGGACCTGTAGTTGGCAATCTTTGCAAACAGAGCCCCGGAAGGATTTGTCCCCTTAATGACCAGGCCATTTTTTGCGATACAGCACTGCGTCGCTTTAACTGTGCGGTCGTGTGACGCTGTACCCAAACAAAATTGACGTGCTTTTTTTTCCCACAAATAGAGCTTTGTTTTGGTAGTATTTGATCACCTCTGCGGTTTTTATTTTTTGCTCTAAAAACAAAAAAACCCTTCAATTTTGAAAAAAAAACATATTTTTAACTTTTTGCTATAATAAATATCCCCAAAAAAACATTTTTTTTCATCAGTTTAGGCCAAAATTTATAAAAAACAAATAAATAAAAATAAGCGTATATTGATTAGTTTGCACAAAAGTTATAGCGTCTAAAAAATAGGGGATAGATTTATGGCATTTTTATACATTTTTTTTTCTTTCACTACTAATATGGCAGTGATCTGCGATTTTTAGCGGGACTGCGACATTACGGCAGACAGATCAGACACTTTTGGACACTTTTTTGGGACTATTGACATTTATACAGCGATCAGTGCTAACAAATAGCCACTGATTAATGTATAAATGTCACTGGCAGGGGTTAACACTAGGGGGTGATCAAGGGGTTAACTGTTCCCTAGGGAGGTGTTCCTAACTGTGGGGGGAGGGGACTAACTAGAGGAGGAGAGAGATCGCTGTTCCTGATCACTAGGAACAACAGATCTCTCTCTACTCCCCTGTCAGAATGGGGATCTGTCTGTCTACATTGATTCCCGTTCTGGCTCTGTGAGGAGTGATCACGGGGTGGCTGGCAGACATCGCAACCACCGGCCATGTGCATTGGCTCCGGCGTCGCGTTCCCTAGAGCTCCTAAATAGGCCGACATACAGCTATGGCGATTCGCCCAGGAGAGCCAACCTGCCGCAGTATAATGATGACTCCTGGTCGGTAAGCAGGTAAACACTGACTGGGCTCAGGCATGTACTGGTCATCAGGACTACAGGGAGTTTCCCGGGGAGCCGATGGCTCAGGTGGGCCAGTTTTTATGCATAGTTCGGCAGCAGCGGGAGCAAACAGCGGCGGGCATTCGGGGAAGGTGGCCAGCGAGGAGGGCAGTTAGATGTGAGAGCCCGGGAGGGAGAAGAGCTCCACCCCCTCCCTGACCACGAAGAGGCGAACAGGAGTGGGCGTGGCCACCCCCGCGCTCCCAGAACCTCGATTCCTCCACCTCCTCTCTGCTCCAAGAACAGTGCGGCCCGGGCCAGAGGACAGGCTGACTGGGGGGCCCAGAGGAAGAGGACAGGCAGGAGGCGGAGGCTGCCAAGGAGCTTCTGGAAGGAGCAGAGCAGCGAGAGCACCCCTGGATCAAGAGGGAGACTCGGCGCTACCCGGCATCCTACACATTTTTTGGGTATCATGTGGTGTTGTCGTTTTTCTTCACCTCCTGATATTCATTGGTGTAAAGTATTTTCTTATCAAGATTCTTTGCATTCATTATTCATATGGTAGTTTGTACTTTGGCCACAAGATGCCGCCACCTCCAGTGATATTCATTGGGGTAAGGTATTTTTTGTATCCAAATTCTTTTTATTCATTATTTATATTGTAGTTTGTATTTTGGCCACAAGATGCCGCCACCACCGGTAACCACTGCTGCTCTGTCTCTACATTTTTGATTTAATGATCACCCATATTTCGATTGTTTTATAATAAGATTTGTTTTGAGGATATTTTTATCTTTCCTGACAGACTTCATGGCAGCCTACGTATGGGTTAATCCCGCCTCTCATACCTCATAGGACCCCACCCCCATAAATCTTTGCTTCTACACAGAGACCGTGTTCCTTTTTTGTCCTCCTCCTAGGACCAAGGTGTATTTCTTACCTTATGGAGTTTATTGATCCAATCCTGGTGGTTTTGCACATGATTGATGGTGATGGCGGTGTCTTGCTGAAGTCCAGCTTCTCCAGCTATTAGCAGGGCAGACATGGGTGGTTTAATGCGATGCCTTGAAGATCTTACTAGCCAGCCATTGGCTGGAAAGCCGCAACATGGCCAAACGACCCAGCTATTAGCGGGAGGCCTCCTCTTACAATACCCCGGTTGTGCAGTGAGCGGTCACAAAGCTCCCAGTCCCAGGACGGATCTCGTTTGTGCCGTGGTGGTAACGTATGCCTTTTTGTTTTTTTATAAATGGCAGCCGGTTTTTGTGTGTTGTTTTGTCTCCGTAGCTCCGGTTTGTTTGTTTTTTTGGCCATGGCGGCTGGGATGCACCCGCGTTCCAGACCGCCGCTTCCCGCTCTGATTGCGCAGCTGCGAAGTCTCGATTGAGATCGAGGCTTGGTTCGCGCCTGCTCGGTCTGGGCGAGATGGCGGCGGTCGGGCATGCGCGCAATCGCCGTAGAGGGGTGTCAGTCACAGCGTAGGTACGCTGTAGACGCGATGACGTCATCATCAGGTGGCAGATTCAAATAGCTGTCAGAAACAGCTGTTATTTGGGTTGCTTTCACCGCTCAGGCAGCAGGCTTCCCTGTGTTCGTTTCTCTGGCATCTAAGGTAGGGGATTTTGTGCACTCTTTTTCTATCTGGTAGACTGTGCCTTTTTTATAAAAAAAAAGAAAGAAAAGGAAAAAGCTGTTATTCATTAGTTTTTATTGAATTGTTTTCAGTCTTTTTATTCTGTTGCCATGGATGTGTCACCGCCCCCTAGTGGCCAACCCTTGCACCGCAGGTAGGATGGAAATTTTTGTTTTTTCATTCTGCCTGTATTGTTTGGGGTATTATTTAGGAGCAAGGTATTCTTTTCTTTTCCCTCAGCCTTTCTAGGTCTGAACCTCAGTTATTGGCACACAAAGAGAAAGACCAGTCTAGGTCACAACATCACCAGTCCATGTCAAGTTCTAGATGTACTAGGTCGTCCTCCAGACACCGCAAAGAGGGGTCGAGATCCAGATCCAGAGACCATTCTCACCACCATTCCAGCCGCTCTGAGAAAAAAGCTTGCTGGGGACGTAAAACTCAAGTCCCAGAGGGTAAATCCCTCTGTGAGTTATGTTATTCTAGAGCTACGAAAGAAAGAGGAGCTGGAGACCAGCAAGTGGAAGCTCTGGTCAGGAAAGTGGTCCAAGAATCTCTTAACAAAACAGATTTTGACCGGGCAGTTATTCCTCCTTCTGTTACAGCTCCAGTTGTTGAAGAAATTGAACCCGAAATTCCGGGTCCATCTCAACATAGTCTCTCTTTGAGTGGTTCCTCGGACAGCGAGGCAGAGATGAATGAGCCTGGTACAGGTTTTGATTTCTCCCTGGTTCCACAGTTGGTCAGAGCGGTTAAAGACGCATTGAGATGGGAAGAACCAGTAGAGGCACCCTCTAAGCAGAGGAAATACTTTAAACATCTTAAGAAAGATCGCCCAAATTTCCCCTTCCTGGGTGAACTTGGCGAAATTATCTCAGGTGAATGGGGTAAAGTTGAAAGGAAAAACTCTTTAATTTCCAAGATAGCAAAGATGTATCTATTCAAGAGTGATGAAGTAAAACATCTAGAATCGGCACCCCTTATTGATGCAGCTCTCATGAGGCTGGTGAGACATGTTACACTCCCTCTAGAGGATACCGTCTCTTTCAAGGATGGTTTGGAGAGGAAGATTGATACGGACCTAAAACATATTTATATCACAGCAGGTATGGCTTGTAAACCAGTCCTGGCTCTTGCAGCATTGTCTAAAGCTATGGAGTCTTGGACGGATGATGTGGGTGCAGCTTTAGGAAGTGTGTCTGAAGATTTATTCAAGAGCTCTCCAGTACATGAACTGAAGCTGGCATCGGTCTTCTTGGGGGAAGCATCCCTTGACATTATTCGCCTTGTGGCACGTGTCATGCTCTCTTCAGTTACAGCCAAACGCGCCCTGTGGTTACGCCCGTGGGTTGCAGACCCTGCCTCTAAACAAGCATGGTGTAGGATTCCATTTGAGGGTTCCTCACTCTTTGGAAACAAACTTGACTCTGCCATTACCCGTGCTACTGGTGGTAAATCAGGGTTCTTACCCCAGGACCATCGTCTCCTAAACCAAAGAAGAACTCAACCTAGGCAAGAGCCAGAGCGCGCTAGAGATGCTCGCCGCTACAGACCTGGCCGTGAGTTTAGAAAAAACTGGAGGAGAAGCCAACCTTCCGGCCAAAAATCCTCAAAGACAGCCCCATCAGGGGGACGGGAGGCTTCCAAGTCCTTTTGATATGGCGCCTGTCCAGACTAAGCAAGTAGGGGCTCGTTTACTCCGTTATCAGCACGTCTGGGCAGCCTCGATTCAAGACTACTGGACTGTCAAAACGGTCTCCTCAGGTCATACTTGGGTATTCAACAGTCCACCCATACACCAGTTTGTTCCTACGGTCCTTCCGCATTCAGAAGAAAAGAAACAAATTCTTCTATCATATACAGATTCACTGATAGCCCAGGGGGCCGCCATTCAGGTACCATCAGAAGAAAGATTTCTAGGGGTTTATTCCCCTATTTTTATGGTCCTCAAAAAGAATGGCTCCTGGAGGCCAGTAATCGACTTGACACATCTGAACTCCTTCATCAAGAAGGAAAAATTCAAGATGGAAACTCTGCTGACAATTCGACAAACAATACAACCCGGAGATTGGCTTGTCTCCATAGACCTGAAAGACGCCTACTTTCATGTGCCGATTGCAAAGGAATTCCAGATGTATCTCCGATTTGCAGTAGATGAGAGGCATCTCTAATTTACATGTCTCCCATTCGGGCTTACAACATTGCCTCGAGTGTTTTCGAAGCTCTTATTGGCTGTGGTGGCAACGAATGCCAGCAACAGAGGTTGGGGCGCTCTCTGTCTGATGGAGGTAGCCCAAGGCAAATGGGATTTCCTGTCCCAAGGGGTAGTCTCAAATATTCTGGAGCTTCGAGCTGCCTTCCGTGCTCTCTAAGCTTTTCTTCATCTGATATCAGGGGCCTCAGTCCTCCTGAGGCTAGACAATACGACCGCAGTGTCATATATCAAGAGACAGGGGGGCACCCGCAGTCTCTCCTTACTGAAGGAAGTAAGTCCGATCATGTCTCTAAGCTTTTCTCCATCTGATATCAGGGGCCTCAGTCCTCCTGAGGCTAGACAATACGACCGCAGTGTCATATATCAAGAGACAGGGGGGCACCCGCAGTCTCTCCTTACTGAAGGAAGTAAGTCCGATCATGTCCTGAGCCCAGGCGAACTTGACAAACCTAACGGCTGTTTATCTCCCCGGAATTCAGAATGTCCAATGACTTCCTTTCAAGGGTCACCCTGGACAACAACGAGTGGTCTCTCCACACCGAAGTTTTCAACTGGGTCCTGTCTCTAGGGATGATGACGGAAGTAGATCTGTTTGAATCCCCTTGCAACTTCAAACTGGAGAAATATTACACGAGGTGTCGTTGTCCCCAGGCCTTCGGAGTGGATGCCTTGACGGACCAGTGGAGATTCCACAGGACCTATGCCTTTCCCCCGGTTCCAGTCATTCTCCAATTTCTATTGAGGCTCAGGTGGGAAGAAGTCGAAGTAGTGGCAATTGTCCCATTTTGGCCCAAAAGACCAAAGTTTCCTCTCCTGATTCAGCTCAGTTACCAGGAGCCCGTCCCTCTCCCGTCCAGTCCAGATGTCCTGTTGCAGGGAACGTCTTTTCACCCATGCCCATCCCATCTCCATCTGATGGCTTGATGGTTGAGAGAGGAAGGCTGGAAGCGCTAGGATGTCCAAGTACAGCTATTGCTACATTGTTGAATGCCAGAAGAGCGGGCACCAACAGAGTGTACCAAAGAATTTGGGCGAAGTTTGCGGACTATGTTGTTTCCACTAATGGTTCTTGTAATGACCCAAAGATACAAGATTTTCTGGGTTTTCTACAAACAGGCCTGGATCTGTCTTTATCGGTTAGTTCCTTGTGAGTCCAGGTTTCTGCAATCTCGGCCTTCACAGGCGTGTCATGGGCCAGACACCCTCTTACTAGGCAGTTCTTCAGGGGAGCAATAAGACTTAGACCTCAGAGAAAACCAAGATTTTCTAAATGGGATCTTCCTCTTGTCTTGGATTTCTTCTCACGGAAAGAAATACGACATATGGATCAGTCATCGATTAAAGAGCTTTCTCTCAAATGGTCTTTCTAGTAGCCATAACATCGGCCAAGAGGGTTTCTGAAATTGGTTCCTTAGGATGCAAAGAACCATTCCTTACTTTCTTCCCAAATCGAGTGGTCTTGATTCCTATGTTAGGTTCAAATCCAAAAGTAACAACTGTCTTCCATGAAAATCAGGAGATTGTCCTTCCTACGTTCAGGTCTACTGAGGACTCTAATATTCACCCTCTAGATGTTGGAGAGGTTCTAAAACAATACTTAGAAGCCACAGCTTCCTTTCGCCAGTCTGATCACCTGTTTGTTCTCTTCCATGGTAAAAACAAGGGATCGCGTGCTTCCTCTAGGACCATCGCAGCATGGATCGTTCAGGCCATTCAGTGGGCTTATAGGTCTAAGGGTTTGGCTCCTCCAGAGGCAGTGACCGCTCATTCTACCAGGAGCGTTTCTACATTGTGGGCAGCATCCCGGCATGTATCTCCGGAAGTAATCTGTAAAGCGGCCTCATGGTCATCAATTAACACTTTTATAACGCACTATTGTGTAGAACCAGCTTCTTTGTCTTCGTTTAACTTTGGTTTGCACGTATTATCTGTTGATGGTACCAATTAAACCTTTTTTTCTTTATCCAGCAATTACCCACCCTGGTGTGTATGGCTAGTTATTTCCCATACGTATGCTGCCATGGAGTCTGTCAGGAAAACGGAAAATTTATATCAAATACTTACCATAATTTTCCTTTTCTGATGGACTCCATGGCAGCAGGAGTTCCCTCCCATTTGCTGGAGTAGGCTAAGTTACGGAACATGGTCTCTGTCTAGAAGCAAAGATTTATGGGAGTGGAGTCCTATGAGGTATGAGAGGCGGGATTAACCCATACTTAGGCTGCCATGGATTCCATCAGGAAAGGAAAATTACGGTAAGTATTTGATATAAATTTTCCGTTTTAATTCAAGTCCTTTGCCTAAACTGAGTATTACTACTATCTAATATATCAATCTCTTTGAGATATATTACTTCCGGTTCGGAAGGTCATACTTCCTGTCTTCTGATTTACGCCTGTCCAGTTCTGTTGTTCCTATAAATACCCCTGAAGATTCATGTTGATGACGAAACGTTGGGCGATGATAGAGACTGGCGACGCAGTGAGACGGTGACACGGTGGCCATCTTTGTGGTTAGAAGCTCTGGACGCTTCACACTGCTGTATAACTTCTTACTAAATGCGAGTAGTTTTTATCTTTTCAATAACTCATCCTTGTTTGTGGAGATTGCGCAATGAGCGTTTTCTTTTTATTCCCTACTTACCACGATCTTGAGGTGCATATGCATACTGGAGTATACTTGGTTTAATATCCAGCTACCAAAAGGAGATCTAAAGCCTTCCATTTAGTTCAGAGGGGAATATGTTGGTGCTACTCCATTAGAAGATCGTTGGTTTATTCTATGAAGACTGCCTTTTTTCTACACACGTGTATAACCCATACACTGCAATTTTTGTGTCAGCAGCTTCCATTATATGTTTTATTAAGCGCAACAGATTCTGTTTTATATCCTACACATACCTGTCCACACACAGAGTCTATATATGCACAACTATTAGATTATTCAAAGTGTTACTAAACCCAGAACAGTAAAATCAGTGTGTATATGCAGTAAAGCATGCTTGTTATGCTTACTGTGGAACCCAAGGGGTTAATCCTCCACACTGTGTAAAAAGACAGTTTGATCCTGTCTTCTCTGATCCTCCCCTTCTTCCACTGTCCCCAGTCCATCTCCTGATACAACAGAGCCTTGGAGACACTCTGCACATGCTCAGTTTGGTGTGTATTGCTAGAGAGTTTTTTTTTTTCTTGTGGAAGGGTGCATGTGATCAGCACAGGGCCAATCAGTACTGTCCAGACAGAGGGTCAGGGGTCCTGCAGCCTCATAGGACAGTCAGAGGAGAATGAAAACTCATCCTACAAGCTTTAACCAGACACTGGTAGAAGTCATCATAAGACTGCTGTATACTGCTGATGAGAAAAGGTATTTAGCAGTTTATATTTACTAAAACTATTACATTTCCATGTTCTGTGTACTGTGGGAGACCAGATATAGTGAATGCAGGCTCCTGGGTTTAGTAAAACTTGAATGCATACTGTGCACTGTGTAATTTATTTGGAGTCAACACTGGACTCTCCGGCATACTTGGTCCGGCATACCGGAGTCCATCGGACAATTCGATCGTGTGTGGGCTCCAGTGGACTTTTTTTTCTCAAAAGTTTGACGGACTAAGATTTGAAACATATTTCAAATCTGTCCGACGGACTCGAGTCCGGTCGAAAAGTCCGCTCGTCTGTATGCTAGTCCGACGGACAAAAAACTAGGGCAGCTATTGGCTACTGGCTATGAACTTCCTTGTTTTAGTCCGGTCGTACCTCATCACGTACGAATCCATCAGACTTTGGTTGATCGTGTGTAGGCAAGTCCGTTCATTCGAAAAGTCCATCGTAAAGTCCGTTGAAAAGTCCACCGGACAAAGTCTGCCGTAAAGTCCGGTCGTGTGTACGCGGCATAACACACAGAATTACTGAAGCTGATAAAAGTTTTTAAAATCAGATCACACAAGGTACCAACATATATTATATTCATACTGAGGGGATCCTGAACTCCCAGGAGCTTGGAATTCATATGAGGTCTACCAGCACACCTCCAGTACAATGCACTGCCACTTTCCGACCAACGGAAAGACAAGTATTGTACATGGAGTGGATGGGGCATAGCTCTGACTTTGGAATCAGTCAGTATTTGCATATTGAGCTTCCCAGACCTGGAAGCCCCCAGAGTGCTCGCCACAGTGAAGAAAGGGGAGTGCAGGTGTCAGGAAATGTTCCATCCGCTGGTAATATCTGTTATTTGGCATGCAGTACTGGGGTCCACCAGCAGGTGTCTCCTGGCAGTTTGGAACTGTCAGGAGAGCTTTTCCCTGTTGGTGTTGTGTCATCTTTGGGCCGCAGTACTGGCGTCCACCAGCGGATGGATCCTGGCAGTATGGAGCAGGTATTCCCCTCTGCAGACAGGTGTCACCTGACTTTCATTAGCAGAGCTGCAGTATAAATACCCGGCAATCGCAGACTTATGTTGCCCTGGTATTGTCCTTGAGCCCTGATCTGCATCCTGTTATCCTGATCCTGATCCTGATCCTGATCCTGATCCTGATCCTGATCCTGTACCTGAAACCTGATTCCTGGAACCTGTTGATCCTGTTGATCCTGTTTCCTGTCCGTTACCTGAACCCTGAACCCTGGACTCTGGACTCTGAGCCTTGTACCTGACCCGTCCCTCCTGTCATCCATCCATCTTCTCTTGTCCTGTTTATCTCCCTTCCCAGCTACTGATTCCGTGTTTATGACCCCGGCCTGGCTTGACTTCGATTCTGGTACTCCCTCTTGCTACATATGCTGGTTGGTTTATATCACTGATTGTTTGGTTGTTCACTTGTATTTATGGTGTGTTCACATATGCACTTTCCTTAAATAAACTTACTTTCACTTATTTATGTCTGGTTCACTCCGTCGCAGTCACACAGTTCTGGTCACATCTGGTTTATGACAGAATACCAGGGCCATCCCTGACCAGAAGTGGCTGCACAGGGGAACCATTTTGATTCGGTTGGTTGCAACCATGAATGCCGATGAGATTATTTATTTTTCTCTGCTGGCATCTGAAAGTGGTGATTATTGCCGCCAGGCTTTGAAAGAATGGTCTAGTGACCAGTTGTTTGCCACTATACGTTTGGCTCACTCCCTGGTGGATCAGGGTTATATATTGTTTGGGGAGGTGCAGCCTTTGATCAAGCTATGTACTGAGCTGGCCCTGCCCTGTATTCCAGAGGGCCGTGATGATTTCACTCCTCCTTTCGATATGAATCAGGTTGTATCCCTAGTTTGGCTTTTTGAAGATGACCCAGATGATTTTTGTGAGCACTACTCAGCCTGTTCCCCACAGGTGATTGCTGAGTGCATTGTGTCTGCTCAGTCTTTTGTTAGACAGGGAGGTTTAAAAGCACAGTTTGTACAACCTATACTTTTAGCATGGTCTGACATGATGCAAGCAGCTCCAGCCAAACAAACCACCTCTGCCACCAAACACCAACCTACCCAAATGTATGCTTCCCCATCTCCCATGTCAACCTCAGTTGCAGCTCAGTATACGCTGCTGCCAACCAAATACTCATACCCAGTCTCTGCTCCCTGTACCTATCCTGCATTCAACCCACCTGCCTCTTCCCTGCTGCCTGCAAACCCACACGAACTTCCTCCAGCTACTGTTACCTCTTCTCTGCCATATCCCAATCCTCCTTTCCAGTCTGCTGCACCCCTCACCTACAGAGCTTCAGTGGCTAAGCCAAAGAAAAAACGAAAGTTTTTTCCAACCAAGACGATCCTGCCAGTAACCCAACCTGCCTCCGCACCAGCTAACCTAACCCAGTCTGACATCCCAGTGCCTGCCTTCCAGCCTGACATCCCAGTGCCTGCCTTCCAGCCAGATGTCTCGCTGCCAGCCTTCCAGCCAGATGTCTCGCTGCCAGCCTTCCAGCCTGATGTCTCGGTGCCTGCCTTCCAGCCTGATGTACCTGCCTTCCAACCTGACGTGCCTACCTTCCAGTCAGATGTGTCCGCCGTCCAGCCTGATGTCTCGGTGCCTGCCTTCCAGCCGGATGTCTCGCTGCCAGCCTTCCAGCCTGATGTCTCGGTACCTGCCATCCAGCCTGATGTCTCGGTGCCTGCCTTCCAGCCTGATGTCTCGGTGCCTGCCTTCCAGCCTGACGTCTCGGTGCCTGCCTTCCAGCCTGACGTCTCGGTGCCTGCCTTCCAGCCTGACGTCTCGGTGCCTGCCTTCCAGCCTGACGTCTCGGTGCCTGCCTTCCAGCCTGACGTCTCGGTGCCTGCCTTCCAGCCTGACGTCTCGGTGCCTGCCTTCCAGCCTGACGTCTCGGTGCCTGCCTTCCAGCCTGACGTCTCGGTGCCTGCCTTCCAGCCTGACGTCTCGGTGCCTGCCTTCCAGCCTGACGTCTCGGTGCCTGCCTTCCAGCCTGACGTCTCGGTGCCTGCCTTCCAGCCTTACGTGCCTACCTTCCAGTCAGATGTGTCCACCTTCCAGCCTGATGTCTCGGTGCCTGCCTTCCAGCCTGACGTCTCGGTGCCTGCCTTCCAGCCTGACGTCTCGGTGCCTGCCTTCCAGCCTGACGTCTCGGTGCCTGCCTTCCAGCCTGACGTCTCGGTGCCTGCCTTCCAGCCTGACGTCTCGGTGCCTGCCTTCCAGCCTGACGTCTCGGTGCCTGCCTTCCAGCCTGACGTCTCGGTGCCTGCCTTCCAGCCTGACGTCTCGGTGCCTGCCTTCCAGCCTGACGTCTCGGTGCCTGCCTTCCAGCCTGACGTCTCGGTGGCTGCCTTCCAGCCTGACGTCTCGGTGGCTGCCTTCCAGCCTGACGTCTCGGTGCCTGCTTTCCAGCCTGACGTGCCTACCTTCCAGTCAGGTGTGTCCGCTTTCCAGCCTGATGTCTCTGTGCCTGCTTTCCAGCCTGATGTCTCTGTGCCTGCTTTCCAGCCTGATGTCTCGGTGCCCGCTTTCCAGCCTGATGTCTCGGTGCCCGCTTTCCAGCCTGATGTCTTGGTGCCCGCTTTCCAGCCTGATGTCTCGGTGCCCGCTTTCCAGCCTGATGTCCGGGAGTCTGCCCTCCAGCCTGATGTCCGGGAGTCTGCCCTCCAGCCTGATGTCCGGGAGTCTGCCCTCCAGCCTGATGTCCGGGAGTCTGCCCTCCAGCCTGATGTCCGGGAGTCTGCCCTCCAGCCTGATGTCCGGGAGTCTGCCCTCCAGCCTGATGTCCGGGAGTCTGCCCTCCAGCCTGATGTCCGGGAGTCTGCCCTCCAGCCTGATGTCCGGGAGTCTGCCCTCCAGCCTGATGTCCGGGTGTCTGCCCTCCAGCCTGATGTCCGGGTGTCTGCCCTCCAGCCTGATGTCCGGGTGTCTGCCCTCCAGCCTGATGTCCGGGTGTCTGCCCTCCAGCCTGATGTCCGGGTGTCTGCCCTCCAGCCTGATGTCTGGGTGTCTGCCCTCCAGCCTGATGTCCGGGTGTCTGCCCTCCAGCCTGATGTCCGGGTGTCTGCCCTCCAGCCTGAAGTGCCCATGCCTGCTGCCCAGCCTGGAGTGTTCCTGTCCACTGCCCAGCCTGAAGTGTTCCTGTCCGCTGCCCAGCCTGGAGTGTTCCTGTCCGCTGCCCAGCCTGGAGTGTTCCTGTCCGCTGCCCAGCCTGGAGTGTTCCTGTCCGTTGCCCAGCGTGGAGTGTTCCTGTCCGCTGCCCAGCCTGATGTGCCCACTGCCCAGCTGGACACCATGGACTTTCCTCAGCAACGGCTAGTTGAAGCGTCCGGAGGTCGCTCCTTTGAGGGGGGGTACTGTCAGGAAATGTTCCATCCGCTGGTAATATCTGTTATTTGGCATGCAGTACTGGGGTCCACCAGCAGGTGTCTCCTGGCAGTTTGGAACTGTCAGGAGAGCTTTTCCCTGTTGGTGTTGTGTCATCTTTGGGCCGCAGTACTGGCGTCCACCAGCGGATGGATCCTGGCAGTATGGAGCAGGTATTCCCCTCTGCAGACAGGTGTCACCTGACTTTCATTAGCAGAGCTGCAGTATAAATACCCGGCAATCGCAGACTTATGTTGCCCTGGTATTGTCCTTGAGCCCTGATCTGCATCCTGTTACCCTGATCCTGTACCTGAAACCTGATTCCTGGAACCTGGAACCTGTTGATCCTGTTTCCTGTCCGTTACCTGAACCCTGAACCCTGGACTCTGGACTCTGAGCCTTGTACCTGACCCGTCCCTCCTGTCATCCATCCATCTTCTCTTGTCCTGTTTATCTCCCTTCCCAGCTACTGATTCCGTGTTTATGACCCCGGCCTGGCTTGACTTCGATTCTGGTACTCCCTCTTGCTACATATGCTGGTTGGTTTATATCACTGATTGTTTGGTTGTTCACTTGTATTTATGGTGTGTTCACATATGCACTTTCCTTAAATAAACTTACTTTCACTTATTTATGTCTGGTTCACTCCATCGCAGTCACACAGTTCTGGTCACATCTGGTTTATGACAGAATACCAGGGCCATCCCTGACCAGAAGTGGCTGCACAGGGGAACCATTTTGATTCGGTTGGTTGCAACCATGAATGCCGATGAGATTATTTATTTTTCTCTGCTGGCATCTGAAAGTGGTGATTATTGCCGCCAGGCTTTGAAAGAATGGTCTAGTGACCAGTTGTTTGCCACCATACGTTTGGCTCACTCCCTGGTGGATCAGGGTTATATATTGTTTGGGGAGGTGCAGCCTTTGATCAAGCTATGTACTGAGCTTGCCCTGCCCTGTATTCCAGAGGGCCGTGATGATTTCACTCCTCCTTTCGATATGAATCAGGTTGTATCCCTAGTTTGGCTTTTTGAAGATGACCCAGATGATTTTTGTGAGCACTACTCAGCCTGTTCCCCACAGGTGATTGCTGAGTGCATTGTGTCTGCTCAGTCTTTTGTTAGACAGGGAGGTTTAAAAGCACAGTTTGTACAACCTATACTTTTAGCATGGTCTGACATGATGCAAGCAGCTCCAGCCAAACAAACCACCTCTGCCACCAAACACCAACCTACCCAAATGTATGCTTCCCCATCTCCCATGTCAACCGCAGTTGCAGCTCAGTATACGCTGCTGCCAACCAAATACTCATACCCAGTCTCTGCTCCCTGTACCTATCCTGCATTCAACCCACCTGTCTCTTCCCTGCTGCCTGCAAACCCACACGAACTTCCTCCAGCTACTGTTACCTCTTCTCTGCCATATCCCAATCCTCCTTTCCAGTCTGCTGAACCCCTCACCTACAGAGCTTCAGTGGCTAAGCCAAAGAAAAAACGAAAGTTTTTTCCAACCAAGACGATCCTGCCAGTAACCCAACCTGCCTCCGCACCAGCTAACCTAACCCAGTCTGACATCCCAGTGCCTGCCTTCCAGCCTGACATCCCAGTGCCTGCCTTCCAGCCAGATGTCTCGCTGCCAGCCTTCCAGCCTGATGTCTTGGTACCTGCCTTCCAGCCTGATGTCTCGGTGCCTGCCTTCCAGCCTGATGTACCTGCCTTCCAACCTGACGTGCCTACCTTCCAGTCAGATGTGTCCGCCGTCCAGCCTGATGTCTCGGTGCCTGCCTTCCAGCCGGATGTCTCGCTGCCAGCCTTCCAGCCTGATGTCTCGGTACCTGCCATCCAGCCTGATGTCTCGGTGCCTGCCTTCCAGCCTGATGTCTCGGTGCCTGCCTTCCAGCCTGATGTCTCGGTGCCTGCCTTCCAGCCTGATGTCTCGGTGCCTGCCTTCCAGCCTGACGTCTCGGTGCCTGCCTTCCAGCCTGACGTCTCGGTGCCTGCCTTCCAGTCTGACGTCTCGGTGCCTGCCTTCCAGCCTGACGTCTCGGTGCCTGCCTTCCAGCCTGACGTCTCGGTGCCTGCCTTCCAGCCTGACGTCTCGGTGCCTGCCTTCCAGCCTGACGTCTCGGTGCCTGCCTTCCAGCCTGACGTCTCGGTGCCTGCCTTCCAGCCTGACGTCTCGGTGCCTGCCTTCCAGCCTGGCGTCTCGGTGCCTGCCTTCCAGCCTGGCGTCTCGGTGCCTGCCTTCCAGCCTGACGTCTCGGTGCCTGCCTTCCAGCCTGACGTCTCGGTGCCTGCCTTCCAGCCTGACGTCTCGGTGCCTGCCTTCCAGCCTGACGTCTCGGTGCCTGCCTTCCAGCCTGACGTCTCGGTGCCTGCCTTCCAGCCTGACGTCTCGGTGCCTGCCTTCCAGCCTGACGTCTCGGTGCCTGCCTTCCAGCCTGACGTCTCGGTGCCTGCCTTCCAGCCTGACGTCTCGGTGCCTGCCTTCCAGCCTGACGTCTCGGTGCCTGCCTTCCAGCCTGACGTCTCGGTGCCTGCCTTCCAGCCTTACGTGCCTACCTTCCAGTCAGATGTGTCCACCTTCCAGCCTGACGTCTCGGTGCCTGCCTTCCAGCCTGACGTCTCGGTGCCTGCCTTCCAGCCTGACGTCTCGGTGCCTGCCTTCCAGCCTGACGTCTCGGTGCCTGCCTTCCAGCCTGACGTCTCGGTGCCTGCCTTCCAGCCTGACGTCTCGGTGCCTGCCTTCCAGCCTGACGTCTCGGTGCCTGCCTTCCAGCCTGACGTCTCGGTGCCTGCCTTCCAGCCTGACGTCTCGGTGCCTGCCTTCCAGCCTGACGTCTCGGTGCCTGCCTTCCAGCCTGACGTCTCGGTGGCTGCCTTCCAGCCTGACGTCTCGGTGCCTGCTTTCCAGCCTGACGTGCCTACCTTCCAGTCAGGTGTGTCCGCTTTCCAGCCTGATGTTTCGGTGCCCGCTTTCCAGCCTGATGTCTCTGTGCCTGCTTTCCAGCCTGATGTCTCGGTGCCCGCTTTCCAGCCTGATGTCTCGGTGCCCGCTTTCCAGCCTGATGTCTCGGTGCCCGCTTTCCAGCCTGATGTCTCGGTGCCCGCTTTCCAGCCTGATGTCTCGGTGCCCGCTTTCCAGCCTGATGTCCGGGAGTCTGCCCTCCAGCCTGATGTCCGGGAGTCTGCCCTCCAGCCTGATGTCCGGGAGTCTGCCCTCCAGCCTGATGTCCGGGAGTCTGCCCTCCAGCCTGATGTCCGGGAGTCTGCCCTCCAGCCTGATGTCCGGGAGTCTGCCCTCCAGCCTGATGTCCGGGAGTCTGCCCTCCAGCCTGATGTCCGGGAGTCTGCCCTCCAGCCTGATGTCCGGGTGTCTGCCCTCCAGCCTGATGTCCGGGTGTCTGCCCTCCAGCCTGATGTCCGGGTGTCTGCCCTCCAGCCTGATGTCCGGGTGTCTGCCCTCCAGCCTGATGTCCGGGTGTCTGCCCTCCAGCCTGATGTCCGGGTGTCTGCCCTCCAGCCTGATGTCCGGGTGTCTGCCCTCCAGCCTGATGTCCGGGTGTCTGCCCTCCAGCCTGATGTCCGGGTGTCTGCCCTCCAGCCTGATGTCCGGGTGTCTGCCCTCCAGCTTGAAGTGCCCATGCCAGCTGCCCAGCTTGAAGTGCCCATGCCAGCTGCCCAGCTTGAAGTGCCCATGCCAGCTGCCCAGCTTGAAGTGCCCATGCCAGCTGCCCAGCTTGAAGTGCCCATGCCTGCTGCCCAGCTTGAAGTGCCCATGCCTGCTGCCCAGCTTGAAGTGCCCATGCCTGCTGCCCCACTCAAGTTGTTCCCGTCTGCTGCCCAGCCTGGAGTGTTCCTGTCCGCTGCCCAGCCTGGAGTGTTCCTGTCCGCTGCCCAGCCTGGAGTGTTCCTGTCCGCTGCCCAGCCTGGAGTGTTCCTGTCCGCTGCCCAGCCTGATGTGCCCACTGCCCAGCTGGACACCATGGACTTTCCTCAGCAACGGCTAGTTGGAGCGTCCGGAGGTCGCTCCTTTGAGGGGGGGTACTGTCAGGAAATGTTCCATCCGCTGGTAATATCTGTTATTTGGCATGCAGTACTGGGGTCCACCAGCAGGTGTCTCCTGGCAGTTTGGAACTGTCAGGAGAGCTTTTCCCTGTTGGTGTTGTGTCATCTTTGGGCCGCAGTACTGGCGTCCACCAGCGGATGGATCCTGGCAGTATGGAGCAGGTATTCCCCTCTGCAGACAGGTGTCACCTGACTTTCATTAGCAGAGCTGCAGTATAAATACCCGGCAATCGCAGACTTATGTTGCCCTGGTATTGTCCTTGAGCCCTGATCTGCATCCTGTTACCCTGATCCTGTACCTGAAACCTGGAACCTGGAACCTGTTGATCCTGTTGATCCTGTTTCCTGTCCGTTACCTGAACCCTGGACTCTGGACTCTGAGCCTTGTACCTGACCCGTCCCTCCTGTCATCCATCCATCTTCTCTTGTCCTGTTTATCTCCCTTCCCAGCTACTGATTCCGTGTTTATGACCCCGGCCTGGCTTGACTTCGATTCTGGTACTCCCTCTTGCTACATATGCTGGTTGGTTTATATCACTGATTGTTTGGTTGTTCACTTGTATTTATGGTGTGTTCACATATGCACTTTCCTTAAATAAACTTACTTTCACTTATTTATGTCTGGTTCACTCTGTCGCAGTCACACAGTTCTGGTCACATCTGGTTTATGACAGCAGGTGACTGCTTCCAAACTCTTATACTGGATTTTATATCATGCCAGGCTTACTTATCACTCACAAATACAACAGCGATCTCTCAGACAAGGCAGTATGTAAGACAAGGAACACTGAAAACACAAAGTTTGCAGTACTTACCTCTGAAAAGACCTCATTCATCTGTTCTGAGCGGTCCTTGTAGTGAACTTCCATATCGGCAAAGTAGGTGAAGATAGCAAGACAACCTCGTGGCTTTAAGACCCGATCGACCTGAAATGATGACATCTACATTAATATATCAGCAAAAGTGTGCCCCTTCACTGATGAAATACTGATTTTATTAAAAAAAATAAAACTGTATATTCTAGCATATAGAGTTCAGTGATGTGGGGAATATAATGTATAGCACAGTGTATAGAGTGCAGATGTTTGGTGTATGTAATATATAGCACAGATTGCAGTGATCCACTGTATGCAATATACAGGACAGCATACATATAGCAGTTTAGGCTATGTGAGTTAAATCATAATGTACACTATGGGGTTTATTTACTAAAGGAAAATCCACTTTGCACTACAAGTGCACTTAGAAGTGCAATCGCTGTAGATCTGAGGGGGACATGCAAGGAAAATAAAAAGCACCATTTTTGCTTGAACATGATTGGATGATAAAAATAATAAAAGTGTAGCGCTATAATTCACATCAACAAACGTGTGTATTACAATACGTATGTGCATATAAAAATAGTGATTGCTACCAAAACATGTATGACCATGATATGAATAATAACAAATACCGGTAATTAAACCGTGTTAATCACATAGAAAATTAAAAATTAAAATAAGCAATAATAAAGCTTGGTGATCAAATGTGCCAGTGATTAGAAACCAGTGCTGGTTTTTGACTTGTTTGGCGTACGCCATTACAGGTCAACTAGTTCCGGTAAGCCTCCTATACTTCTGGTGTTGGCCCCGGCACTGATGTACAATCTATACACACTTGTGGTCTTCTTTCTACCTACTCGTCAGATCTGGTGCAATCATCCATCTGTGAATTTGGGAGTTCTTTCCACCACCTGGCCACTCATCACCCCATAGAACTATGCTGATGTTTTCTTCACTATTCTTTCTACACAATATGGACAGTTACATTTTATGATTTTACTTTGTTTGATGTTTGTTTTATGGAACCAGCACTGGTTTCTAATCACTGGCACATTTGATCACCAAGCTTTATTATTGCTTATTTTCATTTTTAATTTTCTATGTGATTAACACGGTTTAATTATTTGTTATTATCCATATCATGGTCATACATGTTTTGGTAACAATCACTATTTTTATATGCACATACGTATTGTAATACACACGTTTGTTGATGTGAATTATAGCGCTACACTTTTATTATTTTTATGTATTACTTGTCTTTAGTCTATAGGTGTGTTGGCTGCTATTTCCCCCCCCTTTTTTTTCAGTTTAGCGCTGTACTTTATTTTTTATGATTGGATGATAAAATCATCAGAGCTTCCCCTCATTTCAGATCTTCCCCTCAGATCTAGAGCGACTGCACCTCCAAGTGCACTTGTAGTGCAAAATGGATTTGCCTTTAGTAAATCAACCCCACAGTGTACAGAATTCAGCAGTCAGGTGTATATAATGTACACCACATTTTACAAGGTGCAGCAGTCAGAAACAATGAGGCCCCTTTCACACTGGGGCGGTGGGTGCGTCGGCGGTAAAATGCAGCTATTTTTAGCGGCGCTTTACCATCAATTTTGCTGCGCTATTCGCCCGCTAGCAGGGCATTTTTACCCCCCCCCCCCACTAGCGGCCGAGAAAGGGTCTGAAACAAGAAGACTTGTTTGTTTTTACTTCTTTTAGAAACTTCTCAACGTCAAACCAATGGGCAGAAGCAGACGCTGTTATTAGATCAACAGAGGCGTCACCAACCGCCACCTCTTCAGCTGGACAGACACTGCAGAAAATGACAGGTTAGACTTTTAATGACACCATCTGGTTGGATTGAAAGTCCAACCCTGGGCTCTGTGCTTCTGATTTTTTTTACCTCATCCCTTCCCCAATGACACAAAGGGGTTGGTCTGTTTATAAAGAATTCACAGAAAAATCACCCAATGAATCCTTCACTGACATGCTCCAGTCACATTCACCCTGTTTTCATTATGCCGCGTACACACGATCAGACTTTACGGCATACTTGGTCCGGCGTACTGGATTTCGTCGGACAATCCGATCGTGTGTGGGCTCCAGCGGACTTTGTTTTCTCAAAAGTTGGATGGACTTAGATTTGAAACATGTCTCAAATCTGTCTGATGGACTCGGCTTTCTAGCGTACAAACCGTTCGTCTGTGTGATAGCCTGATGGACCCAAACTGACGCATGCTCTGAAGCAAGTACAAGACGGAAGCGCTCGGTCTGGTAAAACTAGCCTTTGTGTTGAAGCTAGCACATTCCTCTTCTGTGATCTTTTAATACAGCGCATTTTTTTTCTTTATAATGCGAGAGGAATGAAGTTGTTTTGCTGCTTATATTCACACAGAGTTCTCACAAACTACTTTCTTCATGATTTATCAACATGACATGACTAATATGATATTTTTTAAAAGCCAGATCTCCAGAACTAAAGTAGAAAATAATTTTTTGGACTCATTTTTTTTTTTTGAGATTTAAACAATATCTATTTTACAATGTGTGCTAAATGATCCAAAATAATATTTTATTCAAATTCTTTTTTTGGGGGGTTTCTAGTTACCACAATAACCTTAATAGTTTTTGTTTTAATGAACCTTAATGAGGTTGGTGTCCCTTGTTAACCACTTCAGCCCCGGAAGGATTTACCCCCTTCCTGACCAGAGCACTTTTTACAATTTGGCACTGCGTTGCTTTAACTGCTAATTGCGCGGTCATGCAATGCTGTACCCAAACGAAATTTGCGTCCCTTTCTTCCCACAAATAGAGCTTTCTTTTGATGGTATTTGATCACCTCTGCCGTTTTTATTTTTTGCGCTATAAACGGAAAAAGACCGAAAATTTTACTTTTTGTTATAAAAAAAATCCAATAAACTCAATTTTAGTCATACATTTAGACCAAAATGTATTCGGCCACATGTCTTTGGTAAAAAAAATGTCAATAAGCGTATATTTATTGGTTTGTGCAAAAGTTATAGCGTCTACAAGCTAGGGTACATTTTCTGGAATTTACACAGCTTTTCGTTTATGACTGCCTATGTCATTTCTTGAGGTGCTAAAATGGCAGGACAGTACAAACCCCCCCCCCAAATGACCCCATTTTGGAAAGTAGACACCCCAATTGTTGAGAGGCATGTTGAGCCCATTGAATATTATTTTTTTTTGTTCCAAGTGATTGAATAATGACAAAAAAAAAATTACAAAAAGTTGTCACTAAATGATATATTGCTCACACAGGCCATGGGCATATGTGGAATTGCACCCCAAAATACTTTCAGCTGCTTCTCCTGAGTACGGGGATACCACATGTGTGGGACTTTTTGGGAGCCTATCCGCGTACGGGGCCCCGAAAACCAATCACCGCCTTCAGGATTTCTAATGGCGTAAATTTTTGATTTCACTCCTCACTACCTGTCACAGTTTTGAAGGCCATAAAATGCCCAGATGGCACAAAACCCCCCCCAAATGACCCCATTTTGGAAAGTAGACACCCCAAGCTATTTGCTGAGAGGCATGTTGAGTACATGGAATATTTTATATTTTGACACAAGTTGCGGGAAAGTGACAATTTTTTTTTTTTGCACAAAGTTGTCACTAAATGATATATTGCTCACACAAGCCATGGGCATATGTGGAATTGCACCCCAAAATACATTTAGCTGCTTCTCCTGAGTATGGGGATACCACATGTGTGGGACTTTTTGGGAGCCTAGCCGCGTACGGGGCCCCGAAAACCAATCACCGCCTTCAGGATTTCTAAGGGCGTAAATTTTTGATTTCACTCTTCTCTGCCTATCACAGTTTCGGAGGCCATAGAATGCCCAGGTTGCACAAACCCCCCCAAATGACCCCATTTTGGAAAGTAGACACCCCAAGCTATTTGCTGAGAGGCATGGTGAGTATTTTGCAGCTCTCATTTGTTTTTGAAAATGAAGAAAGACAAGAAAAAACTTTTTTTTTTTTTCATTTTTCAAAACTTTGTGACAAAAAGTGAGGTCTGCAAAATACTCACTATACCTCTCAGAAAATAGCTTGGGGTGTCTACTTTTCAAAATAGGGTCATTGGGGGGGTTTTGTGCCACCTGGGCATTCCATGGCCTCCGAAACTGTGATAGGCAGTGAAGAGTGAAATCAAAAATTTACGCCCTTAGAAAGCCTGAAGACGGTGCTTGGTTTTCGGGGCCCCGTACGCGGCTAGGCTCCCAAAAAGTCTCACACATGTGGTATCCCCATACTCAGGAGAAGCAACAGAATGTATTTTGGGGTGTAATTTCACATATTCCCATGGCATGTTTGAGCAATATATCATTTAGTGACAACTTTGTGCAAAAAAAAAAAATTGTCTTTTTCCCGCAACTTGTGTCACAATATAAAATATTCCATGGACTCGACATGCCTCTCAGCAAATAGCTTGGGTGTCTACTTTCCAAAATGGGGTCATTTGGGGGGGTTTTGAACTGTACTGGCATTTTATGCACAACATTTAGAAGCTTATGTCACACATCACCCACTCTTCTAACCACTTGAAGACAAAGCCCTTTCTGACACTTTTTGTTTACATGAAAAAATTATTTTTTTTTGCAAGAAAATTACTTTGAACCCCCAAACATTATATATATTTTTTTAAAGCAAATGCCCTACAGATTAAAATGGTGGGTGTTTCATTTTTTTTTTCTCACACAGTATTTGCGCAGCGATTTTTCAATCGCATATTTTGGGGAAAAAACACACTTTTTAAAATTTTATTGCACTACAACACACTATATTGCCCAAATGTTTGATGAAATAAAAAAGATGATCTTAGGCCGAGTACATGGATACCAAACATGACATGCTTTAAAATTGCGCACAAACGTGCAGTGGCAACAAAATAAATACATTTTTAAAAGCCTTTAAAAGCCTTTACAGGTTACCACTTTAGATTTACAGAGGAGGTCTACTGCTAAAATTACTGCCCTCAATCTGACCTTCGCGGTGATACCTCACATGCATGGTGCAATTGCTGTTTACATTTGACGCCAGACCGACACTTGCGTTCGCCTTAGTGCGAGAGCAGGGGGGGACAGGGGTGCTTTTTTTTTTTTTTTTTATTTTTTTTTTTGGCTTTTTTATCTTATTTGTAAACTGTTGCTATCATTTTTTTTAAATCATTTTTATTGTTATCTCTGGGAATGTAAATATCCCCTATGATAGCAATAGGTAGTGACAGGTACGCTTTTTTGAAAAAATTGGGGTCTATTAGACCCTAGATCTCTCCTCTGCCCTCAAAGCATCTGACCACACCAAGATCGGTGTGATAAAATGCTTTCCCAATTTCCCAATGACGCTGTTTACATCCAGCGAAATCTAAGTCATGAAATGCTCGTAGCTTCCGGTTTCTTAGGCCATAGAGATGTTTGGAGCCATTCTGGTCTCCGATCAGCTCTATGGTCAGCTGGCTGCATTCTCAGGTTCCCTGTTGAGACAAGAGAGCCTGAGAAAAACACGGAAGACGGTGGGGGGGGGGGGGCATTAGCCTCTAGACTGCTTGTAAAAGCAGTCTAGAGGCTAATTAGCCGCTAGGATTGCTTTTACATGAAAGCCGACCGCTGGCTGAAAAGAATGATACCAAGATGATACCTAAACCTGCAGGCATCATTCTGGTATAACCACTCAAAGTCGTTAATGGCGCACCATGGTGGGGAGGTTATTGAAGGTAAATATGCATGTAGGGTGAAAAATGATTAATGTAAAAAAACAGACATGCATGAAGATAAAGGGGACATTCACAGCATATTCCAAACATGGTTTAGGTAACGAGGACATTTAGACAATACATTAGCAAACATTAAATACTGTATTTATCGGCATATAACACGCACTTTTTTCCCCTTAAAATCAGGGGAAAATTGCGGGTGCGTGTTATACGCCGATCCCCTGCGATCCTGAGCTTCAAAATCGCGACCGCGATTTGAAAATGGCGTCGCCGGCGCCGAAATACACAGAGCCGGTCCTCGGCTCTTCTCGGCCACTTTCGGCTTCACTTGAGTGCCGCCCAAACCTAGCCGAGTGTACTCGGCTAGGTTTGGATAGCTCCGCTCACAGTCACGCCCATCCCGGGCGGGACTACGAGTGGAACCGAAAGGGAACGAGACCGGCTCTGTGTATTTCGGCGCCGGCGGCGACATTTTCAAATCGTGGTTGGCGATTTTGAAGCTCAGGATCGCAGGGGAGCAGCACCATTTTTAAACTGCGAGCTGCAAGGCTGCACTGGGGCAAGGCTGCACTGGGGCAAGGCTGCAATGGACACTGAGGAAGGCTGCACTGACAAGGCTGCACTGACAAGGCTGCGCTGACAAGGCTGCGCTGACAAGGCTGCACTGACATGGCTGCACTGGGGCAAGGCTGCACTGAGAAGGCTGCAATGATGGGCATTTAAATGTAAGTTTTTTCCCTTAAACTTCCCTCCTAAAAGTTTTTTTTCCTTAAAATTCCCTCCTAAACTTGGGGTGCGTGTTATACGCCGATAAATACGGTACATATCATGTAATGTTAAAGGAAAAAAACTTACCTTCATATACTCCTTCTGCAGGACCTGAATAATAGCAGAACAGGTCTCTGGGATAATGATCCCCAGAGCCTGGGGGGAGATGCCTGTCGAGAACTTCAAGTCCTGAAGACTTCTCCCAGTTGCCAAGTAACGTAACGTGGCAACTAGCCCCTGCTCCGCAGTGATGGCCTGCCTCATGCAGGTATCCTGCCTGCTGATATAGGGGGTCAGCATAGTCAGCAGACGTTCAAAAACGGGGTCCGTCATCCTGAGATATTTCCTGAAATTCTCAGGATTATTCTCACGGATCTCACGGAGCAAAGGCATATGTGAGAATTGGTCATGCTGACGCAACCAATTCTTCATCTATGAACTCCTCCTCGCCCTGTTCATGGACTGGACTCTGGTCAAAGTATTAACCCCAACACCAAGTCCCCACGCAGCACGAACTTGAGAAAGAGTACGTCCACGCAACATGGCTTCAAAACGGTCGGCTGGTCAAACAAACAAACTTAGAACAAACGCACTGAAGAACAGCAAGGCCTATGAAGAGCGACCTGAAAATCAGGAACGAGCGGACCAGAACGGCCTGCTAGGCAGGTTACGAACTGACCAACATGCACTGAAAAGCAGATACAAACCTCACAAGCACAAACTGAACCGCAAAAAACGATCGAAATAAGCTGAAGTGTGAAAAGTGCTAATCGTCTCTAATCAAACTTCTACTAACACGAGATAAACACGCGATTAGCAGAAGGAGCTCAAAGGGTGGCGTAGTGGGGCTTGAACTTCCTTTTTCTAGTCCCGTCGTATGTGCTGTACGTCACCGCGTTCAAAACCAGCGGACTTTTGGAGTGATCGTGTGCGTCCAAGTCCGTCCGTTTTTAAGTCCGGCGCACCATACGCTACAAAGTCAGTCGAAAAGATCGCCGGACCAAGTATGCCGTAAAGTCCAATCGTGTGTACGCGGCATTAGAATGAATGTGTACCAGGCCAACGAGGCAGCCAGTAAACCACCAACAATGTCACATGTACAGTAGCTGTACAGGAAAACATCCTCCCTAGTGGTGAACTGTGTTTATTACACGCTAGAAGGGCCACGTTGATTAATTTATTTTACAAATGTAAGCAAACAAAAGAAAACAATATAAATTTAGAAATAGCCACCAATTACCCCAAAAATGTCCTTTAGGAATAACCATCAATCACCCCAACATCACCCAACAATGTCCTTTTGGAATAACCACCAATCACCCCAACAATGTCCTTTAGGAATACCCACCAGTTACTGCAGGACTATGGCACACTTTGCATGGTAAACATTCTTTAGTCCAAAGAGGTCTGTCTATATCAGGAAAGGGGCTACTTGGTTGGGTGTGCTCCCCCCAGGCCAAAAGGATCCTGGTCCTCCCCTAAACATAACTAATGAAACACATTTAGAAAGTCCCCACCTGTATGTGACATTGGGTGACCCCGGGGCTTTCTTGGCCTCCTCTATCTGAGCCTCACTGATGTTGATTCCGAGAACTTTCTTAGCGTACTGACAGAGAATTCTTGTGTTCTGCCCCGTTCCACAGCCAACGTCCACAGCAAATCCATAAGGTTTGTATAACTAGGAAGACAGAAACATCTTCAAAATACATCACAATGACACTGGTGTTGTTTTCAGTTTAACCTCTTGCTGCCCACGTCATGCTTATGTGTGGCTGCAAAGAGGGTGGGCTTTAAAGCCCTCACACTGCACATAGGAGTCCATGGAAAGCCAAGATTTCTGTGCTGAGAACACGCTCACTGCATGCCCCCAGCACAGTCATAGCCAAAGCATAGCCAACTCTCCGTCTCTAGTCCCAATCAGAAGCTGGTGGGACAGGCTTCCAATCATGTGTCCACTAAGAGCCAATCACGGCATAAAGACCCATTTAAAGAGATGCCAAAGCTGGGTGGGAAGGGGTTACATTTATAATGTCATAACATTGATATGATATAGTTTTTATTTGGTTGAAAACAATTACAACAAATTTTTGTTTCTTGATATTGTCACCGATAACTTTAACCTTGTCCTTACTTAAATTGGACCTTCACTTGAAAGTGAAAGTTCTTCTCATCCTCCTCCTCACTCCCTACTCTGCCAGAAATGGTGTTTCTTTTTTTTTCTGGGAGCGGGTGACATTTTCTGACAGGCCTAGGCGAGAACTATGCAACTTGGCATCACATGTCCCAGGAGGCTGCGGGACCAGTTTTAAAGAGCTGCACAATCTCTCACATGCGCAGCGGGGAGTTGGATTTAATGAGGTGGTCACAGTCGGCTCCCAACATCAAGTTGGTGGCACCAGAGTCCTGAAACTGTGAGAATTGGCTGTGGGAGGAAAGTGAGGGACTCCAGGGACTGGTAAGTATCTTGGCTGTGCTACACACTCGGAAAAGCTGCTTGCTGTGGGGGTCACTCTGCAGGAGGGAGGGGCCAGGAGCATAGAAGAGGGACCCGAGAAGAGGAGGATCCAAGCAGCTCTGTGCAAAACGACTGCACAGAGCAGGTAAGTATAACATGTTTGGTATTTTTAAACAAAAAAAAGAATTTAGTATCACTATTAATATTTAAACTTTTTTTGTTTTGTTTGTTAGTATTTTTACACATTTAACATATATTTACACATTTCCCATTTTAAAAAAATTCTAAATTGAAAAAAATACACTTGAATTAATTTGTAAAGAACTTTGCAATGCTTTGTGCCAAAATAATAATTTTAGTGTCATCTTAAGCAGGGCAAATTACAGAATAAAATGTACACTTTTATGTGCAGTAACACTATTTTTTTAAAATTTAACAATGCTCAAAAAAGTGATATTTTTTTTTTCGTTTTGTTACAGTTTATTGTCTAAGGATTATATTTGCAAGACAATATCATGAAAAGAAAGCCTTGTTTCTCCTTAAAAAAAACAATTTATGTATTACCTTGTTATCTTAAAGTGGACCTCCAGTCCTCTTTTTCAACTTTCTATCTATTAAATCTTCTGCCCTTGTTGTTGTTTTTACTTTGGATAGTAAAACATTTTTTTTTCTACCAGTAAATCCCTTATAGAGCCCACTTCTTGTTTCTTGTCTGGTCATTAGCCTAGGTTTATGACATCATGATCAGCTCTCTCTCTCACTCTCCTGAGAGTTTGCCAGGAAGGGAGGGGGGATGAGTCATAAAAGGGCCAATGGGAGGTGCAGCTGGAGGTGTGCTTCTGTGTAAATCCAGGAAGTGAACAGGCAGCAGCTTCAGCTGCCCACAGTTAAAATGGCTGCAGCCAGACTCAGTGGAGGGAGATTTCTGCAGCATATTTGGCAAGTACAGAATCACAGTATATATAAAATAATATGTAAAGTGGTTGGAGGGAAGCTTCAGAATAGCAAAGATGTTTTTATTACAAATTATGTGAGCAGACTACAGTTCCTCTTTAAAGCGAAGTTCCACCCAAAAATGGAACTTCCGCTTTAAATGCAGGTGACCCCCTGACATGCCACATTTGGCATGTCTTTTTTTTTTTTTTTGGGGGGGAGAAGCGGATACCTTCTTTTTAGAGGGATCCAGCTCCCACTTCCTCCTGGGGCACAGGAAGCAAGTTCACCTCTTCCCCCCCTCCCTCTCGGCAATCATCCGGGACATGTCACAGGTCCCAGATGATTACCTGGCCAGGAAAGGGTTAAAAACCACCGTGAAGCTTTGCCGGCGGTATAGCCGCGCCGTCCCATTGATTTCAATGGGCAGGAGCAGTAAAGGAGCGGTAAACACTCCGCTCCTTCACCGCTCCGAAAGAGGCTGCTAGCAGGACTTTTTTTACCGTCCTGCTAGTGCACGGCTCCAGTGTAAAAGCCCTCAGGGCTTTCACACTGGAATCAAAGCAGCGGCACTTTCGGGTCGGTTTGCAGGCGCTATTATTAGCGCAATAGCGCCTGCAAACCGCCCCAGTGTGAAAGGACCCAAAAGAGGTGAACCTGTTACTGTCCAAAGACAACTGTGCAAAAAAGAAAAAAACTATTGTCAAAAAGAGCAAATGATGAAACACACAATGCAATAAAAATCTAATAGTCCATTGGTGCTATTAGTGCCCGGTGGAACTAAACGGCTTGACAGAAGATTAATCACATGTTCTGTTCATCAAACAAATGTAGCACTCACCCCCGTAGGAGCTGCTGATAAATGTTCAATTCTGCACCCTGCCTATCAACCCCAAGAACAATCTCGGCCCCTCTGGCACACCTGTATGATATTAGTGCAAGACCCAGCAGTATAGAGAAAAACAGCAAAAATACACTATACTGTATATTTACCGTAACCTTAGTCTCCCTCACTGCACCAGCTGCAACAGGTACTGGGACAGGTACGCAATACTAATCAACTGTTATATTGAGCACCTTCCCACTGAAACCTCCAAACACATACACATACCAACACTGCAGCACAATGCTATGTACATGCAACAGCACAATACAATATATTTATGTCCTGTACACAAGGGCTCTCCCTAGGTGTTAATGCAATGTTCCAGATGTAGAGTAAATAATGATAAAGGTTCCTTGTCTTCAGAATCTTCCTAGCTTAATGGTATTAGACTGCAGTATTTGTAATTCCAAACAGGGAAATAAGTAGAGAACAAACTGTAGAATAAGAAGATGCTGATAATTATGTACTGGCAAACAGAAGCAGTTATACTAGTTTCTCCTTAGCAGTGGATGTGATGCAGCATTAACTTCGTAGCCCAGGGAAGACAACCCTGAAGTTCCACTGCATGCAGTCTATGGATTAAGTGAGATCACTCCTGTGGGACTACAAGTCTCACTGGTAGTCTATAGATGACACACTTAGTCAACAGTACACTATATTGATCTGGGCAAGTGCCCGCTCACCACAACAGGCCCAGATGCTTGCAAGGCTCCTTTCCTGATATCTCAGTCTGATCCAAGCTGGCGCCATCACAGCGCACTGCACCTTTTGAAGGCTGATGACTGTAATGCAGGAAACCTTTAGAAATCTTGGGTCCTCTGGTCCATTAGCACGCTGATCCAGCCGACTGTCCTCCGGAACTCCTCAGAGACCAAACTATTCCGCTCCGCACCTCACAGGTTGCAGTCTGTCGGTCCCACTCACAGACCTCATTCCAGGCAGGTAATGAATGGCATCCCAAGAGGCCGGAAATGGCGTCCCATGCCATGCCTGTCCCTCTCATCTCCTTACCCAGCAGGCTGTTCTGTGACCTGGCATTGTGGGTAGGTGAACTGGGCATTGTGGGTCAGTAGTTCCGAAATTGATTTAAACACATGAGTCACTTACTCATTAAACTACACAGCCCATAATGCATAGTTGTTAGCCTCCAAATAGAGAAAAGGTCATGCCAAAGTTTTAGTGGCCACTAGAGGGAGCCATTCCCTTACATTAGGAACAACACATTATTCAGTAAGGTGATTTTGGTAAACCCCTGCGTTACACAAACAATCAAACACCGCCGCTTACCAGATGAAGTGGATCTCAGGTTATAGAGATCATATAGGCACATCAAAGAGGGCTCAGCTAGCCAAGGGTGGTATGTCCACGGATTCCTACAATGATAAATCTCTCCTCTCACTGCTGCTTAAGCTCCTGTTGCGATGTTTCTTGGTAGGTTGGTAAGTTGATAAGGCAAGATTCACTCCCATTGCTGGTTTAACAAGGATAAAGAAGAAGACATTTCATGGTGCAGTAGCCGGTTCAATGGTTTTATTTAAAACACGATACTGACATCCAACAAACGGTGTTCGATCGAACCAGCCCAGAAACAGTATACAAGGAATGTTTATGAGATTGAAAAATGTATTAATATCCGAATTACATACCTCATGGGAAATAGCTTTTCTGGAACTAAATCTTAAAGAAAAGATGATCCCCAGAAGCCTTAGGTGGCATGGATATCCAGAAAGAGGTGAAAAGGAGTTAAACGATTGGTTCTTATACTTCAATGGGGTAGATTTGGCCTTCCTGGAATTCTTGATAACAAAAAAGAAAACTAAGGTGGCCAGACTTTAACAGGAAATAAATTAAATAAAGGAAAAACGTATCCCTATGAATAAGGAAGGTTTATACCAGGTTTATACTAAAGAATTACGGGATATTATGGCAGAGGAGGAAGAGGAACAAAGAATAAAAAAGTGGAAAAAATACTTAAGAGACGTGGAGGACTACAAGTCCCAGAATTTCTTTAAGTGGTAGGAGATATATAAGGAAAATTCTATACAGCCATCAGAGGCTGTCAGCATGGAGAGTGAGGAATCTGCATCAAATATACAGACCCTTCCTCCTTCTGACAACTTTAGATCCCAACCTGAACCCCAGGTTTTGGGACATAGAGAAGTGGGACCTCCAAGGACAGGTGGGAACCATACACCACAGTAACATAAAAAGAAAGGGAATAGTCACAATGGTGGAGCCAAAACACAAAATCATACTACAAGGGATTATCACTATCAGTATCCCCCCCTCCGAACCATAACCCCAGAAATCAGGGTAGGTTCCATAACCCAGGGGGTAATAGGGGAAATAGGCATACTTAGGCACCATACAATAATTGCCATACCAATTCTTATCAATATCCCCAAGGGAGACAACCCTACATGGATCATAATGGCAGATATGATGATAAGTCTCAGGGTAGACCCTCAGGAGGAGGATAATATGAAGGTCCCCCTAATTCCCCAAGACCTCCTTGGAGGTATGATATTCCCGTGGGAAACAGTTTTGGCCCACTGGATGAATTTGGAGAGGAGAATGAGGCAGAAAGGGAATACCTAACACATAATATGGGTCCTTAAGGGACACGCAGAGACATTCTAATGAGGGACCCCCAGAGGCTACCCCATTAAGAAACAAAACTGATAATTTTTTAGGAAGGGGACAAAACAAAAAGGGAAGACTAAGAGAGGATGCAGGGGAGGGAAGCGGTGCCACCCCCCAAAAAAGGAAAAGGTAACTTCCCAGGGAATTTTTATTCTAAGTGGAGAAGTATTAACGGAATCTGAAAAAGTAACATTAAATCAAGGTCTAAAGTATGCCCCTAAAACATCTCTGAACAGATTTCAAATGTTTATTGATGTGCAAAAATATGCTAGAAAGTTGAGTATCAAACGGCACTTTCTTTGCAACCCTATTACTAAGAATAGTAATCATCTGAATGGAAGCAATAAGGTGGGGACCGGTTTAAGAAATGCATCATTGTTCAACCCCCCAGGTAAACCAGCTCCGAGTATAACAGTTTTTAAAGACTTGGTAATACGCGACTTGCACCATAAAAAATAAAAAACAAAAAACAAAAAGATATTGAGGAGGGTGTAGCATCTCTATGTGAAAGGAAACATTTAATTATACGCCCAGCTGATAAGGGGGGAGGAATTGTGCTATTAAAGAGACAGGATTATCTCAATGAAATGGAGAAGCTTTTGTCAGATAGGGATACGTATACAATCTTAAAGAAGGATCTCACCAATTTGTATAGAAAATCATTGATCAATTTAGTTCAGGAAGGATTCAGAAAAGGGATCATAAATCAGAAAGAGTTGGATTTTCTTATCCCATTAGCCCCAAGAATACCCATCATTTATTATATCCCCAAAGTGCATAAGAACCCAGGCTATCCCCTTGGTCGCCCCATTGTAAGTGGCATAGACTCCCTTACCTCACGGGTAGGGAAATTCATAGACCAATATTTACAACCATTAGTGAAAAAGACTCCAGCTTTTTTGAGAGATTCAATGCAAATTTTAAATGAAATTTCTTAATGTGAGGTGGGGGATGATGTCCTGCTGGTGACAGCAGACGTTGCTTCCCTGCACACCATCACACCACACGAGATAGGATATCATGCCGCAAGGTACTTCTTAAATCAAGAAACCTCTCTTCAAGCTTCTACCTTGGAGTTCATCATGAAACTATTGCAATTTGCAATGGAGCATAATTATTTTTACTATGGGGGGGTCTATTATCTACAAAGCACCAGGGTAGCTATGGGGGCTAAATATGTCCCCAGTCTAGCTGGGAATGAGCCCCATTTCCTTTTTTGGCGTTGCTACATAGACAATGCCTTCTTCCTATGGAAGGGGGAGGAAGACTCTCTTTGTACGTTCATGGCTAGCATTAACAATAATCAATGGGGGATCAGAGTGTAGTAAAATTTCAGTCAAAATTTCAGTCAATTTCAGTAGCCATCATCCCAATTAGCTCAAGGCCATACCAAAAGGGCAGTTCCAACGCATTAGACGAAACTGCACCCACCTTGAGGATTTTCAACTCCAGGCTAATATTCTGAGGGATCGTTTTGTGGAGAAGGGATATGACCCAAGAGTTCTGGATAAAGATTTGAGGGAAGTCTCTCTTCTGAACCGAACAGATCTACTAGCCCCCAAAATAAGGAATAAACAAAGTGGTATGAATGACTTTGAATGATCAATGCAGTGGATATATATTTTATGAACTGCAGCTCACTGAGTCACCTCCCTGCCTGAAAGTGTCTGTAAACACGCACTCCGGGAATGGCCTACAGTCAGGTATAGGCTTGGCTAGACTATATATATATATATATATATATATATATATATATATATATATATATATACAAGCCTGTATGTGTGGGTGTATATATATATATATATATATATATATATATATATATATATATATATATATATATATATACTAAATACACTGCAGCTAACTGTATCGCCTGCCTGCCTGAAGTATATTAGCAACAGTACACCAGGAACGGTCTGCAGTGAGATCTAGCTAAACTGTATACAATATATATATATATATATATATATATATATATATATATATATGAAATACACTGCAGCTAACTGAATCAACTGACTGCCTGAAGTATATTAGAAACAGTAGAGCAGGAAGGTCTGCAGTAAGATCTAGCTAAACTGGATACAGTGTATATATATGTATATATGTGTATATATATAGCAGTCTGACTATATATATATATATATATATATATATATATATATATATATATATAAAATACAATGCAGCTAACTGAATCAACTGCCTGCTTGACGTAGATTAGAAACAGTAGAGCAGGAATGGTCTGCAGTAAGATTTAGATAAACTGGATACAGTGGATATATATATATATATATATATATATATATATATATATATATATATATATATATATATAGCAGTCTGACTGTATATATATATATATATATATATATATATATATTAAATACACTGCAGCTAATTGAATCAACTGCCTGCCTGAAGTAGATTAGAAACAGTGGAGCAGGAACAGTCTGCAGTGAGATCTAGCTAACTGAATCAACTGCCTGCCTGAAGTAGATTAGAAATAGTACAGCAGGAACGATCTGCAGTGAGATCTAGCTAACTCAAAAAACTGCCTGCTCAAAGTAAATGAAATGACACACTCTCTCTATCTATCTCTCTATCTACTCTCTCTCTCTCTCTATCTATTATCTATCGCCAGCAACACACTACACAGGGCCGATGTGCAGGTGTCCTTATATAGTGTGGGGCATGTACTTAACCCCCTGAGCCATAATTGGCCAAAGGCACCCTGGCCCTGCCTTTGGCCAATTATGGCTCTGTTTGATTACAGCGCTGTGATTGGCCAAAGCATGCGGGTCATAGTGCATGCTTTGGCCAGTCATCAGCCAGCAATGCACTGCGATGACGCAGTGAATTATGGGCCGTGACACGCTGCTCGAATGTGGCGTGAATGGCCCATAATGTTCGATATTCATCGAACAGCCGATGTTCGAGTCGAACTCGAAAATTGCAAACTGCCGTGCTTTTGGCAAGCACATTAAGGCAATAGTCTTTGGTAATTGCAAAATTGTAAAGAGGTTAATTGTAAACTGCTGTGCTTTTGGCAAGCACATTAAAGTTAGTCTTTGGGAGACTAATTAGAAAATTGTAAAATAGAGGCTCTTAAGGAAGGAACCGGACAATCAGTGGAATTCTACCAACCTTTCGCTTTTTCTTTCTATTGCTGAATATTGTATAAGACTATTGTACTGTATAAGAATATTGTTTAAAGCTTATATTATTGTTGTACAATGCAAGAGGGTTTGTAAGGTAAGACAACGACCCTTTGGTAAGTTTGTATAAGTTGTAACCAAATTAAGAATGGGTAAGGGAGAAAGTAAAGAATACCCCCCACCTAATCCCATAGAGATATGTAAAGACTATGTGATCAGAGTATGTGGAACGGATTATTTTTTGATAAATCCTTTCATAGACAATCTAGCAGCATGGACTGAAAGTATGTATAGTAAGTAGCTCACCCTTCCCAAACACAGGCGCAAATGACCAATTCCATATGGATATGGTCAGGGGACTCTGAGGGAAAAGAAAGCTTTCCCATGGTACACAGGGGACCCTGAGTGGGACATAAAGTACATAAAGAAAACAGGGACCCCCCACCACTCAAATAGGCCAAGAGGAAGCTACCTCTTCGGCAGATACGATCCTAATAGTGAGTGACTTTGTCACTGGAACTGTACTCTTACATCATTCATTCAGGATAATACTTTCATGCCTGGTAAATCTTTTGGGAAGAGATTTAATAGGAGTCTTCGAAACTGAAATTTTCTTGACTCGAAGAGGGGGAGTAGCCATAGAATTACCACTGTTCTTTCAAACTGAAGTCCCTCCTTCATTTCCACAGGACCACCCCCTCTGGGCTAAAGAGAGTCTTGATGTAGGATACATTTCATGTACCCCCTATAAAGCCAGACTAAAACAAGGGGTATCCCCAGTTTACCACAAGCAGTACCATCTCTCCAAAGAGAAGGAGGAAGGCATCAGACCCATTATTGAGCAATTCCTGAAACAAGGAATTTTAAGACCCATCATATGACCTTATAAAACTCCCATAAACCCAGTCAAAAAGAGTGATGGATCATACAGGTTTGTGCAGGATCTCCGAGCCATAAACCTTGTGATTCCAATTGCCCCATTGTACCTGATGTGCCATCTCTCATTACCTCCATACCTGCCTCGGCAGTGTGTTTTTCAGTTATTGATTTAAGTAATGTTTTTTTTTCCGTCCCTTTTAATGAAGAGGCACAACTACTACTAGCGTTTTTCCTATAAAGGGAGCCAGATAACCTGGAATCGCTTGCCATGACTATATAGACTCACTTGCAGTCTACTCAATAGCTCTCCAGGCCACCTTACAGTCTTAGGCACCTAGCCATGGTTCCGTCCCTCTTCAATGACCTACTGTTGTGTGGTCCCTCCTAGGAAGCCTGTCAGAAAGACTCTGTTTTACTGTTAGAACATTTAGCATAGACACAATGGTGTCAGGAAACTGTTGAGTGTCTTGATTTTACTCTGTCCCATGGTGAAACGAGAATCAGCCACAAGAGAGCTGTGGCTCCTGTGGGTCTTCCCCACCCACATACCAAGAAGGAAGTGTTAACCTTCTTATGTACGACTGGTTACTGCTGCCAATGGATATCTGATTGCTCCTACTATGATAACTTGCTGAGACAAGCTGCTTTAACTGACAGTCCTGATCTTGTGAAATGGAATGATGAAATGGTTAATGCTTTTGTGTATCTTAAAACTGCTATGGTAATGACTCCTGGTTTGGGATTGATTGGCCGTGCCTGGTTGATGTCACTCCGCCGCGCACAAAGCTCTGAAGCGATGACACGGATATACCGTCCCTTCAGAGAAAATGTGCCGGTGACGTCACCGCCTGCATGCAGTGTGAATAACTCCTAATCCGTGCAGGTTTAGGAGATATTCACTGTACCTACAGGTAAGCCTTATTATAGGCTTACCTGTAGGTACAAGTGCCAAAAAAGGGTTTACTTCCACTTTAAGGGCTGCAAAGAAGTCAGAGAACAATCTAAAGACTAAGTCACACTTTGTCCCATGCCAACGACAGAAGTTCTTGCAGACTGCTTCCTCTTTGCACCACAAACAACTGCTCTTCTCATATCAATCTGCCAACGATGACAGCCCTGAGTCCCAGCAGGCTACTATAGACTAGATGTCAGATGTGGCTACAGATGGGAGAGGAGAGAGGGCTCGATCTGCACCTCTTACTCCCGCCCCTACCCCTCTGTGTCTGCCCACACTCCTCAGAAAAGGAAAGTGTGGGCTGGAAATTTGAAGGCCAGCAGCCTCAGATACATCTGGGTGAGAGGTACTGACTGCCAAGGGGTGAGTGAGCTCACCATCCATCTCTGTCTGTGACTGAAGTCTGCCCCCTTCTATCTCCTGCCTCTGAGTGAGTACACTAAGGTAAATCAGGGTTCTCAGAGCACCCCTTACATCAGAGTTCCCCTTTACCCCAGAGGCCAGTGTTCCCCCTTCAATCTGAGTCCTCTCCATACATCAGAATTCTCAGTGTTCCTCCTTAGATCAGGGTTCCCAGAGCATCCCTTATGTTAGAGTCCCCAGAGTTCTCCCTTACATCAGAGAATCGGCAGAGTCCCTCCTTACAGTGTAAGGGAACTCTGCGAGTTCAGATGTAAAAGGGGAACTCTGTGGACTCTGATGTAAAGGGGAACTCTTGTTATTAACTTCATATGATTAGAAATGTTATTTATTAGCAAAATATATGTAAAGTTTATACTATAAACAACTGGTGTGCGCCACTAAAGTGTTCAGGTTTGACTTGAAGAAAAGGTGGCAACCTTAAGTGGGAGTGGACTAAGAGAAATAGGTTAAATAGAATCTGATAAATGTGCATAGAAACTAAAGTGTTTAGTGCTAATTCACCAAAAGATTTTAAAAAATGATAATAACATGGAGAAAACAGCACACTGCATTAAGTGTGAATGAACAAAAACGTAAGCCCCATACACACGATAGGACTTTGTACAAACTTTCCCTTGGATTTTTGTACAAAGGGCATTGGCCAGAAGTTTGTCTTGCATACAGACGACAGGACTTTTCCAGCCAACTTTCACCAAATCACATGGTTTTTCAGCTCTTTACCACCACCCTTTGGTCAACTTCTGTATTGTTGTCTGATATTGTGTCAATCTCGCCACTTTTATTGGCGAGATTGACACCTTGCGAGCCTGGTTCACACTGGTGTGGGGATCCGACTTGCATCCCCGCCAATGCCAGGCACTGTGTTTGGTATGAATCTTGAGGGGGAACTCCATGCTAAATTCCATACCAGACCCTTATCCGAGCACGCAGCCCGGCCATTCAGGAAAGGGGGTGGGGATGAGCGAGCACCCCCCCCGAGCCGTACCAGGCCGCATGCCCTCAACATGGGGGGTGGGTGCTTTGGGGGAGGGGGTGCCCTGGGGCCCCCCCACCCCACCCCACCCCAAAGCACCTTGTCCCCATGTTGATGAGGACAAGGGCCTCTTCCCGACAACCCTGGCCGTTAGTTGTCGGGGTCTGCGGGCGGGGGGCTTATCGGAATCCAGGAGCCCCCTTTAATAAGGGGGCCCCCAGATCCCCGCCCCCCACCTAATGTGAATGAGTATGGGGTACATGGTACCCCTACCCATTCACCTAGGGAAAAAGTGTCAATAAAGAAAACACACTACACAGGTTTTAAAAGTAATTTATTAGGCAGCTCTGGGGATCTTCTTCCGACTTCGGGGGTCTTCTGCCGACTTCGGGGGTCTCTCAGGCCTCTTCTTCTCTCCGGTGTCGTCTCCGCGCTCTCTGGTTCTTCTCAGGTGCCTTCTTCCTTCTGCCGGGCTCCTCCGCTCTCTTCTGCTCCTTTGCTGCTCTTTTGCTAGCGGAGGAGCCCAGACATCTGGATCGTCTTCTTCCCTCTTCTCTTCCAGAGATGTTGACACGACGCTCTCTCCGGCTGTAATGCTGTCTGTGCGCTCTGCTATGACTTATATGGGTGACCCCACCCCCCTATGACATCACAGTCCCGGGGCATGCTGGGACTGTGAGGTCATAAGGGGGCATGGTCATGTCATCCTATGACCACGATCCTGCGAGCCAACGTATAGCAGTAAAATGACGGCGGCTGGTCGACAAGCGGTTAAGTAAGTTTCCAGAATCATTTTTAATACAACACTGCCCCTTGTGGTAATTATGTCAAAAGTCCAATATGGCCCCCTAGACAGTGGTGCCATGGTTACATAGTAAACAACACGTCATTTGACATCATTAATTACGTGAAAAGTAAATACACACCCACTCTTAGGGGGGATAAAAGTTATATACACATGGCAGTAGAGAGGACGGAAAAAAGAGGGAGAACGAGAGGTGAGCGGAAAGATCGAGAAAGAGAAAGGTGTCCAGAGGACAAACATTTGACATTTCTCAGACAAAAGATTTTGATCTTTCTGCTAAAGTATAACTTCTATTTATCTGTAATGCCCCGTACACACGGTCTGACATTGATCCGACATTCCGACAACAAAATCCTATTGGTCCTTGTAACTTATGGATTTGAATTGAAATATGATTCTAACTGCAGTATGAGTGTTCCTTTTTAAATCAAAGAGAAAAATATATACATATATATGTACAGTATCTCACAAAAGTGAGTACACCCCTCACATTTTTGTAAATATTTTATTATATCTTTTCATGTGACAACACTGAAGAAATGACACTGCTACAATGTAAAGTAGTGAGTGTACAGCTTGTATAACAGTGTAAATTTGCTGCCCCCTCAAAATAACTCAACACACAGCCGTTATTATTATTATAATTATTATTATACAGGATTTATATAGCGCCAACAGTTTACACAGCGCTTTACAACAGCCATTAATGTCTAAAACGCTTGCAACAAAAGTGAGTACACCCCTAAGTGAAAATGTCCAAATTGGGCCCACCTAGCCATTTTCGCTCCCTGGTGTCATGTGACTCGTTAGTTTTACAAGGTCTTAGGTGTGAATGGGGAGCAGGTGTGTTAAAGTTGGTGTTATCGTTTTCACTCTCTCATACTGGTCACTGGAAATTCAACATGGCACCTCATGGCAAAGAACTCTCTGAGGATCTGAAAAAAAGAATTGTTGCTCTACATAAAGATGGCCTAGGCTAAAAGAAGATTGCCAAGACCCCGAAACTGACGCTGAAACTGAGCTGCAACATGGTGGCCAAGATCATACAGTGGTTTAACAGGACAGGTTCCACTCAGAACAGGCCTCGCCATGGTCGACCAAAGAAGTTGAGTGCACGTGTTCAGCGTCATATCCAGAGGTTGTCTTTGGTAAACGGACGTACAATAGAGTGCTGCCAGCATTGCTGCAGGGTGGATGGGATCTTCACCATATTGTATGCAAGACTCCTGCCTGTCAGCAGGGGATCTCAACCCCCTCCCTCTGCACTGCTCGGATCATGGAAGAGAGCTGAGGCGGGCTGTGGAAGCCTAGAGCGGCACTCAGATCTCCTTCTCCTGCCTGTCAGTGGGGGATCTCGGCCCCCCTCCCTCTCCAATGCTCGTGTCGTGGAAGAGAGCTCAGGCGGGCTATGGAAGCCTAGAGCGGATCTATAATAAGTGACCTGACACAACAGATTGCAGAAACACACACCCTTCCCACCATATACTACTGTAATAGAGAGGACTCTAGCAGCCCACAACCACTTTTACTTCACTTCACACAGGGGATTCCTGTCAGGCAGGGAGGGAGAGGGGTAGAGAAGACAGCACATTAAATAGCGAGCCCTACCCCAAAAATAAGCCCTACTGTGTTTTTGTTTGCTAAAATTAATATAAGACCCGGGCTTATTTTCGGGTTAACACGGTAGGAGTGGCAAGGGATTAAAGACTTGTACACACGATCAGATTTTCAGCAGGGAATTGTGTGATGACAGACTGTTGACCTAAAATCCAACCGTTGGGCAATAATTGTTGTCCAACTTTCCGCCAACAAATGTTGGATGGCAGACTAGTACATTTTTGGCGGACAGTGTTGTCAGATTTTCCTATCGTGTGTACACAAGTCCGTCACACAAAAGTTGAAAGTACAAACACGCATGCTCAGAATCAATGCTCACCAAACATTAGCAGAATGTGCCCAAAGGGTGGTGCGCAAGAGCTGAAATTCCTCGTAGTACATCACTACGTTCATGTTTGTTGGCCGACAATTGTGTACCGTTTGTATGCAAGACAAGTTCCTGACACATGCCCTTCGGACAAAAGTCTGATGCTTTATTGGCCAACAATCCGATCGTGTGTACGAGGCTCAAGGCTGGCCATACATTATACAATTTTCTTGTTCAACTTTCCTTTAGATTTATCAAAACCATATAATATCAGTTCAAACCTAAACCTTTTCAATTTTTATGCAATCAGGCCCTTGCACTACATACTTGAAGGTAACTCTAAAGGAAATTCTATGGATAGAAGTTTTCTACTAATACCTAGGATTAAAGAACCTATGGAGAATAATCTATTTGAATGGGCTTTTGTCACGACTTTTTCTTCACAGTATTGGTGGATTAACAAGGCTGTAAACAAACATTGGCAAGTATTAAAAAGTGATAACATTCTGGGTCCTAAACTTCCAGAAAAACCTAATGTCATCTTTAGGAAAAAAACTACACTTAGAAATACTCTGGCATCAAGCAGCATTAATCCCCCTGTGTCTACAGTAGGTGTGTTTGGAAATCTGAAAGGCTTTTATCAATGCAGAAGGTGCAAAGTATGTAGAACATCTAGAACCATTAGAACCTACGTCTAAGGTGTACAAAATTTAAGATTTTTTTTTTTACTTGCGGGACAGTAGGCGTTATCTATTTATTAATTTGTCTGTGTGGGCTCCAAATACGTGGGGAGAACCACACAGATGTTAAAAGTTAGAATTGGGGAACATCTGACCAATATCTGTAAAGGATTTATTGGCCATAATGTTTCTAAACATCTTTATGAATGTCACAAGAGAGATCCCTTGGAGCTGAAAGTCATAGCTATAGAAAGATATACCCCCCCCCCCCCATTAGAGGGGTAGTAATATGAAAAGACAGATTTCCAGAAGGGAAACCCAATGGATTTTTGACCTTTGCTCTTATAATTCTATGAGGCTCAACATAGAATGGGGCATTAATTGCTATATTAACAACAGCTGAGTGCACCATTTGTTTTTGTGCCTTTTTTTTGGCATATGTTGCACTAACCCTGTCTTTAGGGGCTGTCGGACGGGATAGTTATATGGTCTGAATGTCATTATGAACTGATTAATTTTTTATGTGGGTATTAACCAATATTGAATTTGAATTTAATATATCCTTTTTATTTTTTAATTTTCAATTTTAATAATCTGTGACCACATGGTGGTTAGACTGTTTTGTGTATCACTAATATCATTCTGTGATACTACTGCTAGTCAGTTGAAAGTAATTAGTTATTGGATAGCATTCTGATGATCAATATATTTGAGTGATCCGGAATTTTTAGTATTGGATCCGAGATGATATCCGATTTCCAATGGTAATTATGTCTATACGGGAGCTTTAGGAAAAAGTTTGTAAAGATTTTTTTTTCAATTTTAAAGGTGACCATGACATGTTTAATGTGGTGGCTCATGATGATTTTGCTTAAACATATTGTTGTTAAAAATGTGTGGTATTTGTGACACCAGGCTGGGAGGAACAGATACGTTTTGTACTTCCGGTTTCTCTCCTGCCTAGTATAAATTACGTGGTGAGTGACGTCCCAGAGTTACTTCTGTTCCCAGGCGATGCTTGTTACAGGGAAATGTGTTGGTTGGAGAGAATCTTGTGACGTCATCACGCACCAGCTGGCAGTCTGAAAAACCTGTGGCTGTGTCTTTGTATCGTATTTCTTTGCTGTGCTTAAGAAAATTTTATGGAATAAACTACCATTACTTACTGCACCATGAAGTTCCTTTTCTTCTAAATCCCCTATACTTACTGGATGAGTGTCGGGCAGAGTGACTGGAAGGTGGAATTTTATTAAAAACGTCCCGTTGTCCATGATGGAGCAAAGTGGCTAGTGTTTGGAGCGGACCAGATGGAACATCACAGCTGATTACTGTGCATATCAGGCAAGCTTGATTCCTATAACTTGGGGTCCATTGTGTCCAGCAAGAGGCCATCTGGCTTTTTAAGCTTACTTCTTCGCTGGGATATAAAGTTGTGACCAGTTGCCATTGCAGATTTGTAGGTGCTGCACCCGAAGTTGCCTTCATTGTTCCTTCATTTTTACTTCATTTTTTTCCTGTTATTTGGGACTTTTATAACCAATTAACTAGAAGTTGTTTTTAATTTGTTACATTTTACAAAAAATAATTTTTCGTTTTTTTGGGGGATTTTTTTTTATACATTAACAATTGATTCACATGAACATATTCACTCACATGTTATGTGTTTTTGCCTGAGTAATTAATAATGTGTTTTTAGGTTTGCGCAAACTTTTTTTTTCTTTCTATATATGTTGAATTAAGTATTTCATTTTTGGAGATAGCAGCATACATTTACACATATTTTTTCTATTTTTTCACTTATAATATCATATGTTATATAATATTGATTACATCATTAAGATCGGTGCATGCAGAATAACTAAACTATATACATATACTTAACTGGACTGTTCTCAAAAAGAAATAACCCATCTTTAACGAATCCCATTGTTAAGACGCTAAGATTTGTTTATACAGCTAAACTCTATCTAAATATTAATTTAGTCTGTCCAAAGTTAATTTCAATTACTTCAGGAAGACATTTGAATTCTGTCTACCCAGTGGTATTTATAAGTCATTCAAATTATATATTATATTCCAGGTCATAGATACAGTTATGATTTCAGTGTCCACTGACCCAATGATAATTCTGTCATAAGGTAAAAAATATAATATTTTGATGTAGAACAAATTAGAAGTAAGAAATGTTTTAACGATTCCAATCATTGTTACAAATGACATATCTATCTCGACCATATCTATATAATATCCACATAGCATGTGTCTTTACCTATATAAATAAGTACTCATAGGACCTACAAAAGTGATACATTAATCCATATATCATAATTTTATGTGACATTGATTACTAAAACTATACTGGTTGTATTGTACATTGCACTGGTTACCAGAATCCCTTATTATATATATTCATCAGCACCACTATACAAACAGATACACATTATGAAAATAGAACATATTATTTAATAGATATTTCAGAACACCTATTTCTGCCCTCAGACATGTCTAGTAGTTGGAAGTGATATTAACTAAATCCACAAAAGTTAATCAATATATTTTTTTCAACCAATGGAAAAGAAGTCATACCTTTTGGGCTTTGCTTATTATAATTTTTATGAGCCTATTGTCTAACATGGTATTTAGGATCAGGATAGATGCCATGAAAGGACACTCAATCAGACGCGCAGACACACACACTCTATTCATTAACTCATATCTCTACATTCATGAAGATTCCATGACACCCTATGCTTTGAAACTCTGAGGTCGCGAGAAGTAACTCCTCTTTAAGCAGTAGCCATCTTGAAAGCCACAGCGTCCATTCTAAAACCAGATGTTCAGACCAATAGCCATCTTTGGAAGGGTAATTGTGTCATATTGATTTTACCCGATTATTATTTTTGTTCTCTTAAATATTGATTTATTGAGTATTATACAGTTGGATAATTATTCTCTCGAATCAGTAATCACCTTGTAGATTTTTCTCTGAGCTTCACTTTGTCAATTTTTCATTTCATAGTTTCCATGCTATTGACATAGCAAACTTCTAATTTTATTTCACGTTGTTAACTACTTACTTACCTGCAGTATAGTAATGGTTGAATTTGTGAAATACAGACGTTCTGTCTAATCGTCATATTTACAAGGTTATTGATTCTACAGGGAAGTTTATCATTTCTGTGTCATTTAAAAAGTACAACACTCCCATTAGTGGGTGTTCTAGTTGATATTCAAGATTTTATGTAGCACAATTAGTATTTTTAACTTTATGTAACGTGTTTTTGTCAACCAATTTATATATAACTATCTCTGTATGAATACATGTCTGGTGAATAAATCTCATATTTTTAGTCTGTGTTCATATTGATCCGGTATCTTGAAAATATTATCATTTAAAAATTACTCATTCATAAATACCGTGCAGGAAAATTATTCTCATAAGCACGACAGCTAGATGGTGGTCTCAGGTCTGAAGGATGGCCTGTAATGCACAGTGCTCTGGATGCCGGTGGTCAGAGCAGGCCTGTAATGCACACAATTATAGGTTGCCACCTCATCCCTTTAAAATCAAACTATTAAAGGGGTTGTATACCCTGCTCTCACATTTTTACCTACAGGTAAGCCTATAAGAATTACCTGTAGGCAAAATGAATATCTCCTAAACCTGTACAGTTTAGGAGATATTCACCTTGCATGCAGCCGCTGATGTCAGCGGCGCATGCGCTCTGAAGGTCCGGCGGATGCTGCAGGAAAAATCAAAGCTCCTCACTGGAAACAGGACTCCTGTGCGCATGTGCGGGAGTGACGTCATCGCCGCTCTGGCCACTCACAATGCTGGAGCCACAAACCCGGAAGAAACGCAGAGGGAAAATGTCAGCCCCCTCAGCAGTGACCGGGAGGCGATGCCGGTGATTCGTTCTAAGGTGAGTATTTCATGAGTTAGTACTAGCTCTTTATGCCTTTACCTTTCAGGTTTTTTGGGGGTGGGGGGGCATACAACCGCTTTAATATTAATGACACTGTTCTGTGGCTGATTAAGGTGGTTATCAAACTCACTTGGTGCCTTATCTGCATTAAATTAGCCTCAGAACCTGTGTAATTCTTAATGTGTTTGGGTTTAAAGGGATGAAGTGGCAACCCTACACACAGTGCTCTGGACAGACGATGGCCTGTAATGCCCAGCGCTGCTCTGGACGGTTGTCTGAGGAATCGGAGGCCTATAATGCTGCACAGTCTGCTCACTGCTGGTAAGTGAAGCACGCTACAGACTCGAGTCGCTTGCTTGCTGGGAGCGGAAGCAGTGGCATTCATGAGTTCTACACAGGCAGAGCTCTATGGAAACTGGAGTCCCTGCCTCACATTTTCATTTTAATTTAGTTTGTTAACAAAACAGAATTGATTTTCGTCATAGTTTTTGTCAGTGGACGAAAATGCGGTATACTTTTAATTTTGCTGACGAAATTAACACTTACACAAACACAACAAAATCACTGATAAATCTGGAAGATAAAACTATATTGAGATAATAAATAAAGCTCTGTGTGTATGAGGTCTTGGGGCTCATTCACATAGGCGCTGTGGCCTGTACAGTGGAAATCAGTGGTTTATGTGGCTGGAGCTGTGTGCAGGCAGCCTATATTACTCTATGGGGATGCAGCAGCTGTATGAACACAGCCGCAGGTACTAATTTGACAGGTGTGTTGGTACAGGTGTATGCCCCCAAAACACAGACAGTGTGCATTCAGGGCCACTCATCCACATCCAAATTAGGACCTGCGGCTGTGTTCATACAGCTACTGCATCCCCATAGGGTAACAGGCGGCTCCAACTGAATGTACAATCCACTCATTCACACACAGTACCTGTGTGAATCCTTAGGGCTCACTCACACATGACGTTGAGGGACGGTAAAACCCCGGATGAGCTGCACTTTTACTGCCCATAAACCGCTACCCCCTTTGGCAACACAGGCAGTGGCTAGGGGTGTACACATGCTATGCCCACAATGCTATGCTTCGCAGCCATGGTAGAAATGATACCCCGTCAAACAACACCCATTTAAGTGAATAGTTTTGTTCTGCAAGCGCCCCACAACGGTGTGCAAAGCACGTGGTTGCAGAATACTAGTGTGGGGTTAAAGCAGACAGTGAGGAGGCAATATGCCTCCTCACTGCCTGTCAAATGCTCTCTGAAGATCCAAAAGCTAACAGCTCTTTAGAGAACAAAGCACACGTGAAAAAGCCCCTTTTAAAAATATTATTTAGAATGACATTTTTTACTTATTTTTTAGAATTTTTTTTTTTTTAATATTTTGTTTGGGGGCTTTGGCGAAATAGCAGGGATCTAAACAGACAGATTTCTAAGTTCCTTTCTCTGTAGCCTCAGCTACACTGGACATGAATGAATAGGAAGCATTCTGAGGCTTCCTGTTCATTCACAAACTGAAGCATAGTAAACACAGTACTGATGGCTCACTGTGTTCATTTAGGAAAGGAAGGAGCCGGTAAAATTGACAACATGCCCCCCCCCCCCAAACTCTACATCCTGAAACTGATCCCCCTGTGTGTCCCTCAGCAGAGCTAGAGGGTGAGTAAAGGTTGGGAAGCCGGCAGCACTGCAGGGTAAATGGCACACAGAGGGGGCCAGACAGTAGGTGGAAGGGGGCACACAGGAAGGCAGAACAGAAGGGACAGCAGGGGGGTGGGGTGATCAGAGAGGAGGTGCAGATACTAGAACTGATCCTTTGGCAGTACAGCCATAGGGAGGGAGGAGAAGCTGGGAGCACTGGAAGGGGAGCCACAAGAGGATCAATGTCAGCAATAAGGAAGTACAGCCTTCCCTCCTGCTTGGCAGTTGCCCTGGGCCACCTTTTTGAACTGATGGCCCAGGCCCTGTCCAGGAGAGCTGGAGCTCTACCCCCTGGGGCAAAATCATTGAGGAAGCTTTGAGGAAGACACCGAGGTCCCAGCTATGCTTGGGGCTTATTCGCAGATCTGTGTCCAGGGATCAAGTTGGGTCAGCTCACTGGAGAGAACCAGAAGGAAGTTGATGGGAAAGAGTCCAACTGTCCTATGGTGATGTGAGCCTACATTTCCCTCACTAGGAAGAGCCTGGTGGATATCGGCAGGAGGAAACCGATGATCATTAGTCACCAGAAGCATTAGGAATCCTGTGAGACATTAAGTTTGTGAAGTACAGCCAGAAACTGGGGATTCCTCAAATTGTTCAGTTTGAAGTTTATTGGGGTATCCTATGCTCCCTAACCCTATTCAAGTTCATTGTTCCAAAAAAAAAAAAAAAAAAACCTAAAAAGATTCTGTGTGTACCCTAAGGGAGAAATGGGACCAAATTCACTAGCGGCTCCTTGGGGGAGAGGGGGAGAGAGAGAGAGACTACTGCAGGGCTGTGAGTATAGCCCAAGTAAGCCCCACCCACCACCTGGGAACACAGAGATGGGAGAGAAAATTTTACTGCTGTGGATCCTGAGAAGAACAAAGCCTGCTGGGAGGAGCTTTGACTTGTGGGACATATAGTTCCCCAGGGACTACCAGCTCCCTATCATTGGTAGTTGACCATGAGAAGTCAGTGACGATTCAGGCACAGTTCCATGGCAGGTGGCGGGTGGCAGGCAGCATAGTGCAGAGGCTCGGCACCATGTCCCCCATGGCGGCTTCTGACTCCTCCCCTCCTCCTAGCGTCCAATAGGATCGACTGTCCTTTCAGCCAATCGGGTGACTGGTGTCAAAACCCGCTTCCTGATTGGCCGGGAGGAGGATCAGAGTTACAACAGTGTATATTGATTTGCTGTTGTATCATACCTGGGTGGGCTCGAAGTGCACTCTCTGCGACCCGAGCCCACCCTATATTGAAGCCTATTAGAGCCTCTGGCTCTAATCTGTGCTTCAAAAAAAAAAGCCCCTCCACATTGGAATCCATGCGCCGGTGTCCTGAAAGGGGCCGGACGCATTGGATAGGGGAGGCGGCGTCCATGCACCCTTAATGGATGGGCCGCCCCTGCACAGTTCTAGTGGTGCTGATGGAGCGCCCCCCAGAACAACACAGCAATGCATATATGCAGAGGATGGGTGTTAAGTCCCACCAGTCATGCTGCTACGTATATGCCTAAAGAGGTTGAAAGAGAAGTCCAGCCTGAGCTCATTTGGCTGGACTTCTCCTATGGATCACAGGAGTGCAGTTGGTTTTTCACTCCTGTGACCTGTTTTCAGCAGGCTGAAGTCCGCTCTCCACTGACGTCAAAGAATTAGGTCCAGGCACCGCGCCATCACAACAATAAAGTCTGGATCCACCAGGTACCTGAACCGACACCCGGCTCAGCCTCTCAGCAAGCCGCTGAGAGCCCGAGCCGGCCGCCCCTCTACAGCCCAGAACTCCAATGAGCAAGGAGACAGAGCAGAGATCTATGAATGACAGTCTACAGCTCTCTGCTAGAGGAGCTCTGAAAACCAAACAATCGGCAGTGTTCGATTGCTCAGTTCTCAGTGCAGAGGCACCCGGGGATAGGAGGTATAATTCCTAAAAAAAAAAAAACCTTTACTTCTCTTTTAATCAAGCACTACAGACCTTAATTCATAATAAGGTCAATACCTGGGGAGATCTTTTTGAGTACTGGTGTAAGGGACTGAGCTATTAGGAGGGATTCATAAACAGGGATAGTTGGAGATAAATGATATACAAAGTTATATATTTAGAGATTTATTTCTTTATTTGGGCTTTTTGCTACATTGTCACAGTTGATATTTTGTCTCATTGTTCATGGTTTGATTTTATACAGAGGATTGTGCTTGAGTTTTCTGTTTATACATCTGACGTACTAAAACTTTTGACATGGTCATATACTGATTGGCAGGGTCTCCAGCCATGTCTTGCAGGGTTCAGCGTCGGTTTTCCAAATCAATGCTTCACTGTGGTTTAGAAGCCAACAGCAGGAGGTTTTGTAGCCAAACTTCAACCTCAGTTTCAGTGGAGGAAGTCCCCATGATCCGAAGGAACCTGAAAGAGGATTCATGTACAGTATAGTCTGAGAACATTCCCAAACATTGAATGGTTCAAAAACACCACTCAAAACATTTTTTTAGGTGGCTTGCAATGGGGTTATAGGCTTAGTCAAACCTTTTCGACCATGGTTATATTACATTCATATTTAGGGGCAACACATAAGTGTGCACAGCATATTTCATTAGGGTGTGCACCCCAAAGCTTCAATGCACGTGTGTGTGTCATTTTATATATATATCACACACATACACACACATACATTGCTCAGCATGAATGAGTTCACACCTTTTGAAAAATAGGATTTTAATCAATATCTCAGTTAACACAATTTCCAAAATTTTGACAAAACTGAGTTTGATAGAACATTTGTTTTAGCTCATTACATGAAAGTAAGGTTAATAATATAACTTAGATTACAAAATCTTCAGTTTTACTGAAATTAGTTGATGCAAACATGAATACACCCCACAACAAAAACTACTCCATCTAGTACAGTGTTGCCAACCGCCTGTTAATTTACGGGCAGCCCGTAAATTTTAGCCCATTTTCGGGCTGCCCGTTAAAGCCCGTTACGGCAGCGGTGCCCATAAAAATTATGGCTGCGAGCCGACCATGCAACTGCACATGCGCTGTTCCGAAGCCCTCCAAGCTTGGGAAAGCTCGTACACGCTCGGCCAGGCGACACATGCGCAGTAACGTAATGGTGCTGCCTGGCGCCATTTTTAAATGGAAGCCTGTAGCACAGCGGTATTCGTTCTCGGCGCGGTGGTGCCGTTGCCTCACGAGTCGCTACTAGCCGCCACAGCACTACAGCTGAGGAGGAGGAGTTGAGCTGAGGAGGAGAGGACAGGATAGCAAGAGTGAGTGAGAGAGAGAGAGAGAGATAGAGAGAGAGAGAATGATACAAAGATGGCAGAGGACTCGAGGAGGACTGTCTGGGGATGAATCTGTGAAGGGGGAGGACACTGATGTGCCTTGCCCTTTGGAGAGGTAAGAGGGACATAGGAGGAGGAGGACACTGTCACAGCCTTTGTACTGGAGGGGCACAGAAGGATACTGAAGGGGGACAGAGGAGGAACCTACCATGTCCGCAGCCTCTGTCCCCCACCTCCTGTACCATGTCCGCAGCCTCTGCCCTCCACCTCCTGTACCATGTCCGCAGCCTCTATCACTTTTGCTCTAGTATTCTGAGTGATAAGTAAAGAATTGCTGATCTTCTTGTAGCCTTCACCTTTCTTGTGTAAAGAAATTATTTTCTTTCTCTGGCCTTGTGACATTTCTCTTCCATGTGGTTCCATTGCTAACAGCATGAAATGGGAGGGGTCTTCTTTGTTAAGTAACACCCTTTTGTATTCAACCATCTGCTAGACATCTGTTTAATGAATAATTGAATTCACTTGTAGTTGAATTCTTGTTAATTTGGATTTTGTTGTCTAAAATATAGCTTGTTCCTAAGACTTTCATTGGGGTGTATTCATTTTTGCAACATGGTCTTGAATAAATCGGTTAGGGAAAATACTTTTTTGTGTGTACAAATTAACAAATCTTGGTTTCAATCAATGGCCGACATTTGTGGGAGTCTTTTGTTGTATAGTCAAACAAGATATTTGGGGGACACACCCTAAAAGATGCATTAAAGATGGTGCAGCCATAAGACCATACAACAGAACAAAATATTACAGCGCACACACATGCAAAAAAGACATTTACCTCCTGCAAGGCTATTTAAAACCCTAGACATTTTCAAAAAACATTATCAAAAAATATGGGGATTTGGTCACACCATATTGCTATATGGTGCTTAAGCCCACTTACTGCGACAAAGTACCCCATGATTAGTGGGTCCTACGCTATTTATAGACTGGGAGATCCTGCATCTCTGAACCATGAGAGTTATACACTCCTCTATATGGGAGAACTAAAGGTCTCCACCTATGACACAGGTGGACACTAATGAGAGGCACTGATGAGGGAGTGGGGTGCTCCTGCCCAAAGGGATTTGGTCAGAATCCATACAATAGACAAACAAGATATTTGGGGGCACACCCTAAAAATTGCATTAAAGAGACCTTTAGTTCTCCCATATAGAGGAGCGTATTGCTCCCATGGTTCAGTGA